>OY283150.1:17500000-18750000 GCA_958299815.1 Sarcophaga carnaria | reverse complement strand
AACCCACCACACATGGCTAAAATTAACGCCACGCACAGAACATGGGTGGGAGTAAGAAGCTAGATTGTAATCCTGACTAAAGGGTTGTAATAACCAATTGAGTGAAGTAAGTAAGTAAAACAATGAAATTTAAATAAAAATAATTTACGCCGAAGTTTAATAGTTTTAAAATCACTTGTTTTTTTTTAAAGTCAATAAAGTTTTTTTTTTTTTTTTTTTTTTTTTTTTTTTTTTTTTTTTTTTTTTTTTTTTTTTTTTTTTTTTTTTTTTTTTTTTTTTTTTTTTTTTTGTTGATTTGATCAAATAATGCCAAACAGATGTTTTAATTTCTCTAAGACTGTTTCATCTGTTTTCAATTACAAAATAATGTTTTCTTCTCTTCATTTTTTTTTGTATGAAGAAACAGATTTCAAATAGAATATTTCATGTATTTGTTGAATACATATGTACATAAACAATACATATGTATGTATGTATGTATATTTGATCTGTTGTTATCTATTTATGGTATTTAATACGATAAACAATACAAATCATATGTATGGAACGAACTCTACCATAATTTTTTTGCCTAAAGTACTCCCCCCTTCCATTCACCCAACAACATAAACATGTTTCAATTCATTATTACGTGGTTATTTGCTTAAAAAAATAAAATTAAAAAAAAAAAATATTCAAAAAATTATCATTTTTATCTTCTCTATGGAGATATAGCACTGTTTAGCCGACCATTTATTTTTTGATGGGGCGTTTATGGGAAGCCACTTATTTTAACGCTTCTTGAAACAATTTTTTTTTTATTTCTTGTTAAAGCCGACAGACTAGACAGGCCATACGGCCCATAAACTATTCATAATAAGTACGACAACATATTGTAAAATTATCAGCAGATAATAAATAAAATTGTTGTTGTTATTATTGTTGTTGTTGTTGTTGTTGTTTTATGGTTAAGATAACAAATTTATGAAAGGCGTTTAATTTCTTAAAAGAGAACGAACGAAAAACGCGAACGAAAGAGAAGAGAAAAACACCCCAAAAATTGTTGAATTAAATGCTATGTTCAGACATGTACTTATATTGAGTAAATCGCAATAAACGGCATTATTGATCTCAATATTAAATATAAAATGTCAATTAATTATTGCTCAATAAATTCATAAATTATTAGAATATTGATTAAAACTTCAAATACAACACACTGTCATAACTACGTTCAGTGAGCATATTTGCAATTTTCCGCATACTTTCTATTGATATTTGTGCAACTCAAACGTCAACAAGGAAAAAAATAAAAAATAAAAACAATGTTGTTGAAACAACCATATTGAATAAGCAGCTGAACTGCGTATATTATTATGCGTGAACACTTAAAATATTGTACTCAATAAACCGAATATTGACACAATAAAAGTGCATGTCTGAACATAGTAAAAGGGTGATCATTTTTTTTCTCCAATTTAGATTTGATTTAATTAAAGAAAAAAGATTCGTGACATGTGACAATAACAAAAGGGCTCAGTAAGATTTTACATTTCACCTCCCTTGAAGATTATTGTTCAAAAGCATGGTATAATTAATCTTCTGCAGCCACGAAGCATATTTTTGCCTCAAACATTTGTTGAAGCACAACATTATTGATAGGACTAGGGTATCAACAATAGCACTTTACACCTGCAAAGAAAAAACCTTAGGCAAGATCTGGGGTCTCAGAAAAACCAGCACATACTGGCTGTATCGGGCCGTGGTGGAACCAAACTTGCTCCATGCACTGCATGTCAAATCGATGATACTTGAAAAATGTGTTTTATTTTAATCACAAAGATTTGTCGAATTTAGTGTGAAAAACAGCCTCAAGACTCAACCAGAACTGTCAATAACCATTGAATGATTCAGTATTTCGAGCAATTTGTGAACCCGGCGGCAGCATTGGATCATAGTTCTTTAACAGCGGATTTGGACTTGATTGATAAGTTTCTTTAAAAATATATATTAATGTCACTGCATAGCCTAACAGATTGTGTGTTAGCTTATTAGACGAGAGGCCGAGATTCAATCCCTGGCTGACATATCTCAAATTTTAACCAAAAACATAAAATTATTTCTTTCGGCGGCTTCCTCTCTCTCACAATAAAATTCCCATTAATAGTTTCTCAAAAAAAAAAATCTGTTCTTCACCACTCATGTATAAAATTAACAAACACGGCATGGATTTTGTAAGAAGCTAGATTGTAAACCTGACTAAAAAGGCCGTAGTCTAGTCGGTAGTATGTTGGCTTATTAGACCACTGCCACGGTTCAATCCTCAGGTCAGACAAATCGAAATATGAAAAAATATTTCTTCGTTGACTTCCTCTCAGCAGATTTCTGTCGAAAGCTCTGAGGGGAGAATAAATGTGCCATGGAAAATTTCTCAAAAAAAAAATCCGGCGTTCGGAACCAACATTAAACTGTAGATCCTGCCACTCATGTATAAAATTAACACACGCAATATGGGTGGTGGGAGAATCTAGGTTGTAAACCTGCCTAAAGGGTTTGTAATGCACAATTAAGTAGGTATGTAGTTGGCACCAGCAAGGCAACACACAAGTTTCTAGTAGGAATCGTATTTGCAATGTCCAACTATTAGATTAACACTCTAATCTTTGGACCCTATTCGGGCATTTAATACTTATTTTTGGAAAATAAAATTTTTTTTGTTATGTTTATCTTTCTTTATGCATTTATAAAAGTTAAACATTATTTTGAGTTTTAAAATTATATTTTTAACAATAATAATATCTTCAACCTTCACCTCTATTTTTACGCTTTTCCCCTTCTATTTTTTTTTTTTTTTTTTATAAAAAATTCCAGCTAAACAAGTGAACAAGTAAGTGAATTCCCATACAAAAAAAAAAATTACTAAACAATTTACGTTTTTTTAATTATTAATTAATGAAGATTTTACAAATAATATTTAAAAATAAAGGAACAAAAAAAATTTCCTAATAATTGTTATACAAAGGAAAAAAGAAACAACAATAAAATTATTAATTAATTATGAAATTAATAAATTGAATAAAATTAAGAAGAAAAAAATTAAAAAAAAGCTTATAAACGCTAAACATGCTTATAATGTTTGTTAATATTTTTATTATTATTTTTTAATGAAATGCATTTTTTTTTTTTTTTTTAACAATTTCGATTGCAACAATATAAACAACAACAACAGCAAGTACGACAAAGAAATTGTATTTTTTTTTTTATTCGTATTCATCATCATCATCATCATCAGCACAGCACAGCACAACACAACACAACACAACGACGTTAATAATAAAGCAAATGGCCTTGACCATTAAAACATTTTTCTTTTTCATTTATTTTTTCACTTTTGTTGTTGTTGTTGTTGCTGTTGTTGTATTGTATTGTACTGTATTTATTGTACATACAAAAATATTGTATATGAAATGAAATGAAATAAAAAATAAAACGAAAATGAATTTGTTTCTGTGCAAGTTATTGCTGCTGCTGCTGCTGCTGCTGTTGTTGGCCATACAAAAACATCAGTTCAGCTTAGTTCAGCTGAAATCAGCAACAAACAAAACGAATGAATTTTTCAAAAGAAAAACAATGAAAAATTGTATAATAATAGCAACAACAACAACAACAACAACGAAAATAAACAAAATATTTAAACTTTTGCAGCAATATTTATGAAATTAAAAACATTTTGCATTTTACATAAATTAAAAATAAAAAAAGACTGAATTTTTTTTATAAAATTTTTAAAATAAAATTTTGCCAACAGGTACTCGCTTTGAATATATTTTCGTTGTTTTCGTAGACAAAAAAAAAATGAAGAAAAAAAAAAAGAATGCCAAACAACAAATATTTGAAATAGAGCGCATACTTTCCTGTTTTTTTCTTTTACAACCGAAAACAAGCCATTGTGCAACATTAAATACAAGAAAAAAAGTGAAAAAAAAAAATAAAATATAACAGACCAGTTGCAACATGCAAAACCTGACCCCTAAGCAGCAAAATAAATGCCCACATAAGAAATGTCATAACGAACTTAAACAGACTACCGTTACATAAAGGAATCGTAATCCTAATCGATTACAAATATGCCATATTCAAGGCAATACTACAGTGTGCTCGAATTAAACAATGAATATAAGTAAAGGGTGTTTTTTTTATAGAGGTATAGAACTTTAAGTTGGCATTACTTTTTAAGATGGCGACCGATTTAACAGCTGTCAAGTGATTTATTCTCAGTTTGGTTTGGCAATTCATCATCAATAGACTCACGCCTGAACAACGCTTGCAAATAATGCAATTTTATTTCGAAAATAATGGTTCTGTGCGGAAAACGTATCGCGCACTACGTCCATTTTATCGTCGACAAAATCGTCCATCAGAGGCAGTTAATTCGATTAACCATGGAACGTTTTCGCACCACGTTTACTCTTATTGATAACTCGCATCCCCAGAGACGCTGTACGGTGCATACAGAAGAAGCTATTGCTGCTGTAGAGCGTAGCATTGAGGAAGACCCGAATGAGTCCATCCGCCATCGCATCACAGGAATTGGATCTGTGTCCATCCACTTTATGGAAGATTTTGCGGAAGGATCTTTGCGTTTGCGTGCTTACAAAATCCAACTCGTGCAAGAATTGAAGCCAAACGATCATCAAGTAAGGCGTTAACGAGATTACCGTTGTTCCCGATTTTCATAAGCGAATTTTGTTTAGCGATGAAGCGCACTTCTGGTTGAATGGCTACGTCAACAAACAAAACTGCCGCATTTGAAGTGAAGGTAATCCTCAAGTGTATGTGGAAACACAGTTATATCCAGGAAAACTGACTGTTTGGTGCGCTTTATGGGCTGGTGGGTGGAATCATTGGTTCGTACTTTTTCAAAAACGATGGTGGCCAGAACGTTACAGTCAATGGTGATCGGTATAGACCCCATGATTACAAACTTTTTCATTCCTGAATTGAACAACCATGATGTCCAGGAGATGTGGTTTCAACAAGACGGCGCAACATGTCACACAGCTCGTGCCACAATAGATTTATTGAAAGACACGTTTTGGACCTGTGAATTGGCCTCCAAGATCTTGTGATTTAACACCGCTAGACTACTTTCTGTGGGGCTATGTAAAGTCATTGGTCTATGCGGTAAAGCCACAAACGCTTGACCATTTGGAAGACAACATTCGCCGTATTATTGCCGATATACGGCCACAAATGTTGGAAAAAGTCATCGAAAGTTGGACGTCCAGATTGGACTACATCCGCGCCAGCCGTGGCGGTCATATGCCAGAAATCATATTTAAAATGTAATGCCACACGATTATCTTTCGGATAAATAAAATTCATGTCAATCGAATAATCCATCGTTGTTTTATTGCAACTTAAAGTTCTATACCTCTCTAAAAAAAACACCCTTTATTATGTGTGTTAATTTTATACAAGAGTAGCGCGGGATCTACATTTTAAATTCGACTTCGACAGAATATTTTGAGAAATTTTTCATGGCAATTATATTTACTTTCAGAGTTTTTGTCAGAAAGCTGCAAGCTGCAGAGGGGAAGTCGCCGAAGAAATATTTTTTCGTATTTCGTTTGGCTGTAGATGTCTGACCTGGGGTTTGAATCGTCGCCTCACGTCTAATAAGTCAATACACTACCCAGACTAGACCACGGCGACATCGAGGCATTATTTGCTATACGTAATTGGCTTCTCTCTGACCTCCTATTAAGACAGAGGGCTGAGTTTGTGGCAATAATACTGGTCCAATCTGGACTTTACTTTGGTCACTGCAACCCTTCAGTCAGGATTACGACCTAGTTTGTCACACCACTTATGTTGTGTGTGTTAATTTTTTGCCAGAAAACTACTGAGAGGAAGTCGACGAAGAAATTTTTTTTCACATTTTCGTTTTGATGTCTGACCTGGAACTATTAGGCCCATATACTGCTATTCTGGAAAGACATATTAGGATCGATTATATAATTTCTATAAATCTCGGAATAGAACATTCGATTTTAGAATTCCAACTAAGTACTTCTGGCCTGAAGAACAAGAGATTCTCAATGGCACTCTTGAAGTTTACATTGATGGCTCTAAGATAGGTGCACAGAATAGGCTGTGGTATATTTATTGAGCGTTCTGATATTAAACTTTCTTATGGGCTGCCTGACGAATGCAATAATTTCCAAGCACGGCAATGCCTTTTAAGTGGCACTTTCTCTGAAAATCTGTTAATTTACTCAGACAGTCAGCCTGCGACTAAGTCCTTAACGAACATAGTTTCAACGTCCGTCTTTATCCATTAATGCCGAGGATTTCACGAAGAAATTCCTGATCATTCAAAGATAACTCTTCAATGGGTAACGGGTCATAGTAATATCGTTGGAAACTGCATTGCGGATGACCTGGCTAGGGCTGGGGTATGGAGCTAAATATTAAAATATTTTAAATAAGACAGAATTCTTGTCAATAATATTTGCAAAGTTTAAATGTTACTTAACAGAGTTTTGTAGTTGTCCTCATGACAATGTCTGTCCCTAAGTTAAATTTAAAGTTAAAATTCTGTTAATAACAGCGTGTTTGAACCACAAGACAGTAAAAGAGAAGGAGAACAATGATCACTTTTCCTTAAAACAGGGATGTTATTTCAAGTGTGTATGTGTGTGTGTGTAGGGCAAATGGCAAAAATTAGAATTTTTTTTATTAAAACAAAACACGCATACTTTTGCACACAGACATAGTTAATCTATTAAAAAAAAAAATTTTTGTTGTCAAGATGTCATAAAGATATAAAAACGAACGAAAAACTAAAATTATGATGAAATTTAATGTTCTTATATTACAATAATAATAACAACAACAATAAAGTATAGGAAAAATAAAAAAATTCTTGTGTTCGCAGACACTGTGCTTTTGTTTTTCTTTTAGCACGTTTTCAGGTTTTTATTTGGGTTTTTTTTTTTGGTTGAAATATTTTCTATTTTTCTAATACATTCTACATATGTACATACATATGTATGTCTGTATATATTGTATGCGGTTGAAAACAAAAAACACAAGTACCTTGACTATAGAGAAGAGCTTTTCTTGTTTTTATTACGTTTAAATAATGTTTGTTGCTGTTTTTTTTTTTTGTATTTCTATATATTATTGTGTTATTTCTACTGCATTATAGAATTTTTTGTTTAACATCAGCTAAAACAACAAAACAACAACAACAGCAACAGCAAAATAAGTTATATAAATACAAGTGGAATAACACATACATACACAAGCTCTAAAATACTTACAGGCGAGTATTTAAGTATGTACGTATATTTGTATGTATGTGTGTATACAAAAATATTTTTTAGATTGGCTCATATACTACTCTAGTACGTACTACTCGTATTGAAGACCTTGAAAACTGTATGTGTTTTTGTTTTTGTTTCTTTCCTCTGCTGCTACTTGTGCTTGTGCTTCTTCTTCTTCTTTTTCTTTAACACGAAAACAAACATTTGAAAAGAGAGTGAGAGCAGCACACTACTAACACACTGATTGAAATTCTCTGTATGATAAATATGATACAAGGTTGGGGGAGTAGAAGAAGGCGGATAAGCAATATGTGTGGGCACTAGCAGCAGTAGCAATAGTTCGTTCGTTCGTTTGCTTATTAGAGAAAGAGAGAGCGTACACACAAAATAAAAAAAGTTTAAAGTGAGTATAAAATATAAATAAATAATAATCATACTAAAATATAATACATACAGACACACATGCATACGTACATATTCATATATATATGTCATGTATTATACGATACGATATAAACGATGAGTATTACACATTTGCTAAATAATTGCACACAGGCAACCAGCAACACTAACAACAACAACAGCAGTAAAACAAATCTTTAAAAAATAGGTGAAATAAAAAAACCGTGTTAGAGAGAGAGAGAGATAAAGGGTCAGTCAACAAATTATATGAAATGAGAGCATTTCGTTTAATGCTTTTCACTCTCTTTCTCTCTCTTTATTTTTGAGCCTTTATAAGTATAATGAACGATTCTGTATGGAATGTGTGGAGTAGTTTATCGTTAAAAGCACTTCGTACCCATTTTGTTTGGATTTAGAAACGGTGAATAAGTAACTTCGGTGACTTCCCTACAAACAAAGTCCTCGTGGTCATTCTTAAAATAGAAGGCATGGTTGCAAAGAGCATGACTCGAATAAGTTTTATTTTTTTTTTTTTTTGAACTTTTTGAAGCAAAAAATCTGATGAGAAGGCAAATTTTGAGACTAGAAAAATATGAAATCTCTATATAAGGGTTTTTGCTCTTTACTATGAAGTAAGTAGCGTTTCAAAAGCAGAATATTTTTTCCTTCATTCTACCAACTCCAGCAAAGGGATTTCGTACAGCAACATAAAAAACAAGAAGGTGGAAGGTGGTGCGTGAACAACAATATTTAGGGAGTTAAAAGAACCCAACGTGTCCTAGATGTGTTCCATCTCATATTCTGAACTATTGCGCTCAAATTGCTTTATGAAACAGTGTAGCTTTTGAAGTTCAGAGAACAGCTAAGCAGTTCAGAGAACAGCTAAGCAGTTCAGAGAACAGCTAAGCAGTTCAGAGAACAGATAAGCTGTTCAGAGAGCAGTTAAGTCGTTCAGAGAACAGCTTAGCTGTTCAGAGAGCAGTTAAGCGGTTCAGAGAGCAGCTCACCAATACAGAGAGCAACTAAGCTGTTCAGAGAACATACATATGTATCTCAAAAACTCTGTGGTGAGAACAAGTTAGTACTACGCTGGGTGTGGAAACGAACGTAACTGGGTAAAATCAGATTAAGGATAAACTAGTGGAAAAACTCGCTAATAATATGGTCGCCAGGCAAACCCATTAATTAGATGTTTGCCTTATAAAAACTGGGCTTCCGAAATTGCGAAAGATAACCATTGTTAAGTAGTTGGTGGTCAACAGTGGCACTACCATCTGAGATATAAATCCCCCAACAGTTTACGTCTTCGGAATAAGGCAGTGTATTGGCGTTTTGTGCAATTACATAAAGCTGGCTACGACTAGATTTTAATTGACTGAGTGATTGAAATCAGATCTGTTCTTATAAGAAACTTACGGAACATCATTCGAAAAGCAAAGAAGTTGGCCAATTGGAGCACTTGGTATTCGGATTGGATTAAGTTTTACTGGGTGTCATCGGCTACAGGTGTTTCAGACAAAGTTTTTACCGTTAGGTAATATGAAAACAATAATAAGCGGGGAATGAGTACTTAAGGTATTTAACCGTAGTACTTGCCCTTGTCATACAAAGCTTTCAGGTGCAGATTATTGACAAAGACAGCTCTTTTTCTTTCTTAACAAGAAATTATATTCCTTCGTAGAAGCGTTTGTAGAGAATTAAACAGTATTTTTGCAAATTTGTCAATCATGTTCTGGGCCACCATATTGGTCGTCATTTGCCAACGCCTCAACTGATTTTCGGACTTGTATTCATGATTTTTTTTTTTTTTATAAAATAAATTCAATTGAAACGAAACGAAATGAAATTAAATTAAAAAGAAAGGAAATTTAAATTAAAAACAAAGCATAACTAAAGCAGCTCAAAGTCTCTTTAAATTTTAATTTCATTTTATTATACCACAATTAAGCAAACAAACAACCGAACGAACAATACATATGTATATTGTAATTGAATGTTTTCTTTGTTTTAATATTTAAATTAATTATAAAAACAGGTGTACGTACGTACGTACGGTACAATGACAAAAACAATAACAAAATAAAAACGCGAAATTAAATGAATCATTTTAAATTTTTTAATAATTGCAACACTGCAGCCAAATGCAACCAAAAGCAGGCGAGTTGTATTATAAATTACAACAACAATAACAAAATATTAAAAATTATTATTAAAAAAAAAAATATGAAAGAAATTCATGAAATTTTCATATTTTTATGAAAATTTTTACCACAAGAAATCTGATCTCTGATGCTGGCTGATCATAACACTTTTAAGTTCTATCCAAAGCTCTTAAAAGTCTAAAGAATGAATAAATTTTTTGGAATTATAATTCCTTGTTCAATTCAATTCAATTCAATTAAATTTCAGTGTGGTTTTTATTTCATTATAATGCTTGCACCATGCCTCGACTATTATGTATGAAATACCGTGATATTTAAATAACCTCCTTTGAATTGATTGCAGCAGACTATTCAGTGGAAATAATGGAAATAGTTTTCGACCACTTTTTCACACATTTCGCGCGGTATTTCGTCTAAAACATAATGAATGTTGTCCAACGTATACACAGTCATTGGTGCAACCCCACATCACATCTTATGATCTTGTGGATCAAAAAGTGAAAAACTAGACACGTTACTGAAACCACACACCATCATCCAGTTCATATTCTTCAATTGAAAACCGAACCGAAAAGCAATTTGACAATGATGGCTGTTCCCGGGTCATTTTCAAAAAAAGGCCCGGCAATCAGTAATTTTTTCCCAGATGCAATGGCTTTCCCGCAATAACTTCTGAGTTCTTCTAATCTCACTTGCCAGAATTTGTTTTGTTGACATAGCCTGCGACTGATAAATTATTTTCAAAGCTGAAGAAAATTTTGTTTGAGTATCCAATCAGCGTATATACGATGTCGGATTTAATTTTTCTGTGAGTTAAACTAACAGAAACGACAGTGCTTACATGGGTACCAATATCCCAAATTTCTTTTTTTTTTTGCATACCTAACTTAATTTGTGACTACAGCCTTTTAGTCAAGTTTACGACCTAACTTCTCTCACCACCCATGATAATTGTGTTAATTTTATCCATGAGTGACGGGGCCTACAGTATAAAGTCGATTTCAAGTCAAGTTTACAGCCTAGCTTCTCTCACCACTCATATTCATTGTGTTAATTTTATCCATGAGTGACGGGATCTGCAGTATAAAATCGATTTCGAACGACAGATTTCTGAGAAGCTTTTCATTGTAATTTTATTTTCTGTTACAGTTATTTCGAGGAGACTGTTGAGAGAAAGTCACCGAAGGAACCACGGTCTTACGTTTAATAAGCCAACACAATAACTAATAAACTACGATGCCATATTAAGCCGTAAGAAATACTCAATTCCTTGATACATTACGGAATCGACAAATTCGCATTATTCGCATACAAAAGCGCTATTTTCTGCAGTGAGTATATTGCGATCAGTCTCAGACTTCATCACATCTGTAGCTCTTAGAATCATGTCAATTTCTTGCACAATAGCTCGATTATGGCTACTCATTATCACCCACTTTCGTAGTCAGTGTTGTAGCTATGTTTTATGCATTCTTCAGTTGCGATAGAGAGATAGATATACTGAAGCATATAAATCTGAGGAAATTAGATTGCAATGTTGACATTAAAGAAGAGCTCAATATCACTACGATGTCGGTTTTACCAAAGAAAATACAGTATAAGGAATGTGCATTTTAACATTTTTTGGAATATTTTTCAAAAATATTTCATGACGCGGGGGGAAAGATAGCAGGGAAGGTTACAGAAACCAAGAGGGTAACAATGCGTTGTTCTCATCATGCGTTGTTCTCATCATGCGTTGTTCTCATCGTGCGTTTTTGTTGTTTGACCACTTTTTTATTTATTTTTCTGGTCGGCACCAATGTCCCTCGGGGGAAGAACATCTTCGGCTTTTTACACACATAGGACACGAACATCAAGAATGTTCGTTAAAAAGAGCGTAAAAATCTTGTCAGTTTTTAAAGAAGAAGGTTCATGTCGCTTTTTTCAGACTTCAGTGATACACCCAAAGAAATATCACAGTAGTATTCACTAATATCAATGAGAAATGATTTCGATTTTTGAAAGAATACTTGCCAAGTTAAATACGGTGTCTTTAGGGGCTTAGCGCAGTACAATTTTTCTATATTTTCCGATCATATATACATATCATTGGGTTAATAAGTAGACTTGACATTATTACTAACAATTTTCCTCTAGGTTAACACATGCCTATGGTTATGGATTAGTGAGTGAGAGAGAGAGAGAAAATAAGTTGAGAGAATTTATTTATTTACAGTCATATAAAAGTGTTGGTAATATACTCTATTTTTATTTTCATTTCATCAACATACATATGTAAAGCTGTCTATCTTTGGCTTAATAATTTTGGATAAATAAAAATAAAATAAAACATCGATTTTATTATTAAAAGAACATGAAGCTATCCATCTTTGGCTTAAAAATTAGGCCATGTTTTTTAAAAAAATAAAAAGAATAAAAAAACCATTTTTTATTAAAAGAAAAAAAAAACGAGCATTCCAAAGCATTTAAAAAAAATTATATTATGAGACAAAATAAAAAAATGAATTACGCCCAGTTGACAGAACATTTTTAACACAAAATATTCTTCGAGTGTTATTCTGAAATAAAATGATAAAACTTCCACGAAACATGTGTTCTTGTCGCAGTCTGATCGACAACTAAATCAAAAAACACAAGAATACACACACATGTACATACGTACGATGAGAGCAACACATTGTTACGCTCTTTGTTTGTGTTTATTTTCCTTCTGTCTTCTTCCCTCTCATCTAGAAATGAATTTGATGAGAGCGGGTCGTAATGTTACGATCCGCCATAAGAAATTTTACTTCTACATGATGCGTATTCTTTATATCAATATTCTTTGGTTTTACGCCTAAGATAAAATAGAGTACCCCCGGGGTATGTAATGGGGTTTGTAAAAACTTTATCGATTTAATTAGAGAAAAACGAAAATCTCCAATGCATTAACGGCCCTATTTAGAGCCTTAATAGGCCTTATACAGGGTGTCTTAAAAGAAATCTTATAGTATAGTTGTTTAGCTTTCCGTAACTGGTGAATCAATTCATTGCCATTTCAAACGACAAAAATTTTTAAAAAAATTTTGATTTTCTTTAACAAACTCTAACCATATTTGCGAAAACGAAAAATTATTCACAATCGAATATTCATTCCATTCGCGATATAAAAAAAATGTTTCGCAGAGCATATGAAAGCTATTTTTTTCAAGATTTTTTTTTTAAATGATTTAAAATGTATGGAATTTTTAAGGGAGCAATGGAACCTTTTTAAGAGGATTTAGCAAAAAAAATTTGTTAAAAAATTATTTATTTTTTTATAATTAAAATTAAACAAATTAATTCAAATAACAAGAAAAAAAGTAAAAAAAATTAAACAAAATTTTTAAAGAAATTGAAAAAAAGTTTCAAAAAAAAAACGAAATTAAAGCAAATTTTCCCTTTTTTGTAGAATAATAAAAAAAATTTTTTTGTTTTTTTGTTGGTCTTTTTGTTTAAAACCTTAATTTGATTTTAAACAGAATTTTTCTTTTACAATCAAAATTCATATGGTGTGGGTCAGCAAGTTGATTGGTATGAATGGCTTGGTTGGAGTGATAATGACGATGTATTTTTGACGTTTGACTAACTACTTAAACTAAAAAAAAAATTAAAATAAATTATTATAATTTTATTGATTGATTTCCTCCTGTGTTTTTTTTTTACTAATTTTCATAACAAAACTTGACACTCACTTTTCGTTTCGTTTGTTAAAAATGCAGAATTTTGTTGGGAATTTTTTTTTTGTTCTTTTTATTAATAATTTAAACTGGTTTCCCCCTAAAACAAGAGTTAAAACCACATACATTTACACGTATTTATGTACGAGTAATAAAAACCGATTTTTTTTCTGGATTTCAATAAAAATTAAAAAAAATGCCTTGACTTTTAAGGAAGGAGTGTAAAACACCCTTTTTTTAATATAAAAAGAATGTTTCTTATTTATTAAATAATAAATACAATAACTTATTGATTTTTCCTTACTTTTTTCAATTAAAAATTTTCAATTTCCAAATAAATCTTTAAGAAAACGCGCGTAATCACGTCTAAAAAAAACCCAATTTTTTTTTAATCCAATAACGTGTGTTATAACGTAGCAGCAGCAGCAGCGTGTTTAGCAGCACAACATTATATTATTTGTTGTTGTTTTTATTTTATTTAAATTGTCTAATTTTCATTAGGGTTTAAAAAAATATGAAGAGAAGTAGAAAAAAAAAGGAAAAAACACGGTCAAACTTAGGCGAGCGTAAGAAATTTATGAAGAATTTATGAAATTTGTAATACGGGATATAAGTTTAGCCCGTTTTTTTGTTGTTGTTGTTTTTCTTGCTTTTTTCTCTCTTTCTTGCTTTATTTTCTTTACTTTATTTTGTTAATGACACAATATCTTAATTTTTCTTTTTTTATTATTTTATTTATTGTTGTTCTTTCTTTTTTTCTTTCGTTTCTAAAGATTAGAGCGTGTTTCAATAACTAGAGGTATTCCGACGTTCGTTTTATTCGTAACGTTTCATCACATACTCATACACCAAAAGCACTCTTTTCTTATTGTGAATTCATACATAAATATATACACACACATATATATACGCTTACACACACATATGTTTTTAAGTATATAATTTATTGTAAATGGTTGTTCTTTTCTTTTCTTTTTTGTTTTTTGTATATAAAATACAATCACGAGAAAAATTTTATTAAAAATTAAAATAAATTTCGTATGACAGTATTATTGTTGAAGTATTATTATTAAAAAATAAAATAATTGAAGCACGTTCTGCTTTAGTTTTATTTTCTTTCTTTTCTATATTTTTTTGATTATTTGTGAATATTGAATTGAAATATATTATCGTCACACACGTTTGTTCTTCACTGTATTTACTATCGCATGTGCTCCGTTGTTTTCAATGTGAAAAACACAACTGAAATGAGAATTTCATTAAATGCCCCGAACAAGTTGAAAATAATATATAAAAATTGTGTTTATGTATTGGTAGGCACACTAATACACACACGCATACAGACATTCAGTGTTATGGCATTAAATTGGAATGAAACATTGTTATTGCTTTGCTATGGCTCTTTTTATCCATATACACACTGCACAGTTTGCAATTCTCTTTAAAAAGCAATCGTCAGCCAAATAGAGACACACAGAGAGAGAGAGAGAACAATTGCTTCTACAGAGAGCAAATGTGATAATAAAATTATTTCATACACACACACACACAAGTGATAAAGCTGCATACTAAAAGAGAATTTAAATATAAGCATAACACGACGACGAACTTATACTCAGTTAAGTAACAGTGTTGCTAACATAAGCTGAAAAAATAGTGCGAAAGTAAAACAAGCTTTTTATTGAAACAAATAACATAATAGGCGTATTATTCGTTAATATTAAATTAAATTAAAACTTGTTAATAAACTATTTGACAATGTTTTCCTGTAATAAGACCAAGTTTTTATGTCAGTTCAACAGCATAGAGGAGAAACAAGGCTCTGCTACTAAGCAAACTAGTCAAAGTAATAAACAGCAATAAAAGCTTTGTGTCTAAGAAAGGCAAAGATAGTGCTATCTGCTGGAAAAATCTGGTCTGGTTTTGACCAACTGACGATCTTCGAAAATGAAAAACAATAAAAGCCAAGTGGTATGCCAACAGGCAGATAAGCTTAAGAGAATGTGAGCTTACACGCCGCTCATGTAGCTGAAATCTTTGTTTCACGTGTCAAAAAATGTTTGGAAGAGTATATACACTCAACGTAAGGGATAATAAACTGAGCAGCAAAATTGGAACTTATGAACTTTGCTACATTCAGTACTTGTCCCTTAATACAATGCACGAAGTTGGTCAATTTTAGACTTTTGACGTGCACCAAATACTTTGACAGCTATCAGCTGATTTAATTTGTTTTTTTTTAGACCTTTTTGTTCGATAGTGACAATATTAAAGTACTTCAAAGTAGACATTGTGCCAATTGTATACCTGGCTACTTTGCTGGGCATTTAGAAAGTCAAAGTACAACTTATGACGGATTCTATAAGCCCTGGTCTCAAGCCTGCCATTTTACCTTTGCAACACAATTTCTATTAATTTTTAACAAATCTCAATAGTAAGATTCGCATTTCAAAACTTTACCTTCCAGTAATTTAAGTTTGTTCCCTATTGGAATTTCAAAAGTTGGCCACACTTAAACCAGACAAGTGTGCTTCTCATAACAACAGTATGAGCAGAATGACTACGACCGTCCAACAAAATCTCATTTAATTATTATTCACTCTTCTAAACAGTTTGTTTGAAATGTACGTAATACGTCTGTCCGTAGGAGCATTAGAAAATATAAGAATAAGTTGAACTTATTGTATCTACTACATACATACATAAGAATTTTTTGTACCATATTGATAAACTTAGGAGAGAATGGAACATAACCAACAAGAGAGATACAGAGAGCAATGAAGAGAGAGTTTTTTTCAAATAGAGAGAATTAAAAAATATTTCTAAATAAGAAAAGCCAGAAGAAAAAATGTTTTATGATTCTTGTTAATGTCTATTGCTGCTTCAACAAAAAAAAAAAACAATAAAATTGGGAGAGGGATATTTAAAGAGTGTATGACAGAGAGAGAAGAGCAACAAAATAATATATTCTTATCAGTAAAATAAAATGAAAATACCAACACAACTAGAAGAGGAACGAACGTACAGACTCAAAATTGTAATTGGAATTGAAATTGAAATTGAAATGAACAAAACACACAAAACACAATTGAACAGCAGACTAGGAGAGAACAGAGAACACATAGAACGTGAAAAGAAATTTCATTTGATTTGTGGTTTTCATAATCAGTTCTATTCTGTTTTATGCGACTTCCACTTTTTTTCTTCTTCCTTTTTTGTTATTGTGTGCCTCTCTCTCTCTTTTGAACACTTAAAATTTATTTTTGTATTCTGTGTTCAGAGTGTTTGTTTTTGTTTTTATGGTTGAACACAGAAATTTTAAGGAAAATTTTAAGTTCAACTGATAAAAAAAATTGAGTTTTCGTTTGCTTATGACAAATTTTTTCCCGTTTTTTAGCTTCAAAATAAAGTTATAAAATAAACTACTTAATCACTGATTATGACTAGCTGACTGTCTAGCTAAAGGTATCAGTTTCACTTAATTTTCCAAAAAAAAAAAAATGCGGCATGAAATTAAAAACCTTGTCTGTGATAAAAAAAAAATATGACAACTTTATGAGAAAATATCAAAAATACTCAAATTGACCAGGATAAGCGTGTGATATTGTAATAAAAAAATTAAACAAAAAAATATGGCAGGGAGGCGTTATTCGATGAACACGTAAAAAAATTGATCCCAAGTTAGCGGCGACAGAACGAAACAAAACCAAAACCGTTGCTAAAGAAGCAAGTCAAGATTACGACCTAGCTTCGCACACAACTTACATACCTATGTTGTGTGTGTTAATTTTATACATGAGGGCTGTGGCGTACAATTTTTGAGAACCTTTTTCATGGCAATTTTTATTTACTCCCAGAGCTTTTGCCAGAAATCTGCTGAGAGGAAGTCGACGAAGAAATTGCTTTCTTATATTTCGTTTTGCGAAGCAAACTCAGTGGTCTGCAAAAAGAGCGTCTTTGGACGAAAGCTACCACTCCAACCTAACCTAACCTAAGTGTGTGTCTATGCACCTACATACCTACCAAGCCAACAAATAATTCCACAAAATATTTTTACATTTTTAAACGACATTTTTTTATGTTTCCTTTACATTTTTAACACCCAATTTAATTATTATAAACGCACGTAAACAATTTTTCTTCTAAAAAAAAAAGAAACAATTTTTAAATGTCAAATTAAACTTGTTTTTAATAAAAACAGAAAAAAAAACTGCTGCAGGAAATTTATCAATTTCAACCACAATTCAAATCCAATAATTAATAACGACAATATACACGAAAGTATTCCGAACGCAATTCGGGCACAATTAAATCGAAATAAATGAACGGCAGCAGCCTAAAGATCTCTTAACAGAACACCAAAAAAAACAGTTTTTAACAAATTATAACAAATTAATCACTTTGTATGTCTCTTCCCACACACACACACACACTCTCTCTCTCTCTTATTCTGTCTTCCATCTATACATAGAAGAAAACAAGGAGCACAATAAAATATTTACGAAATATTATGAATAATTTGTATGTCAGGTCACTACCAATGTGTCTGTTTTATACCTGTACAAATATTTTAAACATTCGGTATGTCATACCAGATTTATGATGTGTATGTAGCGATCGACCAACAACAGACCTATCGGTGACAAACATAAATGATGACAACCGAGTGACAATAGAGTGGCAGGCTAAAAAATGACACGAGTGCCAATGTGATGATATTTTCAAACGAAGACAGACACGATTTAAAACAAATGAAATATTATTTTTCTTTCATTTTTTCCCGTCTTTTCTTTTGTGCGTTTATATTAGTGTGTGTGTATGTGTATTGTTTTATGCTGCTAATAAATAACGGGTGATACTGAATGCTTGAGATGCTGATGTTAATGTTGTTGTACCATTTGAAGGAAAAAAACTGCAACAATATGTTATTTGTTTGTGTTTGTTGCCGTTATCATGCAAAATTATTGAAAACTCTTCTTGAAATTCCTTTTTAAATATGATGATAAATATCTTATTCATTGTGTGTGTGTGTGTGTGTGCATGTTTATCAAATTCTGACCAATTGGCTACGAACCTTAGCAGTATTGCATCCAAGCTCAATACTCATAGATGATGAAAGAGAAATACATACATGTGTGTGAATTGTAAACCGTGATTATTTTCCCAAGAACACGATCTCCTTCTTTGCCTGTTCGAAAGCTCTTTTGGAGTAAAATTTTCCGTATGAACCGTAAGAAAAGATCATTTTTGAAAAATTAAATGTAAAGCTAGTAACGAAATACGCAGCTTTATAAACAAACTAGTCGCTGAAGCTAAAGTGGCAACAAAAAAATGTTCAAAGGTGTTCCCGTTGATATTGATATCATTCTTATTCGCTTGATATTGTCATAAGGGTCACTGTTTTCATGACCCGTCAGTACGTAATTAATAACGTAACGGGCCATTACGTAACTGGTTATAACGTAATTGGTTATAACGTAACTGGTAATTACGTAACTGGTTATAACGTAATTGGTTATAACGTAACTAGTCATTACGTAACCAGGCATTACGTAACTGGTCATTACGTAATTGGTTATAACGTAACCAGGCATTACGTAACTAGTCATTACGTAACTAGTCATTACGTAACTAGTCATTACGTAACTAGTCATTACGTAACTAGTCATTACGTAACTAGTCATTACGTAACTAGTCATTACGTAACCAGTCATTACGTAACTGAGCATTACGTAACTGAGCATTACGTAACTGGTCATTACGTAAATGGTCATTACGTAAATGGTCATTACGTAAATGGTCATTACGTAACTGGTCATTACGTAACTGGTCATTACGTAAATGGTCATTACGTAAATGGTCATTACGTAAATGGTCATTACGTAAATGGTCATTACGTAATTGGTCATTACATTACACAAAAGACTTGTCGACTTATCAAAAATAAATATAGTAATTCTGTCGTTGGTGGGGAAAAATTTTATTTTCCATCATTTCAGTTTTATTTCGGTCAAAGCAAGTGCTTTTCGCCACTTCATTTTGTACGAGTACTCATTCGTTTTCTTAAACACTTAAGTGATAGCAAATTTCGTACATCGTGTACAACGGAGTAAACGTTGGAAAACACTTTACAAGTCTTATCGTTTAAAACCACAACAAATGACCGAGAAAAATAAACAACAATTGAAAAGTAAAGACAAAGACAAATATACACACACACACAATGCAAACAAGAAAAAATTATGATTAAAGAGAGATTTTCAAACAAAAAAATAATAATAACCACGTGTAAGCGTCAGAGAGAGAGAGAAAGAGCAAGAAAGAGTTACTCAGTGTTCATTTGTTTGTTTGTTTATGTTGCTTAAGTATTACAAATGTAAGTACATTGTTCCACCATCTGCACGTTTGTTCGCCCGTCCGTCTGTCCCACAAATATTTATTTTCTTCTTCTTCTACTTCTATTGTATTTTTTCCTCTTCAGTGTTTTCGAAAATTTCCCTTTTCGACGTGTAAAAGTTTTTCATTTCATTCCTCAATATGTCGGTCAATAGTGAATCAAAAGAAGAAGAAGAAGAAGAAGAAGAAATAATTTGTTTTAACAAATGCTTAAAACAACAAATAATACTCATAGACCATCATAGACTAACGGAAAGACGGACGGACGGATGGACAAATGGTTGGATAAGCAAATAGTCGCACACTTTCGTTGAATTTGTTCATTCGTTTATATTGACACACTATCTCTCTCTCTTTTCTCTCTCTCTTCTCTTTTTTTTGTTCGATTATATTGACAGAACTTCTTATTGAACAGCAAGGTACGTAACCAACCATGCCATTAAACCAATAGAAAATTTTTGTTAGCCAGTGTTTTTTTTCTTAACAGTGATGGTCGAAATTAAAGATAAGTTTTTAGAAATTAAAATTAAAAGAGCTTTTTCTAAAGTATTAGATTCGAAAGAAACTGAAATAAGGGAACTTCATATGCCCATTAAGCGCTATTTATTGTGGCCTAAAAACCTTCATTCAAATCAATGGCTCTACACCCAAAGCAATTGAACGAATACGATACGCCAAAAACCTTCACTCAAATCAAGGTTAAGTTTGATTAAAACTGTAGAAGCTCTGCACCAGCAATTTCAATGTCAAAATACTGTTTCTAACCTTACAACCACAACAGATACTGAACTGAACGTTTGGGATGTCCAATTGAGGTCTCTACACCCAAATCAATTGAACAAATACGATACGCCGTTCGGATTACTATCTGAAACGCAAACCACAATCCGAAAGCTTTGCCTGTATGATTATGCAGTTAACTCGGCAATAGTATGGGGCTAGTTGATCAAGCTGCATCAGCTAGACTGGACAATTATATGCCCCTCTGTCATGTGGGAATTAACGACAACGACAATTTGAAGTCACCGTAGTGTAGTAAGTAATGTGCTGGCTTATTAGGCGAGAGCCTGTAGTTGCAACACCATCTCAAACATCTCGAACGGCGGCGACTTCCTCTCAGCAGATTTCTGGCAAAAACTCTGAGAGTAAAATAAAATTGCCATGAAAAGTTTCTCAAAAATCTGGGATCTCATGTATAAAATTAACACACACAGCATAAGTGGTGTCAGAAGCTAGGTTGTAAACCTGACTAAAGGGTTATAATGACCAATTAAGTAAGTTAGTTTGTGACCAGTTCATATTCACATATCCTTATAACTCCTTTCGCTTTTACTTTTCTCTCTGTCTTCGATTGCATGCAACAAATTTTATTGACTTTTCCCATTAAATAATTATTATTATGTATCAGTGTTGCAAAATTAAAATTTTAAAATGGTACTGAACTGTAACTGAAAGAGTACTTTTTCGCATCAAATGGTACTTTTATATAGAAATACACACATAAATGGTCATTACAACCCTTCAATCAAGATTATGATCTAGCTTCTCAAGCCATTTTTATGTGTGTTAATATTGATACATGAGTAGCGGTACCTACAGTTTCAATTCGACTTCGAACGTTAGATTTTTTAACAAACTTTTCTGGCAGTTTAATAACTCTCAGAGTTTTTGACAGAATGAGGTACCTTTCTTCATTTTTCTTTTTGTTGGAAATGTCTGCTGATTCTGAACGTAACAAAACGTAAAAGTCCCATTTATTCAAACGTTGACGTTCGTTTGTAGCATATGAAGAGCAATGTAAATGTTTAGCGAAATTATATTACGGTTCGGCAAGCGTTCTCATTGCTTTTCGCTTATCCAAACGTTCAAAACGGGTGTAAAGGCTAATTCTGCCTTTTGCAATGCGTTGCGAATGCATTGATGGTTGAAAAGCGCAAGACATAAAATAATAACAAAAAAGTACTGAAAGCGTCGCGGGGGTACTGCGGTATTTTTGAAATGAAAAAGTACTGAAAAAAGTACTAAAGTACTGAATTTTTCAACACTGTTATGTATGTATTGTTATTACAGTTAATGCTGCTCTAGGCTGTTTAAAGAGAGAAAGAGAGACAGAGAGAGAGAGAGACAGAGAGAGAGAAAGTGCAAGAGAGAGGGGTAAAGAATGAGAGCAAACAATAAATGGCACACACAGAGAGAGAGCCATTTAATAATGTTGAATGCATAGATTAAAGCATACTTTCAGGTCGCCATAAATTACTTGCTTGACAATTCATTTTAAAAGTTATTAAATTAAATGAAAATTAAATTGGGGCCACAATAATAAATTTATTTACACAGACACACACACACACACACACTAAACTAAACAATTAGTTCATGTATTAAAACAAATATACATCATATGAGTATACGAGGGAAGTTTGAAAAAAATCGCCAGAGTCTAGTAGGTAGCACATTGGCGTATTAGATGAAAGTCCGTAGTTCAAAGCCCAGAAAAAAAATTAATTAAAAAGAAAATCGTAGGAAAATTTTAAATAAATTGTTAAAGGTTACTTATTTCCTTTAATAATTTATTTCAATTTGTTGAGCTGCATTAGCACTCATTCCCATTTATTTTAAGGGTTATTTGGCCTCTTTATAATAAGGGCAGTACTTCAGAAACATCTGAAGATCCTCTGCCACTATATTTTCAAACTCAATGCTGTTTGTTTGGTGTATACATTGCTTCCCTCTGTGAATGATTTTCTTGGGCTAGCCTCCATTAAACCCCTAGATCTTCTTCACTTTATAAACAGTTAAGGGTCGATGTAACCCTTTTTCCTTTCTTTTCTTCATATGGTTTTAAAACGTCAATCTGGCGTCAATTAAAGTTTACTTACTTAGTCATTACAACCCTTTAGTCAGGACAACAATCTAGCATCTCACAACACTCATGCTGAGTGTGTTAATTTTATGCATGTGCAGCGGAACCTAGAGTTTAAAGTCGATTCCGAATGATAGGTTTTTAAGAAGCTTTTCATGACCAACTTTATCTGCAAATATTTGGGCAATAAATCCTTCGCTTTAGAAAAAGAGGACATGGAATCTCTTACCATGTCTCGTTTTCATTTGTGTGGTTGCAAAACTGAGTCCATGTGGTTTATTCCAGACTTTTTTCTTGATTTATGCGCAATTTATCAATAACTAAACCAAAGGATTACTAACAACAAGAAAAAAATCAGTTCCGCGTCATATTAATATTTCTACCGACTTGTTTTCACTTCTGCTCGCCACTCTAATTTCTTCCTTAGCTGATCTAGAGTGATTGATTACAAAATGTTTAATTTGTACACAATGGTAACCCTGTATACCGTTATACTTTTGCAATATACTCTCATATTTACGATTTATTTTTATGTCTCATTGAAGTAAAAATTACAAATAATAAGAAAAAATTCCCCTAAAGATGGAATTATTATGATTACAACGCCACTACTAGTAATGTCCCTCCAGTCAATTCTAAAAGCCTGGGATTGCTTAGAAGCAATCGCCATTGCCACGTTACTTAACAACAACCAAATTTCTCTCTTCATACGCACACAATAAGAAAATTAAATGAAAACGAAACTAAATTTTATTAAATTGTACCGTTATACTACACTCTCCCGCTCTTTTGCTCTCCCCCAATCGCTCTTTCTCTCTTTTGCCAGTCATATAAGGATAAAGATAAGTGATGCGTACATAAATAGAGTATGTTTTCTTTGCATGCGTCTGTTTGCTTGCGTGTGTGCATGAGTGAGCGCATAGAGTACATACATACATGAAATATGTATGTATCTTATTTGCATTGCGTTGCAAAGCTCTTGTTTTTTTTAAATTTTGTTGATAATTATTTTTCTTTGTTTTTCTTGCCTTTAATTTTGTTGTTGTTTTTGTTGTTGTTGTTTCTTACTATAATAACGGAAGAAAACTTCTTGAGTTGATGTTAAAATTACTCTCGAATACAGTGGGACAAAAGTGATAAGAAAGTATTTAAAAGTAATAAGAAATCAAGTCTGCATGATATTTTGAAAGAGATTCCCTAGTAAATGAGGGTTCCATTGCAGCAGTTCTAATGACATGAGGCAAGTTTGTGACATCATTTAAACAGATCTTGAGATTGCACCGCTAGAATCTGATATTTATAGCGGCAGGTATGCGTTGGTATAACAACAGCACGAGAAACTTGTCCCACAGCGGTGCTACAGATTACATATGGTAGTAAGGGCCAGAGCTATGAAAACTGTCCTTAGAACAATAGGAGACAATTTTAATACAAGATTCCGCAGAAGACATCATGACCTGACATGTTAACTGACAGCTCCCTACTTAACTGTCCTTGGACAAAACCAACAGAGTTTATGTTTTAGGGGAAATTGTCCGCAACGATACTGGGAACTAAGAGTGGATGGAAAAATCTGGCGGGTTTTTTTTTTTTGAAGCGCTACAGAAATAAAATAAGAAAAGCTTTCTTCATAAACAATCGGCTTTGACAGCTGGAATATCAAATCGCTGTAGTCTAGTAGGTAGTTTGTTAACTTACTTGACGAGACATCTCGAACAAAACGAAAAAACGTTTCTTTTAGCAAAGCCCTCTTCAAAAAGCAAAAAACTCTGGGAGTAAATAAAATTTCTATGAAAAGCTTTTAAAATTTGCCGCTCAGTGTCGATGTCTAAACTGCAGGTCTGGCCGCTCATAGATAAAAATTAACATTCCCAAGGAGAAACTAAGTTGTAATCCTAACTAAAGGGTTGTAATGATCAATTCTGTAAATCAAGAGAATGTAAATACCTTAAAATAATGCCGAAGATTGTGATGTCTGACGTTATCCCTGTGACCAAAAACTCCTATAAGAGTTACCTTAAAATTATGTAAAATATCCCTGAGAAGCCGTAGACATTCCTAAACCAGGACGGACGAAGGTGACTTTCTTGAGAGACTTAAACTTAAACCGGTAGTGGGAGTAAAGGAAAAGATTTTTAATGAAAAATACACCACGCAATAGGCATTGTTTAGACACCAATATAGCCATGACATCCGCCTATTAAGTCAACTAATTTTGAAACCATACTCGCCTAAGAAATATACGCGAAGAATATTTTATTTTTCTACTTTAAAAATTTGAATTCAAAAATTTAAATTTTAATATTTTTTCCCCATGCTTGACCACTGTTTTGAACCTACAGTTTACAAAACATCTCCTTTGTATTTGCAATGAGAGTGATAGAGAGAGAGAGGGAGGGAGTATGTAGAGTAGTGTGTGGGTAAATATTTTTCTTGATTTCTTTATTTTTTATTTATTTTTTGTTTTCCTGGTATTTTTATCTCACTTAAATGTTATAATGTTAATGGTAATGTAAATATGTATGTATGTATTTATAAACCCTTTTTACACTCTCTGTGTGCGTGTGTGCGTAACACAACTAAACTAAACACTCTCTGGTATGCACGTAAACACTAAAAGAGTACTTATTATTACATGAGCACATTCTCTTACACCAAAAACAAAAAAAAAACAAAACAAAGTAGATGCCAAATTCAACACAAATACAATGACAACGGAAATGTAAAAATAAATAACAACCGAAAACCATAATAAAACTCACATTTATTGTACATATTTGTATGTGCACCAGTGTTGCAAAATTGAAATTTTAAAATGGTACGAACGATGAACGATAACTGAAAGAGTACTTTTTTGCATCAAATGGTACTTTTGTAAAAAATATTTATTTATACTTAATACATGTACGGAATGGAATAGAAATAGAAATGGAAATAAAATAGAGAAACTAACGTTATATAATGACTGATTTGAAACGTAACAGAACGTAAAAGCACGGTTTGGTCAAATGTCGACGGAACGTAACGGAATGTACGTTTATTTTAGCATATGAAAAGCAAATTGAATACTTACGGAAATCACGGTTCGGCAAGCGTTCTCTTTGTTTTCGTATTCTAAAAACGAACGTACGTTGCATGGGCGTTGGGCTAACTGGGGCTAAGGATTAATTTTACCTTTAGCATGACGTTGAACATGTTGTTAATCCATTAATAGTTGAAAAGCGCAAACCATAAAATATGTAATACATAATAAAAAAAGTACTAAAAGTGTAACGGGGGTACCGTGGTACTTTTGAAATGAAAAAGTACTGGAAAAATACTAAATTACTGAATTTTTCAACACTGACATGTACTCTAGTGGCGAAGAAGAGTTGCACAGAAAGGGAGAGTGAGAGCAAGAGTAAGTATTTATTTATGAGAAAATATGACTAAACAAAAAACACAGAGAGAGAGAGAGAGAGCAGATCAGCAGATTTGCCACGCTTTTCGAGGCTTATACACATATACTTACAAAGATTGACGTAAAATTAAACACACACCACTTAGCTGATAATTTCTCACACTTTCGTCCAAGAGTTCCTTATCTCAAGCAGTGGTAAAGTTAACAGAGAAGTAATACGATCGTTACTATCGAATTTTAAATTTAGAAATCAAAAACCTTAGTTCCAGAAGTTTAGCAGACAACAATCAGACGCTCAATTTGTGTTTTTTCTTTTTTCGGAAAATAATTCTGTTTCAGAATCGTTCAATGAAAAAAAGTCCTGCCAGGTTACACCGATCATTCAACGTATGCCTATTCCTTCGATTTCAACTTGCCAAAGCAAGTTTGTGCAGTCTAAAGTGATGTCTGAACTCTCGGTGGGACATATAGCATTAGAATAGCTTCAAGAGACGATTTCAGCAGTTTAAGCTTAATAAACTGTATGTCAAGATAATGCTTACCTGACCTTTACCCAAGGCTCGAAGGCAAAATGGATACAAAATCGATTTTTTTCTGATTTAAACTTACGGTCTCAAACAGATTGACCAATGACTACTGCATTGTTTTTCGTACACCGGTTTATGTCAAGGCTAGGGCCGCTAATTTAATTCAAGAATTAGATTTCGAAGGCCGTGGATAGTATTGCAACAATCAGTGTTCTCAACCCGAAGTGCATGGTTTCATTGGCCCAACTGATATGGGTCACAAGATATTCTGCTTAATGCGCTAGTAAGGGATTATTTCCTAGTGTGACTCTTGCTCAGGTCATTTAGGAACATTTCTGGTGATCTAACATCACCACGTTGTGGAACATCTATCGTCTGACTTTTTTGTCACTAGAAAAGGCAAAAAATCTCTTGACCTATAGAAGAGACTTGATTAGACTTCTAGGTTTAATTTTTAATTTCTTTAAGGGAACATAGGAACACAATGTAGTCAAGTAGATGGTGTCTTGACTTATTAGATGCGAATTCGTGGTTCAGATCTCTGCTTAGCCATCTCGAACAAAACGAAATACATATGAAACAAAAAATATTTCTTTCGGCGACTTCCTCTCAGCAGTTTTCTGATAAAAACTCTGTATTTGATAATCGCCGACAACTTATGCATACCTTACCTAACATAAGCTGTCCTGAACAGGAAACTAAATGGATTTTAAAGCGATATCGTAAACCCTCAGGCTAAACAATCTCTGGCATTGTAAGCATATGGTAACTTCAAGAGGAAATGCTTTCGGCTGGTTGGCATACAATTCGTCTTAACAGAAAATATTTTCGTAAATGTTAAATGGAAATGGACGAACATCATAACGGATTAGTACTGTAAGGGACAACAACAAACAAAGCACATTGTAGTATGTTGTTGTTCTTGCTTTTTTATGTTCACATTTATAGTTGTTTGCGGAAGTTGAGTACATAAAAAAACCCCCCAAAAAAAAAAGAGAAACAAAAACAATTTTTACAAAAATAACGGAACCCTAGAGAACCACAAGCACGGATTTGAGAAAAGAGAAGAGTTTACGGTTTCATATTGATTTTCTTTAGCACGCGTGCAAAATGTTCTTTTTGTATGAACAATTTTTTTTGCTAACAATTGAGAGGAGAAGAAGAAAAAAAAACAAATTTTTCCAAAAGAATTCATTTCATTTCCTTTAAATGAATTCCTTTTATTTGGTTTTTTTTTTTTAATTTTGATTTGATTTGAAGGCCACTTGCATGAAATTGAGATGCAAAAATATTTTGCAACGCACAACGCATTTCGTTTCGTTTGTGTGTTTCAATTTTCAAAACGTTTCTCTCGTTATTTGTAAGGCAGTTATGTACCGTTGCAGTTGCTGTTGCAGTTGATGCAATTTCTCCTTGAAATTATGCAAAACACAACATACACAACGCTCACAACGTTCATGATGTTACCAAGAGCAGAACAAAAATGCTAGTTTTCTAAGGCCATATCCATGCAGCTAAGCGTTTACACACTTCTTCCCCCATGCCTTCCTTTTTTTTCTGTATGTGTCTGTTATTAGTACTGAACATGTACACATACACTTACGGGCAAATATTATTGCTTAAGGAGAGCTTTTAAAAGCTCTTTTTTCAATCTCTCTCTCTCTCTCTCTCTTTCTATATATCTCTCTCAAGGCACTAAGGCTATTAGATAAAGTGTAACTGTTAATTAAATCACAGTGGGACTTGGTCTTCTGCTTACCGTTTTTATTTTATTATCAACGAATGCGAATAACAGTGTGTAGGCAGAGCTATATTGTTGAAATCAAAACTAAAAAGGAAGAATAAATAATGATTACCATCCATTGTATGTATAGGTATGTCGGTATAGAGTGTATGGCCTAATTTCCATTGGGAATAAGTGGGTTAAAAACTAAAAGCGAACAGCAATAGAGTAGTAGTTTGACTCTTTCTAATAGAATTGCTTGTTGGGATAGTTATGTGTTAACGCAACAGAGATTTTGTAATGAAATGTGACAGAATTAAACCGATTAGGAAAGTTTTTATTTGAATTTTTTCAGGGGATTGATTTAGAAATTTTGAAATATTCTCAGACTCGTGTAAATAAGACTCCGTTATAAATATGTACGTTGGGGGCTTTTTAAGAACGGTTTACTTTGGGAAGATTAATTAGAGTTGAAAAGCAAGGCGGATACGATCCTAATGTGTTAACAAATGCACTATGACTACAAGTCACGATAGAGGCATATCTTTGAAATGATCCAGGACAATGGAAAAAAACATGTAAGATGTCTTAGACGAAAAACCGATTACCTGCTTAGCAAGAAAAACTTGACTGAAACAAGGCAAAGTGCGCAAAACGAATTTCATGTGCTTATTAAACGTTGGCTTTCAAACAATCTTGAGGTTTTATTCTCCGCGCTAGTCTAGTAGATAGTGTGTTGGCTTATTAGACCAGCTTTAAAATCGCAAGCGAAAAGAAATATGCAATCTTCTCGACTTAAAACTAATTGTGTCTTACCACACATTGCTAAAATTAACACACACAACATAGGTGGTGTGATTAGCTTGGTTGTAATCCTTGTAATCCTTACAACCCGTTTAGTAAAGAACATTTAGTGAAAAAGATTTTTTTTCTTTAAATACCACCTTCTTTGAAATCCTAAAAGTTTCTAAAGTATCCCCCTCACATTGTTTATTGAAATCCTTTTAAAACCGAAACTTTAACTCAAAAAGAGAATTTCTGTGTAAAAATAATTTTTGATTTTCATTTCAATTTTATTCAATTTAAACGGCTTTAATTATTTCTCTCTCTCTCCCTTTCTTTCTCTCTCGTTCTTTTTACACAATATTTTGGGTTTTGTTTTCAGCTCTCTTTTTCTCTTCATCTCTCTCTCGCCAGCTCTCAGAAAAGTTTAACAATTAACACACTTTTTGCATTATTATGACCCGATTTCGTTTCAATAAAACCAACGTACAGACTCTCACATACACAGGCACACAAAAACATTCAAAGGCAAGCATAGAAAGCCTGGCTGGGTGATTTTGCAAACTAAACGAAAAAATTTTTTTTTTAAGTTTATACTTGCGAGAGCGCAACAAGAGAAAGAGAGAGAGAGAGAGAGAGGACGAGAACAGCATAGAGAAAGGAAAAAAGTGAAAGAGTAAAACGAAAGGAAAATGTGTGTTAAAAAAGTGTTTTCAAACATGAATAAAAATTAAAATGATGGTGGATATGTATGTAAGTACCGTTACACTTTCTCTTGCACTCTCTTTCCCTCACTCACGCTCTTTCTCTTTAAAATACTATACAGTAGCACAAGTTAATTTAAACATTGAATATTTGCATGTTGCCACATACACACTCAAACAATTACTTGCGTACTATACTACAAACACACATACACACACACACACACAAACAAACAAAAACATTTAAAATATGTGTAAGTGTATGTAAGTGCATGTGTATGTATGTTTAATGCTTCTGTTTAAATTTTAAAAAGGGAAAAACCAACAAAAAAAAAAACAAAAAAATTACTATCAACCACCGCCTTACAGTCTGTGCAAAAAATCACTTTCCTTTCGTTTTATTTTTTTCTTTTTTCTCTTTCTTGTTTTTTGTGTAAAACAAATCCATGTAACGCTATTGTATTGAAGCCTACTCCCTGTTTTTTTTAAAGCTTTTATCATCATCATCCATTTTTTTCGTGTTTTCTTTGTGCTGACCATTGTTTTTATGTGCTCGGGATGGGATGCTTTTAGGCCAGGAAGAGTGTAGCGAAGGACACACACAATAACAACGTTTATGGAGAATGGTTTTATTGTGCGGCGAAAAACGCATTGTTTGCATTGTCTCTCTCTGTGTGTGTGTGTGTTTGTTTACTTTCTGTTGAACATTTTACTTTTAAATGGATGTCGGGAAGAAAAATAATGTTTTTTTTAGTTGAAAACTCAACACAGAGAAATATTTTAAAAGAATGGAAAGAGAATAGAAAAAATTTTCGAAAATAAAAATTAAAGAAAAACATTTTCCAGCCGCCTACGCAAAAAGAGGATGATGAAAATGAGTTTTTTAAAACTGGTTTTAAAACAAAACTTTTTAAATTGTAAAAAAGAAGGAATTTTATTTAAAACTTCTGCGTATATTACGTACTTAATTGATCATTATAATGCTTTAATCAGGATTCAAACCCAGCTTCTCACACCACCCGCCATGCTACGTGTGCTAATTTTATGCATGAGTGGCGGTACCTATAGTTTAAAGTCGAATTCGTAAGGCAGATTTTTATTTTATTTATTTTATTTTACTTTCAGATTTTTTACTATAAGATTGCTAAGAGGAAAGTGTCGAAAGAAATATTTTGTATGTCTAAGCTGATGGTTGAATCACGGGGTCACGTCTAAGACCCCATAATACTACCTGCTAGAAGACGGTGATACAGGCTATCAGACTACATACAGGCTATCATCTGAATCTGAAATTCTGATATTTAAGCTGAAATTATTATCTGTATGGTGCGACGAATGTGGGTATAGGCTGGTAACCTATCAGTATAATCCCTTTGTGCCTCAAAAATCACTCTTCAACACGGTTTGTCTGTTGTTTTCGCTCTTAGCTCACAAAACGTTAACGCCTTGACACGAGGCCATGTCTGGTTTGGTGTGTTTTCACTTACAACATGGACTAGTGTTTTCCGACATTTCATTGTCGTCTACCAAGCATGGATCCAATACAATCCTTTAAAGATCAAATAGCAATCAAAACAGTGGGTTTCTCACAACAAATCGATGCCAACTAGGGTAAGGTTCGTTTGTAAGCATAAAATTTACGTTGACTAGCCTTCAGAACGGTAGAGCAATCAAGGCGTAATCCTTGGCTTCCAGTGGATTACATTTCTTGTATTTTTATCACCGCGTTTCCAAACTTCACATGGATCTGTATTTTCAATTTTAATTGATCGCTTTGAGTTTGAGAAAATTTTCGTCAGAATGGTTATCAATTTTACTCACCAAGTAAGACAAGAATTCACGTGACAACTTTTGAAGAGGCATGAACAGAGACATGAACTATCGAATACCAATCAAAACAGTGAATTTCTCGGTAGAAATCAATGCCAAAGAGTATAAGTTTCATTTTTGAGCATAAAAATTGCGATAACTAGCTTCAGAACGATAAAAAGCAAGCAAAGGCGTATATAATGTCTTCTTAATACACATACATACATACATATTTGATCATAACAATCCTTCAGTCAGGATTACGACCTAGCTTCTCACGCCACTTATGTTGTATACGTTAATTTTTATACATGAGTGGTTGGAAATACAGTTCAAAGTTGATTTTGAACGACAGATTTTAAGGAAACTTCTTGGCAATTTTTATTTACTCTCAGACTTTTTGCCAGAAACCTAGTGAGAGGATGTCGCCGAGAGAAATAGGTTTTCATGTTTTGTTGGAGACGTTTGACCTGGTGTTTGAACCGTGGCCTCACGTCTAATACGTCACCACACCATACACTAGACTATGACGACTTGTGTCGTGTCAACTTAATAGTAGGAATTAATGGCGATTTGAATAAAGGTTTGCCACAAAAAAAATGGTTTTACACCAGGAAGTTAACATCGAAAAAAATCCATGAAATAGGCAACGAATTGCTAACAAAACTGCTGCAGTTTCTAAGTATAGCTTTATTGGTCAATTTTCTTTTTTCTAAACCTCAGTGGATTTACCTTACAATGTATAAAATCATAATGTCCAGCATGTTTGTAAAGGGTGTTTTTTTTATAGAGGTATAGAACTTTAAGTTGGCATTACTTTTCAAGATGGCGACCGATTTAACAGCTGTCAAGTGATTTATTCTCAGTTTGGTTTGGCAATTCATCATGAATAGACTCACGCCTCAACAACGCTTGCAAATAGTGCAATTTTATTTCGAAAATAATGGTTCTGTGCGGAAAATGTATCGCGCACTACGTCCATTTTATCGTCGACAAAATCGTCCATCAGAGCAATTAATTCGATTAACCATGGAACGTTTTCGCACCACGTTTACTCTTATTGATAACTCGCATCCCCAGAGACGCTGTACGGTGCGTACAGAAGAAGCTATGGCTGCTGTAGAGCGTAGCATTGAGGAAGACCCGAATGAGTCCATCCGCCATCGCATCACAGGAATTGGATCTGTGTCCATCCACTTTATGGAAGATTTTGCGGAAGGATCTTTGCGTTTGCGTGCTTACAAAATCCAACTCGTTTAAGAATTGAAGCCAAACGATCATCAAGTAAGGCGTTAACGAGATTACCGTTGTTCCCGATTTTCATAAGCGAATTTTGTTTAGCGATGAAGCGCACTTCTGGTTGAATGGCTACGTCAACAAACAAAACTGCCGCATTTGAAGTGAAGGTAATCCTCAAGTGTATGTGGAAACACCGTTACATCCACGAAAACTGACTGTTTGGTGCGCTTTATGGGCTGGTGGGTGGAATCATTGGTCCGTACTTTTTCAAAAACGATGGTGGCCAGAACGTTACAGTCAATGGTGATCGGTATAGACCCCATGATTACAAACTTTTTCATTCCTGAATTGAATAACCATGATGTCCAGGAGATGTGGTTTCAACAAGACGGCACACCATGTCACACAGCTCGTGTCACAATAGATTTATTGAAAGACACGTTTGGTGACCGCCTAATTTCACGGTTTGCCAAGATCTTGTGATTTAACACCGCTAGACTACTTTCTGTGGGGTTATGTAAAGTCATTGGTCTATGCGGTAAAGCCACAAACGCTTGACCATTTGGAAGACAACATTCGCCGTATTATTGCCGATATACGGCCACAAATGTTGGAAAAAGTCATCGAAAATTGGACGTCCAGATTGGACTACATCCGCGCCAGCCGTGGCGGTCATATGCCAGAAATCATATTTAAAATGTAATGCCACAAGATTATCTTTCGGATAAATAAAATTCATGTCAATCGAATAATCCATCGTTGTTTTATTGCAACTTAAAGTTCTATACCTCTATAAAAAAAACACCCTTTATTTGGAGGTCAACGATCAAAAAAAAAAACGATTTTCATTATTAATTTCAGCTTCAAATTTCAAACGATTGAATTCACAATGCCAGTCAACAATTAGTAGCAGGCTTGATTGTTAAATTGTAATTAAATATGCACACAATTTAGAGTCAAGAATTCGAATTAAAAAAACAAATTTTATAATACTAATAATAATAATTATAAAAACAATATCAATAGATATTAAAAAGCAAAATCAGCAACAACAACGATACGATAACAACGACTTAAATGAAGGTCATCTTCATTTGAATCTGTCATTAAAAAAAAAAACCAACAGAAACAAGTTTAAACGTGACGGGGATTTATTATTAATCTTTGCAACGCATTTGAAAGACAAAAACAAATCAAAAACTACGATTCTAACACACACACACACACAATAACAACAACGAAAACAATAACAAATATTAGAAGGAAATTTTTAAAAATGGCAACAAAGTTTCAAACAAACAAAAACCAGAATTAATAAACGCAACTTGAAATTTTAATAACTTTTTTGTTGTTTTTGTTTTCAGCAAATATTTCATCTTCATTTTATTAAACAGACAAATACAGTCAGGGCCAAAAGAAAATGAACATTTGAAAACAATTTCAATGTTTATAATGGCTTATTAGGTATCCTGAGCTGGCAGACCTGGATAGGTAGTGTATTGGCTTATTAGACGTGGTTCAAACCCCAGCTAAGGCATTCTCAGTCTCTCAGTCTTCTGACAAAAACTCTGAGAGTGAAATAAAATCGCCTTGAAAAGTTTCTCAAAAACTCTATTGTTCCAGGTCGACATTAAACTGTAGGTCCCCCGCTAGGTATGTATAAAATTAACACACACACACACACCACATAGATAGTGTGAGTAGCTAAGACGTAATCCTAACTAAAGGGTTGTAATAACGAATTAAAAGTCAGTAAGAAATTATTTTCATCGCCACTGTAAGTGCACATTAATAATGAGTGTTTAAACCCGTAGTCAATTAATTATTTAATAATACCTGCACAATACAAGTTAGAAACACAACAAAAACAATCAAAAAAAACCTTGCCAGCGCATAAAAACTGAAATTTAAATTTAATTGCGATGCTGATGCTATTTTTGAAAATGATGTTCGTTTGTTTGTTTGTTTTTTTTTTTTTTGTCATTGATTCACAGATTCTTCAGGCACTTGTTTCTTTTGTTTTAAATGCACAATTCAGAAGAAGAAGACAAAGAGGAAGCAATAAGAAGTTAATAAACCAGTTACAAAACTTTAATTTTTTTTTTGTTTAATTATTAGACAAGAAAATATAAAGAAAAAATTGTATGTTTTGAAAAACACTTCCTCTTGATAAGTACAATCCATACAGAGCATACATACAGTGGGTTAAAATAATGAAGTAATTAGACTGAGATTTTATTTTTCAAATTGGAACATGAACCGGAAATTAGAGAAATTTGATTTTCTATATATGACCTCAACAGATAATAGTGAGGTCCGTCACAAAGCTTTTTCGATTTCCCACATTTTCTCATTTTATAAGCTAAGCAATTATATTGGGTTGTTACATACAGTACGTGGAAAAAATAAGTTGTCAAAGCAAAAATTAAGTTTTTAGGTGATCTTACGATCCTTCTCTGTTTTTTTTTGTGTCGTTTTTATATATTTTTGAAGTACCGTTATAAAAGGAAAAGCACGTGCATTTTGGTACGATTTGCTTCAACAATGTATATTTGGTGCTGTTTTAAATTAGTATAGTTGCTGGTGTGACGTTGCAAAAATAAGTTGTCATCTGAAGTGTCTATCGGTTTTTATATAAAAAACTAAAAGCAAGTAAGCAAAATTTTGTGGCTAGCTACAACTAAATTGAAAGTATTTAATTGTAAGTATAATTGGTTAGTTTTATTATAAAAGAAGGTCGCTTTAAATTTTTTATAAATAATATGTATTTTTTCCTAGGATACCTATAAATAAGTTTAAAAATGCCAAAATTTAGGCAATTGAAGAATGAAGAGCGATCTGCTATAATTAATTTATATAAAGACGGCCACACACAGAGATATATAGCAAACAAATTTAATAAAAGTCAAACGTCAATCTGGAAAGTAATTTCGAAGTATAAGAAAGAACACCGAGTTTGCAGGAAAATGCGACCTGGGCGTCCTAAAATAACCACTGAAAGAATAAGTAGGCGAATTTTGGAAATTTCCAATGCTGATCCATTCAAATCTGCACCGAAAATTCGGGCGCAACTATTAAATGAAGGCAAACAGGCGCCTTCGGTCTATACAATACGTAACCGATTGCGAGAAAGTAATAAGCATGGTCGAGTTGCTCGTAAAATTCCGTTTATAAGCAAGAAAAACAAACAAAAGAGGCGACAATTTTATGAGGAACACATATTAAAACCTCCAAATTTTTGGCATACGGTCCTTTGGACAGATGAGTCCATGATTAGACTTAAATATTCGCACGGCATGGTGTATATATGGCGCAACCCCAAAGAACAACTTTCATACAAGTGTACTCTACCCACCTTTAAGTCGTTAGAAAGAGGTTTAATGATTTGGGGATGCTTATCGGCATATGGTACTGGTAGTATAGTTATTCTTGAAGGTAGAATGACTGCCGCTGTATACCTGAAAATCCTTGAAGAGACTGCAATACCAGAAGGTAGACGACTAATAGGGCAAAATTTCATTCTACAACAGGACAATGCGCCAATCCATACAGCGAAATTAATAAAGGATTATTTTAGAAGGGAAAATATAAATGTTCTAAACTGGCCTCCACAGAGTCCAGATCTGTCTCCAATAGAAAATGCATGGGCAAGTTTGAAAATGCGCATTTCGGAGGATAAGCCCCAAAAATTAGAAGATTTGAGAGAGTGTATTATTAGACACTGGGCGAATTTTCCTAGGGATCAATGTTTGAAGCTTGTGGACTCGATGACACATAGACTTGGCAAAATGGCCATTCAAAACTTCGGGCATTGCGGATATTAATTTATTGACAACTTACTTTTGCAACATGAATTTCGACTGTATCATTTAGTTTCATTTTCAAAATTGGAATAAGGTTTGTTTTTGTTTTAAAATATATTTTAATTTCAAACTATGGGATATGTAAATGGCATTCATTGAACAAATTAAAAGAAAAAACACTGAAATAAATTTTACTGCGTACCATTGTTGAAATATTAGTCTTGACAACTTATTTTTTCCACGTACTGTATATTGGGTGTAGTGGTTAGGGACATTGCTCTTTGAATTCCATTTTAACTCAGGATAAAATGCTGGTTGTTTTTGCTCTTATCCCCAATGGAGCATTAGAATGCGTTATTTGAAGAGGTAATGAAGCAGGCAAGAATAAAGATGCTAGGTCGTCCTCCATTATACAGTGACAAACAAAAAGCATATCAATCCGTACTACACAGCAACAAAAATGTGACTCTTGACCACGTTCAGCATTACAAAGTGTTGTAAAAAGTGTCAATTGACATTGCAAAGTAGCAAAGAGTTATTAATTGGGCTCCACAAGAAACATTATACGACAATTACATTTCATTACATACGAGCTCTTCAGCTGATTGGATCAAACTTACTGAACCCATCAACATATATTTTTTCATCTACGTCACTGGGCTTTTTGCTGTGTGACCAAATGTTCTTTTATACACTAAATGCATAATTAAACTCATGCACGCATATTTACAAATACACTGCCACCATCCTCATATGTTCACTCTCTCTCTCTTGATTTTACCCACACATATGAGTTAACAAACAATAAAATTTCTTCATAAAAATTTACTTTTAATTACATTCAGTGGGGGTCTCATAAATAAAAAACAACACAAAGGGAGAAAAATTAACAAACAAAAAACAACTACAACCGACGATTTCGGCTACCATCACTACCACCTCGGTAACACCATTACTTTCCCGAGAGAGTTGAACAAAAAAATAACAAAAGAAATCAAGGATAAACGAATGTTAACGAACACACACGTACAGCGTAAATTAATAAACGAACAACAACAACACACGCATCACTTTAACAGTAAAAGAGCAAAATAATAAGTATTAGAGGCAGGCAGGGAAGTAGAGCGCGCGTGTGTGTGTGTGTATGTGGTGATGTTAAAAATATAATTAGCGTTAGAAGCACATAAAAATACAATTTAAATCTCATTTTATATTTAAATAGTGAATGAAATATTTAATACATGAACGCACTTTATACACGCAAAAGCACTGTTTCACTTTCTCTCTCTCTCCCTCTCTTTTATTATTCATACAATACAGCACACATAAACATACACACTTATGTTATAAGTAGTTAATGTGGTTAAAATGCAGAAAAACGTTATGATTATGGGGATACGGGAACTTATGAGTGAATGTTTTAAATAAAGCAGCAATTTAAAAAGCGTTTTAAATGAATAAAAAGCATGAAAAAAATTGTAAATGATTAAGGTCGACTATATGGATACCCTACACTGCAATATATTTGCAGACCCTACCAAAAACCACCTAGAATAATAAGGATTCTCAGGAAGAAAATGAATAAAAAAGTGAAATTCCTTCCAGTGTTTTGCCAAAAAAGTCAAAAACTAGGTTTCAGATCATATAAATTGCCAGACGGGCTTGGACGAAAAGGAAAAAATTCAAAAACGAGAGGATTTCAGGAGAATTTTTTAAAAAATAAATATTTATACCGTTTGAAGGCGCCGTAGTCTAGTAGGTAGTTTGTTGGCTCATTATACGTGAGTGTACGAATCATACGGACCCATGAAACATGAAAAAATATATCTTCGGTGACTTCCTCTCAGCAGATTTCTGGCAAAAACTCTGAAAGTAAATAAAACTGCTATGAAAAGTTTCCCTGAAAAATCTGTCGTTCGGAGTCATCTGGTAAGAGTCTGGTTAGTTTTTGCCATTTATCCATACAGTAAGAAAGCATTACAGAGGTAACGTGAGAAGAATATTATCCTCGCACTCAGGTCAACCAATCATCTATCATATTGTCCAGGACTCAACTCTCATTTTAACATTTCATTTACTTTTTATAAATTAAAATGCATCACCAAATTTTTTCTTACGCACTCCTTTATATATGTACACGCACGTATACAATAGCTTAGGCTTGGGCAGATTAAAATTCACACGTAAATGTCTTTCTATTCGCAAAAGAAAAAACAAAAGAGCCGATAAACCTTAACAGAGTGCTTGACTCATAAAAAAACAATTGAAAAACGCAACGAAAGACCTGAATATTGAAATTGAAATGACATACTAATAACGGTAAAACCAGCAACAGCAATACTAACACGAAAACATTTCAAAATGGAACAAAATCCCTCACGAAAGTCATCATGAACTGGAGGAGAAAGCGAAAATATTCAAATAGGGAGACAAAATTTAAGCAACAAAGTGGAACAGTAAGAGAGAGAGAGAGGGAGAGATTTAAAATAGAAATTAAAGGTAAAAAAGAGTACGAGAACTGCATATAATTTAATGCCATGGCACCAACCATAACAATAACTACCAGAACGGTATTGTAAGAGCACGCGTCATCGATAAATTCCAATACACTTGACAAAACAAACAACAACAAAGAAAACATTTCAATTTCTTTCGCAACAGAACCATCAGAATTCGAAATGAACAACAAGAAAAGGCTACAAACAACACTAGCAGCAGCAATAACAACAAACATCAGAGCACTGCATTTAATAGTAGATTTTGATGTTTTTCTCTCTTTTTTTTTGATTTATACACGCATGCAAAAAAAACAACAACAAAGAACAACAAAAATAATGAGAATAACTGGCTGCTATTAAAACATACAAAATATGATAAACGTGTCTCGTAAATGTTACGCGTATGGGTTGTTATTACAGACATATTGATAACTCAGCAAACAGCAAAGAAGACTAAAATATTATTTTTTATGTTGGATTGGTTATAGAGGTTATGATTGTGGGTCAACAAAGTTTTGATGTGTGTTTGAGGGGATTGACAGGATTGCGCTATCAGGTAATGTATTTACTTTATTGGACGTTTGAACCATTTAGTCAGGATTGCAACCTAGTTTCTCTCGCCATCCAAGTTATGTGTTAATTTTATCCATGAGTGGCGGGTTCTTCTGTTTAATGTCGACTCTGAAGGACAGTTCTTCGAGAAACTTTTTCATGGTAATTTTATTTACTCTCAGAATTTTTGCCAGAAGCCTGTTGAGAGGAAGCCACCAAAAGAATTTGTTAAATTCACTTATTTCCTTACTCCCTTACTCAAGAACCAGCAACATAGTAAGCGTCAGTCAACGTCTTCTCTTATGGCAAAAGGTAGAACTCATTCATCATTGTTCACTGGGTTACATGCAGAGATCGGCATATATAGCTGCAGCAGCAACAGCTTTAGTGGCAGCAGCAGTTTAAGTATGTTTTCCTATTATTCTTCTCCGAATCTAAATGTCACACACATTTTAGAGTGCATAAGCGTGTGTGTTTGTTTGTGTGCGTATGTTTTGTGTGTTGCAAGGTGGTTGGTTGTTTTTTTCCATTATTTTGTTGCAAAATTAAGCACTTTTCGGTGTGTGTTTGTTGTATGCAACTAGGGAAAAACCACTTGTATTAGATTTATTGTTGTTGCTGTTGTTCTTGTAGTTTTTGTTGTTGTTATTGTTTTCTACAGTTTTGATGTCTTCTTGTCTATTTTTAAGTTTTTCAAACTAAACGTGCCATGTAAAAATAAAACTGCCTGCCCACCAATAGCAACAAAAAAAAATTGCAATTTATTGTCGTTTCTTATTGCAACTAATTTGAGGGTGTGCCACACACACACACAGACAAACACTCATACTCATACAAAATAACTGAAGACCCCAATAATAAAACAAAAACAACAACAAAAAAACCAGAAAACTTATTTGACTTTGTATGCCAGCGTAAATGATTGAACGTATGAATGTATGTATGTTGCATTGTGCTGCACTGGTGTGCTGTATTACAAGAATTAAAACAACAACAACAGCTACAATAAATGACTAGCGGCAGGCAGCAACAATAAAGACATTTTTATAGACTATGATGCCAAGTACAATTTTGTTAAAATATTTCTCTTTCTCTGCCCCTTTTTCTGTTTTTCTTTGTTTATTTTTAAACAATTTTTGTTTTTTTTTTTGTTGCAATATACTCGCCCTACATACAAACATAGATAAATTTAATGACTACTGATGAACTGGGTTTTTCAGTTGGCTTATCATGCCTTCTGGTGAGTTGTGAGTTGTATTTGTCTCGTGTTCTCTCGAAGTTGCCATAATTTCTCAAATCTATTGCCAAAGCCGATGTTAAACTAGAGGTTAAGCCACTCATGGATAAAATTAGCGCAAACAGCATGGGTGGTGTGAAAAGTTAGATTGTAATCCTAACTAAAGGGTTTGTCAGTAAGTAAGACACTCTGAAAAATCCTAAAAAATCTATCATTACGAGGAACGTAAAATGGACGAATGTTAAACAAAACCATTCATGCCGTTGACCCTCCCCAAACGATTTTAAAGCTTGGCTTCACGGCAAACACAGATATGTTGAGTGTTGGGTGGAATTGGAAAGCAAAAAAAAAACATTGTGGGCTACAATAATCGATCAATTAATTCTTAGAGACCAAAATTTTCTAATCGAAAGATGGTGACTCCCATCAAGCCAAAGACAGGCCAAACATATATTGCAATCATCATATAGACTGTATTTTGCAACATCTGACTATCATTGGTTTCTGCGTCGCTCACTTTTTCGTTGTTAACATATTGATTTACCGAATAGTCGCAACTTAACAAGTTTTTTGCAAAAAAAAAATATAGGACTTTTAGAGCACGAGAGAATTGCCAGACTAACCGAAGAATGTCTAAAAACTTTGATACAAATATGCCCCTAAAGTTAGGTTGAAGCAAAAAGGGCCTTCACAAATATTCTTCAATTCTCTCTATTCCAAGTAATTACTTTTAGTTTCATTCAGTTTCTGTCTCAAGCTTTGGTACACAGAGAAGCCATTATTTTGATAAGAGTACTTATGAATCATTCGTTAGGAATGCTCTTACCTCTTCACACGGGTAAAAAAGTTTCGCTTCTCCGATTCCATTTCAGTCATGAATTTCGCTGGTATTTTAGATAATGAAGGAGCAGGAGCGGGTCCTAATGGCAAGACTAAATGAATATCAGTCGAGAGTAAACTGTTGATAATGGTCGAATACAGATAATCCCTGACACTGCTTTATAAAACTTTTGAATGATAATAAACACAAGGAAAGTAATCCATTAAAATCGAGTTTAAAATAACGAAAATTTTACTTCCAATAAAACCAGAATCAATGGCAACATTTCAAATAAATTTTCGAATAAAAAACTAAATTGTAACATGTTTATTAACAATTTCCATTCGATTTCTTCTCTACACCCTGTTTAACATAACCAGCCTACGTAATGACCTTGAAATTCTAGGCAGGGTTCTTGTAATGTATGTAGACTAAATATGGATTGAGTACAAAACAAACTATAGGGTTTCTTTCTTCATTCTTTTTTTTTTTTTTGCACTTGCTTTCACTATTTTTGTTTTTCTATTCTTTACACAAACACACACACAATTTCTTGTAAAGAAGAAAAATTAAATTTTTTTAATAATTTAATTAAGCAAACAATTCTTTTAGGGTATATTGTAATAATAATAGGTATGAATTGTAATAAAATATCCTTTTATTGAAATTTTATAAACACACACACAGAGTCTCTCACACTCTCTTCTATCTTCAGAGAGAGGGTGAGATCAGATTCAAGCAGCCATTATTATTTTTTATGTGAATATGGATATGCACTTACGCTGATGTACATTGTAGTAGTTTTTTGTCTTCCATATTTTTTTTTTCAGTAAGAGCATGAGTTTCTTTCTTTCTATAATTTCTCTGTACAGCAGTATGCAAATGTATAAGCAATTTTAGTTTCAATTGTAACAGTATTATCATGCTGTATGTTGTTGTTATTGTTGTTGCTCTTGATAAATCTACATGTACATAGATTGTTGCTAAAAGTAAAGTGGTGTGGTGGTGGTGGTGTATTATTTATAACCCACCATTCATTATTCACCTGCATTATTATAAATCTCTTGTTTGTCAAGCATTGTTCTTTTGCTGCTTCTTGTTTTATTTTAAACATTCTCTCTCTCTCCTGCTCACAATACGTATGTATGTATTTGGTTTTGTAAAGAAATTAAAAATGAAAAAATCTTAACAACAAGAACAATAAATACCGTAATGAAAAAGCAAAAAAAAAAAAACAGAAGAAAATAGAAAATAAAACAAGAGACTACAAAACAAAAATGAAAAACTTGGTCAAGTGAGAGGAACCTTGTGACATTAATTTTTAGTTTTTTTTTCTTTTTTCATTTTTGCTCTTCTTATTATTATTGTTATTGTGTTCATTGGTTGGTTGTTATTGTTGATGTTGTTGTTGTTGTTGCTTTCATTCGTTAACTGAGCAATAGAAATACTACAAAAAGAGTCGTGTTTTAAAGGGTACGATAAAAATTGTTGTTATGGTTGTTATAGTATAGTTGTACAGCAAATCATAGTAGTGAGTGTAGTTGTAGTTAAAGCTTTAATACAGTAAAGCCTCGTTATACAAGCTGGCAATGTATTTTGGCTGTAATATTTATTATTAATATTTAAAAAATAATAAAAAATAAAGAGAACTCATTTTGTCGTATATGAACGGATGGATAATAGATAGTTCAATTCCACCCAGACCGCTTGGAGAAAATCGCGGATGTCTGCCATCAAAAAGTGAGCACAATTCAAATTTTGAACAGGATATATATGTAAATACAATTAGACACTCGCTTCATTTGAGATAAAGTCTAGAATAATATGGGATTGCCTGAGTAAGCTAGAGTCACGCTCTTCTGGCTCCCAGTTCCTGTGAGAATTCACAGTACTGAGCTTGCGGGGAGGGGAGCTTCCATGTGTCGCTGATAAGGACAGAACCTTTCTGTGGAGTGGGAAGAAATCTTTCGAAGGATACACTTAGAGAAAAAGAAAGATGGAGAGAGACGGAAACTCTTCTCAAGTCAAGGAATATTGACCTTACTAATACCGAATTACACCCAGAAGTTTGTCAGTACAATAGAATCGGGTTATCTTATAAGGATACCCTACATACATATGTATATAGATTAAGGAGAGTATAATGATCGCAGTATTCCAATACCTCCACATGACAATGATATAACAAGTGGCCGCCTCTAGAATTAATAACCAAACTGGCTAGATTGAAGAAATTTTCCTGAACTCTGGCTATATCTTCTCGCCATAGATGGACCGCTTTTCGAACGGATAATACCTTTGTGGATTTCAGGAGTATGTGGCTTGTTAACACAAATTCGTGATTTCAAGAAACTCCACAAAAGGAAATCTGGAATTAGAAGAGATTGATTGAAACAAAATCATAAGCCTTAAACATACGCTGTTGTTTCAAACTGTTGATCTCCCATGTCATCTATTTTCAATTCGTTCTGTTAAGGAAGGAAAATTTTCTTTAGTATGGCGTATAGCGCTTACCGTTCACAGCACATGTCACTGCCCAGGCTCAACTCCACATCATATACTAACATTGAGCGTGTGTAATGATTATTCGTGTATTATTTGCAAATTTTCGGATGACTCGATGAAAACTAGTCTTCCTAGCAATCGATTTACTTTCTGCACTTTGCATGAGAGGAATGCCTTCAAGTCTTTCACCGGATTCCTATGTAAATAACGTCGATTGACGCACAATTGCGGAGCACGTTGTCTGGTTAATACCCCAGTCGACGACACTCATGGTGCGACAAGTTCAGCCACTGTCAGGATATTCTCAACAGAATTCCTGCTACTGGACTGCCTATACTTAATAGCAATTGAAAGAATGAATCAGTGTTCTTGGCCTGTATTCATTATCTGTTGACTTCATCAATCGCAAAGGAAAACTGATTTTAAACGTTATTGGCACAAAATTATGCCTTCCTTCGATAAGGAGACCACGTTTTATGCCACTTCTTACGATAAAGTAAAATTAAAAGCGACAGTCTTTTATGCCTTTCTTACAAACCCAGAGATTTTCAATACAAAAACTAAACGCTTTAATTTCTAAACCCGATTAATACCTATGACACTACTATTAAGGTTTACCTGCAATAAGAGCCGAAAGAAGCTTCAATTCCTATCTCTCTCAACAGTGTAGCAGTCATTTGCTTATTGCTACTCAAGTTATATTGCCTCGATTTTCCACAGTTTCTTTTTTCAAGCCCATACTACGTAGTATTTCTATATTTTAGTGTCATTCTTTCTTCCTTTCGGTTCTATTCTGTTTTTTTTTTTTTCTTTTTTTAGAAGATTTATTATTTTTATTCTTACCCTCACCTTTTTCTTTTTTGTACAATTTCATAAAATAAAGGGGGGGTCTGTGTGATTGAAGAAGAGTATGGAAATGTAGAAGACGGAAAAAACACATAAAAATACAAAAATAGGAGCAAAATAATGTTTTGCCACTTGACATCGAAGGGAGGGTGGTGATAGGGTGCCAGGGTCTCCGAAAACAAGCTCAGTAGAAAAGTATTCGCTTTTCTTGCTTTTTCTGTTTGGAATTTCATTTCGTAAGTGGGTAGGTATGTCGGTTAAAAATAACTTGAGTAACGAAAGTGTGCTACTGTAAGCAAAAAGGACAAGTAAGATAAGCTAAACAACAATTAAGGACATAATAATAGTTCAAGTTAAGTGCAAAAGTGGTGGTCAAAACGGTTGTGAATATTTTTGATATTAAATTGGTCGTCTCATCACCTTAAAAATGGAAAACAGAAAATACAGCGCCAAACAGTGCCCCCGAAAGTGCAATAAAACTTTCCAGCTAAGAAATCCTGATAGTCGCTAACTTCTTGGCGTAGCTTTTCTACAAAAACAATCTACAAAACAATCAGTCCCTCCCTAGCCTTGTTGTCTTTCCACATACATAAGTATAGACCAGGACACTTCACTCATTCCATTACGTTGACTGAACAGTTCAGTTCCTTCAGAAGTTGCAAACACTTTACCCTGCATGAAGATGCCTATCGATTTTCTAGTCGATAGCTGACTTTCTCCATCTTCAAACTGTCCATTCTTGTTACAAAATGGCGTGCAGTGAACAGTTGGCCAATTCACACGACTTTGTATCGTGTATGTTGTATTGAATACACTTTTTGTTTGTGAACGCTCAATGCTATGCTGTATTGTGTACTTCGTGTTCCAAACGTCAAAAAACGATAAGAAGAAGAAAGAACCAGTATTCATAATTTGACTTTCAAGCAACAAATGAAAAATATTACGGCAAAACGTAAATTAATTTATTATCTGTGCGAACAATTATAATTTTGAAATGTTAATTGTTGACTCAAGTTACATAGAAAATATTTTGTGTTTTTATTCTTCTTCTTGATTACTGGCATTGACATAAACTGATAGCATGAAACCAATACAACTTCCAAGAACATATGAAAGAGATGTGTATCGTGTTTTATATGAAAATTATCAACACCAGTCATACAGTGTTGTATATTCGTCCAACAATACAACGAATACCACGATACTAGGGCTTGTGTGAATTGCCCAAGTATTGTTTACAAATTTAGATGGAAATGTCAACGGCGTACGATATCGTTACACTGTGAACATATTTGTTTATACATCCAATGCTTAGGAGATGGCATGAGAAGCTAGGTCGTAATCCTGACTAAACAGTTAAGTAATCAAGTCCTCCTCTCATTTTCTTTTTTTCTACTTTTTAAATAACGGGTGATTTTTTAGCCATTATCTTTTTGGCAACACTGGTTTAAACAGCTCACGCACGTTTCGTGTTTTGTTTCACTGTCAAACATCTTCAGTTTGGTCTAGAATTTAACCATGAATCGTTAAACAAACGAACAACGCTTGCAATTCATTGAATTTTATTATCAAAATGCGTGCTCTGTTAAGAAAGTTCATCGCGCGCTTCTTCCATTTTATGGTCAGTTTAATCGACCCACAGAAGCGGCTATTCGGGCTATTTGTGACTAAATTTCGCACCAAATTTACATTGTCGGACATTAAACCACCAACAGGCTTACGTAGAGTGCGAACTGAAGAAAATATCGCAGCTGTATCGGCCAGTGTTAATGATGATCATCAATTATCGATTCGTCGCCGTTCTCAGCAATTGGGCCTCTCTTGCTCAACAATGTGGAAAATTTTGCAGAAGGATTTAGGTGTGAAGCCTTTTAAAATACAGCTGGTGCAAGAATTGAAGCCGAACGACCTACCGCAACGCAGAATTTTTGGCCAAAGATCCACTTCTTTATCGAAAAATTGTGTTAAGCAACGAAGCTCATTTTTGGCTCAATGGATACGTAAATAAGCAGAATTGTCGATTTTGGAGTGAAGATCAGCCAGAAGCAGAAAAAGTCACAGTTTGGTGCGGTTTATGGGGTGGTGGCATCATTGGACCGTACTTCTTCAAAGATGCTGCGAATCGTAACGTAACTGTGAATGGTGAGCGCTACCGTGAGATGATATCCAACTTTTTTTTTTTGTCCAAAATGCAAGAGCTTGACTTGCATGACATGTGGTTTCAACAAGACGGTGCCACATGCCACACAGCATGCGTAACAATGGACTTATTGAGAGGCGAGTTCGGTGAACATTTTATTTCACCTTCGGGACCGGTCAATTGGCCGCCTAGATCGTACGATTTAACGCCTTGAGACTATTTTTTGTGGGGCTATGTTAAAGTTCATGTCTATACAGACAAGCCTGCTTCAATTGACGCATTGGAAGACAACATTGAAGCATTTATTCGTGAGATACCGGCAGAAATGTTGGAAAGAGTATGCCAAAATTGGACTAAGCGGAGGTCGCGATCAACATTTGCATGAAATAATCTTCAAACATTAAATTGTATTGACCGTGCTATCGATTCAAATAAAGATTTCATGCATCTTTCTGAATTTTATGTGTTTCTTTTTGGAAAAATTTCCTATAGCTCTTAAAAAAATCACCCATTACAAACCATGTGTATTAAAACAAAGTCTTCAGGTTTCTCTCTATTAAATACTTTTTTCCAATTAATTTTTTTTATATTTTAAAATAAAAACAAGAATTTAAAATCTTATGAAATCATTATAAAACAATTTAAATGTTTAATTTGAATATTTAAATGCAAAATAATAAAAGAAAAAGGTATTTAATTACACATTAAAAGTCTCGATTTTGCAATAAAAAAAGAAACTACAATGTATGGTACAATAAATAAATTTAAATACATATTTAAGTAACTTTAGTTGTTTAATTGCAACAATTTCTCGAAATTTATTTTTTAATTGTTTAACTCCAGTACAGTTATTGCAATTAAATTACGCCAAACATTGTAATTTTTAAAATGTATTCGCTCAGAAAACATCAATAAAAGTTTATTTATTGTATTTTATTCAAAACATTTTGAATAATTAAAATTAAAAAACTTTGTATTCGTATTGCTAAAGTACAAAATGATAAGATTTTTTGAAAAAAATACTGAAGAACTCATAGAGAAATTCTTTCAAAATATCTTGTAACATAAAAATGTACAGAAGGTAATGACAGAAGGTAGGGTGCATGCACCAGATAATGTGCATAATATGGCTAGAAAAAATTAAGCCCAAATGTGGGAATGTCATTGCCCCTTGTCCTACCCCAAGAAATAGGGGAACCCCATGAGCCAAGTCAACAGCAGGTTCTTACGAAGCCAGCCGCTCGCCAAGACACTAAAAGAACTTTATCAGTGCGACTTCAGACCTGGCAAATCCATCATCAACCAGATACTGACATTACGCTCAATCGTGGAGAAGACTCATGAAAACCATGCCGAGAAACACTTCCCTCTTTAGCAACAGTAAAGAATTTGACTTCAGGATTCCTGCAAAAGTTGACAAAGCTGTGAGGTAGGCATTGATTAACAAGAATAGGACCTGTTCGAACCTGATTGATGCGCGGTTTCGAACGAGGCAACCCTTCATCATGCAACCTCTTCAACTTCGGCATCGAGAGTGTACCATGGACGGCAGAAATTCGCAAGAGTACATGGCCATATTTTCTATAAAAATAACCAAAGAAATCATAGTGAGCCGTGTTACCGCCGTCTTTATTTTATAGAACGCTTGTTTGTCAAGATGGGTCTGAACACAAAACGCAGTACAGTAATCCCTCGATTTACGTCGTCTCGATTAACGTTGTTTCAATTTACGCTGTCAAATTTTTTTTCCCTCTAACTTCAATTTGCGTCGTCATTCGATTAACGTCGCCTTTTTTTAGAACCTACTCTGCGTAACTTTTTTAAGTTCCTTGTTAAAAACATACTATTTTGTCGTATGAGCAATATGAAATTCGATTTACGTCGTTTCGATTTACTTCGCCTTTTTTTGGAACCAACTGCGACGTAAATCGAGGGATTACTGTATATATTGTTGACCTCAGACTACTTACCTAATTCCTTAACACAACCCGTTAGTCAGGATTACAACCTTGATTCTCACACCAGCCATGTTGTAAAGGGTGTTTTTTTAGAGAGGTATAGAACTTTAAGTTGCAATAAAACAACGATGGATTATTCGATTGACATGAATTTTATTTATCCGAAAGATAATCGTGTGGCATTACATTTTAAACATGATTTCTGGCATATGACCGCCACGGCTGGCGCGGATGTAGTCCAATCTGGACGTCCAATTTTCGATGACTTTTTCCAACATTTGTGGCCGTATATCGGCAATAATACGGCGAATGTTGTCGTTGTCTTCCAAATGGTCAAGCGTTTGTGGTTTTACCGCATAGACCAATGACTTTACATAGCGCCACAGAAAGTAGTCTAGCGGTGTTAAATCACAAGATCTTGGAGGCCAATTCACAGGTCCAAAACGTGAAATTAGGCGGTCACCAAACGTGTCTTTCAATAAATCTATTGTGGCACGAGCTGTGTGACATGTTGCGCCGTCTTGTTGAAACCACATCTCCTGGACATCATGGTTATTCAATTCAGGAATGAAAAAGTTTGTAATCATGGCTCTATACCGATCACCATTGACTGTAACGTTCTGGCCATCATCGTTTTTGAAAAAGTACGGACCAATGATTCCACCCACCAGCCCATAAAGCGCACCAAACAGTCAGTTTTCCTGGATGTAACGGTGTTTCCACATACACTTGAGGATTACCTTCACTCCAAATGCGGCAGTTTTGTTTGTTGACGTAGACATTCAACCAGAAGTGCGCTTCATCGCTAAACAAAATTCGCTTATGAAAATCGGGAACAACGGTAATCTCGTTAACGCCATACTTGATGATCGTTTGGCTTCAATTCTTAAACGAGTTGGATTTTGTAAGCACGCAAACGCAAAGATCCTTCCGCAAAATCTTCCATAAAGTGGATGGACACAGATCCAATTCCTGTGATGCGATGGCGGATGGACTCATTCGGGTCTTCCTCAATGCTACGCTCTACAGCAGCAATAGCTTCTTCTGTATGCACCGTACAGCGTCTCTGGGGATGCGAGTTATCAATAAGAGTAAACGTGGTGCGAAAACGTTCCATGGTTAATCGAATTAACTGCTCTGATGGACGATTTTGTCGACGATAAAATGGACGTAGTGCGCGATACGTTTTCCGCACAGAACCATTATTTTCGAAATAAAATTGCACAATTTGCAAGCGTTGTTCAGGCGTGAGTCTATTCATGATGAATTGCCAAACCAAACTGAGAATAAATCACTTGACAGCTGTTAAATCGCCATCGCCATCTGGCAAAATAATGCCAACTTAAAGTTCTATACCTCTATGAAAAACACCCTTTATATGTTAATTCTAGCCACGTATGGCGGGACGTACAGTTTAAAATCGACTCCGAAAGAGTAACTTTTCACTGCAATTTTATTTTACTCTGAGAGCTATTGCCAGAACTTTTGACTGCTGAAAGGAAGTCACATTTTCGTTTTGTTCGAGATGTGTGAACAGGGGTTTTGAACCGCGGACTCACGTCTAAGAAACCTTTTAGACTATGGCGATTATTTTTTTGTAATTGATTTGAAAAAAAATTCAATTTTTTTAAGCAAATAGTCAATCTCTTGTAATTACAACATTTAAAAACTACATATTTAAATCTAAAAAAAAAGAAAGAAGAAAATGTGCACGAAAGTACAAATTTTGCTACCACAGGGAATGACGATAAGTGAAAAATAAAGATGTACTCGGATAAATAGATAATTAAGAAAGAAAAAACCGGAAAAAAGTTACACAACAATTAATTGTAATTGTAATTGGCATTATGAATGACTGTCAGTTAAAGTTTATTTAAAAAATATTTAAAAAATTATTTAAAAAAAATAATTATTTTGCAAATAATTTACATCACCTACCTACCTTGAATGATATAACCGCATGACCCAACAAACATTTGCTTTCAAAACGAAATTTTCAAAGAATAGCGATATGGAAAGGAAAAATGTTTGTTTGATCAATTTCGCTTAGGGTATGTCCCTACCTGTCAACAGAAGACAATTTCACTCATTAAAAAATTTTTATTCGCCTTTTTCAACATACAACTTTCAACGCTCAATCACATTAAATAACCAATTCTGTACAATACTACAGCTGCTCAGTTAAATATAAATTACTGCAGAGCAACCAATGTCCAATTAGACCGATTAGACCTTACGATTATGGGTATTAGCTCTAAGGTGGCCGCTCATATAAATGTTCTCAATTCTTCAATAAAGTTGAAAATGGTAGAATACATTATGAGAATATAGAATCCGAGATCGCTCATATCCTAACAGTCGAAAATTTAGACGTAAAATGTAAGCTACTGCTAGAGAGCACTCCTACTTAGTGGGGCAAGTAGGGATATGTGTAGAACCAGCACTCTAAAATCGCTCTAGTCGGATAGAAGCAGTCATCAAAAACCTTCAAGATACTTCCATACATACATACATACATAATTGGTCATTACAACCCTTCAGTCAGGATTACGACCTAGTTTCTCACACCACTTATGTTGTGTGTGTTAATTTTATACATGAGTGGCGGGACCTACAGTTTAAAGTCGACTCCGAACGACAGCTTTTTTTTGAGAAACTTTTCATGGCAATTTTATTTACTCCCAGAGTTTTTGCCAGAAATCTGCCGAGAGGAAGTCGCCGAAGAAATACTTTTTGTATTTTGTTTTGATGTCTGGCCTGGGGCTCGAACCCAGGCTTTTGCGTCTAATAAGCCAACACACTACCTACTAGACCACAGCGACTTCAAAATACTTCCACCCTTCACCTTATTGTATGAAAATAAAAAATAGGCTTGGATAAACCTTATTTCGAATATATTTTAAGCTGCTGAAAAGTCATATGCGCTAAGAGTGTGTTTATGAAACAAAAAATTCCATTTAGTCGTCCCCATTGTTCATTACTAAGCTTAGGTTATGAGATTTCAACCACTGGTCTCTTCACTGGTTAAGTAAACTCTCTAAGTGCGTGAAGTTAGCTGTGAATGTTATGCTAAGAGAGACTGTCAGTCGCTGGATTTTTGAGAACTTTCTGCGGTCAAAAGCCAAGAAGAGCAGCCGGGTTAAATTAAAGCAAGATTTCTATGGAAGCAATTATTTAAACAATTACAAGGAACTAGACTTGTGTACAATTAAAAAAATGCCGGATAATACTCCTATAATACTAAAATGATGCTCAAGCGTAGGCTCCCTTTTGCCAACAGGCGCTGTTATGGTCTTAATAGGCAATCACGGACCGCGCTTCTTTACGGTGCAGAAGCAAGGACACTATTAAACAACAATGCAGCAGCCTTGAGAGTATTCGAGTATGAGTTAGAGATGACTTTCGCAATGATCCGATCCAATAATGAGCTGTATGAGGTCCTCAACGACATGGAAGTTGTGCAGCGTATTAACTTCCAGCAAGAAGTCGCCGTAGTCTAGTAGGCAGTGTGTTGGCTTATTAGACGCAAAAGCCTGGGTTCGAGCCCCAGGCCAGGCATCAAAGACAAAATACAAAAAGTATTTTTTCGGCGACTTCCTCTCAGTAGATTTCTGGCAAAAGCTCTGAGAGTAAATAAAAATTGCCATGAAAAGTTTCTCAAAAAATAAAAATCTGTCGTTCGGAGTCGACTTTAAACTGTAGCTCCCACCACTCATGTATATAATTAACACACACAACATAAGTGGTGTGAGAAACTAGGACGTTGTACAATGGGTCAATTCGACCTCCGGGTACTGTACTTGTCTTAATTGACAAGTACACGTCCTCTAACCTAACCTAACCTAACTTCCAGCAAATGCGCTGGCTCTGCCATGTTGTTCGGAGGAAAAAGGATGTTCTGACGAGACGAGTATTCGATATGGGAGGTTAGCGGAAGTCAACATAGCAGGCGATCTTATCTATGTTGGAACGATCAAATTGTGAAAGCTTCGTCATCGGTTTGTGTGATCAACTGGCAAAGGCAGAGGTGCCTGTAAGGATGTGTTCAAGTAGGCCCAAATCTGATAAACGAGTTGTTAATGGCCAAGTAAGTACATGATAGGCGTATACAACTGCACTCGGCAGACACTGCTTTATTCTGTGTTTACATTTCCTTCCAAGAAATTATAAACTGCTGACCAAATGGTAACTTCTTAAAAAGTCAGACATTAAAGGAGTAGTATTAGTAGTAGTAGTAGTAAGTATTTCGAAATTTTATTTTTTTTAGTATCTAAGTTATGCATGCAATTTAAGGTAATTTATAGAAAATTCTTCTTCTATTTTTTTTTTTTTTTTTTTTTTTTTTTTTTTTTTTTTTTGTTTTGCATGTTCATCTTACAAATTATTATCAATTGATATTTACTTGTCATATATTTTGTTTCTATTTTTAGTTTTTTTTTTGCCATTTTTGCCTATTTTGTATAGATTTTAACAATTTAATGGCATTTAATAGCCAGCCAGGCAGCCAACCAGCCAGCCATTCAGTTGTATTGCATAAATAAAATGGACAATTTGAATAACGTAAAAAAAAAATACAAAGAAAAGCGAAAATCAACGATATAATGCAAATTTTTCCCTGTCAAGCTTAACAAAACCTATCTCTACACAGATCAAGTGAAACTAATGGAGAAATGTTGCCAAGTGCTCGTCTCTATGAGTAGAACAAGCAGTTGGTTAGTCTGTTTACCTTCAACCATAGTAGTAGACACCTGCATAACCTATAAAAAAAAAATTACAAAAACAAAAAAGAAAAAAAAAGAAAAACATCAAATCATAACTTTACAACAATTATTGTGCAACATCAACAGTGTCTCATTAACATACATAAATAGTAAACACAAAAACAACAACAATAAGAAAATATTGAAAAGAAAAAAATTATTCAATAAATATGATAACCTTAGAGAACGAGGAGAAAGAAGGAGATGGGGGGGGGGGGGTAAAGCAAATCACACACAAGAAATTATTCAAGCAAAGCTCATCAAAACCATGGGAGATGGCCATGCATGCCATGCCACTAGTCGGTGTAGTAGTAAAATTGCAAAAAAAAAAAAGAAAAATCAAAACAAAAAACAAAACAACAACAACAACATTATCATCATTTTAATCATAATCACAACACTGTTGAAGATAATGATGATGATGACGATGATGGCAATGCTGATTATTGCATTACTAACCACTTGCTTACTTGCTTGCTCGCATAGAGTAGTTGGATCTCGTAATATAAGAGACAATGAAAAACTATCTTGGCCGTCCTTATGTCTATGCACATACATTTACACATACATAGATATTGTATTGCTGTTTTTTTTGTTGCCATTGTTTTCTACAGTAATTTCTCATATTTTTCTCGGGTAGTTTTTAATTAAACAAATACGAACAGCAACAGCAGCAGCAAAAAAAGTGCAATATTTGCAGTCTTGGCCTTTGAATTTTTAATTTTTATTACATGCTGCTGCTGTAGCTACTATTGTTGTTGTTGGTGTTGTTGTTGTATTTGAGCTATTTTGGCATTCACTTCGTCACAAATGAGAAGAAATTTATTCACAAAAAAAGAAGAAAAAAGAAAAAAGAAAAGAAATAAATCTGCAAGTTTAACAATCACCTAACAGTGTTGCCAATGTGTTATTTTTTAACTTCATTACATTGTACATATTCATACATTACATAAGTTTAGATTAGAAACAAATAATCGAACAATTTACTCAATTGGTCATTACAACCCTTTAAGTTGGGTTTACAATTTAGTTTTTTACACGACCCATGTTGTGTGTGTTAATTTTAGCCATGAGTGGCGTGGGATCCTCAGTTTAACGTCGAACGATAGATTTTTGAGAAACTTTTCATGACAATTTTATTTACTCTCAGAGTTTTTGCTAGAAATCAGAATTTGAACTTAGGATTTTTGCCGAACAAGCCAACGCACTTCTAACTAATGAACAGGGACTTCACCTAGTGATACTATACCACGTACACTTAATATGTCGAGTATTTTGCAAGGAGATTTTGGATCATTCAAAGGTTATAAGAGTTACCTGGGTTTCGGGACATAAGAATCCAATGATATTCCTGATATAGCATTGCTAATGAATTGGCCAGGTCCAGTATGGAGATTACATGGGGCATAGATATTCCGATTACCTAAGTTAGACTACGTATTCTCCGTTATTTGACAGCAGAAAAGTACGTGCAATATTGCTAGACTCTGCTAGATTTGCGTGGACAAGAATAGGAGTAATTCGCCTGACCCTAATGGCCATTCGTCGCACAATTACGATTCTCACAAGACACTGTATCATTGGAAGACATGCTGATAGACTTGACATTGAACCGAATGACTTCTGAAGGGCTTATGAATTCGACTAGGAGACTCTCGTTCACCTCATATGTCAGTGTCTAACTTGTCCTATTAACAATAACTCATTCTTGGCTTCTCATTTTCTGTTATCTTGACTCAACTCTTTAAAATCAATGTGACCGTAGTAGAGAGCTTTAATTTGGTGTCGCCTTGGCTACTTATGAAGGTTAAAGGATGGAAACCCTTTATTATTTAGAACATAAAATTGATTTAACTTGTCCTGTAAATACCTCTGATATCTTAGAAAATTAATCTCATATCTCTCTCTCTCTATCTCAAATAGTCTATATTAGTGTGGCCTTTCAAGGTTACTGAATTAAAATTTTAAACAAACGTCGTATTTTTCTTTCAATGCTCCAGAAAATGTTTCTCTTGTATACAATTTTTTATCAACAAATCATCTACTGCACCATGGTAACCTCAATAATCATTTGTGAATTAAAAACATACAAGAGTCCATGAAAAGACTTGATGATAAAGGGGGAAGAGGGAGCACATACAATTCACAAAAACATTAAAAACTTTACAAGCGATGACTGTTTTAATTTAAACAGCACTACCACCATTTAGGGATTCATACGCTTTTTATTTTCTTTTGTTTCATTTTGATACGTTTTAAAGCCCCTTGAATGAATAACTGAACTGAACTGAACTGAACTGAACTGAACTGAACTGAACTGAACTGAATGACTGACAGAGAGACTGAATGATTGAATGGTTAAATAAATTGCTTTGACTCACTGACTGATTGACTCAATAATTGTAGACAAAGAAAGAAAGACAGAAAAAAGTAGAGAAAATCATAAAAACTGATTGTGAGTGAATAACGGATTTAAAAGCCAGTTGTCGACGTTAGTCCATTTGTCTAGATGACATATTTAGTAGAGGATTGTGTTAAAAGGTAAACCACGCAAGGGATTGTAATTGTTTTTTCTTCTCCCAATCTTCTAGGCCTGAATATATCAATAATCGCAAGCAAAACCGATAGAACAATGAAAAAAAATTAACTTTCATAACATTTCCTAAAAATTTGTTTTGTTTAAAATTTCTATAAAAACCCTAAAATGATTACCACTGAATGGTTTACCCTTTTAAAAACTAGCAATCCAATTGAAAACAATGTTCATTTGCTCATTAGAAAACAAAACAAAAAAGAAGTAAAAAAAACACTAAAACTTAATGAGCAACACACACAAAAGGCAACAGTAAACTGAGAAAGAGAAAAAAAAAAACAAAAACACAAATACTAACATAACCTGCAATGGACAATGTATTGTATTGTATTTGTAGTTCATAAAATCAAGCCCCCAAAACTACCATTCAATCATTCATTTATTCAGTCACCCACTCAATTGAAACAATACAAAAAGCCGAACGCCTTGCCATTCCCCTACTCCTTAATTTACCATACACACCCCCTTTTTGTTCGTTGGCCTGTTAGCATTATATAAAATTAGCTAATACAACAAAAAAAACAACAACAAAAAAACAACAATGATGATGTAGACATCATTATCATCATTATTACTATTGTGACTGTAACTCCATGACTGTAGCTCAGCTGTAGTTTGAAACGTTGTGGTCCTCTGTTGCTGCTGTTGCTGCTATCATGGCTTATCGTATTTGCATTACACGATTATAAACGTGTTTGTTTCTTTTGATTCCGATGACTTTTCATAGAATGATTGAAACACCAGCTGGCAGCAGAAGATGCGATGCCGTTAGAGTGGACACCACCACTGAATAGTGTGGTAAATTTTGAAAATGTACGAATGTTTGTCAAGTGTTTAAATACGACCAAATGTCGAGTTTAATGAAGGAATTACGACTGACTGTATAAATATATGATAGATTGACGAATTACGACAACAATAACAACAGCTTCGAGTAATGGCAACAACAGTTGTACATATATTTGTATGTATGTGTGTAATTTTAAATTGATAGTTAAACATGTCGAGAGAGACACACACAACAAGAGAGAGCATTATTATGAATTTGCTGTGCCCATTAATTCACTTGCCTGCTAAACAATTGCCTTCAATTGCTAATACACAGTGACTTCAAGGAATGATTTGCTTGTGTAAACAAATTATTTTAAAATGTTACAATGGTGGTTTTGTTATAATAAATGCCTGCATTGGACTGTTGCACTTATGTACTTAACTGTATATTTTTTTTTAATTTTTTCTATTGCATGGTATATAGGCCATGTACAACGTGTTCGTCCGGTGAATAAAATATGTTCTATGGCAGTCGTAGTTTCAAATTCTATTTTATAACACAATTTATTGTTGTTGTTATTTTAAACAAACTAATTAAACATATTTATTTTATAACATATGTTAACTAAGAAATACGATAGTTATGTTAGAAGAAGAGAAATTTCATAAGTGAATATGACGGCTTTATAGTAAGGCGTGCATTAAACGGTCATACTTAGTATGGCATGCTATCATGCAAGAATTGACTCATAATAACATCTGATTTACCGTTAGAAATATGTTAAGAATTAGCTTTAACCACGCAGGATTATCTTACTACATTCTGGTGGTGGAAACTCGTCTAAAATTGCTACAGAGTGAGACAGAAAAGCGATTACATGAGCATGCTGGTGTCATTACAAAATAAAAAAAAAAAACTCGAAAACTTGTATGCCAAATTGACAAAACTCTAAATTTGTTTACTACATGAGTACAGGATACTGTGGTAGTGCAGTGTTTGAAGTGCATGACAACTAATCCATGCAACAAAATCTTTACCAATGTTTTTAAAAATTTTAAAAATTAACAATCTTCAAGCCCTTGACATTCTCCCTTTAGGAGAATAAAATTAATCACCTTGTAGGAGAAAATAAAACGCAATAAAAAAAATGCCTCATTACTACAACCTCACTATGCCCAAAGAAGGTTGTTGCTGGGCAACGATAGATGGCAACTCTATCACGCCAGAACTTAATACAGTAAAGCAATGTTTTCTTTAGGATAATTTGTAATTCACTAAAACTATTGTCTGACTTAAAGTGACTTTTAAACGTTTAACAGGGAATTTTTGCAGGTGAAGAAGATAACACTGAATATCTTTCGCTATCATTGTTTAGCACTTGGACATATGAAATGGGGGCTCGTCGACAAACCAGAAATTAACGACAGAACTTTTCTAGCCAGAGGAGATTTGCATAAAATATTTAACTTTAAAGGATACCACGTAAAATCTGTCAAGATAAGAAGGAAGAAAAGATAAATTCCCTAACAGGCTAGAGAGTGTTTAGAGTGGTGGCAATCATAATAAGAGGGGCTCTTGAAAACTGTTCGGAACTGTTCGCTATTCTAAGAAGACTACCATTAAAACTGTTGGCAAAACAAAAAGCGGTTAATAAGCCAATGGAACTCAGCGACATGAGAGTATGAAAGTACAGAAGCTGTGGACATGCAAGGTATGAGTAAGTAGAGAACCAATTCACATCTATTCTTAAAAAGTATGGCCATTCATCGTACAATAGCGACTCTCACGATCCACTATCTTTTTGAAAGGTATACCAGAAGTCTGAGCAAATGATATCTGCGGGAGCTGTGGTTCTAAAGAGGGGGAAGAGACTGTCTTTCACCTCATGTGTCAGTGCCCTGACTTTTTGAGATCAGTAAGCGAGCTCTCAAATATTAAGATGGCTGCAATAGCAAGATTAGATTAGATTAGATTTATGGACCCCGGATTGAACATTGATTGTTGAATCACATTGGGCCTAATTTCTGACCTAAGTGGGACGGATCTCTTCCTTTAAGGGGAATCCACCAACTTACATAAACTAACTTAACCTGACAGATATATCTTCAGATCATCAATATTCAAAGTTCTGAAGTCCAACAGCGACCCGATATATTGATACTCTTGCAAAATCTAATTCAAAAATAATACTTTCTTGCCAAATGTTTTATATTTTTATAAGTTTTGCTTTTTTATGTTCATTAAAGATAATTGGTTACGCGAATTGAATCGAGATCTGAACGTACGAATTATTTGAAATTAATAACTGATTTATTTCAAAACATTTTACATACTTTTAAATCATTGTTTCAAACATTTTCTAATTCTCAAAATCGCAGAAATAAACCACTTTCTTAAGCCATTCGAAAACCTTTGTGAATAACATACAGCGTTGCCATACGAGTTTTTCAAATATCCCTTATATGTACATAATAGGTAAACATTCTAACCGTAGTAGTATTATAAAATTAAAACTAGAAATTAAAACTAGAAAATAATTCTCTTAATCATATTGAAGAATAAATTATTAAGAAATAAATAAAAAAAAAATTTAATAAATTAAATCATCATTATTATTATTATTAGTATTAGTATTGCATATTCACCTTTTGTTAAGATTTGCATAAAGCAGTTGACTTTGAAAGGTTATTTATTGTGTGAATGGAATTTTACTTCGTTTGTTTACCTTGTCTAATTGGAATTTGGTTTCGTTTTGTTTTGGTTTTGTTTATATTTTGGTTTTTTCTTTTTCTTTTTATTTTTTTAGAGTATAACACTGTCTTTATTATTATTATTGTTATTGTTGTGATTAGATAACCGTTAATTTACACAAGATTCGTTTAATGTTACTGTTGATGTTGTTATTATTTTTCCTTTTTTTTTTTTGTGATTAGAAAGATTACATATGCTTTGTTTTTGTTATTGTGTTTTTTTTTATATTTAATGTAGCTGAACTTGTTGTATGCGTACAGAGAGCTATAAAGAGAAGTTAGAGAGATAAATAATAATAGAGTTGCTGCTGTTGTTTACAATATTCCGCTGTTGTTGTTGGTTTACACAAATATGGCCTGTCGTTGCAAGATTTAACTTTGTGAAGTTGTCGTGTTTTTTTCTCTCTTGTTAGGTGTACAGAATGATGCTGCAGTCTGTTATTTTTATTATTTATTTTAGTTTATACTGTTGTTTTATAAGTAATTTTGTTGTTGTTATTGTTTTTTCCTTTAATATTATTTTGTTTTTATCTTTATAGTTGTTTTATTGAGTTGATGATGGTAAATAAAACACTTAATACACATGCAACTGTACAATCATCTCACAAGCAAAAACAAAAACACTTGCAAAGTAGGTATGTTACTTTTCTTATTTTATTTTTCTCTTCTACTTCTTCTCTTTTTAATTCTTTTTTTTGTTTTTATTGTAATTTCGTTTGCATTGAAATGATGATGAAATTGTTTTATTTCCGTTTTTATTTTTCTTCTTTTTTCAGACAATTAAAAAAATTCGTTGCTGTTGTTTATTTATTTTTAGATTTAGTTGTTTGTGTTGCTTTATGCTGCTTTTTGTTTATAATTTATTTTATTTTTTTTTTCATAGCAAAAAAGCTAATACTGAAAAATAATGACAAAAAACAGAGAATTTAATTTAAATTGATACCAAAAGAAATTGATTTTCTTTCATTCATTCGATCATTCATTAATAAACAATTTTATTTTTTTGTTTCAATTGTTTTTCTACCAATAAAATTTAAAGCTTTTTATTTTAATTTTTTATTTATAAACTTTTTGTTTTTAATGCTACACTTTGATTTTTTATTGCCCTTTCTTAAACTTTAGGGAATAACTGTTTTTTTATATAGCCAGCGAATATATTATGTATGTATGTATGTAGTATGTATGCATATGTAACAGTGGAAATGACGACAACAACCGTTCAGTGCCAAAGTTTAATATGTACTTATCGTCAAAAAAAAAAAAATAACTCTGCTTCCAAAAAAGTTTTCTTCTTTTTAATTCTGTTAACTTTATTTCTGTTAAAAATTATTTCCCATGCCATCATATGAAGGCCCAATATTTTCATTTTGGACTTTCAATCACAAAAAAAAAAACTTTAACACAAGGTACACAGCATAGAAAACATTGCGTTTTCATAAAAAAAAACTTTCTCTCAGTGCTAAAGTTCTATACAACAACCCTGCTCTCTCTCTCTCTCTCATTTCCTTGCTCAATAAAAAAAAGTTTTTCCTTTTATTTAATGAAGCTCACCTAGCAAACACTATTAAAAAGTGCTGCTCAAATCCAAATCGAAAAAATCGCTTAAATTTTATAAATGACTTGAATCAGCGATTTTAAGGATAAAATGAATGAGTTATTAATCCTATTGATCCTATTTTCTGGACAGACGTTTCAAAAAAATTAAAAACGGAAAAACTCTAGGCTTAAGACAAAATTGCCATGAAAAGTTTTGCAAAAATCTGTCGTTCAAAGTCCTCGTGGATAAAATAGAAGACACACACACAACACGGGCGAAGCTAAGAATCTAGGTTATAACCCTGACTAAAGTGTTGTATTAATGTTGGAAAATTAAAATCCAACATTCGTCAAAATATCGCAAAGACACCTCCTGATATGTGCGAAAAAATGGACGAAAACTACGTTAAGAAGATGATGCTAATAATCGAGTGGTCAATACAAGACTCAAGCGTTATAATGGAATAATGAAATAAAATATCATAGCTTTACGTCTGCTTAAACTTTAGAGGGGCATGCTCAGTATGGTTGTCGGGGTCATTACGGAGCATGGCATTATGGATACGCATGCGAGGCGTATTAGTATTTGAACACTTCGCCAATGATTTCTGCAGAAGCTGCAGAGATGAGGAAGAGGTTGTCCTTCACCTAGTACACACATGCTCGGCACTTTGTCAAAGGAATAAAAGTAGTTTGGTGCTTACTATATGGATGATATGGTAGAACTGTCACGGCACTAGGGGATATCTCATATGGTTGCGTATTGGGTATAGCGCTGAGGAACTTTTTGGTACTCGAGAGCGGTTAAAAATTTTATTAAATAAGATTCGTGAATTTAAATTTAAGGCCTACCAAGAGACTCGTCATCACATAACATCGTCTAAGTTAACATAAGCAACTGTTTCAACGGACAGAGTTTGATTTTTCTTTTACCGTTAAAGTAGTTTAGATTACTTAGTCTTTAAGACTTTTACTAAATTTAATACAAATGTAAACGATAACTGTCCTGCATTTCAATTAAATTCCAAAAATTCCGTTTTCCCTTTTACAGAAAGAAGATTCATTAGCAACACTTAAATCTCAGCTAAAGCTTATCCGCTCTCTTAATCTCTCTCACTCTCATCCCATTTGCAATCATCAATAAAACGGAACCCTAAAAAAATCCGACTCGGTCACATAGTAGGTATGAATAATTTTGCGATTGCTTTTGTTTATTTATTGTTTTTGAACAAATGATTTTAAAGCTGCATTTCCGCAAACAAAACAATTTTATTTATTTAAATAAATTAAATTTTTATTGTATGAATTGGTGGGTAAGCATTTGCATAAAAAATAAATTAATATTCCCTTCGCTTATGCACACCAAGTGCATGAATACAAAAAAGACCTCTCCACACACATTAATATTTAAAGATCTTCTTCTTGGTTGCTTTGATTTTGTTTTAAACAATAGAAATACATACATACATAAGAACAATAAAAAAATGTTATGCATTTGCATATGCATTAGGTATGCATAAGTATTTGTGAGTAATGTTTTCATATTACAATTGAAAAATTCAGAAACTCAGAGTAATGGCGTGCGTTGTTTGAAGTTAGTGGCAAAAAAAGAGCTTGAGAGGAGGCAGTAGTGTTGTGACAGTGAGTGTAAGTTTGTGTTTGTTTACATACATATAACAGAAAGCTGGTACTTTTCTTTTATTAGGGCAGTAGGTTTTCCCGACCCGTTAAATATTTTATACGTGCATGTGTACGTACACACGAGTATATATAAACTTGCACGCAAACTTTTTTTCATCAATATACATACATATGTATATGCTCTTACTTCTGTATACACATGCACAGAATTCTGTTTAGTATATAATATGCAATAAATGTTTTGTACACAAGGAAAAGCTTTTTAATTTATTTTTTATTCTCTTCTCTTTTTGATAAATTTTTTTAATGCTGTGTGCAAGTGTTCGAATTTCTTTTTCTCTCTTAGGGTATGAGAGAAAAGAAAAATATGTACTAAACATCTATAATAACAAAAATAAATAAATAACACACACGGGTATATGGTCCAGGGATGGGATATTCTGTACTTTAGCAATATATTAAGTATTTCCAAGTACTTTTTCGATTACAGCGAGAACGTCTTTTCAATTCTTTTGCTAATTATTTAAATCTATGTGAAGTAAATTTTAAATTCGTTCGATTAGTGTAAAAAAAAATTTAATCACTTTTATGAGGGCAAAACATAATCGTGAATCTGGGATGTGAAAAATATTTCTTTCGGCGACTTCCTCTCTTATGTGCCATGAAAAGTTGCCAGAATCGTTCGGAATTGACATAAAAAATTAAACATACACAATATGAGTGGCATGGGAAATTAGGTTGTTATCCTAACTAAAGAGTTGTAATGGCCATTGTGACAGCTTTCAATCAGAACTACTAAAATGCACATGTTATTGCCATTGCGAGATAGTCTAATACGATCGGACATATTGTAGTGACTTGTAAAACTTCGGCAAATAGAACCGTTTCAACAGTTGTGTATATATAATTATATATTGAGTTCTAGACCACAAAGATTTGGAGATTCTACAGGTTTAACCACCAGCCTTTTTTGTTTTCAGCTAATTGCTTCAATAACGTAATGGTGCTTGCCATTTTGGTATAAAAGTCTTCAATGCTAACAAAAACGAAACAAAGATGTTAAACTTCATTGAAAAATCGTTTTTATGATGTAGACTTCCGTCTCTAGGACAGAAAAAAAGTTATTCTGCTCGGTTAATACGCACGTACGACGCTAGTTCGCGTGACTTCAAGCGTATACCTGATAACACAGTATTTAATTGCGTTTTTTCTGAAGCTGTTTAACCTCAAATAGCGGGCCCTAATAACTTAACTTACTGATTGGGTATTACAACGCTTTGGTCAGTATAACGATCTAGCTTCTCACATCAACCATCTTGTGTATAAATTTTGTACATGAGTGCACAGAAAAATTGTAAGTTTTGGTGCATTTTTAGTGTTCTAAGCTATTACTGAAGGGAAGTGAAAGAGAAAAGGGGGAAAATTCAATAGAAAATTATTTCTTATTAAAAATCTAAGATTTATTTAAACAAACACAAGCTTTTTTGTCCAAAATAATAAATTGTAGTACCTTTTATAAAACAAAGTACTATTTTGCTTAACTAATTTACAATAGTTTGGCAACACTGTTAATTGTTTTGTTCCTTTTTCAACTAAGTTTTATTACGATGAATATGAGCAACATTAAAAAAAATACTTTTCGCAGTTCCTGAAACACATAAAAATACTCTTTTTCTTAAGAAAGCTTAGCTTGTAGAAAAAAACTATTGAAAGCTTTTATGCATGCTACTTATTAATTATTCTCTAAACTGTAAACAATTAAAGTTTAAGCATTTTCCTGTTTAATGGTTTTTCTTTTTCACTCTCTTTAACAATACGAGTACCATTAAAAAGATTTCATTGTGGTTTTAATAGAAAGGAAGAAAAAGTAAATGAATTGCAATTTGTGAGAACAACATGGTAGTTTTAAATTAGTACTTCAAAAAATTTACCGTTTTATAAAGAGCGAGAGAGAGAGGGGGAGAAAAATGAAAAATTCCTTATAGGAAAATAAGGAAGCTTTTTTGTATTATTCTACAAAATAAAATAAAATGACCATAAATACATAAAGAATCAAAGAGTAATGAAGAGAAACAACATGAAAATGAAACATAAGAACAGAACATAAGAGTAATGTAAACATAATAAGAGAGCATACAATTTGACATGTTTTAAGGTAAACAGAGGAAAACAGAATATTATTGTGGTGTGCGCCACTGCTGTTACTGCTACTGCTTGATTATGCAGCGAAGTATTGCTGGTGTTGTTCAATAGTACTTACATATACATATATGTATATATAAATATATATATAGAAATGTACTATTGTAGTATATAAGTCAGTGGTTTATTTCTCTGTTTATTTTTATATGTTTGTTGTTTGTCTCTTTTTATAAATACGTCTTTTTTATTGTTGTTGTTGCTGTAATATTGTGCTGCTTTGACACACTTTTGTATGACGTCGTTATAATTGTATGTACAATTTTTTTCTTCTGCTTCTTCTTCTTATTTCTTCAACTTTTGATTCTTTTTTTAATGGGGCTCCCTCTTGCTTGGCTTTTGTAGCCAAAAAAACAGAAAAAAAACAACACAAGAATGAAATTGATTTTGAAAAATAAGAAAAATAAAGAACTGAGAAGAATGAAATTTTTTTAAAGAAATTATTTAAGAAAATTTGTAATTTGTTTAACATTTTCTAAACAATAATAACAACAAAAGAAAATATGAAATTTTCATTTTGTTTTTAACACTTTTAGTTTCATGCTGTTGTTCTTGAGAGACTCTGCTGCTGCTTCGTCTTCTTCTTTTTCATGGCGTTTTAAAAACAATGTCAACCATTAATTAAAAACAATTTGAACAATACAAATCACTACATATTTCGGTGTGTTGTTGTTTTTATTATTTATAAAATATTTTTATGTAACCTGCTGCTCTTTATGCCACCGCTATTGCTGCTGCTGCCAATGTAGCACAAATTGTTTTAAAACAATAACAACAGCAATAACACCAGCAACAAATAAAATAAATTAAACCAGAAATAAAAATCAATTTAAGTTATAGCAGCACACTTTTTTCTATAGTTATTCGTGTTGTTGTTGTCATATTGTCATAAACTTATTTGGCATTGAAATAGAAGAAAAAAATAGGGTGCAAAACGTAAAAAAAATTGTTTCATTATGCTGATGTTGAATATTTTTCTTGCAATACTAAATGAAATTATTGTTTTGTTGTTGTTGTTGTTGTTAAAATTATTATTGGTTTTATGCACACACACATACACACACTCACACGCTTCTATAGAAACACTTTACTTTGCCATAAAAAATTTAATTTTTCTCCCTTTTTAATTAAATTAAAAATTTTCTTTTTTATTTCGTTTAATTTATTCTCACTTTTAAACCGTATTTTCATTAAACCGACACAGAGAAAGAGAGAGTGAGGCTACACCATTTACTAAAATATTTTTTTTTTTTCAATTTCTTCTTGCCGTTTGCTTTTCTAATTTTTTTTTATATTTCTTGTTCTGTTAATAATTTATTGTAAACATTTATAACGTATCGTGAACGAATCGCTTCAAGTAATGGCTCGAAAGTGATTCCATCGATAATTCTGTAACCCATACAAAGGCAAATATGTACAACAGTCTGGCTGCTAGTGGCAGGCTGGCTGGCTGTTTGTCTATATAGTGGCAGGCGTTTATAAAGGCATAGTAGCACAGATTTAGCTTCTCTTACTGTTGTTGTTGTTATGTTTTCTGTTCTTCTTCTTCTTCTTGAATTGTGCTTTGACCACATTCCAAAACGGTTTATAAAATAAAGAAAACCGAAAATCCTATACTCTCTGCTCTGCAACACAAGAGAGCTTTAAAGAATAATTTTTGTTTTGTGCCTCCCACTCTCTCTCTCTCTCTCTCTCTGTAATACACTACATACTTAATTAAGGTAGCCAGATTGCGGGATTTTATTTAAAACTAAAAAAAAGAGTCAATTTACAGGAAATTGGAGTTTGATTGTTAGGAAATTTCTACTTTCCACTTCTCATTGATGATAGGGAGGTACGTAATTGTTCGAGTTTTCATCTTTCTAAAGAAAGTCTTCTATAACTGGTTCACTGATAAAATGGAACGAAATCGAGCCAATGATCACAGGTAATGAAAAGTAGACACATGCAGCTATAATTTGCGAAAAAGATCATAAATGAAGCAAGATGAAGCCTTGCAGACGGTGGCAAAGCCAGGATTTATACCAAGGATTGTTTATTATGAAACTTTAAACTTTTATTTCGGCGCATTACACCTGCACCATTAAAAATATTATCCCAGAATACTATGTGGCAACACTTTTCTTAACATTTAGTTCTCTGTATAGTTCTGTAGTTACACTCACTCTCTTCTCTTTTATAGTGTTGTTGTTGTATTTGTTTTTATGCGATTATTTGAAAAAAATCCATAAGATACCCATCCATGTACGAGTACTTTACGTATGAATTGGATGGAATACCCGTATGAATTGGAATTTGGTTTTGTTTTTCTTGTTATTGTTTTTGTTATTTTTTTCTGAATCCGTTTCCATTAATTCATGAAATTTGGTTTTGTTTTTTTTTTCGTGGATAATTTAACAATTAAATCACTTTGCATATGCATTTAGAAGGCACACATAAACATACACACACACATAGACACACAATTATTCTTACCTGTTCTTTAAGTCACTCTCAATATGTTTTCAATTAAATTTTTCTATTTATTTATGATTTTTTTATTTTTAATTCGTTTTATTTTTTGATTTTTTTCATGTATTTTCACGAAAAACACTTTTAAACACTCATTCACTCAGAAATGTAGCACGAGCACGAGAACTATAAATGAAAACAACCACTTTGCAGCAGCATTATTTCAGAGTTGGTTGGTTGGAATTCTTGTTTCTTTTTTTTCTCTTCATTTTTATTCTGTACTCGTATGGGATAATCAGTGATGGGTGCACATGGTATGCGAACGATGGATATGTTTTGGTACTGCGTTGTAAAGTTGAAACAAAAAAGTACCAATAATGTTTAGAAAATCTAATTGGTTTGGAAAAAGGAATTTTTAAAAGGAAAATTTAGTTTTAATTGAGAAAAAATGAAGTAATTTTAGTTTTGAATAAAAATATTCAGAACGGTGTTAGTTTTGATACTTTTATTATTGAAGTACTCAGGGGATGACTCCTATTCATGCAAAGGTTATGTTGGAAATCTATTCAATTTGTAAGTCATAGGAAAAACTTTTGAAATAAGTTCCATATGCGGATAGTGAGGCAGACGATCGCATTTTCTTTGCAATATCTTAGGCGTTTCATTGGCCAATAGCACACGAAACAATATTTATTTATCTTGAGCACCATCCATTGTAATATCGACAGAACAGTAAAATACAAGCCTTATTACGCTGTTCCTGTATACAGTCGAGAAGTTTTAAAATTTACTTCCGGCCATTGGTCTCCATAAATGAGAGATGTATTTCATTTTCGGTCGGATAGAAGTGTTGTAAATGGTAAGGAGATCAGATAAAGTATATCGTGCATCGTCTTAAGGACTCAAGGCACGTGAATGTTTCTTCAGACATTTGAAAACTATGCTGGTTCTAGCTTAAAATGTTTCTCTTCCAGGTGATTATTGGACATATTAACGTGCGGGTGCTTGGCGCATACCTCTACTATTCGAAATTATGGACGGACACCAAATCTTCTAATGCAAAACAATTGTAGCATATGTTCCATTTGGAAACCATAGAGTAGCTCAAGCTTGACGTATACAATGTATACAAGGGTGGATCAATAATATTGTGATTTTTCAAATTTACCAACTGTCAGTTAACTCTTGTCAAAATTTCAACTATCTGCGTCATTTAGTTTATTTGATAACAGAACACAACATGATTTAAAAATAATGGCAGAAATTCATGAATTGCTTCCTCATTCCACCCATTCAACGGATTTAGACTTGAGTAACTATGATGGAGCAAAAACCAAGTTATTCCACTAGCCAATATAGTTTTCAATTGTTCTAAATCATCATCTTTTTAATGCTTACTACACCTGCTAAGCTAAGTTACGAAAATGTATTCCTTTTCTTCAGTGAATGGCCTACCAGAACGGTTGCATCCTTACTATTGACATTTTAGAATGGAATTACGTAAACAGCACCCAGAAATCGGAAAAGGTCAATCAGGAAGTTGAATAAAATCGTTTGCTTTTCACTTTCTCGCCTTATCGTTCTAGTGCCATTGCTTTATTGCTTTTTAATTTTTTCACTCTCTTTCATCTTCAGATTATTACTTTCTCATTACCCTTGTATAAATCCTTAACCTTCTCACTGGTGTTATCGAGTGGAGCTACTAAAGTACTGCTACCAAGAGTCTATGTACTGCACTTAATCTCTGTAAGGTTTCTCTATAATGTCTCTATCAACCATAATGTACTGGCAAACAAAGATCGGAATGCTGTTCTACGTCAGAAAAAATAACTCCATGTGTAGTACTTATTAAACACCCAAATGTTTCCTTCTGAGATGCATTTAAACCTCACAGTTTTCATATATGTATGTATTCTGGTAATTCGTTTACACGTACACGATAATTAAAAATTAAATCTTAACGTTTTTCAATAAATAATATTTATTTAATGAATTTCCACCGGACAATTGAAATATTTTTTCAAACAAATACAAAAAAAAACGTTTTTTAAAAAATGTTTTAAGGTCATGGGCGTTAATTATGTTTATACAACGGTTTTAATATCACTTTTATAATTAATAAGTATTTATAATAATATTTTATTATTTAAAATAAAAATTAAAAATAAAATAAAAAAACTAAATACAACAAACAGTCATAAGTGCTTTAAAATTTTTACAAATAAATTGTGTGATGTAAACTGATAAGTTCATCGTTTTAAAACTGAGATTTAAATTGAGATTCTAAATTTCATATTTTTTTTGTTTGTTTATAAAACAGCTACACATTACTAAACATAAAATAAAATAAAAAATAAATTTTGAAAATAAAACAGAGTATTTTGACTAACCAATTGAAAGAAACAATTTAAACATTTTTAAAACACTATAATATCGTCATGTTTAAAATATAAATTACGAGATTTTTTTTTTGGTATTTAAGTAAACATTAATACAAACAGAAGAAGAGAAACAAACTACGTCAGTCATTATTAGTTTAAGAATTAAAAACGCAATAAAATAATTAAATTAAATTCAAAGCAATAAAAGAAATGGAGAAAAAGCAAAATTCACTTTTTATAAGCTAGGAAATCAACTGTGCCTCTGTAAAATAAATGCCAAAGTATCCATGGGGCATAGTGTGATATCTTCGCTGAATTTTTGCAAAGCTAAACGCTGAAGGAATGTCAAAGTTGTCTTATGAACAGAAGTAACATTTTGTGAGCCCCATTGCAACAGATGATGTAGGTTTAGCTAGGAGGACAAATAAGAAAACATGATTAAAAAAAAACGTGTTCCAAACATAATTCATTCTAGGATAGAGTACCTCGCCAGTATTTTGTGCTTCCAGACCAGAGCATTGTAGTAAATTCGTGCGATGTACTATAAGACCGGTATTTTGCTGCAAATGTGGCTTACGATCCCTGGCTATGACTGGTATAGTACTGGTAGCTGGCAAATTTCTCATTATCACTATTTCCATATCATCACCCAAAGCCGAGTGAGTAGAACCAAATTCTGGTAAAACACCCAACCAATCATTCTCCGTAAAGATGAATTTGTCCAAAGGATCTAAAATTGCTTTTAAATTGCGATACGCTGGCAAAGTTAGAATGCCAGAGGGATGATTATCTGCAAGCTTTTCACAATTCTCTATTCTTTCCAATAAAACACGGAATATATGCAAAACAGGTTGATTATCGAGAACGCCTTGACCCAAGCCTCTCTCATCATCATGTGTCAAACGGCGATCCTGCATTATTTCCACTTCACCTTCGGCCAACGAGGAACCACCCAAGGGCTGAGCCGTTACAATGGTCAAACGCAATGACTCATCCTCTATATAAATGGCCGAGGGTATCGGATAATAATTACCCTGTAAAGGTATTTTGCTAAACCTTTGGCGTTTAATTGTTTGCAAACTATTAAGATCCGTATAAAATGTTTCACCACTATGTATACGAGTTTGGAAACGCATCACAATTTCGGTATCATCCATATCGCCTATGTCGATATTGTTGCGTATTTCAGGCGCCTCGCCATCACGTAATATGGTGTGGTGTACACCAAACGATAATCCTGTTGATACACTAGACTCCAGAGGACCTTTAGTTACTAAGACCACAGGCTGTTGGGCATTTTCAATAGGACCGGCAAAACCATTTGGCAAAAACAAATAAGCACCCGAGTGTTCTCCCTTGCGTCTTACACCATATTTGAAGAATTGCACTCTTACCGGTGTATGTGTTTCAGATTCTTTAAGTTGTATAGACTTCATCATGCCTTCATTGCTAAAGGCTACCGTGGCGCCGGAACCCACTTTTAAAGAAATTTCTCTATGCTCACCAAATTTAACCTCTTTGGGGTAATCGCCCAGTTGCGTTGTAATAGGATTTTTGGTTAATATAAGATTTGAGGCAAAGGTTATGTAGCTAAACAGGTGGAAAAGAAAAAGCATTTTAAATAAGAATATGCTTTTCACAAAAGAAATGAAAAATACCTACTTGGCTTTAATGGTCTCCGGTGTTTCCACTTTAACAACATACGTTGACAGTCCCAGGGGTGGTACTTTGGCCTTAAAAATAAGTCTATATTTGGTGGTTGATGCTTGAGGTGTTATGGTATTGGTAAATGTGTGTTTATGCCAAGTCCAAACAGGACTAATTTGTATATCCACCGGATTATTATTGAAATCATTGACACTAACATAGGGCGAGGCTACATAGAAATCAACAATTTCTTCACGCCACTGTGGCAAAGCGTTATGGAAAACCAAATGTTTTTGAGGCAATTCTTCACCCAAAATTATGGTAGTACGACTGTCATCTGGACCCGGCCAGCGGGAGTCATCAACAAAGAAATAATTAAAGTTTGTATCAGCATTATAGATCTGTAATTAAAAAACAACAATTAAAACACCAAAAACAAGCAAATATCACACATAAAAAGATACCGAAGACTTTGTTAAAAGCCTGTAAATAGCCTGTTGCATAACAAAACGACAGGATTTTATAGCATCCATCATACGACGATGATAGTCCAACACAACATGGGTCTTGGCTGTGCCCGTTATGCCATCATGATGTTGAAATAGAGACAATTGCCTTCGGGCATCCTGTAACATTTCATCAAACTTATTCCCAGCATCCCAATTATGCCAGGAACTTAACATTTCAGCCGATTTAACGTAATGCATTAAAACACGATCCAAACGTTTGTGATAAGGCCTTGAAGTATAATAGCCACTCCAATAGTTATCATTGCGATCAGCATAGGTAAAGAAATCACCACTTAAGGTAGGAAATTCACGTTGTTTTTGCTTTTGTTCGTTGTGTACAGCATCGAAATATTCTTGTAATGTGCCAAACTTGGCCTCTACGAAGTACTTGCGTTCAGAGTTTATGTGATTAAATAGGTTTTCATAATTCAATCTTTGCACCTCCCATTCAGTGCTTTGGCTATAACGAAAATCATCGCCCAAAGGAAATAGCACAACATTAGTGCGATAAAGTTCAGCCTTTTTCTTCCATTGATCAACTAAAAGTTCAGCTCTGGAAGAGTAAAAAATAATTTAAATTTGAAAACGATTAAAAAGCTTATAAACAAAACCTTTGGGCCACATTATGATCATCAATCGTTTGTGGTGGCACTCTCCAGGGGCACATAAGACCAAAGCCAGGCACACGCTTAAAATCGAATTGGCAACATATCTTGGGATCTGGACCACACGAGTGGGGAATATCATAAGAATAGAAAGGCATCATATGGGTAAATAAATCAGTACTGCCAGTATCATCTAGAATTAAGGAAACATTTTAAATTTTTGCCTAAAATAATATTTTTACTACACTTACCCCATAATTGCCTCCAATAAAACTCCAAATTACGTTTTGAAGCCAATTCCTTTTTAACCGAATAGTGGGTCCTTTGTATTAAAGCATTTTGAAAACCGGACTTTTTTAAAATATACGGCATAGAGGGACTATGGCCAAAGGGATCAATAGCCCATGAAGAAACCGGTGTAACATTAAGATATTTCTTTAACCAATGCTGGCCTTCTGTTAGCTGCAACAGCATATTATGCCAATGGGCATTGGCTTCATCTGTCATTACCCAACCGCCACTAACAAACTCCAATTGGCCACTCGCTACCAATCTGTAATAAAATGTTTTATTTACTTAATTTATTTTGCTTTAGTTTAAACATTTTACTTTTTAATTTCCTCTTTATTAGAGGCTCCCAAGTCTTCATAGAATTTAGCAAAATAGGAAATTTCAGCCCAAATAAATTTCATATCGGGATTTTCACGTAAATGCCTTAAGGCATTCGACAATATATGTTTGGTTTCATGATCATAATAGTCATCGAATGTTTTAATCCAACCAGGATCGTTGTGCGAGTGTGGCACCACAAAAACTTTTAGTTTGTGATGATCGTTATACTGTAGGGGATCATACAAAATATTCCAGCCTTGCTTCCAAACGCCACCGTCAGTATTATCAAATTTCATTTTGTTGTACAACTCTAGCATCTAAAGTAAATCGAAAATATTATTAAAAACAGAATTAATATATATTTGAAAAACAAATTTTCATTAAATTACTGTCTAATGTCGACTCCGAACGACAGATTTGAGTTTCGAAACTTTCCAATTTCCAATATTTTTTTACGCTCAGAACTTTTATCAAAAGACTGATGACATGAACTTATACTGGGAGAAACCTACTGGGAGAGATAGTACATCACAGTAATTAACCGGAAACAGTGCTACTCGGCGCCAGGTTGTCTATGAGAAAGTTAAATCTTGCTCTGAATATTGCAACACAAACAATTAAAATGATGATAAAGAATAGTTAATTATGATAAGAAGTGTTTAAGCTTCCGTGTTTGTGAGAATACAAAAAGCATATTTTTGAAATAGTTCAAAACCTTTGTGTCACGATAATGCACTTGACAATGTACATTGTGGACTATAATTGAATTAATCAAATCCTTTTGATCAAAACCTTAACAAATAAACAAGAGCATGTGAGTTTCTGCCATCGGTTGCAAAGTCAAAACGTGAGAAACTGTGTGTCAACATGGTAATATTGTTAAGGACTATTTAGGGTAAATTATAACAAATTGTGCGTAATATTCTTGGCAAAATACTGTACCCTATGCCTCCAGTTGATGACAACGTCCTATTGCTTGAAAGTCAGTAGGAGAAAGCCAAAAAACATTTCGTGTTTCCGCACTATTATTCGTAAATGTAGGCTTAAAAATAGACTCAAGGCATGCTATATGTCTTATCTACAAAAACTCCCTCAGAAAGCAAGTTTCTATAGAGCATAACGTAAATATTTACCTGAATATTTGGCTGTGGTACTTGCTGTGGATCAAAATCACACGTATCATCTTTGTTATCGCTTATCACGTTCTCTTCAATTTTAGGGCCATCCGCTTCAGTCTCATCATTATTGTCACTTTTAATTTTCTCCGGTCTAGCTTTCTTCCCATAAGTGGCAGCTTGAGATTGGGGCTTTTCGCCCACATTATTTTCTAAATTATTCATTTCAACCATTTTTGGCATATCCATTTTGTGCCTTAGGGCTTCGGCGGTATCGAGATTCATAAAATTTGGTTTCTTATCTTCTGCCGGTGCCGCATAATTGATTAGAAAGTACACCGCCAAGAAAATTGCCACGAAAAAGGCACACAGCACCAAAGCAAAACGCCGACGTATTCTCAGCATTTTTGCACAATTTTATTTTGGATGGGGAAGAAAACTTATACAACAAACAACACTTTATAATATTTACAGTAATTTTATAGCGAGTAATTTATTTATGCACTATTTAAAAGCTGTTTGCAAAAATAAAATACAATTCGAACTAGAAATTTGCCATTTTCTCTGCTCTGCATAATAAAATTGTTATTCAAATAAAATCAATGTAAAATAGTATTGCTAATATGCATGAAATGATAAAACGCTTAAATTAAGGGTTCAATTTGCAATAATAAGTTTAGTTAATAACAATGAAAGAAATGATTTTAAAGTTAATATTTTTTTATTACAATGTAAAAAAACTTTGCTTTATAACTTATTTTTAAAATTATAAATAATATCATGTTTATTTTATAGGACCATGGTGCAGCAACCCTGCTTATTGTTTACGTTTTCATCGCAGGCATTCGCTTAGGAATGACAACACCAATCTTTTTTGTTTCTCTTTGCGTTAATTATTGTATAATTCATTAAAAATTATTATTATTATTATTAGAAATTTAAATAAAAATGAAATTGCAAAGATTAGTGAATCTGTGCAAACAACGTCCAGAATGCATAAGATGTTTAATTAGTTGCAGAAATTATAGTACATCCCCCAAACCCTCCGCCAGGGAAACATTTTTGGAGCGGGTCACAGTTGGACCTGGTTTGCAGGAGTTTTTTAATGTCAAACCAAAATTAAACTCCCCAGTACCATCGTTAAGGGATACGGAAAACTTAATACCATATTTACCTTTGGACAGCTATAATGGCCAGGGTCGTAAGGTCCACTTTGAAGTTTATGGCTGTCAAATGAATACCAATGATACGGAGGTAGTGTGGTCCATATTACAAACAAATGGATACACAAAAGCTAAAGACACAAAAGATGCCGATGTTATAATGATCGTAACATGTGCTGTGCGTGAAGGAGCAGAAACAAAAATATGGAATCGTTTAAATCACCTAAAGGCTATGAAAGAAAAAAGGCCTGCGAAAAAGGGTCCTTTGCAAATAACCGTGTTAGGCTGCATGGCGGAGAGATTGAAACAGAAATTATTGGAAAAAGAGAAAAGCGTGGATGTCGTAGCTGGTCCCGATAGTTATAAGGATTTACCTAGACTGCTAGCTGTTTCCCGACACTATCAGCAGTCGGCAATTAATGTCATATTAAGTCTGGATGAAACCTATGGCGATGTTATGCCTGTTAGATTGAACACGGACTCCAAAACTGCTTTTGTTTCCATTATGAGAGGCTGTGATAATATGTGCACATACTGCATAGTGCCATTTACTAGAGGTCGTGAACGTTCCCGCGATGTGGAGTCGATAAAACAGGAGGTTCTTCACTTAAGTGATAGTGGCGTTAAGGAAGTTACTTTATTGGGACAGAACGTTAACAGTTACAGAGATTTGTCAAGAGAAACTGAAGCACATTCTGGCTTAGCTCCTGGTTTCAAAACAGTATACAAACCAAAAATAAAAGGCTTACCTTTTTCGGTTCTACTGCAGGAAGTAGCAGAATCTGTGCCTGATATGCGAATACGTTTTACATCGCCTCATCCTAAAGACTTTTCTGAAGATGTTTTAAGAGTTATTAGAGATTATCCAAATGTTTGTAATAACTTGCATTTACCAGCCCAGTCTGGTAATAATAATGTTTTGGAGCGCATGCGCCGTGGCTATACTAGAGAAGCTTATTCGCACTTGGTTGAAACTATAAGAAAATTCCTACCTGATGTCGGCTTATCCAGTGATTTTATTTGTGGTTTTTGTGGAGAAACCGAAGAGGAATTTCAAGACACTGTTACTCTCATAGAACAAGTACGTTATAATGTAGCTTTCCTATTTGCCTATAGCATGAGAGAAAAAACTACTGCCCATAGACGTTATAAAGATGATGTTCCTGTTAACGTCAAAACAGAACGATTGCAAAGAATGGTTAAAGCCTATCGTGAAGGTGCCACTGAATTACATAAAATGTATAAGGGACGCAAAGAGTTAATATTGATCGAGGGCACAAGTAAACGTTCAGATGATTGTGTATTTGGCCGGAATGATGCCAATATTAAAGTTATTGTACCTATTAAAAATGTACCAGTGAGGAAACATGGCGATGTCAACGAAACCAAACAAATATCACCTGGAGATTTTGTGGTTGCTCATATAGAAGAAACAAATTCTCAAGTTTTAAAAGGTTCTCCATTATATATAACTACAATAAAAGATTTTTATGCTAAAGTGTAATAAACAAACTGACTTATTTAATATAAACAGCTTTTATTCTTCCATTTTCTCTGCACTTTCATTTCTTGACGATTCAATTGCATTTTGTTGGTTTTTAAGGTGGAACTTGGTCATAATTTTACGATAAAAATCAAATATTAAACCACTGGCAGCGCGGCACATTAAGTGTGCATCATTAAAGTGGGCCATTTTAAAACAACCAGTACTATGTACTGTCACTAAATCGTGCTCCAAAGAATCAAATACAAAAGTGAAACTGGCACGATTATCTTTTGCTTGATATTGATCTGGATCTAATATTAATTGGCCATCTTTATCAATAATGCAATGGACAGCAGCCAAAGTAAATTTCATAGGTACACCACCAATAACTAAGGCCATGCAGGCGGCATTTATAGCACAGGCGTCCAACTAGAAATATAAGGGAAGGGAATTGTTAAATAAATATAAAAATAATAAATTAAAGTATAACTTACACCTCCTCTATCATCCAATTCTTGAAGCTGAACAGAAATCATTGTTCTGGGATGTAAAACAGTTAGCAAAGCCGCCTCACATGTATCTTTTATAACAGCCTCTCGCATTTTATCTCTAATGGTTGGCAAACCGGCTTTAGGACGATATATACACTCCACATAGGCCTTATCAATGTTCAAATTTTGTAGTTTTACCTCCACAGGTCCTAACGTTGAAGCTAAAACGCATGTGCCGCCTTGTGCAAATAAGGCTGAACCATCAGCTCGAGTCAAAGGATTCAATTCACAATTCATAGAACGTATCTTTACATCTTCTAAATTCTGACTGTTCCCTTCCAGCATTTTAGTAACCATTTCTATTTAATTAATTCACTTTTAATATGAAATTGAAGAACGAAACAAAATTAAAAAAATAAATGTTTCAGAAAATGTGTTCAACTGCTTCTTATTATCAAAACAATCATTAGGAAAGAGCAACACTTAAAAACATATATCAGTGCTGCCACAGTTTTTATAAAGTATAGACAAGTAACTGTTCTTGTAATAGTCCGGTTCTGTTTTATCCATCACTAGCGCAAAGTGTTTGTAATCAATGACGATAAACAATTGTTTAATTTATTAATTTGTTAAAACAAAAATACGTAGTTTTTATTAAATTTTATACGTTTTAAATCATGACGGATCCCTGGTCGGTCCAAGGCATAAATGAAGTTACAACTCAGAATAATTTAACAAGTGAAAATCGAGAGCAGTGTAATCAGCATAAAGTAGGTGACCTCACGAACAATTCCCAGTCTTTGGGATTCGAGGATAGTTTCATACAGGACAGTAACTCCAATACATTGATATCGGATACTAAAAATATTGAAATAGACAAGGAAGGCATTAATAGTGACCAACATCAACCTTTGCCCGATTCACAGTCGTACTTGCAGAATTTAGGTAAATACGTCATTGAGAAAAGATTACTAAAATAAGAAGTGTTTTTCCAATATAGCTGGATATGAGCGTAAAACAAGCGAATTCTTTAATTTAAATTATAATGATAACAGCAGTAGTCAGCGGTATTAGCAACGAGTAGCAATTAAGCCGCAAGATATAATTTCTGGGTCAATATTGTGTGCATCTATTGAAAGCCTTAAAGACTGCGGGAACTTTAAATACTCTAATCAGTATCGATTATTTTGCGAAATTTCTTAACATATTTCTAATGTTGCTGCCTGATTTTAAGGGAATAGATGTTTACCTGTCCTTATGTGCAAATTTTGTGGGCCTTAAAAGTTTTCAAGTGAATTAATAACTCCAAACGAGTTAACTACCCATCTAAGATGGTTCTAATTATTTCATAACAACCAGCTTGCCCGACACCATCAGAACAATAGGTAGCCAAAATAGACCTGCCCTTGTTGGAAAATTGTTTATTTCAATCATAAATTGTTTATAAACTCTGTTTATGATAACATTTCTCATAATTTACTTTATTTTTATTATAATTTTCTTTGCTGACAGAACGAAAACTAGAGAAATTGAAAAAGGGCTCAAAACTCGTAAACGCTTTATCTGAAAAGCGTGACGAGTGTTTGCGCTCTATGCTACAGGATAATACGTCCAGTATCAGTAGTAATAATGAACATTTGTTAGACTTAGACGCTAGTGTAACAAATACCGATTCAGCTGTTCAAAATTTGTTCAGACAAATACAACCCGTACAGCCAGTAACTGTGGGCGAAACTGTTCACATTGTGAAATACGATCAATTGGAAGAGCAACGCCTAGAGGTAGAAGCAGAGTCTACCAACGAAGAACAAGAAGAAAACTTACCCGCTAGTCGTTAGTTTAAAAGAAATACTCGACAATGAATTCAGCATTTGGTGAGGTGTTTATGTTTCTTACCAATTTGGCCTGGAAGAGCCGTTTAACCATACCCGTATTGGTTACTACGGCCTTTCTAATAATGGATATACGTTTGCAAATCGAAATAAATATACAATCTGGTCAAGTGGTAAGTAAATAAATTAGGTTTTAAAAAAAATTTAATTTCTATTTCTTTTTTTTTTCTTTTGCTTACGTATAGGCTGCTGCTGAATTCAATCGTATTGATGGCGAAGATGATTATATCGATAATAACGATGAGGATGATGAAGCTTACCTTTACGATGAATATACCACAGATTCTAGTGCAGATGCTGACGACGAAGATGACGATGAGAATGGCAATTCGTGGTAATATCAACAGAATCACATTGTTATTACTTTAACAATTTTCTTATGAGACCTTTTAAAGGCTTCTTTTTTCTATTTTTAAGAAATTCTTTAAATTAATTTTAAATCCTTGACTACTAATACGAATATTTCTATTATCTATCTATCTATACTATTGTTATATACTAAAATGCAAAACAAAATGAAACAAAACAAATAATTCGTTAATGCAAAGAATTATGATGGGTTTTCACCATAACACTTGTGTAGAAAATATTTATTTCGATAAAAAAAAAAAGCAGCAGCATAAATAGTCATCAATTTACATGTATAACTTAATCAATTCGTCACTTACAGCAGAGGGTGTTAGAATGCCTAAATCGGTAAATAGTAATGTTATGTAGGCAGGTGGAGTGTAATCAACTAAGGGATGAACTTTCGAGACATCACTTAAATGTTTGCGTTCGTACTATATAGAAATAAAAACACAATGAATTCATTACAATTTCTTAATATTTCAAATTAGTTGTTTTGTTGTTTACCTTGTATTCATCTGGCAGATCCCTTTGATTTAAAGGATAAAGTCTTGTAAATTTAAAACTCTCAGCCAACACATAAAATGGTTTTTTCATTTCTCTGGCACATAAGCCCATGGTAAAACTGCCAATGCGATTAATAATGCCGCCACTTTCAACCACAGCCTCTGCACCCACCATAACGAAATCTACAGATTCCATAACATAACCAGTGGCTGAATCTAAAATCATTGTGCAATCAATTCCAGCACGTTCCAATTCTTCTATCATTAGTACACTAAAAATAATGGTAACTATTATCAATAACTATTTAGCTTGTTGTTGTTGTTGTTGTAACAGCGGTGTTATGAAATTCTATTTTTGATTTTATTTATTTTTAGTCTCTTGGTTGTTTAGTGTTTTGCAATGAATAGCGCTTTATATGAAATTTTCCCACCACTGGGATGAATTGATCTGATCACGATTTATTTAACTACAGAGCAACTCCCCAAACACTGCAAACAAGATCACTCTAAGAGGGTTCCACTCAAGTGGCACAGTGTTCTTAAGAACCATTCTTAAACGAGCGAAGGAAAAATATCTATGTCCTGTAGCCTGTTTATCTCCACTTTGTTAATCTAAAATGGTTTGCTCAAGCCCTAAGCACAGTTTACTTGGTTGTTACATTTCTCAGCCACTCTGTGCATTTTATAAACGTATGGATTTCAAATAAATCAGCGCCGACTGGATTAATTCTGTTAATAGATTCTGAATATCAAGCGCCTGACAATGAGGAATGTGATGGTCTTTTCTTCCTTGTCATTAAATAAAACCGCTGTAGTATTATACAACTTACCCATTATTATCTGGACCACCTTGTGTTACGTATACATGAAACTGTTTATTAGCTTTGGCCGCTGTCAACAAAGCCTTTAAAACCACACGAGATCTAGAATGTGTTAATACCCTGCAGCCATCGGTAATAAACTGTTGTGCCTGTTGGGCAATAACATTACGGGAATTTAATAATTTTGTTAAAAATATTTTGCCACGATGCAACATAATCTCACGGCACTCCTCCATGCCTCGATCATCCAAGCTCAAAGTTATGAAGCGACAAAACAATTCACCACCCGACACTACAGCGGCAATGGAAAGATCTGTATTACGCATAGCAGCGACAGCCTCTTGCATGGTGTTTTGTAGAATGTGAATTGTACCAACTGTTTGAAAAAAATCGAATGCAAAGGCAGAATTTAATATTAATTAGATACAATACAAAATTTACTTGCATTGTTTCTTTTCCAATATCATAAGCAAAGTTTTAATAGCGGCTATGCCGGAGGAAAGCTCCTTGTCATCGTCCAACAATTTAAGGAAGTATTTGACCACGTCTAGAATAGAAAATGTTAATATTTTATTATATTTAATTTATTTTTGTTGTAAATTACCAAATTCTTCCGTTTTTTGTGGTGAAGATGGCATTTTATTTAATAATCTGTGAAAATGTTGCAATATATCGAGATTGACACGCAAACTTTCCTTTACAGCTGGTGTGAGAGAGGTTATTTTGTTTTTGTTGTTTGAACATATCTGTTTTTGTTAACATATGGCGTTTGTTTACATATATTTTCTTCCAGTGTGGCATTATTGAATCAACAAGTAGCGATTGTTTACTTAAACTCTGGCATCTTAATACTCAACAGTTGTGGTTTGTTTACATGTATTATTGTAGAGTTGGCATCCCTAGTTACCGGCATTTTTTGTTTACATTCATTTTTAGTGAATTTGGCTACCCTATTTAACAGCTGTTCGCCCAGCTGAGTCAATAATTTTCTTTGATTGACGTGTGAAGTTTTTAAATTTTAAAAGAGTTTTCTTCATTTCGGTAATAACATATAAAATTTTTGTAAAATTCTTAAAAAAAAAAAATTCAATAAAAAACGATTTCAATACAATAACATTAAAAGTTGAGCATTAAAAATGTTAAAATTCATAAGAAAATAGAAAAACAATTTGAAATATAAGTGAGTTTATTCCAATTGGAAAACATGTTTAAGATCGAGTCCTATATTACCCCTCTTATATTGAACTATTTAACGAAATATGTCAAGAATATTCGACCCCAGGATTTTCAAGTGTCTTTGTGGGAGGGTGAAGTAACATTCCATAATTTAGATTTACGTTTAGATGTATTGCAACAAGAATTAAACCTACCGTTTCAATTCTTATCGGGTCACATACATGAACTGATTATTTCGGTGCCCTGGACAAAAATAACTTCAGAACCCATACGCATATCGATAAATACAATAGAATTTGTATTGAAATCGAATAGGGAAGACAATAGTGGCACTAAGTCTCCTACGGCTAATAGCTCGCCGCAACATCAAGTAACTAATGAGCAAGCTGGCACAGTTGGAAATAACAAAAACAATGAGCGCGATGAGAACAGTTCAATGGTTTCTAGTTTGGCCACTAAGATACTCAACAACATTAATGTCCAGTGCCAAAATATTATTCTAAAGTATATTCAAGAGGACATAGTGGTGTCTATGAATGTGCAACACCTTAGCTATGGAGCGGCCAATGAGCAATGGCACCTAGCCATGGTGGATATAAATCCGAGTAAGGTTCTCATTCGCAAATTAATTAATGTATCGGATTTGACTATATGCTTGGATAAACGTAATGATGCCGGCCAAATCGATGTTTGCCAAGAGCCAGTCATGTATCGGTAGGTTGCCTTATTTTATAATTGAAAAATTCTTTATGAAACAATTCTATTTACTTTAGCTGCACTTTGGAATGTCGCGTATTGCGTAAATACAATTCCCAAACTGCGGGTAACTCCAGCACTACCCGTATTGGCATATTTACCCAAAATCTTGACTTAAATATGTCGTCGCTGCAGATACCTTTACTAATGCGTCTTACCAAATTTATAATACAAATGGTGCCAGAAAGTACCAATGAATCTGAATCAACATGCACTGCTTCAGATGATCAATTTGCTTTAGATGCATCGCCTAATAAAACAAAAACCAAAGAGTCTCTTGTTTCGTGGGCTTGGAATCTATTGCCAAGTTTTAATTTTGTTGACGATGAAAAAGATGATTCTCATACTGATGAGCCCGTTGGCCATACTAAAGATATTGGCATTTATATAGAGGAATTGAATTTGACTTTAAAAAATTCCGAATTTATTAACGATACCATTATGGGTGGCATTAAGCGTATACGTTATACACCTATAGTACGCTTTACATTAGGCGGCTTGTATTTGGAGCGTGTGATCTCTAAGGAATTAGAATGGTCGAATATTAAGACAGGTTTATCGAGCATTTATGTAGAACCTTTAGGCAGTTATCGTGTAGATGAACGGACAAGTAGTTATGCCATCATTGATACAGCACCGGTAAGTTAAAGATGTTTTTATAAACAGCACAATCAAATAAATTGGAAATTAATAAAACGTTTATTTATTTTTTGTTAACACTTGTGTAAATAAGTCAAGTGGGTTTTGAAAAGTCGAAGTCACTACATTTTTCAGTTTATTTGTATTGGCCAGATGTTATTTTTTGTGGAGAAGAGAAACATTTTTAGACATTAAAAATTTTTATTCTCTTTTCTAGTTTACCAATGCACGCTCCTTTATTGACAAATCGCTATTTGATGATCAATGTATGATTGCCGACAAAGGCTGGGGTGTAACCAATTACAATGACTATATGAACCGCATTACCGATGATTATTTATTGTACCGGAGTCCGGTATTCGCCTTTGATGTTATATCATATCGCCATAAACACAAGGATAGTGCAGAAGCTTATACAATGTCATCTCTTACGAGTACTGCCAATGAAGATAATACAATGGATTTGGAGAGACAATTTCGTGTGCTATCGGCTGGCATAACATTTCGCTACAATGAATCATTTCTACAGGTTAAAAATGATATTAAAACTATAATAGACTCTTACGATTCAACAGCCTATTCATCAAATGTAGACAAAACTGAAGCAAACAGTTCAAGTGGTGCAGTGGTCCAGAAGGCCCTAATACAACAGGATCATGCTCATGCCATAACAAGCAAGGAAGTGGTGGATTTAGCAGGTAAATTAAACGAAGATGTACGTGGCAAAAATACTGCTCACTTACCAGAGGGTTCACCCAAATTACATCCGCCTATGGTGGAGGACTACGATGCTCTAATGCAAGGTGTACCATTAAGTAAATATAAGGTAGAGCTGAAACGCATGCGCATAGAAGTTTATGCCAAAACAGAACCTGAACCTAACTATCGTATACAAAGAAAATTACCCAGTTCGGTTAGAACCAGCCTGCCGTTTATGCTTTTATATTTTGATAAAGTTGATGGTACATTATCTACACCTTTAAATCCTGATAAGTTGGTACACACAACCTGCCAGTTACCTGATAAACCCCAGGAGCTATTAAACGCTTGCTATGATAATTATGATTTACATATTAAAGATTTTTCCATGGGTCTTATAACACCTGCTACCGATAAACTGACCAGATTATTAAGCATACCTAAACTGCAATTGAGTTATGGTACCTTATTACAGCCCTATCACTGGAAGAATGATGAAGTGCCCATAAAGAAATTGGATTTACAATGTGATATTATTAAATTCGAATTTACCAAAAGAGAATTCATAGCCGGTTTACTCTTGATGAGTGCTGCTTTGACATATCAACCCTTAAAGGTTATTAAAGTTGTGGAAATTCTAAATCATTCTTATGTAACAGCCGACAGCATTGCATTAAACACGGTGCTTACCAAACTAATGGTGAAACAACGTTTCTATCATACGTTTGGCATATGGAACCTAACATTGGGCGCATTGCATTCGGATGTGTTATATGGACGTAAAACGTCTCAAGTACGCCGCTGTAATGTCCTAAACACACAGGCTAGAATGCATAATAATCAAAACAAATGGCTTGAATTGCAGTTACAATATCCCAATCTAATGGATGAGCAGAAATCGGTGTCATCTAAAGATGCCAAAACACCCAATAAAGAAAATATCCAAATGGTTGTAGGTGTGTGGATGGAAAAATTCAATTTAATTGCCGATAAAAATCTTTTGGACTTTTTATCATTTGTATTGCATGAGGAAAGTAAATTAAGTGCAGGTAATGTCTTCCAATTCAAAGAAATTTTTTTGCATTTGATAAAATTGTTGTTGTCTTTACAGATTTTTCCAGCGATATTGAAATACAAACACAAAATTTACAAAATCCAGCGGCAGCGGTTAGTAATGTTACCAGTTCTGCCCATTCAGCTTCCATTATTTATCAGAATAACAATACAATGCCGCAAATATTTACACGCAGATCTTCACGGAATTCTGCTTCGTTGCGTAAAACATCCCAACCGAAGGAAACCATACACTACAGCTCTGAAAAGGATGAACGTATCGAAATGACAGTAACAGATCCCATTAGACATGATTTACCCAAAGAGAAACCTCCCGAAACAGATGAAGATAAAATCAAGAGATACTTCAAACTTTTCAATACCATAGTAATCTATGTGGATGTAGCCCAAAGTCTAATGGATATTACCAGCACATGTATGAGTAATGAAAGCGAGGAAATGAAGAAACCATTGTATACACGTATTAAATTGCCTAAGATTGTATTGAAGTCGACTTTTGCTGAGTATATAACACGTTCTAGCTTACGCTTAAAAGTCAATCCGCCTTTGACAAATAAAACCAGCTTTAACTGGACCATACAGTTACAAGATATGGATATAAATACCATACAAGATGATAAAGCATTAGCGGTACTTAAGCCCTGGCAAACTACTCTAACCGTAGCCACTACAAAACGTAAGCAACCCGTAGCCACTACTGTTGAACTGGATTACACTTTTAAATCCCAATCACGCATAAATTCTCCCAAAGCTAAAACGAAAAGTAAAACTGTTGTCAATGAACGCACTGCTCGCTTAAGCCAAGGTTCTTCAGTGTCGTCAAATTCGTTGGAACAAATATTTTCAGACAGTGAACGCTCACCTTCACCTAAACCAACTGCCACAAAACATGTCAAACCCGTTGAAAATACTGGAAATAATGAAAAATTTGAAGAAATCATTTGTTTGAACGTTCATTTAGATTCCTCCATCATACATTTGTATGGCAATAATATGAAAATATTACAATTACACTGCAGTCACTTTATGAAAGTCATTGAAATGTTACAAAAAGTGACAGGCACAGTAAAAACGGCGACAACGCAATCATCATCTAGCAAACGGCACAGTAGATCGAAACACCTAAACAAACCTTTAATGATACTCACCTCGACGGAAGAGAATCAACATATCAAGGAATTCATGGATATGGATACCAATTCAGATGCTTCCGCCTTGCCAGCCAATGAGAGTAAGTGTTGTCAGGCTAATTTTGTTGTTGGCGCTCTAAAAAATTTAATTTTCATTTACAGAAAAATCCCTACTCAATAAAATATCCTTGTTTTGCCAATGTACCATAGCCAAAGTGGTAGCCGAGGTGGAAAGTTCCCAGGAGCAGATTCACAAAAGTAGATTGGTTTTAGAATTTGAAGATTTCCTTTCGACTGTTGATCAGGGACAAGATTTTACCAAATACACCAGCAAAATTGGCAATTTCAGTTTAAATTATTACAAGAAAACCGATAAATATGATTGGTTGCCTCAAGAATATTTACGCATACGCATGATAGCCGAAAGCAATGAACATGCATTTTTAAATGTTATTCTAACCAAAGTTAGTTTAAGGGACTTTTACAAGCGCATTGGTGTAAAACGTAAAGGCGAATCTGGTCGCAATATAAGTGAAGTTTTAATTGTTGTGCAAGCTATGGAGATTATTGTGGATTTAGATCGTGTACAAGAATTTATGTCTCCACTGTGCGATCTACTCGATAACAACCATAAAGATGTAGAAATTAACTCCGATAAAGAGAATGTTATTAAGGCTTCCGATTTGCCTTTAGTACACTTTGAAAGTAAGGGTGTTACCTGCTATTTTCCCCTGGATAATCTTAAAAAACAATGCACTGTCCTGATATGTAAAATCGATAGCATAAACATTACACCGAATTTACAAAATCCCTTGCAACGTAAACCTTTACGACCCGATGTTTATGGTAAAGCCGCTAGCATGGGTATATTAAGTATACCCGGTTCTATTGTGGAAGATCGTCAATATGAGTTGACTTTAAAGAAGTTATCGGCTGCATCTGGTAACTGGTTGGAGATTTTAACTCACATGCGCAATAAAACACAAAATCTTCATAAAAATCCAGCAGTGGAATGGAATAATCCAGAACGCAAACAGTCTCTACGTTTAAGTGAAATCTTTAAGAATTTCACTTTAATAGCTACATATGCACCAAATATTGTTTACAACAACATTTTAATATGCGGTCAGGCCATAGAGTTGAATTGTTCGACGGATTTTATGGCTAGCATAACTACGGATCAGCTATACATGTTTAGTTGCCATTGCCGGAGATTACAGAGAATATCTGAGTGAGTAGTTATTAAGATTTGTATTAATTTTAATTGTTTCAGTCTCGGATATGACTCAGTCCAGGATAAATCACCACCTGTATGCTCTGTAGGCTTTATTTGTGGAAGTATCATAAATCACTGTATGAACGAAGGTATGCCTGAATGAATGGGACTATAAGAAAAAGAATTTCTACACAGAATGATTAGAAACAGACGTGGTTTAAAAGTCTGAGCACGATTTGAAGGGGATAACGAAAATGCTAATCTTTGGAAAACAGAATAGCGTATTACTCTGTTGCGTATCGCGTTACACGCAAACGCGATCTTCTATGGCTTCCTCAGTTATCTCAGAGTACTGACAATTTCTATACTTGATAGGGAGAGAGACAGATACGAATATATATAAGGGTATCACAATGGGTCTAAAGGTGTCCTTATGGGCCTGCTGATGTTGAGTTACAGAAGTAAACTAACATGAAATGGTATCGCAATGCCTCTAAAACTCCTTATGGGCCTGCTGATGTTGAATTACAGAGCTAAACTAACCTTAACTAAAAACTGCTAAAATTATTTATTTTTTTTTCTTCATTCTTGTAAGGAATACTAAATTCTGATTTTTAATTTCATTTCTAGAACCATTAACCAAGTCTGTAGGCCCAAAAAGCCAGTTCCAAACTCAGACATGGAATCGCAATCGGACAGCGCTCTATATATGACGCCAGAAAGTTCCAGTTCATCAGCTGGCGGTGTACGTTCATTCAAATCATTGAGTAGTTCAAGCAGCTTCGCAAAAACTGGCATAACGGACACGAGACGCTTTAAACGCTTAGGTTCACAAACGCAATTCGAATCGATTGATGAAGATTTTGAACCACTACTAGCAAAAACCGATTCGGGAGTGTTATCGCAATCCACAATAACAAAAGATAATCATTGCGTAGCTGGAAGTATTTCATCACTACCAGAAAGATCGGCTGATACTCATGTAAAACAAAGACAACTACCGCGAACTATGTCATTTGTGGCGGGTGTATTTCTCTTTAAAATATTCAAAACCCATGAAATGGACCCAGTAACACATGAGGACGATTTAGATGAGCCCGAAAAGGATAAGCCTCTAATTACTTTAACCATATCCCAGCCAAGTTTTATGATCACACAAAATATTAACGATTCTGTTGTTAGTTTTTCAATATTTAATTTGAGTATTGCCTTACCTGTAACGGCGGATACTACACAGTCTATACCGAATACAAATTTATTTCCAGGAAATATAGTTGACACGATGCCAGGAAGTTTAACTTCCACAGGCATACCACCATCTTTAATGACCTACAAATGCCATTTAACAATACAAAATATGCGTGAAATCGATATTGTATTGGCCAAACCTTTGGTAATTACCATTAGTGAGCGTAATATAAGCGGAATATGTAAGAACCTCATGACCATTTACAATGCGGTGCATACAAAATGTTGTGTTACATGCTCAAACGAAGCTCCTGTTTATCGCAAATCCAAAATTATGCTCATGAAACAGTATACTCTTAATGCCGATCGTTTAAGCTTTAAATGCCATAATATAGCCTTTATACTAACCGATCATTTCGAATATCAATGTAAGTTAGTGTTTAATGATCTGAAAATCAATCTCAAGTATCTCAGTCGGCCCGAAAAATGTTCGGTGAAATATTTTTTGGGGGCTGTGTATTTTCGTACTAAAAATAAGATCTTCTTACACCCGGTTGCTTTGAATGGTTCAATCGATTTCATAAGTGAACCGTGGCATCGTTTGCCGCTCATTAATGCCATTGTCAAGTTTAATGTCATACAAATTGATTTTGGCATTTATGCCATCCTGCAATTACGTCATGCATTACGTGATCTCGATATAATACTCAAGTATGTACACAAGGAATTGTCATGCTTTCAAAAACACCATCTGCATAGTCCTCAACATCGAGATGTTGTCAAGATTAAAAGGTTGCATGAGCTCAAATGTCCAAAACTAAGTTCGTTTATACGGAATAATAAAAGTCTAAAACGGGAGGAGTTCTATCAAGATGATTTAAGGTATTTATGTTATGCTATTGTACTACATATTATGTGATTTTTAATTTTGTTTTAAATCGTTTTTTTGTTCCTTTTCGTAGAGCTGGAGCTTTTCAATTTGTGGAATTAACATCAGATAGTGTACTGCCTTTACCATATCAAATACAAATTATAAAGAAGAACTACGGCATTATATGTTGGCGTTATCCTCAGCCAAGAAAAATGTGTAAAATCCACATCTATCCAGTGCCAATGGCGGTAAGTAATGTTCAGTCTGAATACGATTCAACTCAATCAAAGTCTTGTGATCATTTTGTAATCGTTCTATTGCTTAGATTTTAATTTATGATCCAGTTGTTTATGGTCTTTTTTTATATGCAGGTGGAGAACCCGATACATATTAAATGCCGAATGGAGTACTTTAGCGATGTTCATGAATGTTTTCTCCATTATTGTGACTTTTTGCTTTCGGAAACCAATTCTAAGGATATAAAGCTTCCCGAACGTGAAATTTGTGCAACCATATGGCGTGTAGTCATATTACAATCACTGGTATCGATAAATGGTGAATGTTTTGATACCAGCGAAGAAGATGAGGAACTCAATTCAATTGCCAGCATGAATATTGAAGAAGTATTGGGTAAGGGACGTCAAGATGCTGATTTTATGCTACATCCCAAAGTATTAGTCGGTTGCATGCGTGTCGATACCACATTCCAATCGAATTGTGTGCCAAAAATTGAAATCCTATTAAGTTGTAATTTGATCAAAGTCAAACTACTTAATCAACCCGATGAAAATGCTGATTTGCCGCCTTTATTAAAGAAATTTCGTTTGGCCACCACAACGCCTATATCACAGGTTTTTGTGATATTTCTCATGCAAAATTTAAAATTTCATTTGACGTACTATGATCAAAACAAATTTAATACGAATTCGAGTTTAAGCATGAGCATTAAGTGTTTAGATTATGGTTTCTTGAATATGATGTCTTTAATGGAAGAAGCCCACTTGCAATGCTACACGGAATTAGATAAGAATAAATATTTTCTCAATATCAATGTGGTGTGCGATCGTTTACGCTTTAACTTCGGACCAGCTGTTATACATACGTTGCTATCATCGAAAAATCATTGGGAAGAATGCTTGGATAATGACGAACTTAGAGTACGTCATGCCTTAATACCTAAATGCATAGTGGTTAATAGGACTATGACTTGTTTGGCCTTTGGCCAGGCTGGCACTCATGAACGCATATCATTAAAGCCTAAAGAATGCCACTTGTATTCATTTCGCAGTGATTTTCATAGTCAAGAGCTTAAATTTTATGTTACCGATGAGGAAACTAATACCGTGGATACTTCAGTGCCGATACATATAAGTTTTAAATTGGAAAATCAATTTGTTGAACAATATTTACGTATCGGCAATAAAGTGCTTTCAATAAAGTCACGTAAACTATCCGGTTCACAAATATTTGTGCTAATAAAAGGACAAATTGAATTTTTATCGATGGTGCCGCACGAATTACGTTTAGAATTTCGCCAAGACACTAAAACCGATGAAGTCAAACAAAAGTCCATGGAATATACAATTGATAAACAGGCTAGGACATCTTTTTACCTCAGCGTTAATCAGGATTCCAATATAACTATGAGGTAAGTGAAATGGATGAACTCGAAATGTGTTAAGAAAAGAAACAAAAATTTTAAAACTTTAGATTAAAATTGGCTAACGCTACAACAAAAGCTCGTACGGGTGATATACCTTTAAGAACAAATAAAAAACTTCCTTGGCTTGTGAAAGGTAAGAAAAATACATAGTTTGTTTTTTTATGATTTTCGTAATTAAAAGATTCCTTTTTATAGTACCTATTAATGGCGATGAATTCATAAGTTTTTGGGTACGCGTTTTACGTGAAGATATAACTGATCTCGTGTGTTCAGATTTTCATCCACAAAAAATTCTTATTAGCATATGGCCCATATTTGAAATAAAATCAATGCTACCACATCCAATAGAAGCCAAAGTGGTTAATGGTAAAGAAACAATTATACATTTGCACGGCTGTGGTTCTCGCTATATTTTAGATGTACCCGCTACCCATCTGACCGAACATTGCTTAGATTTTATGTATGATTTTCCCTTGAGGCCTAATTCGTCAAGAACTTATGCGTTGAAATTAAAGTCTTTAGATTGGCAAAAATTCTTCTGGTATGATGAACAAAAATGGACTGTAGAGAATGCTTTAACATTACTTTCCAAGCCAATATCCAAATATTGGCCCGTTAACGATGAAGAAGAACTAAAAGTTCTTAGAATTACAGAATCTCAGCATGAGGTTGATGTAATCTATAATACCCGAGCAACAAGAGAATTTGCCTGTACACTCAATTTGGAAGTATCACCCTGGGGCATATTTATAAATGCCACCGGTTTGGAAGTACGCATATGTGAGCTTGATAAAGAATCTACGAAAATAAAAGTACAACCGAATGGCTTGGAAATGTTGCCTAATATATCACAAGGTTTTAGCATAGGCACACGCAACGGCTCCAATTGGATACAGTGTCTACCAATCTATTTAGAGAATACCATTGTCACTCAAACGAAACACTATTACAACTTAGGCTTAGATGAACCTGCTGATATTGTCATCTTGAGAGGTGATGAAGTGTTGAAGTTTATTTTGACTTTAAAGATTGAAAATCAACGTAAAGTTTTTAAACTTTCTGCCAAGTACGCGGTGGTAAATCACACTAAAAATCGTTTGTGTATATTACCCTTTGCCATGGACCATAAGGAGTTTATTAATCGCCAACATGTTGAAAATTTGGATTTCTATGCTACCAAGCAAATCGTCAGAGCTACACCGTACAAACAAAATAGCATAGGCATCTCTTTAAGTCAATTCTATGACATTAAAGCTCAAACAGCTGAACGTTCTGTTGATACGGCTTTCATTTATTTTGTAGTCATAAAACAATGTGATGATACGGACATTTCCATACCCATACCTTTAGCTTTGCCCTTTACACGCAAATGCTTAAGCATACAAAATGGTCAAGAATCATTCGCTTTAATGGTTTCACTAATCGAACATGAGAATGTATATTATTTGACCATATTTGAGGATGTAGCGCCAGCGATTTTGATTAACAATCAAACCGATTGCCCCTTTATAATTGCCCAAACAGCGGCCAGTGAAAATTGTAAAGTAAACTATACTTCTCCAGAATATGAGGGTAAACAGCTGGAATGGTATCATATGGTGCCCAAGCAAAGTAAATCATATTATACGCCACCTGAATGTTATAAAAATTTTCCCGATGTGGAATCAACTCTGTGCAATATTACCTTAGCTTTGTATGATAGTAAGTCTGGATTGAGCTTTTTTTTCTAAGATGCTTTTAAAAGATTTTCAATTAATATTTGTTACTTTTGCATTCCATTTCAGATTTATCCACTAAGAAGACCATAAAATGGTCAAAGCCTATACGTTTGGATAAAAGCTGGAAAAAATTTTTACATATACCCGGACACGGTGATGTTAAAGTTGTTATCTGTGATCAACATCGTGTTATTCGATTCAGTATTTATTATATATCACAGGTAATAAGTCTACATTGATTATTATTATTATTATTGGGCTACAAATTAATTCTTATCGTTTTATTTTTTTCTGTCTACCATAGCAAATGGAATTTTCAGTCAAAGATTTACGATCACGTCTCTCTACAACCGGCCATGAATCTTCTAAAGACATGTCTAGCATTTCTTTGTGCTCACTGCCCTCGTCCAGTCTATTTCATCAGACACCCAAACATTATAAACATGATTTTTGCCAACACTTTAGTAATGACCGAGAAAATCGCCATGATTTGAAAGCACGTGTGTTTGTCAAGGAAATCATTTTATCACTACACATTGATAATAACTCGCGTCAGTATATGAAAGGTGAGGTGGTCTCCATCTATGCGGATGATTTTCTTGTAGCCTATGAAGATGGCGAAGATAAACGTTCAATGGATATTATAATACCGAATTTACAAATCGACAATCAATTGTTCTCCACCGGCAAATATGATTTTCCAGTAATCTTATGTGCCGAAGAACTGTATGAGAAAACTCATGTCATACCCGAAACCTATTATTTGGATTGTTACTACAAGCATTTAAAGGAAAGAGCCCTAATGATAAACGTTAAATTGAAATTGTTTGAGGATGAATTTAAAATTAATTCATTGCACTGCAAATTAAGTCCTGTACGAGCTTATATAGAAGACGCTTATGTTACAGATTTCTTGGAAGCTTTGGTGGAATGTGAACCAACAAATTGTGCCTACAAGCCCAAATTGGATTATGAACGGAAAATTTTAACAGAAAATCAAATCACCATACCCAAAGATGTAGAGGAACAAGCTATTTATGCAGCAGAACCTTTGCAATTAAGATCGTTTAGAATAGAGCCCATGAGCGTATTGTTATCGGTACACACCTCTGTAAGACTTTACATAGCATTGGATCATTCTCCATTATCGTTTTCGGCCTATGAACGTTCCCATTTGTTAACGATTCCCTTAAAATTTGGTCAATCCTTGAGTATGCATTATTTGTCAGGCGCCATATTTGGTGCTGGCTGGGTAGTGGGCTCTTTAGAGATTTTGGGCAGTCCAAGTGGCTTGGCTCGCTCTGTTACCACAGGTTTAAAAGATTTTGTATCCATGCCTATGCAAGGCCTGTTTAGAGGACCTTGGGGCTTTATAGTGGGTGTAACACAGGGATCGGCTTCACTGTTGAGGAATGTAACTGCTGGCACTGTAAATTCAGTCACAAAGTTAGCTGCTTCGGTAGCCAGAAACTTGGATCGTTTGACTTTAGATGATGAGCACATTGAAAGAACAGAAGCATTGAGAAGATCAAGACCCCAGGGTTTTACCGAAGGCTTTTCTCAGGGTATGACTGGTTTGGGCATAAGTATTTTAGGTGCCGTAGGTGGCTTAGCGCATCATACTTTGGAAGCACGCTCTACCGTTGAAGTGTTTACCGGGCTAAGTAAAGGTTTGGTGGGAGCCTTTGCCAAACCTATAAGCGGTGCTGCCGAATTAGTGGCGCTGGCTGGTCAGGGCATGTTGCAAACGGTAGGCTTTAATGCCATGCCTAAACAAAGATGTCCCCAAACTTGCCGTAATATAGCTACAGAGCCTGCCAGCTATCGTATATGGAAATTATTGCCTGTTGAATTGTCTACAGATCAGATATTATTTTATCAAGAAATCACCGTATCTGTGGAACAACAACTAAAGCGTGGTTTTGTATTTCTAACATCAACAGTATTTGCTTTAACAGAAGCCGAATGGGATAGATTGCTATGTGCTTTTCCTGTAGACAAAGTGGAAGTAACACAAGATAATCACGACAAATCGCTGTTTCATGTGCTTTTGAAATATGAAAGAGAGGATATAGAGGAGGTAAGTGACACTTCCCTTCAAAGTTTTTAAATGTTATTTAATTTTTTATATTTTCTTTTTCAGGATGCTAATTACACTAACGAACGCATCATGAATTTCCTACAGACTTCCTCTACTAGAATAACTTCAGATTCTCTGTATGATTTACTGCAGAACGGCACTTCTTTAACATTAAGCTCCTATGAGGTACAACCCACCTTAAATTGGTCTTTCTATATTAATGAACATTTAGGTGAACACATAATGCGTTATTTTAAAATTTTAAATTCCGAATTAATTAAAGTTTAAATAACTCCACTTTTTCTTTTTAAATAATTTCCTGCCCCTTTACATACATACATATATACTATACCAAAAGATTATTCTCCTGCTTTTATTAGAATAGTATTGTGGTATTTAAATTATTTTCTTTTTTTTTGTTTTTTATAAATTTTTAGTATTATTTTTAATATTTTAAGTACTGGTAACAAAACGAAAATGAAAATTTATTCAATAAATAAAAAAGACTGTATTTAATATACTAAACATTTGACAGTATAATATAATGGTAATAATAAATAATGCATATGTAGTATACGTACATATATAAATTTATATACTAATTTTAATAATTTTTTTTTAGCTGATAATTAAATTTAAATTAAAATTACATGTACTTTTCGATATATGTACATATATTTCCGGTGAAGTAAATTTATATTCCTTTTAATATCTAGAATAGATAACAATTAATTTTGTTCTTAATAAAAAAAAAATAGAAATATTATGTACATATCGTATGTAGAATATGTTGTAAAGGTCAAATTGAATGCTGTGACATTTAAAATGCTAACATTATTCATGAAATTTTCTTAAAAGTGTGCATAGACACGTATCACTAGAGTTTTCTTTAATAATCTTGGGTTGAATCTACGATAAGGTGCTTCATGTTGCTGTTTCAAGAACACATTATACATCCACTTTGAATAGAAATTTATTAGTTTGAAAATAATATATTGTGCGTAAGGTCCGATACATTCATTCCACTAAAAATTTACTAAAACTACCTTCATCGCTGCTCACATTCTAAGGCAAATAACAAATTTTTTTGTGACTCTGTTCTGACTATATTTCGGACAATTTTTTTAGACAATTTTTTCTTATAATTTTGTTTCTGACAGTTTTTTTCTTTAAATTTTTTTTTTATTGATTTATCTGTCAGTTTTATCCTAACAGTTTTTTTCTGACAATTTTTTCTAACATTTTTTCTGACATTTATTTTAATGACAATTATTTTCTGACAAATTTTTTCTGACATTTATGCTTTGACAAAGACTTTCTGACAAATTTTTCTCTCAGTTATTCGATAATTTTTTCTTGCAATTTTTTCTGACAATTTTTGCTGACAAATTTTTTCTGACAATTTTTTCGGGAAATTTTTTGGACAATTTTTTCTGATAATTTTTTCTGAAAATTTTTTCTGACGAAGAGAATTTCTTTGAGAGAGATATGATTTACAGAAACTGTTCATTTCTGCTCTAAAAATATAGTTTCTTTTCACTACATCTTATTGGCATTTATAAAAATATATGGTTGTATAGCAATAATTGAAATGTTTATTTTATTCCTATACTAGCTGTACCCCGCGCGTGTTGATGCGCCACCAACAAAAATAAACTTGGAGGAAATACATTACACAAATATCCAATTAATTTTGAATCATTTTATTGATTTTGTTTCCCGTTGTCCAGATGATTCAGACGAACGAGCCTGAGTAGTTCGCATTCGATCAGTTTCTAATCTCACTTCTCGTTGTTTAAGTGCTTCATGCGAACGGGTTTCAGCGGCTTTTACTCGAAGATTTTCCAGTCTCAATGCTTCTTGAATGTGTAGATCGACCAATTGTTTGTCGCTTTGGATTCATGAATGTACGGGAACGACGTGAAGAATGCGTTTAAATTTATTAGAATCTCACAATATACCCAATCCAATTGATCCCAACAGCATTTTTAAAAATTTTCCAAAATTAAAATGTTGCGAACTTGTGATTGACATTTTACGGGAATGAGTTATACTAAATGTCATTAAAATCATAAATGATGAATCCTAAAATGTCTGGTATTTGTATTGTTTACGATTAAATTTATTTTGAATAATTATCAGTAGCGCTATCTATCGGAAATTAATCGCACTAACTTAGAAACCTCCGTCGACTCATGCGCAACAACTTTGCTAAAGTTCATATCATGATCAAATGCACAGTTTACGATTTAATTTATTTTTAGTAATTTTCAGTGGCGCCACCTGTCGGAAATTGGTCCTACCAACTTAGAAACGTTCGTCGGCTCATGCGCAACAACTTTGCTAAAGACCATAACATGATTAAATACACAGTTTACGATTTAATTCATTTTTAGGAATTTTCAGTGGCGCCACCTGTCGGAAATTGGTCCTACCAACTTAGAAACGTTCGTCGGCTCATGCGCAACAACTTTGCTAAAGACTATAACATGATTAAATGCACAGTTTACGATTTAATTCACTTTTTAGGAATTTTCAGTGGCGCCACCTGTCGGATATTGGTCATACCAATTTAGAAACTCGTCGGCTCATGCGCAACAACTTTGCTAAAGACCATAACATGATTAAATGTACAGTTTACGATTTAAATCATGTTTAGTAATTTTCAGTGGCGCCACCTGTAGGATATTGGACATACCAACCTAGAAACCTTCCGCGGCTCATGCGCAACAGCTTTGCTGAAGATCATAACGTGATCAAATGCATAGTTTACGATTCTATTAATTACATACAAACAAACATTCATTTTTATATACAGTCAGCGCCAAAAGTGAGTAAACACCACTGAAATAATTCATTTTCTTAGAATAGCGAGAAAAGTAAATGAGAATAGTCGAATAAATTTCCAAGAATAAAAACGTTTATTTATTATTTATAAAATGTTAAAACAAAAACAACAATTCATGATAAAGGAACTTTTTTTATACATAAGAACAAAACTGTTTTATACTTAAGAACAAAAGTGTTGACTCACTTATGGCGCTCACTGTACATATATAGATTAACCAAAAAGGCTGAGTACCTTTAAAACCTAGATTTATGTTGACTTTTGTATGAACTCTCTTCACTGATATAAAACAAGCAAAAGGAAACAAAAAACAAATAAAAAAAACCACCACCAAATTCAATTTGTCCAATTTGGACAAGAGTAACTGGTTAAAAGTATAGTTTTCCAACGAAAAATTTTTTAAAACCCAGAATAATGAAATATAACGTAGAAAACATGTACATACTTACGTATACATTGCATATTCTCATATATACCATAGCATATGAATTCCGTTACACTATGCTATGTATGTATGTACATATGTACATATGTATGTATTTTAAGCATGGACAAGTAAAATTTTACAAATTAAGAAAATGGGGTTGAAAACAGCCAAATTGGAGAAAGAGTATTAAATTCTGAATTGAACGTGGAAATTTCGTCGCTCTACAGTTGGCACGGTTACGCAGGTATGAACAAAACTTTCCTTATCACATGTATTTTAAGGAAGAAGTTCATTTAATTTGTATGAGTTTTTTTATTTTTATTCAAGAGGAAATATATTTTATAGTGTACGATACGTTTATGTATGTATGTATATATTATAACACTGTTCTACAGAATAATTCGATATTTTATTTGCGGTTTTTTCGTTTAATTTAATTGTTTATTGCAAACCGAGACGAGAGACATTGAAAGAAGAATCTGCATGTCTGAACAACATTTCAATTTTAATACAAAATAATGCCATGTTGCACAGTGTAATTTCTATTTCATTATAAGAGTGTTTATTTATTTTTGTGGTGTTACATTTACGATTTCCTTTCATTGCATTTACTGCAGTACAAATGGCAAGCGGTTAAATTTTTACGCATATACGAGGGCAGACATTAATGTGAAATGATGCTTTAGACTGCTGTGCATACTAAAAATGTTGAAATGTTTTCACATGTAAAAGCACGAAAAAAAAGTAAAAGATGTTTTTCAATTAATTTTTACAATGTTTTCTATTTAATTTGATTTGTTGTGAAATACAATCAAAACACTACTTACAGTATTTAAGAAAAGTTTTCGAATTAAAGGAAATTTTTATTTAAAGACGAACATTTTGAAGGACACAAAAGAAGAAACTAATTGAATGATAATCGAGATATTACCAATGAATTGAAATGAAGTTGATGTACATATGTACACATGTATGTATATGTATATTTTTATAACCCACTGTATTGTCTTCTTTGATGAAAGTATCAAGATTTAATGAATTATATGGCTTGCATTTATTCCTTCAGTTATTCAATTATTTGTTCGTATATGTTTGTTTGTATGTGTTATTTGAAGAAAAATTCAATTAAACATTTTATTTGCACCTGCAGGCATTTCAAATACAAATACACAACTAAAAAAACAACAACATATTGTGGTTGCTGTTGTGTTGTTCCTGTTTGTCTACTCCTATTGGCATTTAAAATATTGGAAAGTGTTTACAAAATTATTTCACTCATTTCGTTCCTATGTACCCTACACCATGGAAAATGGTATCTTATAGAGTCCAATCTCCTAAATGATACCGGCTAGGACTGTATCTGAAAGTTTTTAAGGATGCTATTAATCATGGAGGGTTTCACACTTATCTGCTACAAATGGCACTAAAAATTGAAATAAACGTTAAAACAATAATAAAATAAAGGAGAATGAGGAGGTAAAGAGAAGGTCGAAAACGGAACTCGATATGTATGGAAATAATGTGTATGGGTGCAGGCCCGTGTGTAATGTGTATGGGTGATGTCAGTCTGGAGATCAAGCGTAGGATCACTCTTGCCAACAGGTGCTACTATGGTCTCAATAGGCAATTGAGTAGCAGAGACCTCTCTCGTGCGACAAAACTAACACTTTACAAGACACTCATCCTACCCGTGCTTCTTTATGGCGCAGAGACATGGACCCTATTAAGTACAGATGCAGCGGCATTGAGAGTGTTCCAGAGAAAAGTACTACGCAAGATTTTCGGTCCAGTGCGAGTTGGCGATGATTTCCGTATCCGATACAACAGTGAGCTGTATGAGCTCTTCAACGACATAGACGTTGTGAAGCGTGTTAATATCCAGCGGCTGCGCTGGCTCAAACATGTCGTTCGAATGGAGGAGGATGCTCCGGCGAGACGGGTATTTGATGCGGGAATCTGCGGAAATCGGCGAAGAGGACGACCTTGCATCCGTTGGAACGACCAAATCGAGGAAGCCCTGTCATCGATTGGTGTGACCAACTAGCGTAGGCGCGCACGAAGCAGAGGCGCCTGGAAGGATGTGTTGCGGCAGGCCGAAATCCGTTAAACGGGTTGTTATGGCCAATTAAGTAAGTAAGGGTGCAGGCCTAGAGCGGATGTTCTTCTTCAAAAAAGATTGACACAGATCCAAAGCAAATAAACGATTCGTGGTTGTGGTTTAGGGAGCAACAGAATGCTAATTGAGTACTCGGGAATCGTTCAAATAGTTGAACGATGTGGGTACTTCACGCTAGGAACGTACATATGTCGACTTGAATCGACTTTGGATCTCTTCTATAGTATCATGTCGTGGATGGGAGAGTTAAGAGAAGATGTCAAAGGAAGCCATCCCTAGTTGAATACACAACCGCTTTTGTATCTTAAGGACAAGTGAAATGTGGAACATCAGAGGAACAGCATAGATCTCATTGTATGACTATTATAGTCAATGTGGAATGCTTTAAACACCTGGCGAATTTCATTTGTGATCTCTGTGTTTGAATATATCCTTATCCTTAGACTAAGGATACCCGCTCCATATAGATTTGGTTAAAGATCCAGAGTCAGTATATCTGCTCCTACTGGATCGTAAATGCCTTCTGTTTTTGGGAGAATTTGAAACCTTGGTGGTGGCTGGCCTGGGCATTAAGACGACGTTTACGTTCCATCAATGATGGAGAGGAAGAAGAATGAAAGTAACCATGGTCCGAATACTCTAATTTGAAAGTCATTGAAAATTCTAAACAACTAGCGCTTACTTCTGGATGTAGGATAACATATGGTCGAGCTTGAACTTAACTAGCTTACTTGATGTTGTTGTTATTGCCTTTAGCTATTGTAACTATTTTTTTTTCAATTTTTCATTATATACGTTGTTTTGAATAATAAGTAGACAAGGAATGCGAGACAGGGGAAGATAACCAAAGGGAAATGTTGAAGATAAAAAATTATTTTTTTTATAATTACATTATGAGGAAACTAGATAGGGCGGAGCAATGTTTAATGTAAGGAAATAGGGACAACACCTTCATGTACTTGCTTACCAGAGTATACAGGACAACCACCAAATTGCCACCCTGAATGCGTTACAAACTCCGAATGTCCCTCGCGACAAACCTTTAATTAATCAGAAGTGTAAGGATCCCTGCTCAGAACTTTGTGGCCAAAGTGCAGTTTGTCGTGTTAATAGCCACACTCCAATGTGTTATTGTGAGCCTGGCTATACTAGTAATTCATTTGTGCTATGCTCTCCCATACAACAAAATCCACCTGAAGTTGTCGACCCTTACAATCCAATTGCCTTGTGGACCCTATGCTCAATGCCGCCAACAAAATGGCGTTGCATCTTGTCAACGTTTACCTGATTAATTTGGCAATCCTTATGAAGGTTGTCGACCGGAATGTTTGATTCCGACTGCCCGTCGAACAGGACATGTGTTAATGAGAAATGTAAAAATCCCATTTCCTGGTACCTGTGGGCAGAATGCCGAATGTGTTTTTAGAAATCATTTGGCGACGTGTAACTGTATTTATGGATATCAAGGTGATCCATATCGCTATTGTACTAAGGAAGAAAAACGTAAGACAATAAAAATTCACCACAAGAGTTAATTTTTTAATGCTTGTCGTTACCAAAAATGATGTCGACAAAATCAGAGTCGACACAACACAATATCGACTTAGTATTGACTTACAGAATACCAAATGTGTGTCGACAGTCATCGATAACTGTCAATAACGACAAACAGAATACCAATTTTAAATTGTCGACGCAAGACGACGACAACTAGAATAAGGGTGAATAATTAAATAAAAAAAAAATACAATTTTATAGAAATCTAATAAAATTTATCGATATTACGGTACTTTGGTATTTTTTCCAAAAATATTGAATACTTTGGATTTATTTTTACGATAATTGGTTTACCTTCCCCATGTGTGCACAATACACCGCAAACATTTCGACACAAAAGCAATTACATTTGCGTGAATTTCAAGTTGGAATTGAAGAAAATATCATTCAATATGAAACGGAACGTAATGTTTTACAGAAAAAAAAAATGAAATTTAATTAAAATTTCTAAATAATTGTAGGCGGAATAAAAAAAAGGAAAAAAATAATAAAAATGATGCATAAACTGGGAATGTTGCAATAGATTTCATGTAATGAGCATTACAATAAATGCCAAAGGAGATAAAATGTAAAAAGTTTCACTTCCAATTATTTTCATAAGTAACGTCATTAAGGTTGTGGGAAAAGAAAACAATCTCAAGATAACGTTTTAAGTAACTAAGAGAGCGCACTTTATTGCAAAGCAAGCAATGAGAACTCGTATTGATCCTCAAGCTGTACACTAATAGCAATTGGCTATAAAAACGGCGTTGACAATGGTTGGAAGACAAATAAATTAAATTGTAAAAGTTTTAGCCGAAAAGAATTCAACATATCCAGTAATATAAAAGATAAATAATGATATCTGTCCAGTTAAGTAGCCGTAGTCTAGTAGGCAGTGTGTTGGCTAATTACGCGTGAGGCCACGGTTCAAACCACATGTCAGACACATCCAACAAAACAAAATACACCCAAACCTTTTTTTACACGGTAGATACGTTCCAGTGGTTACCGTAATGTAAGTGTATAAACAAACTGAAAAAATATACATAGGATTGATGCAGCAGCCTACATATGCCTATAAAATTGAATAACTTTATAAAAACGCACAGATTTAGTTGAATAGTATACACAGAGTTTTTATTTTATTAAACGATTTTATCCGTATAAAAAGGAGCGAACAAAAAAAAATGGTAAATTTTTAAAAAAAAACCGTGTTATTTCAAATTCGCGTAAAAAAACCGTGTAAAAACAGGTTTGGGTGTATTAAAAAAAATTGTTCTTCGGCTACTGCCCCTAAGCAGATTTCTGGCAAAAATTCTGAGGAAATAAAATCGCCATGAAATGTTTCTCAAAAAAAATCTGTCTTTCGAAGTTCCTTAAACTGTATGTCCTGCCACTCATGTATAAAATTAACAAACACACACACATAAGCGACGTGAGAGGATATTTTTTATATAAATTAAGATCCTATCGCTATTGCAATATTTTGTAAAAAAATTAACTTTTTTTTATGTTTTAAATACAGTTACTCGCTATGTTGTGTATTTGTACACAAAATTTCTACAATTGTTAAGTTGTTGTTGTTGTTATTTAGGTTGCTAACACTTACTTTTTATTTTATATTGAATATTATGGCCCTAATATTATTTTTATTTTAAACCCTTTAACCTTCATTTTAAACAAAATATTCGAAATTTTTCCTTTGCTTTAAAAATACTTTCAAAAATATGTCCTCTTCAAATGGCGTTTTAAAATATTTTTAATGCTTTTTTAATGAAATTGATAATGGCCTCCGTTGAAAGATTGTTTGCTGTGTGTGAACCGATAAACGCAACAATCTTGGCACCAGCCAGCACTGCGTATGTTTATTTCCATGGCAAGCAAAATAAAAAGTTAGGAATCAATCAACCTCAAATCTTACGAAATACGAACAAAAAGAAAAATTAAAAAAAAAATAAAATTATCCAAGAGTTATTGTTGTTACTGTGGTGTAAATAATGTAATTCAACTTAAAAAGATTCTTTTTTTTCGTTCTTTTGGCGAATTTACTATACAAATTTTCAAATACTGACAATTTGTTTACACGCGTTTTTTTTTATTATTTACTTATTATTACTTTATAATAATTATAATAATTATTACACTGCGTCAATATTTAAGAAAGCTTGTAAGGATAACGGTGGAAATTATCGCGAGATAGAAGATCTATCTCGATCCAAGTTCTAAAATGCAAAAGAAAAGAAAATTTAATTGGGAAATTTTTAATCAAATTATAGGAGAGGAAAGGGAAAAGATAAACTCTCAGGCTGTTAATATTTTCATTTAAGTTGACAAAGATTATTTTATTCCTTCTACTGAACATCCCACCAACCTTCATACATAAGATATGGTTCGACATGTAAGTGACGAGTCTTCAATCCTGATGTACGTTTCATAAATATTTTTACACCATCGTCATCTTTTATAAAAACTTTGATTTCTTTCTTATCATCATCATCATCTGGAAAACGAGAATTTGTATTATACAAAATGTATTTTATATGTATTAAATTAAATATTTACAACGTATTTTATTGTAAACATATACTTTTTGTTTCTAATAAACTATTGGAGACATGTTCTAACTTTTGTCGAACTTTAACAATTTGGAACAAAAATAAATTTTTTTTCTTTCATCAAAAAGTATTTCCATGGCAAGATAAAAAAAATTAATTTTAACTTCCAGATAGTTTGTTATAATATAATTCTACTATAAAAGTGATAACTTACCAAACCAATACAATTCAAAAAGTAGCACCGCATCCTCTTCTATTATCTGATCATGATCATAATCTCTTTTTACTACGTCTAATAGTTCGTACAAGGTGGAACCAGTAAAATAAACATATTTACTATGACTTTTAGCCCTGGTATACGTTATTTTCAGCTCATTATTAGAATCCACCATTTCTTTTACATCCATTTTTTTCATATCCATTTTTTTATTATTAATTTTAAGAACCACCACAAGCCGCTTGATGAAATTTCTCTCGGATACTGTTATATTGTGCGGGTACTAAACTGAAGTGCGATGAAATGCTTAATGAAATTTCAAATCATAATTTAACTTGGGGATGTCCAAAATTAAAACTCTGCTTGAGATGGCGGGCGAACAAAAAATTACACTTTCAGCACGTTTGCCAGATCGGATGATTTTTACTAAACATTGGCTATATTCACACGAGCACAATTGTGCTGGCAGCAAATGATAGTTTGTAGGCAAGAGGGGTGAAGAGAATGGTTTTTCGGTGGCGTAAAGTTTCCACCAGCTACAACCCCGCATCACCAGCACAAAACTAATACATACACATTTTTAAAAATCAGGGTTGACAATTTTTTTTTTCAACAGAGTTGATTTAGTCGTTAGTTGCATTTGAAACAATGAACATGATCACAAAGAAAGGGGGATGGTCGCATAAAATCATTTCCCTTTTGGATTTTTTCTTTATTTTGAAATCATTACACGTCTTTGTTGTTTTTCCATTTACAGATTCCTCTTTCTTATTGCCTTTAGTAAAAGAATGATCTTTTTAAAATCAATATTTATTTAATGTTGTCACTTCAACGAATATTTTCTTAATTAACCAATCTTTAAAAACGAAAGCTTATTTATACTTGACAAAAATCTGATGATTTAACGGGATTAACAGGATTAACAATAAGAGAATATTTGATAATTTATAAGTAAAGATTAAAAAGAGATAATTTGTAATTAGGAAAATAGTTGATATTAAAAATAAAGAGTATTCAATAATGAATGATATTTAAGAAAATATTTGATAAAAATTAAAAATTAAAGAAAATGTTAAAATAAAAATAAAGTAAGTTAGTGAATTACAATTAATATATTATAATGTTAGAGTGGCGTACATATGTACAAAAAGATTTTTGTAAATAATTAGTTTAAATAATCTGCACAAAAATAAATGAATTGAAAACAATTATTAGTCGAAAATTTGTGAAATTCCGCATAGAATAATTTTAAAATTATTCGTTTATTTGTTGTGTACACTTAAAAGTCCAAACATAAAATGAATGCAAAAACACTAATACATACAAAGCGCTGTATACGTATACATTTGTTGCCAAACGAATATTCATCCCGTGTAAATTGAAAAGAACAAAAATTGTGCGACTAAAAAATGTGCTAATGTGAATTGGCTCATTGCCAACTTTAAAACTTGTTTGGTGTACTAATTTTCGGTTTGGCCATTTTAAAACTAGTTGGAGATGTTGGTCACTAAGAGGCTTATTGCACGTTCAAATTAGTTTGCAAATTAATTTGAAAACTCTTGAGTTTGTAGGAGAGAGGGGAAAAACGAGCGGGGGTGAGTTCTCAGTTTGCTGTACTCGCAAATATGCTTTGTTTTTCGTTCGCCGTCTACCGATGGTTGTATAGACAACAACAAGATATCAGGATTTATCAAACTACTTTTCAAAGTACTTTGAACGTGCAAAAGCGAAACAAAGTTTAAAAGAAAATGCAAAAAAGATTGTCAAACTAATTTTCAAATTATTTTGAGCGTGCAAAAGGCGTCTAATTGTACTGAACAAATACAATAAAAATAAAAAAATAAATAAAAAATAAAATTGAAATTTTTAAAAGGTACTGAGCGGCAACTGAAAGAGTACATTTTGGCAGCAAATGTTACTTTTGTAAAAATAACTTTTTTTCTTTGAAAATGCTTAAAAAAACAACTGGAATATTTTCTCAAATTTCTTTCTTTATTTGAAAGTACAATAATTCCGGTTAATAATGGAAAATAATTTCGTTCAAATGGCTGCTTCGGTTGGCCATGCAGTAGCCTACATGATCGGTACAATTTTTAAGCACATTATCCTTTAAAGCGTCAATTGTCTCTGGCTTGTCGGCGCTACACTTATCTTTGACGGCACCCCACAAATAATAGTCCAACGGTGTCAAATCGCAGCTCCGAGGTGGCCAAACGACATCAGCTCTGCGGCTGATAATGCGATCTTCAAAAACAGGGCGAAAAACATCGAGTGTAGCTTCGGCGGTGTGGCGCGTAGCGCCGTCCTGTTGAAGCCAAATGTTGCCAATATCCTCCTCTTCAATTTTTGTGAACAAAAATTCGTTCAACATGGCCCGATAACGATCGCCATTGACTGTAACGGCCACTCCTTGCTCATTTTCGAAGAAGAATGACCCAATTATGTCTCTGGACCAAAATCCGCACCAAATAGTGACTCGTTTTGGGTGCGTCGGCTTTTCAATGTATGCGTGCGGGTTTTCTGTGCCCCAAATGCGACAATTTTGCTTGTTTACATACCCGCCAAGATCAAAATGAGCTTCATCTGAAAAGATGATTTTTTTTTTGCCAAAATCGACATCCTCTGGTGCATGGCCAGCCGAGGCAGCCATTTGAATGAAATTATTTTCCATTATTAACCGGAAGGATTGTACTTTCAAATAAAAAAAAGAAATTTGAGAAAATATTCAGTAGTTTTTTTAAAGCATTTTCAAAAAAAAGTTATTTGGCGGACCCTTTATTTAATACACATATGGAGTGGAATAGAGAAACTAACGATTTATACATGTTTCTCATATACAAACTAAAAATAGCTGATTCGAAACGTCAGGTCAGACATCAAAACAAAATTTGATATTTGTTCGGCGGCTTCCTATCAGCAGATTTCTGGCAAAAACTCTGAGAGTAAATAAAACTGGATTGTGTCGTTCAGAATCGACTTTAAACTGTAAACTGTAACTCATGTATAAAAGTAACGCTCACAACATCAGTGGTGTGAGAAGCTAGGTCTAGTAATTCTAACTAAAGAGTTGTAATGATTGTAATGAATTATGTGTGTATGTATAATTCGGAACGCAACAGAATGTAAAAGTCAAATGTCGAAGGAACATAAGGGAATGTACGTTTATTTTAACATATGAAAAGTAAATTAAATACTTACCGAAACGACATTACGGGTCGGCAAGCATTCTCATTGCTTTTCGTGTTCTAAAAACGAAAGTACTTTGCGTGGACGTTGGGCTAACCGGAGCTAAAGACGAATTCTACCTTTAGCATGACGTTGCACATGTTGCTAACCCGTTAATAGCTGAAAAGCCTAAACCATAAAATATGTAATAATAAAAATATACTGTGAGTGTAGCGGGGGTACTGTGGTATTTTTAAAATAAAAAAGTACTGAAGTACTGAATTTTTCAACATTGGTTTGACAACATAAAATACAAGCTTTCTAAAGGACTATTGGGTAGTCTCTATTCCTAGATTTTCTGAGTATGAAAATTCAGTACAAAGTAGCAAAAGAAGCATGCAAGTGCCCCGTTTTTTGAATCTTATTCTCTTATTATTTACATCACATATATTCAGTTTACATGTATGGGCCTTTGCACGGAAGTCTACTTTAAGGATTCTCAACTGTGTGCAGAAGAGTGCGAAGACGCTTTTTAATGGCAGTAGGGTATTAAGCTCTATTCATGCAATGTGACTTGTGTTTTGAATTATAAAGGAATTGTTTCAGAAAATCGTATATATTTACGTAGCATAAGTTTGTTACACAGGGCCTATTCCATCGTGGTTCATTGGCCACTGGATTGATAAATGCACTACAGCGAGCATTCGTTCTTTAGCCGAACTGTGCCTATGTAGAACTCTCTTCACAGAAAAATATGCAATACTTCTTTCTGTCACAAATTCCAATCATAGTTCCTATCAGCGTTGCCAATTGACAATGTTGTACATTTCATTAACCCGGGCAAACGTATCAAAAAAAGACCAACAGTGCACACCAGGGTGTTTCCTTCTAAAATTTTGGTACTTTTGTCGAAAACAAGTTTAAAAAAAAAATTGTTTTTTCCATTAATAAAAAGTTAAAAAAAATTACTGGCAACACTGGTTCCTATGCAATGTACTGCATGAGTAAAGGCGGGTTCACCCACAAGTTTCTGAAACATTTTTGGTTCGCACAAAATTTTTTTTATATGGAGTTTGACGTTTCTCTCAGAGCGCGAGAGAAATTATTTTGTGCGAACAACTCTCAGTGTGAATTAAATTAATTTTAAATTTGGTCCGAACCATTTTAGAAAAGGTTGCCACACCATATGAAATTTATACAATACACAAATATTTGCAGAAGTTCATCGAAATTCCCAGGGCCCATGCGATGAAAATTTATAAATGAATCTACGTAATTTAAACGCATTTCGGAAACTAGTGAGTGAAAATACCTTTTGGCTTCTCTTTGTTTCAAAAGTGGTCTTACACCCGCCCTCTTGTTTATCATTGATTTTCTTTTTTCATAAATATATTTTGCAAGTAATTTTACTTTGGTCACTTCAATGGTGAACAAGAGTAGCAAATGATTTATATCCATTTTATCCATCGCAGAACAAGATGTTTTTATTCTTACCAATAATTCACCACAAATACTGTTTATTTTTTGTTATAAATATTAATTTTTTTAATTCTTTATTTTGACACATATATAATTAACTTTCTTAAGTTTATGCAAATATGTATTTACGTCATTTTTAATTAAATATGGCAGCACTGTTTTTACGAACAAAGTTTCTGAAATGGGTGAATCATGTTGCGGAAAACTCTCAGTAAGCAAGAAATTTCTCCGAACCAAAAATGTTTCAGAAACTTGTGGGTGAACCCGCCTTAAGGGACTTCCCCTTAGTGTTTAACGTAGTGGCTTAAGGCGGGTTCACCCACAGGTTTCTGAAACATTTTTGGTTCGCACAAAATTTTTTTAATATGGAGTTTGACGTTTCTCTCAGAGAGCGAGAAAAATTATTTTGTGCGAACAACTCTCAGTGTGAATTAAATTAATTTTAAATTTGGTCCGAACCATTTTAGAAAAAGTTGCCACACCATATGAAATTTATACAATACACCAATATTTGCAGAAGTTCATCGAAAGTCCCAGGGTCCATGCGATGAAAATGTATAAATGAATCTACGTAATTTAAACGCATTTCGGAAACTAGTGAGTGAAAATACCTTTTGGCTTCTCTTTGTTTCAAAAGTGGTCTTACACCCGTCCTCTTGTTTATCTTTGATTTTCTTTTTTCATAAATATATTTTGCAAGTAATTTTACTTTGGTCACTTCAATGGTGAAGAAGAGTAGCAAATGATTAATATCCATTTTATCCATCGCAGAACAAGATGTTTTTATTCTTACCAAATAATTCACCACAAATACTGTTTATTTTTTGTTATAAATATTAATTTTTTTATTTCTTTATTTTGACACAAATATAATTAACTTTCTTAAGTTTATGCACATATGTATTTACGTCATTTTCAATTAAATATGGCAGCACTGTTTTTACGAACAAAGTTTCTGAAATGGGTGAATCATGTTGCAGAAAACTCTCAGTAAACAAGAAATTTCTCCGAACCAAAAATGTTTCAGAAACTTGTGGGTGAACCCGCCTTTACAACTGCCTCACATGGTTTCCGCACAAGTTGCGAGTCAAAGGAGCAGAAATGCGCCACTCTTCAGCAATCGAGCTACATATGTCATCTGAACAATTAACGCCCCTAACGGAACTGCCGAAAATGAAATTGAATGACATTTTCTGGCACAAAGAACTCTTCATAATTATTAGCACATTTTCGCAAAATAGGCTTAAGTGGTACATCACCCGATTACGCCGACCTACCTAACCTACAATATGAAAAGATTATATCTGTTGTAAGTCGCCATAAAGCTTGATACTGTGATGCAATTTATTGCACCTACAAGAGCTAGCTTAAGGTTTTTAAAGGACTTTAATTATCAAATATCTATGCGACGGTTCTTGCTTTCTGAGCAGATAACAAGAATATTAGAAAAGTTAAATAGTTTGCTTAGAAATGAAGAAGATTTCATTATAAATAGTGGGCTACTAATGTAATAGAAGACTTTGAGATACGTTTTTGAAGGGCTTCATCCTTTGTACAGTCTGCAAGACAGGAAACGCTAGGTGAATACAAATTTTTGATTTCTGTTGGATTTTTTAATACCTGTAGGTTGCAGAGAGAAGTCTTACTTTTACGTTTTTGTAAATTTTTCTTAGGAATACTCCTTAAAAGAACTCTTCAAAGGAGGTCATCTGAAGACTTCTTATCTGTTAGCTATTCATGTCAGAAACTATAAATATTGTTTCATTTGAATATCTAATGCAAGAGTATAATTTTAACAGATCATATAATTATTTTAATAATTTCAAAGCATGTTTGCTGTGGCATGTGTGTAATTATTTTGAAATGTATCAAATGTACGTATGTATGTATCTGTTTATAATTACTTCATTTGCATAATTTGCAAATATTAATCAATTAATATCTACAAAGCAAGTTAAAATTTTCCTTAACATATGTATGTACGTTAAAAGCTATTTGTAATGCCAATGGAATTTAATAAATCCTTAAAATAAAGGTTAAAATAGTAGCATCAATACCTGTTTTACATATCTGCTCATATATATTAAAATTAATGTTTTCGATTTTCAAAATTATCGAGAATATTCTATGAAGTTTTAATTCCTTGAAATGTTGCTATAATTTTTACCACCACTGTTTTACATGCAACACAGTGATTTTGTGCATAGTAAATGAACAACATTTTCTGGGTAATTGAAATACAAGAATTTATCAAATGAGAGTAAAACTTATTTTTCATTTCATTTAATTGGCATCCCTAACATCCATGTACAGTTACCGTTCGTTTGGTAGTACAATTTCAGGCATGTATTAAAGCTTCCATACAAGTACATATCTCTCTGACTCGAACTGTAAAAACTTTTCAATATCAGTTAAATTTTCTACGCACATATGTATGTGAGTGTAAAATTTTGTAAAATTTTACTTTGAAATTCATAGAAAACCAACTGCCAATAGCTTATAAAATATAATTGAAAGGAGCATTTTCAATGTTAAACAAGTTTCGAAAATGCTTGTTGTTTGGTTGAAAATAATTTAAAAACAAGAATAATTTGACGAAATCAAAGTTGAAAGATAATTTAATTTGTTATATAAACATATAATACTTTTTAATTAAATGTTACAAAACCAAAATGAAATGAAACGAAAAAAATGTTTCAGAGAAAAAGAAAACTTTTTTTTACAATTTTTAAAAAATATTTTTTTTTTTTGTGTTTTTATACAGAAAAAGTAATCTTACTATCCAACGGCTAGTGCAATAAAATATAACGTCCTTGACCTTTCCGTAACAGAAGTCATTTCTCCATACAGGCATTGATTAACAAATAATCTCAATTAATACTTCCCAGCTCACAACTCAATGATCATGAGTTCCTACCAGACCATCACCTTTGGAGACCACCACTTCACTACTCTGTATTTCTCATTATCCATCTATTAATCATGCTCAAAGTCCCATTTATAGGGAAGTTAATGTACACACTCCATACCATCAAGGCTGCCATTCTCTTGCAACGCAGGTTTCATAGGTAGACTTACGTGAGTATAAGTACTGTTTTTATAAAGAGTGGGACATTTAAAAGTTTATATTTAAAACTGCAATAAAACAAAAACGGTTTGAAATTGTGTAAAATTTATATTTTTGTTGTGAAGCACAATTGTTCCGATTAGAAATGGAATATTATTTCATACATAATGACTGCCGCGGCTGGCCTTAAAGTTCCTCATTCGATCGGACCAATTGTCGTGCACTTTTTAAAGTGTATGAGATCGTATCTCGGCGATGGCATCACGAATGTTAGCCTCCTAATGCTCAATTGTCTCTGATATATCGGCATAACACTTTTCTTTAACGGCGCCCAAAGAAAATAGTCCAACGGTGTCAAATCGCAGCTTCTTGGGCAGCCAATTGACATCACCATTTCGGCTATTTAAACGTTTGCCGCAGTAAATCGATTGTGGCAAGTTGTACCATTCCGTTGAACCCAAACATCGGTCACATCAATACCATGGAGAGCGGGTACAAAAAATCGGTTATCATGTTGCGATAGGAGTCTCCATTGACCGGTTGCGCTGTCCTCATTTTTAAAGAAATATGGGCCAATGATGTCTCTGCTCCACAAGCCGCGCCAAACACACATACATACATACATACATAATTGGTCATTACAACCCCCTTCAGTCAGGATTACGACCTAGTTTCTCACACCACTTATGTTGTGTCTGTTAATTTTATACATGATTGGTGGGACCTACAGTGTGAAGTAGACTCCAAAGGACAGATTTTTCAGAAGCTTTTCATGGCAATTTTATTGACTCTCATAGTTTTTGTCGCCGAAGAAATACTTTTTGTATTTTGTTTTGATGTTTGGCCTGGGGCTCGAACTCTGGCTTTACGTCTAATAAGCCAACACACTACCTACTAGACTACGGCGACTTCAAACCAAACAGTCACTCGTAATGGCTGCATTGGCTTCTGTAAGACCACGCGTCTGTTTTCTGAGCCCGATTCACGACAATTTTGCTTATTAAGGTACCTATGAAGATGAACATGAGCTTCATCCGAAAAGACAATTTTTTTTTGGCAAAATCGACATCATCGTGCGTTTTCTCGTTGGCCTATCTAGCGGAGCGATGTGGATGGTCATGCGGCTTCAACTCTTGAACCAATTGAAGTTTGAAAGCCGTCAGTCATACCGAGATCTATTCGTAAAAGTCGACGTAGACTTTCTAAGTGATACACTCATTGCATGGTACACCATTTTTCCGTTTAGGAATTTTTGTCTGTTTATCTAAGAAATGATTGCTTACTTACTTACCCCTTTTTCCTTTTCGTTTAAAATAAAATCTTATCTTTTTTTAATTTTTAACACTTTCAATTTATATTTATTTATTTTTGTTTTTTTTTTATTTATTAATAATTAATGTTTATAATTAATTCTATATAAAGAAGATATTCAATTGGAATTTCAAAGTTTAAATTAAATTTATTTTTTTATTTTAATTTCTGTTGTCCTTTACATCAAATTAAATAATTTCATTTCATTTCTTTTTCTTTTTAAAGGCTTTAATTATTTATTTTTGTTTTTTTTTGTTTACATTAGAGACTTATTAAACTACATAGGTATGTATTCATAAATGTTCTTTAATCTAAAACACAGTTTAATTTTAATAAATTTTGTAAATATTTTACAAACCTATTGAAAGCAGACATTGCTTGAAATCAAAAGAGAATCGTTTTAAGGGCTTTCTTGGCCATTTAGATAATTTTAAAGCTTTACATTAAGCAACATTTTATTTATTTTGTTTTACTTATTAAAATAATTTTTAAAAATTTTTTGTATGATAACTTTTATACGTTAATAAATAGACTTTTTATTTAAAATAACAATTTATCACACATTTATGGTTGTAAATGTACATTCATCATATTTTTCTTGTGGACAATTTGTTTTCCTTTTAAAATTCTTTTGTGTTTAAGCTTAAAGTAATCATATGTTTATTTTAAATTATACAAAATTTATATACAATTTCAAGGAATAAATATTGGGTAGAGTCATTCATTTCCAAATTCCAAAAAATAATTGTTTTCTCGGAAAAATGACTGAAAATGAAGCAAAATGCATGGCGAACCGTAAATTAATTTCGGTAAGCATTTGCATTGCTCTTCATATGCTAAAAACGAACGTATGTTACATTGCTAGACGGGGCTTTTACGTTTTGTTACGTTCCGAATCAGCTGTCCTATATGTCCTATATGTGTATTAAATATAAATAAATGATGCTGGCTTACTAGACGTGAACCCACGATTCAAACCCCATCTCAGACATCTCCATCAAAGCGAAATATGAAAAAATATTTCTCCGGCGACTTCCTTCTGGCAAAAACTTTGAGAGTAAGTAAAATTGTAACAGAGTAAAAACAGTAGGTCCCGCCATTCATGTATAAAAGTAACACACACAAAATAAGTGGTGTGAGAAGTTAGGTCATAATCCTGAATGAAGGGTTATAATAACTAATTATGAATGCATGTATGTGTGTATCTTTTACAAAAGCACCATTTGATTCCAAAAAGTACTTTTTCAGTTATAGTTCAGTACCATTTTAAAATTTCAGTTTTGCAATACTGGCTGTATGTGACAGGAAAAGAGAACTCTACATACGGATAGTGTAGCTAAAAAGAGAAATTAACGCTGTAATACACTGTGCATACGGATAGTCGGATAGTGAAGATAAAAAGAGTAATTCACGCTGTAATGCATTATGTGTTTCACTGGCCAATACACCGTAAATGCATGCGTTCCACGAGAAGACAAATATGTACTGCGTAAAAATATGTGTTACAACAGATTATAACATATTGGTCATTACAACACTTCAGTCAGGATTACGACATAGTTTCTCACACCACCCATGTTGTTTATCCACAGGTTAGGTTAGGTTAGAGGACGTGTACTTGTCAATTAAGACAAGTACAGTACCCGGAGGTCGAATTGACCCATTGTACAACGTCCTAGTTTCTCACACCACTTATGTTGTGTGTGTTAATTTTATACATGAGTGGTGGGATCTACAGTTTAAAGTCGACTCCGAACGACAGATTTTTGAGAAACTTTTTTCATGGCAATTTTATTTACTCTCAGAGTTTTTGCCAGAAATCTGCTGAGAGGAAGTCGCCGAAGAAATACTTTTTGTATTTAGTCTTGATGCCTGGCCTGGGGCTCGAACCCTGGCTTCACGTCTAATAAGCCAACACACTACCTACTAGACTACGGCGACTTCAATAAGTGGCGAGACTATCAGTTTAAAGTCGACACCGAACGACACATTTTTTGAGAAACCTTTTCATGGCAATTTTATTTACACTACCTACTAGACTACGGCGACTACAACAGATTATAACAGTAACTCTAAATCGCCTTTAATCGCCATTGGCTTTATATTTATTAAACGATGCTGTAGTGTATATAAGATTCATTGAGCTAATTTTATTCAAATTTGTCGGAATTCTCTATATTGTCTCCTTCAATCTCCTATTGCCCTGACAAACTTCAGGATGCTACTCGATGTCGGTAAGGATTACTTCCTGTTCTAGTGCTTGATAAGCTTTCAGGTGTTTGCTTCTGAAAGGAATCAATGCCTCAACAGTTCCAAGTCAATCACAAAACCTATGTATGTACTTGGCTTAAAAAGATTCCTATCCTTAAAACACTTTCTTACAATGTACAGTGTCCTGTAGGCCATTATAATAGCCTTGTACTAGTTAAAAAGTTATTTTAAAAAGAGTCGTGACTTTTCTATCTCGATTTTTCCTTTCATAGAGCACACGTTGAAGTCGCCGTGGTGTAGTAGGTAGTGTGTTGGCTTACTATTCGTAAAGCCCGGGTTCGTATCCCAGGTCAGACATCAAAAAATGAAATATGAAAAAAAAAATATTTCTTCTGCGACTTCCTCTCAGCAGATTTCTGGCAAAAACTCTGAGAGTAAAATAAACTGCCATGAAAAAGTTTCTCAAAATTCTGTCGTTCGCAGTCGACGTTAAACTGTAGGTCCCGCCACTCACGTATAAAATTAACGCACACAACATGAGTGGTGTGAGAAGCTAGGCCGTAATCCTGACTGAAGGGTTGTAATGGCCAATTATGTATGTATGTAGAGCACACGTTTCCAAAGCCTCTTTTCACAAACAGAGAAGTTCGATCCTCTACAGCTTTTCTCTTACCAAACTCATCTGCTTGTTTAGTGATCTGAATACACAACTAACTGGGGAACTAACGAAAGGTGGAATACAACACAACAAGACCCTATTTTCCTAATTTTTAGCAGACTTACTTTAACCATACAAATCTCATGTAAAACTCACAGAAACAAAGTGTTTGCATAGTGGTCAGACTATTGGATAGTATTGCTATGTGAAATGTTCAAAGTAATTTGAAAAGTGGTTTGCAAAGCCTTTAGGTTGTTTGAAAGTAGAAAAAAACGAGCGGGAGTAAGTTCACACTTTGGTGCATTCGTTCGTCGTTTACATTTACAGCAAAATATCGAATGCTTTTCAAAGTAAGCTTTGAATGTGCAGAAATAGAATAAAGTTTAGAAGAAACTGTAAAAGAGTTTGTCAAACTACTTTGCAAAGTACTTTAAATGGGCAAACGATGTCCAAATTTAATTAAGGATATAGGTCGATGGAGGTATGCAAGTACATGTTGGACTTACAAAACAATATTCTTAACCAATCGCATCTGATTACCTGTACACTAGCAATAATATGTAGGCTTTCATATCAATATCTTTAAAAGAAACACTCAAATATGAAACACTCAACTTTTAAATCTTACTTCCAACGTAAGTAAGTAAATCTTAATTTTCAATATTGACTAAGAATTGCAATAAGAAAGCTCAACAAATGGCTTAAAAAAGTAATTTCTTGAAAATCATTCCATTCACATTTAAACATCAAAACATTAAAAATTAATGCATAGACCCAATATTTTCAATTTAGTTTGTTTTTTCCAAACGTACTGATCAAATTATCGCTGCAAGCATAAGGATCACAGGAAAATATTTTTATTTTTTTATTTTTATTTTATGTGCTCTTAATCAATTGATCCGTAGTGTGTTTAAAAGAACATTTCATGTTCATGTTCATTTGAAATTTAAAAAAATTATGTAACATTTAAAAACATGTACACGTACAGATGAATTTGTTGTATTAGGTTAACAAGATTTACATGAAATACAGGCTATTCTTCTTAAATTTATATTTTAAATTACAAATTAAATAATACGCACACACACACAATGACCAACATACACCAACGCACACAAACTTACCATACATACATACATACGTACATATTCAAGCACTCATACAATGCATAACACCCACAAAGAATTCAAAATTTCATGGAAGGCAAATGCTTGTAAAATTGGAACAACAATTGAAATTGTTTTATGGGCAAAAGTTATGTTTCCTCCTCATACAATATTGATAAAGATTAATAAAAGAAAAACCCGAAACCGTTTAATTAAAACCGGTTTGTTTAATTATTCGAATATGTTTAAATTTTGAAATTGAATTGAAAGTGATCTCAACAAAAACTTTAAAACGAGAAAAAAGCGGGTAATCGAATCGAAAAAAACCCGGTTTTGTGAATATTAACAAATTGATTTGAAGAAAACAAGAACAAATTTGTTCAATTATTCGCGATTATGCGAATTTTTAAAATAACTGAAATATGAAAAAAATCGGTTAATCGAATCTAAAATCGATTAAACTTTTAACAGCAAATAATTTAATTCACTGACTGTTAAGTTTAAGCTGCAGTTTGGCGCCAAAAAAATTTTAATTTTTCGAAAATATTCGGGTTGGTACGCCAAATAACTTTTTTTTTTGAAAATGCTTTAAAGAAAAAACTATTGAATATTTTCTCAAATTTCTTTTTTTATTTGAAAGTACAATCCTTCCCGTTAATAATGGAAAATAATTTCATTCAAATGGCTGCCTCGGCTGGCCATGCAGTAAAGTAGCCTACGCCAGAAGATGCCGATTTTGGCAAAAAAAAATCATTTTTTCAGATGAAGCTCTTTTTGATCTTGGCGGGTATGTAAAGAAGCGAAATTGTCGTATTTGGGGCACAGAAAAACCGCACGCATACATTGAAAAGCCGACGCACCCAAAACGAGTCACTATTTGGTGCGGATTTTGGTCCAGAGGCATAATTGGGCCATTTTCCCTCGAAAATGAGCAAGGAGTGGCCGTTACAGTCAATGGCGATCGTTATCGGGCCATGTTGAACGAATTTTTGTTCACAAAAATTGAAGACGAGGATATTGGCAACATTTGGCTTCAACAGGACGGCGCTACGTGCCACACAGCCGAAGCTGCACTCGATGTTTTGCGCCCTGTTTTTGAAGATCGCATTATCAGCCGCAGAACTGATGTCGTTTGGTCACCTCGGAGCTGCGATTTGACACCTTTGGACTATTATTTGTGAGGTGCCGTCAAAGATAAGTGTTACGCCGACAAGCCAGAGACAATTGACGCTTTAAAGGACAATTTTCGTGAAGCCATTGGTGAAATACAGCTGCACACAATCGATAATGTGCTTAAAAATTCGACCGATCGTGTAGTCTACTGCATGGGCAGCCGAGGCAGCCATTTGAATGAATTTTTTTTTCATTATTAAGTAGTTTTTTTTTAAAGCATTTTCAAAAAAAAAAAAAGTTTTTTGGCGGACCTTTTATTATACTATATTCAATGTGAAACAATAAGTTTATCAAAATACTGAACTTTGCTAAAGAAGCAATTTGGCTTAGCAATTTGCTACACTTCTTGGGGTTTGTTTTGGATAGACAGCTTTCCCGGAAACCCAAGATAATCTGTTGTATGTGGCAGGGTTCCATTTAACGTTTCCGAAAGCATACCATCGCTAGTTGAAGGCAAACCTTGCTATTGTAGTAACCCGAGAGCTCGGTCGAAGATGTCAGAAAGTGAGAGGCGAAAAACCTGCGTCTCTTTATGACAATGGACATGGATAATATCCAATTTAACTGAGGCAATCGGAATCGGAGTTTCGTACCCGGCTGCGGTTAACTCATCAGCAATGCATTTAAGTAATGGCAAGGAATCCGTGTATTTTCAACTGGATCTGCTTACACTATCTGATAAGGCAGGAATTACTTGAAAAGACAACAAACCTCATCTTGAGAAGGCTGGTACAAGGATCTATTTGTTTCGTTATTACTGTTGTAGTATACCCAACTCGCGATAGATGCGATCTCTTTCCGCTCTACTACAGAAGAAGACGCTTAACGCTAATATACTGGACATATAGAATGTCAGTCAGCTTTTTTGGTGGTCTAGAATGTGATACGCATCGAATATTGATTACTCAAAAATTCTTACAAGCAAGTTAAAGACGATTATTCGGGACATGGTATAATGCACCTCGTCAATAACTCTGAACAGACTGCTACAGATGGCTCGAGACTAAATTAAGCTGTGGAGAGAGGTATTTTTCAGGAATAGGTGCGTACTATCGATGTTATAACTCAAGTAAACTATAATGTTTGCTACCTTTGTGGAATTTATTCTGTCGCATCTGTGCAGTATATTTCAGGGCATTGGAATATTAACGAAAAGTCAGGAGGCTATTAAAGGTCTAAGGTTTTACATGATGAGTTCTAATACAGTTTATAGCTATGCGCGAATCTCTCAATAAAACATCTGAGCAGTACAATATTCACATCATATGGGTATCAGATCACAGTGGTATTACGGTATACTACAGAACAGATTAAATTTTTGAATTGGAAATCCTTTTGAAAATCTGTAAGCTTATTACCAAATTACCTCGGAAGTCTAGTCAAAACTGAATGATAGGCACACAGAAAGTCTACTTAACCTTAAAAAAAACCGAATAATCAAAACAAAAAATACTACTCAACCGATATTTACAAAAATATTGAGTAAAAGAAAGTTGATTCTTAAAAACAAAAACGAGAGGGTCATGAGTCAGTCTAAAGTTAAAAAAAAATTTGTTTTTACAACCATTTGTTCTGTTTTGATCCACTCTACCTACACCTGGTTAGGTTAATGTATAAACAAATTGTTCTATAATAATCTCGTTTTTCTTTTATCTTAAATTCTATTTTCATTTTATTGCACACATTAATTTTAAATTCTTCTTGGTCAACAAAGTGTTCCAATTCTACTGCGCATAACACTGTCCCACAAATAAACAAATGGGAAAAACTAAGAGATTAAGTGGGTGTTAAGAAAACAATAAATAAAATGGAGGGAAAATCTAAAAAAAATTTAAAAAAATGGGATTTTAAAGCCAAGTTTTATCATTAATCTGTTGGTTAGCGGCTGCAGATGTTGATTTACTGTTGGCAAACAACATTTTACCGTTATTGCCGCCAACGCCAATAATACAGCCATTCACACTACTATTGCCAAACGTTGTTGATGACGATGAATCCGAGCAGCTTTCAGTCACATAATCTTTGTTTGGGTTAAATAACAACGATTTCATCGTATTGCAATTCGAAATCGATTTCGAATGCGAATGTGAATGTGAATGTGAGTTGGCATTTAAAATTAAATTTAAATTGTTGTTCATCGTGTTCGTGTTGCAAGTGTTGTTGCTGCTGTTGTAATGAATATTGTTGCTGTTGCCATTTGTCAAAGTATTATAGATTAAACTTCCGTTTCCGTTTGTACGTTGTTGGTGAAAATAATTTATGGTTTCACTTGTATCTTCTAGTGGCGCAGACGAGCCAACTAGCATGCTTTGCTGTAGGTAAACATGTTCATCCAGGTGATGTTGCTCGGGCTGCAACTGCTGCTGTCAGGATATCATTGCTGCTCGATTTGCTAAATAATTTTTATCCGTCACAGATGTTTCCAGTGATGTCGTTTCAGTGTTTGAGTTTGATGGCGCTGTACTCGTTGTTGCCTTTGGACTGCACCATCGTACACTGTTGCGTTGATTTGATTTCAAAAGAAAATCTTTTGAATTGTTGCCCATAGCCAAGGCATGATTCTGACCATTACTGCTCAGTGCTGACAGTTCATGTGTATTTTCCAGATGACCAACTTCATCGTTAGTCAGAGAAGTTGTTTTTAGACTACAACGCTGATGATATGTAGAGTTATTATGATTATGATGATGATGAGGATGATGATGCGAATGTGGATGAGGTTGTGTATGATAATTGCCTGCTGTGGCTGTTCCGGTGCGTAGTGTTGTTATGGGTGCTGAATGTCGTAGACCATCACGTTGTGTTGCTATGCTTGAGTTTCTTAAAATACCTGCACAAACAGCAGGTCATATTATTTTTTGAATTTGTTTTTAGCACGGACGTTAGACAAAAAAAGAAATGAAAAAAGAATAGAAAAAGGAAAAGAGGAAAAGAAAGATCATTAATTAAAAATCATTTTTGTATCTTAGTAGAATGTGTGTGTGTGTGGGTATTGCAATGGAAATCACAGATAGGATTTGTTTCTCTTCATATCATTTAACCAATCAAAATGGTGGCACTGCATGTGTATTTTTCTTGTCTTGTCTACGTGCAAAAGTTTTGATTTCCGTTTCAGGTCTACGGCACGTGTATTTATTCGACTTCTTATTGCTTAAAATTATTTTCTTTCAGAATTACTGTTGATTGTAGCTTAAAAACATATGGTATTTTTCTTTTTCAATTTAATAACAAATACAGGGACAAGCCAGCCTCAATTCCATCCCTGGAAGATAATATTACAGTTAACATATTGCAACGGGATTAATTCTAACGAAACCTACATCACCGTTGTAGGATAAATTCTTATTGTCCCGAAAATAGTTTAACTTATCAGCATACTGAATACAGTTGTAGTGTGATTTTGGACATTTGAATTCAGAAAATATAACAACAAATAATTGCCACCAATTTTCACGTAAATGCTGCCCGTGATTACATGTTAGGATACAATATATGTATATACACAATTGGTCATTACAACCCTTCAGTCAGGATTACGACCTTGTGTGTGTTAATTTTGTACTTGAGTGGCGGGCGGGACGTATAGTTTAAAGTCGACTCCGAACGACAGATTTATTTGAGCAATTTTTCATAGCAATTTTATTTATCCTCAGAGTTTTTGATAGAAATCTGCTGAGAGGCAGTCACCGAAGAAATATTTGTTCATATTTCGTTTCTGTTCGAGATATCTGACCTGGGGTTTGAACCGTGGCCTTACGTCTAATAAGCCAACACACTACCTGCTAGACTATGGCGATTACAATACATGGCAATACTATCTGATATTCAGGTTGCTGTTTGAGCACTTGGCTTGTATGAGATTAACTGACTGACTGGGAAAACTAGGCAGAGGAACTAGGATCATGCCGGAATTTATGATAATGAGCAGATAACTGAATTTAAGAGCAGTGGCTAGTCGTTACTCCCCAACAGCGGCGTCAAGAACTTTCTTTAAAGTGGAAAAAAAATATTTGGCAAAGTATACTCATTAAAAGAGATGAAAGAGTGAGGCGGATACTCTTCTCAAACCAAATGCCTTTGAGGCAATTTAAACTTTTGTTGTACAAGTTAGGATATGATTCACGTGCCAGTTATCGAAAAGCAACTTGAGATTAGTAAATGGCTTCAAAGAGCACTTTTTTAAATGGAGGTCTCCTCAAACCTAATATGTAGGTTTTGTAATGAATATAATGAATCATCAGAATACATTTGTACATAGAACTTGTGCGGCATTTTTGCATCCCAGGAGAAAACATCTGAATGCATATCAGGCGTTGAGCAATTAGTTGTCCTTGTTACCATGGAGCAGCATTTTAAGATTTTGTCAGCGTAAAGGAATAGACATTGCTGGAATACGTTAGACAAACTGAAGGTTAGGTATGGTTTCAGCGTAGTAGGATTGGAAGAGACATAACAGGAATACGTTAGACAAACTGAGGACTACGTATGGGTCTAGCGTAATAGTATTGAAAGGGACATTATGGGAATGCGTTATACTAACAGTGCAATAGATCGTATCAGTCCAGTACTATGATATATGTATGTATAGGACCACAAGAATACTTCTTTTTCTGAATTTAAGGTACAAAAACTAGAAATTAATTTTCAGTTCAAAAATGATTTTTCCTTACGTACCACAATGCGAAATACGGCGAGATTTCGGTGACCCTGGACACGTATAAAGAAAAGAACGTTGGGTATCTGAAAAATTAAAAGAATGTTTGATTTATTAAAAGAATTTTTATAATTCGTAAGTAAACTGAAGTACTTACCATTCCTTTTAATGCGATTATGATCGGGAGAACCGGAACATGAGTAACGTGATGTTATTTGATCACGACGATTTAAGCTTTCGGCACCTATTTTGATGAATGGACACCATCGAAAAAACATTTTAAAGCCAAAACGAAATCTATAAAGAAATTAAATTTGAAGAAATTCTCTTTAAATAACAAATAATAACAACAACAACAACAACAATGAAATCTCAACTTAACATAATAATAAAAATAAATCGAACTAAAATTGAGAGAAAAAATCTAGAAAAGATGTAACAATGCAGTAAAGGAAGTAACCGATATGTAGTGCTGCAATGTACAACAAGAAAACGGATTTAAAATGACAGTCTTTGTTTTATTTTTTTTCGCTTCCGTACGAATAGTACACAGTAAAGCTGGCAGGATAACAACAAAAATAAATAAAAAAAAAACGAAAGGAAATATTTATAAAAACGTTATTTATACCAAACACAAGCTGTATTTATTAGTTACACTGGGACTTAAACAAAATATATAGTCTTTCTCCCGTATGACATTACTAGCACATACATACATACATATGTACGTATATATGATACGCGTGCATGGAGGATATTAAAAACTATCGCAACACAGTCAAATAGCAACACATATGTGGTTTTAAAAAAGAGCAGCGAAATGAGAAATTTCCGCTTCTGTTTGAAAGGAAATGATATGGATGGCAAAAAACAAAAAGAAACGTTAATAATAAATAAGTAGAGTCATAACAGATTGAGTAAAAATGTCATATCCTACATTAGCATTCTTACAGTACTTAAACTCTTGTCGACTATAATTCAATTCCTCAGTATAATACTGTTGTAGAACCGCAACAATTCCTCTTCCTTGCAGTAGGATCTGCGTCACATAATACAACTACAAGCAAAGAACTATAAGCAGCACTTGTCAATGAATATTAAGATTTAAAGGTTAAATCGCATTCTCGCGGGTTTAACACGAAGACTGGTGGTCCTCGGGATGAAAAAAAAAAGATTTTCTTACTATAATTGGTGCACTATACTCAGCACCAATATAGATCTGATTTAAGCATCTCCTGCATATACAGGACAGTGCCAGAAGTGGTAATTGCTGTAATATCCGTGAACATCTCGCTAGATACATACATAACATAATTGGTCACTACAACGCTTTAGTCAGGATTATGAGCTAGCGTCTCACACCACTTACTATGTGTGCCACATGAGTGGCGGGACCTACAGTTTAAAGTCGATTCCGAACGACAGATTTGTTTGATTTTATTTTATTCTAAGAGTTTTTTTTGCCAGAAATCTGCTGAAAGGAAGTCCGTGGAGAAATATTGTTGGAGATGTCTGACCTGGGATTTGAACTGTGGCCTCACGTCTAATAAGCTAACACACTACTACGACTACTACACCTGATCAGGCAGACATTTCAATAGAATGACAATTGTACATAGAAAACTGAAATATAAGGAACATGATGTTTGAGTATAGCGCTCTGGATGGCCTCCTAAATGAAATACTTAATCGGTGAGCATGGGAGAATCTCACCGTAGGTCACTGAGGTGGTTTAAGTAGGGTGTGGAAGTCACTGATGAACTGAAGCTAAGGGCCACCTCTGCAAAATGATATTATGTCAGCATCCCAAAAGACTTTGGATGTCCTAACAGTAACTCCTGTAGTTCCTTAGCTATGTTAGATTTCTTTAGAAGGCACAAATGCTGATATTTCAGGTCCAATTATTACATTGAATGAAGAGGAACATATTATAAGAGATGATTCCCTGTCAATCCAATCAAAAACCATAACAATACTTATCTATTCGTCCACTATTCGTGTAGACATACCGACCATTTTCTCTTGTCGTTGAGGTAAATAATTAGATTTTTATCTATGAATTCCAGTCAAAGACTGACCTTTCCTTATACAGTTCCACTTTCGTTTTGTAGCATTCGAAGGAATGTGTGACCAGTGAGTTTTTAGGAAAAAGGTTAGTAAATACTATTAAGCCACGAGATGATCTTGAAGCTTCGGTTCTGGCAACCCTGTAATAAGATTGAAAAACCTAAGTAACGAAAAGGATGTAGAAACTGGTTCAAGAAGCGAGAAGTCAGATATCATTCTACTAGTCGGAATCATGTAAAAATACTATATGCTTACAGACTATTAATGGCAGAATACGGACCTGATGGAGTGCTACCAAAATATATATTTTTCAATCTTTTTAAATGTATAAAAATGTAAAAATACTACATGCTTACACACTATTAATGGCAGAATACGGACCTGATGGAGCTACCAAAATATATTTTTTTCAATCTTTTTAAATGTATAAGGCTTCAGTCATTCAGATATGTTTATCTCTTTAATTTTTGTTCATTCCGTAGTTTGCGTGTCTTACTTAACTCGTTATCAAGTTTTCTACGTTATTCTAGAGCGATGAGTAGACTATAATTATCGAAATGTACTCTTCTATGCCCAATACAATATTAGATTTTATTTTACTAGACCTTATATTTATACATCATTTTATCATCCGTATTAGCCTTCATAGATATTTCTGCGAAATATTATATTTTTAGCTCAATTACCTTCACATGCAGACGGAAAAAAAGAAAAAAAAGAGAAAAAAAAATACGAAATCAATTTGTTCTAATGCTTGAACGCGCATAAGCTCAGTGATACTGAAATTAGTCAAGATTTTCTCTTCCAAGCCACTATTTATTTATAATTTTTCATTCATTTCTTAGAAATTGCGCGCTCACACTGTAGTTGCATCTGTTGTGTGCGAGTTTAAATGTGTCATGGATGATATTCCGTTCAAATGCAGCAGAAGCACAGAATATTGGCACATAAAAACCTTACATCTTTGACAGGCAATCATTCGTGCCACTATTGATAGTGAAAGCCAGTATTGATAAAACCCACATACATACATATATTAGGAGCATGCAACTCACTCTCTCACTTATTCACTCACTCACATGCAGTGTTATAAATTTTGTGCCACAACCTTCAGTGCTTCTTTATTGATGACTGGTTTAGTTGAGACAGATGAAGCAGCGGTGTATGGCAACCGCAAACTAAATTTATTGCAATTAAAACAGTTGATGTCAGCTAATTAGAACTATTATGGAGAAATATCTTAAAAATAATAGCGAATCAATAAAACAAAACTAGGTACAGTGGCCGAAAAAAAACCTGGAAAGGGTCATAAATGGAGAAAAATATTTTTAGTACTATTTATAAAACTTTTACTTAAATAAGGTCAAAAGTATAAATTTTTTGTATATTATTTATTACTGCAGTTCATAGATATGTAAACTTTATATGTTTTATATTTTTCTTTTGAAGACATGCAGATTTGGTACTTTTTTAAATTTTCTTTTTATCTTTAACGGGTACAAATGTTACTTTTCTTTGCATTTATTTTTCTCAAGTGTTCTTTACAATATATTTTGTTCCAGTTATACGATAATATTACTTTAAATGTTGATACTTTATTAAGGAAGTTTTAATAGGACTAATAAAAGTACCAAAAAAGGTAATGTAATGAATAATTGTAGAAAAATTTATAAAAAGAGAGGAAAAAAATTACAAGAATAGGATAAAAAAAGATAGAATAGTAACCATAAAAAGTATAAAGAAAAAAAATTACAATAACAAATCAACAGTAGAGCTCTAGAACTTGTCAGATCAAAAGTAAATGAAGTATTAAAATGGAGTGAAAGTTAACTTTTGCCAGTCAGTATGATATAAATTGTAAAGGGTCCGCCAAATAACTTTTTTTTTTTGAAAATGCTTTAAAAAAAGCTGCTGAATATTTTCTCAAATTTCTTTTTTATTTGAGAGTACAATCCTTCCGGTTAATAATGGGAAATAATTTCATTCAAATGGCTGCCTCGGCTGGCCATGCAGTAGCCTACACCAGAAGATGCCGATTTTGGCAAAAAAATCACCTTTTCAGATGAAGCTCATTTTGATCTTGGCGGGTATGTAAACAAGCACAATTGTCGTATTTGGGGCGCAGAAAACCCGGACGCATACATTGAAAAGCCAACGCACCCAAAACGAGTCACTGTTTGGGGCGGATTTTGGTCCAGAGGCATAATTGGGCCAAATTGTGGCCGTTACAGTCAATGGCGATCGTTATCGGGCCATGTTGAACGAATTTTTGTTCACAAAAATTGAAGAGGAGGATATTGGCGCCACACAGCCGAAGCTACACTCGATGTTGTGCACCCTGTTTTTGAAAATCGCATTATCAGCCGCAGAGCTGATGTCGTTTGGCTACCTAGGAGCTGCGATTTGACACTGTTGGACTATTATTTGTGGGGTGCCGTCAAAGATAAGTATTACGCCGACAAGCCAGAAACAATTGACGCTTTAAAGGACAATATTCGTGAAGACATTGGTGAAATACAGCTGCACACAATCGATAATGTGCTTAAAAATTGGACCGATCGTGTAGGCTACTGCATGGCCAGCCGAGGCAGCCATTTGAATGAAATTATTTTCCATTATTAATCGGAAGGACTGTACTTTCAAATAAAAAAAGAAATTTGAGAAAATATTCAGCAGTATTTTTTTAAAGCATTTTCAAAAAAAAGTTATTTGGCGGACCCTTTATAAATTGTCCAATAAATCAATTTTTTAATTGCAAAGAAGTCCTTGGTATGGACAAATTCGGCTTATCCGCCATAGTTTCTGTAAGAGCGTTATTTTTTGCTGGGTCATACCTGATCACATCTGTAACGTTTTCAGTCTTTTTAATTTCTTAACAATATTGTGAATTGCGCATTTCCAGTAGGTGGTTAAAGACGACCCATAATATTTGAAATGTGACCAGGTTTGAATCCCCACTTTTGCAGTCGGATTGTATTTAAACGACCCATATTCGTAAATGGCAACTCTTTCATTAAATAAATGACTTTTCAGATGAACGGTACAGCTGACAGCTTTGCCAGACCAGCGGTTTTGAAACCACTGATAGGTTAACTCGGTTTAAAATTACAGGTATTTTTTAAAAACTATATACGTGTAGGTATTAGCACTTAGAAAGTACTTTTAAGTTAAATATTCGAATATTGTAATTTGTACATTTTCTATTTGATCTCAGACGAAAGAAAAATCTGAAGAAGTCTATAAAAATAAGGAAATTTTATTGAAAGGAAAAAATCTTGAAAAAAAAAAAATTAAAAAAATTTTATTTTAAACTTTATTCCCTGTGTGCGCATCAATTACATTCTTAGTACTCCATGTGGAATACCCCATAAAAATATTTTCGATTACAAACCATATTCACAACTCCAAGAAGATCTTAAACTGTGTGTTTGTGTAACCATAAAAACTTTGCTTGTGTGTGCGTAATATATCAAAATAATCCCACGAGTATTTACATTTAAAATGTTTACCCACTTCCTTGTTCTCTATCTTTTCCATCTTTTATTACTTATCCCCATTTGCTGTTGTTTTCTTTGTTTCTTCTTTTCAATAATGTCAACATCTTGCAAAAAATTTCGTTAAAACTCACAAGAAGAAGTGGAGGCATAAGAATAATAACAAGAAGAAGAAGAATATTTTAAGAACTTACCGTGAATTCATCCAGCAGTAGATAATCGGATTGTACATTGAATTACTCATCGCCAGCCAATATATGAATAAATAGACTTCCTGTATGAAGGGTGCTTCCGTTATGGCCGGATAACATGATGTCAGTATGAAATACGTATGGAATGGTAACCAGCATACGGCGAATATGAATACCACAACCATCATCATTTTCACCACCTGTGTGTGTGCACCAATACAAGAAAGAAAACATTTTTAATTTTTATGTGAAACTAAAAATCTTTTTAAAACTTTTCTTTACACAGGAAATACTAACAAAAGAAGTTAATGGAACAGTTGATGTTTTTTTGCTATTTGTTCTTATACTTGTTGTTGTTGCTATAGTTTTTTTTTTATTTTAATTAAATTAAATTAAAATATTTTAGAGTTTCCTATTCTTTTATCCTGTGTGTTAAGATGATATGGTGTCTGTGTACAAAAAGAGTTAAAGTTACACCATTTCCCATTAAAAACAGAAAAGAATTTTTTTCAACGTTTATTTTTCTTCGCATAAAATTTGTGTAGAAAAATCCATTGTGATGGCGCGGATAAGCGCAAAAATTTTAACTTCAATTTTCTTACCTAAGAAAAATTATTTGGGAGTCTATTTATCTTATTGAACTCTCTTGAACTGAAGTGCATATTATGCTGATGATGAAGCTTGTGAAATATGTTATCGAAGTTAATTAAAATTATATGTAAACGTGATCACCATTCATCATATTACCTACATACGTAATTGGTCATTACAACCCTTCAGACTGGATTACAACCTAGCTTCTCAAATCACTTATGTTGTGTGTGTTAGTTTTTATACATGAGGGGTGGGACCTACAGTTTGAAAGTCCGAACCGAACGACAGATTTTTGAGAAACTTTTCATGACAAATTTATTTACTACCAGAGTATTTGCCAGAAATCTGGTGAGACGAAGTCGCCGAAGAAATATTTTTTCATATTTCGTTTTGTTGCAGATGTATGACCTGGGATTTGAACCGCGACCTGAGGTCTAGTAAGCCAACTCACTACCTACTAGACTAAGGTGACTTCTCTTCTCTACAACAAGTGCAGGTCCATTTCATCCAGCGTTATTTCAAGGGGTTACGGTTTGATTATTGGAGGACGCTGAAACTTTTAAACACGATAATTGCAGTGCACTTAGGAAGAAAAATGGATTTACTTTTTTACCTTCACTGTAGAAGGCATTCTTCTGAATGTCCACAAAGAGAAACCAAACAATGAACCCACTTTTGATTACCTTTTTTCATTATTGCGGCACCATGCACAAATTCCTTCAGAAAACTCAGTGTAGCTGTAATTCTTTTTCTTACTTTTTATTTAAGCAGTTCATTATCTCTGGTCTGTATGTATTTCTTAAGTGGCTCTTTAGTGCTATTTGCGGGTAACTAGTCCTCTAATCTATTCTATTTGGTTGATGTTACTAGAAGACAAATAAAAAAGTACAACAAGCGGTAGGCATGGTAAGCAAATAGTGGATCTAAGTGAGCTCTTAAGAAACAGGTGATCACATATATTGGCCACATTTTATAAAATGATGTATAAAATTAAGGCTTTTATTAACAGTATTACCTTGCGGTATAATTAAAGGAGAAGGACTTAGCATCACAAATATCATAAATCCGCCCACACATATGATGGTGTAAGGCATACAAATTAAAAACCATTTACAACCTCTGTCACATAATATGTATGTACATATGTATGTATTTAAGATGTATTTTTTTCCATTTCATTTTAACTTAATTTCTAACGTTTCTAGCGTATACATATTAAATTGTGGCATAAATAAATAATTTCTCATCATTATCTATTAATAAATCATTTAGAAGAACATTCGTAATCCCTAATCCCTTCCAAAATGGTTGCTGCATTAAGTCAACAACGTAAAAAAGCTGTTGTCATGTTGAAAATGAATTTATTTCGTGGGATTGAGAGAAAATATTTTCTTTAATTTTTGTCAACGTAATTATATTTCCGGTTATTAATATCCTGTTGGCTGATTAATCATCCTTCAAGCAGAGATGTGATTTGATGCTGATTTATTAATAACGAATATCTGCTGGAAGACGCAGTAGTACGATAAGTAATGTGTACTTATTAGACGATTGGCTCAGACATCTCGTACATGAAAAAAATATTTCTTTCGGCTACTTCCTCTCAGTAGTCTTCTGTCAAAGAAAAACTCTGAGAATAAATAAAATTGTCATGATAAACTCCTCAAAAATCTGTTATCCGGAGTTGAGTTCAAACTGTAGGTACCGCTGCTTATGGATAAAATTAAAACACGCTATATGGGTGGTGTGAGAAACTAGGTAGTCATCTTGAGTAAACGGTTGTAATGCCGTATTAAGTAAGTAAGTAAGTAAGAATATTAAGTATGTAAGTAATTCTCATCGAAAAATGTTTTTAATTTGAGGTCTTTGAAAGTTGTTGATCCTCTTACATGTGGACACAGCCAAATAAATATTTCAATAGCCTAACAAAACATACCTCATTAAGCTTGAATAAAAATTAACACACACAACACGGAACACTTGATATGTTAATCTGCAATGTAGCCTAAGGGGTAAGTAATAGCTAGGAATGGATGTGTTAAAATCGGCCAGCACTTACTGCTGGAGCCCTCAATTCACACAAACAGCGTGGACTTTGTTGAACAGTCAGACAATATTGGCGGCTATTTCGTTGCATTTTATTTTTTATTTCTAATTTCATTTTTCTTATTGGAGGCTTATTTAACTGATTGTGAATTTCTGAGGATATACATTCTCTTAAATAACTAAAGTTTATTTGTAATTGGTGCTTGAAGGCCTATTTAATAATACAATATTGGGAAAAAAATTAAATATTTTATCTATTTTATAAATAGAGGCCTATTTATCGCGTTAATATACTGCAGAAAAATTTCTTTTTCGAGTTTTTCGTGAAATTGTGCTTCATTTAAAAATTCAAACTTACCCTTCGTTTGCTCTTCACATTCTCCACCTGACGCGGTGTGTATTCGCCAATTGCTTTTGAGCCCCACAATTCCAAGCCCACACGAGAGTAAGTAACGCTCATAGAAATTATTGGTAAAAAATAGGTGAGTATCATAAATAATATGTTGTAGCTAAACAAAGAAACGAGACAAAAGATTATAAAATATTAATAATGTTTAAATAAATTTTTTATATTTAAGGAAACAAAGTCTCACAGGAATGTATGAAGACAGGAAATTTAATTTTGATATGGTTTTGAAACGAATTTCTATAGAAGAAAAAAATGGATGACAGACACGTGTGTAAAATAAAGGAAGATATAAAATACATACAAATTTTCACGGTAATATATGAGAATTATAAGGAAATCATTTGAAATTACTTTCAAAGCTTTCTCTACATATAAACACAGAGGAAGAGGAAATCATACTCTTATGATTTCATAAATAAGCAGAAGGAAATATTATAACATTGCTACTAAAGTGCTACTGAAGTCATCATCATCATAGTACAATAAACTAATGTCTGAGGCTAAGCGTATGAGTGATATTTAATTAGAATGTCAAATATTGCTCATACGCCTGTCAGCCATTAATATTATATACACACAAAAAAAAAAAAAAATTTTGCAACTTTTGTTCAAACATACCCTCATCAAAAACTTTTTTTTGTTAAATTAATAGCGCAGCGATAAATCACGTTTTCTATTCATTAAAATGACTAAAACTCTTGACATTAACGCTTCAGTATTCTGGCGGAAAACTAAAAATCGGGAAAACTTTATTTCTGCCTGATGTGAAGTCACTTTAACGTACGTTTTGTCATGTCAAATGACTGATTAGCACAAATGACATAAACTAACAGTCCAAAACAGCAACAAGAACAACAAACATTATTAACACAAAATACTCGTGCAAAACAAAAAGAGAGAAAAAAGTTTTTTCTCTCTTAAAAGTGAAACTTATTAATAAAAAAACAAAAAACAAAAGAAAAGTAAGAATATCGCAACGTGAATCGTAATAAGATACGCTAGGGGACTATAAATAAATCTGGTGAAACTGAAAGTGACAAGTGCTTTAAGTGGCACAACGAAGAGAAGAGCTGTAGCCGTATTTATTCTTAAGCGAAGCCTGGTAAAAACTTTTATAAATAATTGATGAGGTACGAAAGCAAGGTATATTACAAACATTCTCTGCTTAAAGAAGACAAGCCAAGACAGAATTTGTTGGCTTTAGTTCAGCATTATTAGCACAGTTTCCATTGTTTTTTTTTTGCATGACAAGAGCAAATTTGATGACCACATTTTATTCTGCCAACCACTGTCGTGGTTGCAGTTTTAAGTGACAGTAAATAAAATGCATGTGACGTAAACATGACTGTCAACATAAAGTTGTTAAGGTTGTTTGGGTTTTACAAGAGTCATTTTAAAGCCTGTCGTATATAGTTAAACAATAATGGACATCAAGTGGCATGTGATTGCATTTCTCAACAGAATGCACAGGACTTGGTTATTCTTCCTATTGAAAAAACTGGTCTCTTGACGAGTGGTTGACAGGAGGATGCACAAGAGAACAACGGTGATCTTAGAGAAAAAGACCTTCTTAAGCTTAACAATAGATGGTATGTTTGCAGTATGTCATAATCATAGATGCCAGAAGTTGAGCACTAGTTTTAGTTGAATTGCTTACACAATCGAGGACGGTGTGTGTGCCACACCAAAAGCTGGGTTTATTTAACGTAATTATACGAAATGAAAGTCACCGTAGTCTAGTGGGTGGCTTATTAGACGTAAGACCACGGATAAAACCCCAGGTCAGACATCTCAAATAAAACGAAATCTGAAAAAATATTTCTTTAGCGATTGCCTCTCAGCAGATTACTGGTAAAAACTCTGAGAGTAAATAAATTTGCCATAAAAAAGGTCCTCAAAAATCTGTCGTTCGGAATCGACTTTAAACTGCAGGTCCCGCCACTCATGTATCAAATTAACACACATAGCATAAGTGGTGTGAGAAACTAGGTCGTTAAACCTGACTGAAGGGTTTTAATGACCAATTATGTTATGTTATGTAAGTATACGAACTGAAATTAAATCGAATGCACATAAAAACTGCTTAAAATTTAATTGAAATTGTGATATTGAAGCAGAGTTTTAAACAGAAAATAAATGCTTTCTTTATGATTAGCTTTCAGATTTACTCCAATGAACTAATATTTCTCAGACCATTTGTTTACGAAGTTAATATTGAATAAAAAATTGCTTCCTTTTTAAAATCAAAGGCAAATGTAACTCATTTGATTGTATTTTTCCATGGAAAATGACTTCTAAATAAAGGCATTCAATTCTTCGTAATTCATGGAATACTTTAATATTTTTATTCAATTAATGTTACAATCATTTGCTCTTTTCCAAGTTTTTTTTTTTGTTTTTTCTACACCCTCCTCATTCTTACCTCGTTTTACATGCCATTAAAAACACTTTCATTTCAATAATAATTTCATTACTTTCTTACGTTCTTTTATTGCGTTTGATTGTTGCTTTTGCATTGCGTTCGTTGCGTTGCGTTATGTTTTACATTTCAGTTCGTTTCGTGCTTTGTAACGTTACTGCTGATGTCAGAAACATTAAAACCATTAGGCCAGTTGTTCAAGCAAATGTATGAACGAATATTTATTCATTCATTCATAAATTAAATTTGCAAACAGACATAACAACATAACCACACCATACATACATACATACATATGTGCACTTAGGTACGTAGTCATACACAGACATTCATTATTTAACAAAGAGATTTTGCGTAGCCATATTGGAAAATTACGGTGAACATTAATTGAAATCATCGTCATCAGCATCATCATTGTACAATTACATTTACAATGGAGAGTTCAAAGGAGGCTGGTAAAAGATACTCTTTTGATCTCCAATCTCTCTCTCTTTATACACGCACACGACGTCTGCGTTGTTAAATACATGTAAAGTACTAATGAACGATCATTCACTCACACATACAAGTATTAAAATTTAATACGTAGTTAAAGTCTCTTTACAGGGAGGATTTCTTTTTTAAAGTAAAAGTGGTATTGCGGTTGTTGCTGTTTAAAAGACAATACCAAAGTGTTGTAAAGCTCGAAATTATGTAACAAAGTCGTGGAGTCCATAAACTGTCTTAACCGTAGATCGAGCCTTAAAAAAACTTCATAATTGTAGATTATGTATCACTTTTGATACATACTTGTAGTACATGGAATTGTCACGATTATTGATAGATTTTGTTAAAAAATTTTAATATTTTAATTCATTTTAATAAAACTATTTACTTACTATTATTACATTTTATTATCACGTTTATGAAATTTGCGCCAAAATTTTTGACATGATGTGCATTGCAGCATACATGTCTAGCACCCTGCTTTGTGGCGATTTATAAGTTACCATTTGCTTAGATAGTACAGCTTATTGTCACTCGCATCAGTAACACTCTCAGTTGAGGGCTGGCTGAAACCTGATGGTACAAACCATTCTTGTGATTCGTTCGTTGTCAATGTCATGTGAGGTAAAAAAGTTTAATGTTGCAATAGAACATCGATTATGTCAATAACAATTTTCTCTCTTTGATTCCTCTCTCTGGTTTCCCAGATACGGGTTTCCCCAAATACTGCTGTAAGTAGTTGCTACGCACGTAGCATGTACTTGAATCTAAAACTGCCAATTCAACTTCGGTGGACCACGAAATTTATAACGACCATCAAATTCAATTAGTTACTAATCTACAGCGACAAAATTAAATATGAGTTGAAAAGGAAAGAAAACATAAATCAATACCAAGCTTTAACCCGTAAATCTCTTTATGAAGCTTGATTTATATAAATATCCTTAAATTAATTTCCCTAACAATCACTGTAAGTATTCCATCATTAAGTATCAAATTTCAATTAAAATCGCTGGAGGTAATTTCCATTTTCCACAATAAAACTAAAAAGTTTTCGAATTCTGTTGCTAAAAACTTTAATTTGAGATGAAAATATACCAAAAAGGAACATAAAAACATAAGTATCATTATTTAAATATATTTTCTTTAATTTTCTTACCTTTTAGGCGAACAAAAAATTAAATTTTTAAAAATCTTAAAAAAGGATATATGGGCTGCTCTGAAAGTATGATAGCTAATCCCAAACCATTTATGAAGTATTATTTCTTACATAAAACCACAAGTTGTGTGATAAAAGTTTTATGAAAATTGTTAAAATTTTCTAACAAAAAATTCAGATAAATATATATTTTTTTTAGGAAAAAAATCCTTTTCATTTGAATTGCAAAAAAAGGCTTTAAGAATGATTATTAAAGGCTGCAAGACTTTCAGCTCTTTTTTCGAAAAGGCGTAATAGCGAATGATTCTGTTATCTTATACGTTCGTAGTTGACCGAAATATTATCATCTGTAATAAAACATGGGACGAAACACATTCTTCTAATGTTTGTCTGTCACATGAGACAAATATGAGAAGAGCAGGTAGAAATTACTAGATTTTTTCATCCCAAACTACTAAAGGCAGTTTGTTCTGTTCCAAGTAGTACCATCTTCGGCGATAAACATCTGTATCATTTTTGATACAAAGCTCGATCTACGGTTAATACGCTTATAGGAATAACGAAAGTGATGGAAGTTATGGTGCCTACTATTTGAATACTGCATTGTCTAAGACTGTTCTGCTTTATTCAAATCTAAGGTTAAATTAGGTGAAATTGATAGTTGTTCATTAACATGTTGGTAATTGTAAGCATTTAACCAAAACTTAACAACACACCATTAGTAATGAGATTTTATATGATATCCCTATATCCTGGAGTCCATATTAGAGTTGTCTTTAAATGATCATAAACTTCTCACAGAACTTCCCAGCTGCCAGGGTAAATTTAAATAAATAAATAAATAAATTTTAGAGAAAATTCCATCGGCTAACAGAAATAGCACCGCTTTCAACCTGACCGTGACCTCGGCTTGGAAAATACTGCAGGTGTAAGGCAAATTCTAATGTTTAAATTATGAATACACATACTATAATGTTAGCTTTTAAGAATTTTAGAGTGAGCTTTGTTGATCTATGATATACACTGAATCCTAAAGTTGTACCTGCGATTAAGAAAATTACAAGGAACTACTTGAATATGCCTACGGCTTCCCAGTATTGTACTTTTTCGAGTGTTTGGGATCGTATCTTTGCAACGGCATCACGAATAACTCTCTGAATTATCTCTGAATAACATTTTTCTTTGACGGCACCTCATAGAAAATAATCCAACGGTGCCATATTACAGCTTCTTGGCGACCAATTGACATCACCATTTCAGCTAATTAAACGGTCATCAAACGTTTGATGCAAGAAATCGATTGTGGCATGAGATGCGTGGCAAGTTGCACCATCCTATTGAAACCAAATGTCGTTCACATCTGTATCATGAAGAGCAGGTACAAAAGAAAATCGGTTATCATGGTGCGATAGGTGTCTTCATTGACCGTAATGGTTGAGTCGTCCTCATTTTCAAAGTCTCGACATCATCGTGCAGTTTCTTTTTGGCCTAATAAATCCCAACGTTGCTCGAGCATAGATCCATTCATTAGGTTCAGTGGAGATAAGATACTGAACTTTGTGACAGAATAGAATGACATAAGTATTGCCAGATTCGAAGACGATAAATGGACCACCCAGTAGATCGTTAAGGGGAAAGTTAACTCTGATCGTCTGATCATTTAAACTTTCTGATCCTATTGCTACTGAGTTTAAAAGTTTATATGGTCATCAGAAAAAGAATCACCCGGAAAATTTGATATAAAAAAATAAACAAAATGCTTAAAGAAATGCTCAGAAGAAAACTTATTACAATTTTTATTTTACCATTGAAAGATTCAATTGTAAATGAAATCAAACTAAAGAAAATGAGTTTATTAGCCCACCGGGTATAAAGCGTAGCCCTATAATGAAACAAAAAAACCTTGAACTAAACAAATGGCCAACATGCTGCCTGAATATAGCCATGCTTCTATTAAACTGAAAATATACAAACAATAAAGGCTTCTTCAGTGAGATTTCAACGCAAAGAGAATAACAAGAACAAAAAAAATATATTTTTCAGTCACACACACGAGCTAAAAATTTTCCATGGATTTCTCAAAAAAGAAAACAAAATGCAAAAAAAGGAATCCTTTGGCATCCTTTGGATTCCATGGGATTATTGAAACGAAAAACGTAGCAAAACAATCGGTTTTAATTAGACAAATGAAAACAGTGAATGGGGCCAGGCGGATATGCGTATTGAAATGTGAAGCAACTGAGTGTTAAAGGTAAAGTGTAAAGACAAGGCAACACAATCTCAATTTAATTTGAACAATGAGTGAAAGGTTATGGTCTTGTTATTGTTGTTGGTTAGTGTCAACTCAACACAGAACTGTTTCCAATTTTTTCTCTCTTTTTTCCTTCCCATAGCGACCATTATTGTTCAGACTGGCCGTCTGTCTGTCTGTCTACATACCTACCAGCCTGCTAATCTTTATGTTTGTCATCATGTGTTGTTTGGATTATTGTTTTAGTGTTTGCGTCCTGAGGTCACATACGTGTTGTTGTGTTTTTCTAGTTGCTTTGTTCTCTAATACTTACATGTACTCATGTTGCGAATGATTTGTTGAACCATCCGGCCATTCCGAATAGCAGACTGTTCGTAGACCATCTTTGCTGGCAATAACATCGGTTGTGAAGAACAACAGCATTGGACAGGCTATAATGGCTGATACCAACCAAATGACAGCAGCAATTGCCAAATTATTACGTTTACTCATACGTGGTTTTAACGGTTTCATTATAGCCACATATCTTCAATGGTTTGGTTGCAGGTGTTGTAGATTATATTGTTGCCATCATTGTTGTTCGGCAATGAAAGCGTAAATGAAAATATAAACGAACATGTAAATTAATTGAATTATTTTGTTAGTCTTTTAAGGAAAGTTTAAAGACAGATTAAGTGTTAAGGGTGTTAAGAAAAAAAAAAATAAAAATAAAGTATAGTATACTAGAAATGTTTTTTTTTTCGTTGATGTGGGTAGTTTTGATATTCGCTCGTACCTTAAAATCGATAAAACCTAATCAGAATAAGCTCCGAAGACAAATCAAGTTATATTTGGTTTCATTCGTTGGCGGGAAAATCGTTACTTTGTTGTTTTCTTCATCTCAGATCAAGTTGACCCCAATAAGTTCTGAATAATCTTTTACAAACGAAACCTAAATAAAAAACCGCCTACTTTATACAGAAATGGCGTGGCACTTCGAATTCGAGGTTTAATTGCCAAAGAGGACGAATATATTTTAATCATGATTTCCGTATTTATAAAATAGAGACATACATACATACATACATACATAATTGGTCATTATAACCCTTCAGTCTAGATTATTAGGTTAGGTGAGGTTAGAGGACGTGTACTTGTCAATTAAGACAAGTACAGTACCCGGAGGTCGAATTGGCCCATTATACAACGTCCTAGTTTCTCACACCACTTATCTTGTGTATGTTAATTTTATACATGAGTTGTGGGACCTACAGTTTAACGTCGACTCCGAACGACAGATTTTTTGAGAAACTTTTCATGGCAATTTTATTTACTCTTAGAGCTTCTGCTATCATTCAGAGAGAGAGAGAGAGAGAGAGTTATGTTTTAATGCAAAACTTTGATAGCTATTGTCGGCTGATTGTTGAGTGATAGTCGAAGTCAGTTAATTAGAATTTTCATTGAAACCTGGAGCATCGTAATCAATCCATTTCTGAAGCTAATAGTGACTAAGAATATAACGAATTTATTTAAATCTCTTGAAGCAATGACAAGCTACATCTTAGGTGTACGAAGAAGCATGTAAAATTTTTCAAAAGGTCACACAGTTGTAGGTATTTACAAAGGCAGCAAGAAACAAAAAAAAAACATTTTAAATTCATCTCTGGCATTAATTCCATTGCTGCGCATTGAAAACAAAATTTAAAACCAAAATTAAAAAAAAACGAAAATCAACAAGTAAAACATTTGCCTTCTTGAGATCCTTTATGGGTATCACTTTGGTGATGTGGTCGTGACTGTGCACAAAAAATTAAGCTTTTAAAAGCATCACACATTTAATTTCATTTCATCACGCATGCCAAGCTATTTTTCGGCAATTTTATGTGATGACATGCCACTAAAATTTCTGTTTTTTTTATTTTTGTTTTTGTTTGCATATTTAAATTTGTAACTGCGTAACACACATATACAGAGCAGAGCTCTCTACAAATGACTATTAAATGCATGCACACGTCTATATGTATATACCCGTATGTGTACTAACCACATTCTCTTTCAATTAGACGTGTTTTAAAGTCTCTCTCATTTCGTTAGGCGGACAGAATGGGAGAAATATTTGATGTATTTTAAGCAATAATTTGTAATAATAATAGATTGTGTTTGTGTGTATGACTGAATGCCAGTGTGTGTGTGCGTATAATATTTATAATTAACTTACCTATCGATTGATATCGCCATCAGAGTAAATACCGATGCACTTATACTCAGTGTTGCTATGAATTGGGATACTTTACAGTAGAGTTCACCAAAAGGCCAATCATTGTGCAGCATATAAATGTAATTGAACGTTACATTAAGGCTTGATACCATCGCATCTGCTATCGATAAATTAACTGGAAAAATATATATAAGCAGAAGCGCCACATACATTAATCATTATTAAGTTCATTTTGTATCTATGTAGGTTGGGAATGGTGTTTGATATGAGCATTAAAATGAATTTAATGAACAACAAAACAAAAAAAATTTAAAAGTAATTAAAAGCATAACCACATAAACGAAACATAATCAATAGTAACTACACGCTGTGGGACAGTGTACATTACGGTGTAATTAGAATATTTTGATTTTTGTTTCGAAGGTAACAATATTTCTCGATTATTTAATCAAGCCATGCCGTCATCAATCATCAAATCACAGAAGTAAAGATGTAGTCAAGCATTAGCCTTATCTTCCAAGGTGGATGTAGTTGATGTTCGTATTTAATGATGCATTAGTGCATTGCATTTAAAATATTTAAACTATCACTTTTGTTATAGTAGGGTATTATAAAACAACTGCATGGATATTAATTATGGTTTTAGTAACTGATTAAAAGGATTTTCAACAATAAACTCATTTACATTGCTGTTGTTGTTGTTGTTGTTGTAATAAATTGCAGCAATAATAACATGTGATGATAAATAATATCCACAACAGTATTTAACGTAACAATGTATCCCAACTTCAGAAGACTTGCAAGGCATTCAATGGATCTCTCTACTGGCAGAGGTTGTTAACAATGGCCTGCTTATAGCACACGATAGAAGTGTAAGGTTTTTGATTCCTTCAAATAACCTGAATCCGAATTTTATTTAATAACAAACATATACGACCATACTCAAATACCATGTCAGCCACCTCGGAGCTGCGATTTGACACCGTTGAACTATTATTTGTGGGGTGCCGCCAAAAATAAGTGTTACGCCGACAAGCCAGAAATTGCAATTGACGCTTTAAAGGACAATATTCGTAAAGTCATTGGTGAAATACAGCTGCACACAATCGATAATGTGCTTAAAAATTGGACCGATCGTGAAGGCTACTGCATGGCCAGCCGAGGCAGCCATTTGAATGAAATTATTTTCCATTATTAACCGGAAGGATTGTACTTTCATATAAAAAAAGAAATTTGAGAAAATATTCAATAGTTTTTTAAAGCATTTTCAAAAAAAAAGTTATTTGGTGGACCCTTTATCTTCTTCATTTGTGAATTAATATTCTACAGGCCTGTTCTAACAAGTTCGTCAGCTACAAAACCCGCTGGGATGTTCCTGTGATCAGAAATTCATATCAGATTGATACGAAACAAGCGTAAGACTCAATCAAGCGAATGCTTGAAGATTGAAAAAGAAAAAATATTGTGACTGGATTGCCAGAAAAAATAAGAATTGAATGCAACTCCAAATACTCTTGAGCAAACTCAGAATGGGCGTAAAATTGTTAGGGTAACGGACAGACATGCTATGGTATGATCAACTTTTTTAAGCAAAATTTCACAATCTATCTTATTCCTCTTATTGACCTTCACAGGATCCACGGAGCTGACAATGTCTATGTTTTCTTTTTTTGTTTGAAAAACAAGAGAAAAATATTGTTTCATGGTTAGGTTCGGATCAGGTATAGTGAACTTTACTCTGTATCTAGAAATATTTAAATAGGAGAATTATACAGAGAAAATAAAGTGCTAACATGAAGCCTATCAAGGACAACAAATAAAAGGCTTTTGAAAAGGTAGTGCAAAACGCATTTTTTCTGTATGGCAACAGCTTTCCTAATGTTATGAAGAGTTTTGCATCATAATTTTTATTGAGGTCAATTCTCAATAGGGATGCCAATTGGGAAATCCCGAATCCCGAAAATTTGAGGGAAATTGTAAATTTTAAACTCGAGAATATTTAAAGACACTTTAAATCAATATTTCTCCCCACAAGCTTCGATTGCAAGTATGTGAATAGATTTGAGAGCGTGTATAGCCATGACTACAAATCAAAGAAAAAATATTCCGATGTCATGGGAAAGAAAACGGAAAGTAAAAAAGTACTAGAGTTGGGTTAGAGAGAGTGAAAATAAAAAAAACTTTTTGTACAGTGAGCGTCAAAAGTAACTGTACATTAAAAAGTATACATTTTTTAAAATTGAAAATTGCAAAAAAAAAAAATTACAAAAAACTTCAAAATATTGACAAATTTTTTCGGGCAATCTCCCTAAATGGTAAAAGTTGAGTTTGGTGATTGTTAGAATTTTATCCATAGTGTACAGTTTCTTTTGACGCTAATATGTGGTAAAAATGGAGCTAAAATCATCTTTCCTTAGCAGTCTTTTTCAAATTCCGCTAAGAAACCCATTCTTTGTTTAAACGAGTGCAACGCTAACGTAAAAATTAACTTTTTAAACTAACTTTTTAAGTTCTGATGTTCATAATCTCTTGTGATTATTTAATGCAATAGTTGGGTATCATTCTCCATAACTGTATTTAATTATCGGTTGGCAATGTTTTCCTTTTTTCAATATGAGTGTGCTTTTGTGTGCATATATCGTTTAAAGTGTTTATTTTTATATCCTTTTTATTATTGTTGTTGTTGTTGTTATTGGTGCTGTGTGTGTTTGTGTGTCAATTCCATAGACGACATGCTTATTAACATGATGACTCTGTATTGTTGTCATTGTTGTTTGGTTAGCTTGAGTTCTGTGCTTTTGAAAGCCTGTTAAAGTATAATTTGATACTTTTACTTTACACAACATGTCTGGCTGGATGGCTATGGATCGATGTGGTTGGCAAATAATTAGAATTCAATGAATCAATGGTGAAGGAGACATTGTTTAGTTTATTCAGTATAATATCTATGGGAATGTATTAATTATTTTAAAATTATGAAATATTGGGAAATAATTGATTAAAAATATGATCAAGACTTTGGGTTTTACAGGCTTTTTCCAATTATATGCTAAATGGTACATATTTTATTGTGTTTAAATATTTTGATTGAAATATTTCTTTAACTTTTTCAATATTTTTTTTAAATGTTGATGAAGCGTTAAGACTTTAAGAAAATTTTTTAAATTTGTAATCTTCTCCAAGTTTTTAGAGGAGTGTTTAAGCTTCTTTTTAAAACTCTTTTTAAATTCTAAAAATTTTTACACAACAATACATGCTAAACTCATGCATGCTAAACTTTAAACCTCATCAGTTTGATGTAAAAAAATTAAAAAAATTTTCCCATTGAATTCAACTTTTGTTCTCCAAATAAAACTTTCAACGAAACCATGCCAGTACAATTCTAGAAAAACTATGGAAATGAAAAAAAATGGAGAAGAATAAAAACCGCCTACAGCTTACAAAAGCTTAAAGGGTTGTTGGTTATGCTGCCATTATTATTGTTTCATTAGAATTTTCTAGTGCTTCGAAGCAAACAAAATCAAATAAATCTCTGAAAACGCACAGAAAGATAAAATTCTGTAAACGATTGAATATTTTAGTCTCCCCCTGATGCCATAAGTTTGAAAGAGAACATCTGCTAGAGTTTCTAAGTACTCCTACGGATATGTGGCATGAAGACTTTTACAAAATGGTTTAAATGAACGCATGAATGAATGTATGTGTGTTTAAATGATGGAATATATAGATAATAGAGGTAAATATTGAAATTAAAAGAAAACAAAACAAAAAGTTTAAATCAATAGAGAGGCCTGTTATCTGTATCTGTAAAATAAGAATTCTGTGATGGTCAGTATGTATACGGTGGGCCATCTATCGATTTCAATTTAAACCATCGGTTATTTCAAATCTGATAATACTTATGTCGTTCTATTCTGTCACAAAATTCAGAATATTTTCTCCACTGAATGTAATTAATCGATTTACGCTTGAGCAACGTTGGGATTTATTGAGCCAAAGAGAAACAGCACGATGATGTTGATTTTACCAAAAAAAAATCTTTTCAGAAGATGAAGCTCATTTTTATTCTGCCGTATTTGGGGCTCAAAAACCCATACGAGGTCTTACAGAAGCCAGTGCACCCATTACAAGGAAGTTTTTGGTGCTAATTGTGGAGCGGAGGCATCATTGGCCCATATTTCTTTGAAAATGAGTACGACGCAACCATTACCATGATAACCGATTTTTGTGTGCTCGCTCTTTAAGGTATTGATGTGAACAATGTTTGGTTTCAACATAATGGCGCAACTTGCCAGACGTCTCATGCAAAAATCGATTTATTGCGTCAAACGTTTAATGACCTTTTAATTAGCCGAGATGGTGATGTCAATTGGTTGCTAAAAAGCTGCCCGGTAGAGAAAAATGTAATGCCGAAAAACCAGAGACAATTGAGCATTTGACAACCAACATTCGTGACGTACGTACGTAATTGGTCATTACAACCCTTCAGTCAGGATTACGACCTAGTTTCTCACACCACTTATGTTGTGTGCGTTAATTTTATACATGAGCGGCGGTACCTACAGTTTAAAGTCGATACCGTACGACAGACTGTTGAGAAACTGTTCATGGCAATTTTATTTACTCTCAGAGTTTTTGGCAGAAATCTGCTGAGAGGAAGTCACTGAAAAAATACTTTTTGTATTTTGTTTTGATGTCTGGCCTGGGGCTCGAACCCTGGCTTTACGTCTAATAAGCCAATACATTACCTACTAGACTACGGCGACTTCATACACTCGAAAAAGTGCACGAAAATTAAATAAATTTATCAAAATTTCATACTTATAAAGGGTCCTCCCTTCGTAAATAATCGTATTTAAATCAATCCGGGTTTATTGTGGATAAACAAGAAATTTTTCTTTCTTCAAATTAAAATTTTCTTCTTAGAAAATGGATGAAGTACCGACGGTAAGCATCTTATAATGCAAGCATGAGTAATTGACAAACCTAGAGTGCCTGCAATAGTCGGACCTCTTTTCAGTGTTTATCTACTATTATAGCATAGTGTAGGGATACTTATGAATCTAACTGACCATCGATCAACTCATATCTTGTTTGTCATGTGAAAAAAGAGCATTTGATTAAATCCTTATGCCCTTAAGACCACTTACAATCACATACTCCTGTATGTATGGCCCCTGGAGCAGAGAGTATTTTATTGTTTACAGTTGTTGTTGGTGTTTCTTTAATAAAAGCAATAAATTTATTGTATGTCAATCTTAAAGCATTAAAAATCTATTTTAAAAACATTTTTAAATAAAAAAATAACTAAAATTGCAATTTTTTTATTTCTGCCATACATTTCTGTTGCAGCTGATGTACAGTGAATGTCAAGAGAAACTGTACATTAAAAAATATACTTTAATAAATTACCGTTATTTTTAATTTAAAATTATTTTATTGCCAGTTTTTAAAATTGTAACAAAAAATAATTTTAAAAAATTTCGAAATATTGTAAAATTTTTTCGGGCACTCTCCTTATGTTGTGTTTGGTTATTGTTAGAATTTCATCCATAGTGTACAGTTTCTTTTGACGTTGACTGTATTTATATTTATTGCCGTATAAATTCACAATAGATTTGTAGTTTTCTTAAAGAACAAGACAAAAAGAAAAAGTTTTGATTTTCCCTGTATGTAGATATGCATGTCTATCGACCATAAACTATGGAATTGCATACGAATTGCCAACCCACTTGTTATTGACCAGAAATAGAACAAAAGTAGAAAAGAAAAAAAAGAAATTCTACCGGAAGCAGTTGAAAAACTATTTCAATTGAAAATTTTAGACAAGACGATGATGATGATAAAGAAGCAGCAAAAAGTAAGAAAAATAAAAATGACATGAGTATGTAACGTAACGTAAAGCAACCACATGAATACATAGTTTCGTTTACTTTTTTTTGTTTGAAAAGAAAACTTATGACAATAACACATGTAATCTACGTTCATACTATGTGTTGTGGCTTATACGTTACGGTACGTATGTATGTTAATTGTAGCAGAACTTAGAAAAAGTAAAAGTTTTTTTTAAAGAAAAGAAAAGATTCAACAACAATAGTCGTTAAAAAAGGGAAAATATTTTCATGTCACAGTTGACAAAAACTATATTTTATTGTTGTTGTTGCAAAATAACAAAAACAAAAAGAAATAAACAAAGAAGAAGCAAATAAATATACGACAAAATATCTCTGTAAAGAGCATAGTTTATGGATAATAACTTGTAATAATTTTTTTCTTGGAAGATTTTACATTAAGAATCACAGTTGCATTTACATGAAATAAAGCGAAATAACTATGGGGGTTAGAAGATAGGAAAAGGAAAGGAAATATTAAATATTTTAGAGAGTTTGCTCTCCTAAAGAAACCCTGATACATATTAGAAGACACATTCAATAGAAATGTTATTTGTGAAACCATATGGAGTCTGCTCCAGGCTAGAAAATCTTTAGAAACTCTCTGAAGGCTGTTGAACCGTCGTGCTTCTAAAATATGATCAAAGGAAAATGTATACCTGCCTGCTGATAACTGAATCGTGAGAAACCTGCATGTCTCCACAAGGCAATGTTGAAGTTTAATTCAATTCAGTATCTGGTCAATAAGACCAAATAGAAGGGTGAAGTAATAGTAAATTTAAGAAATACTTCTCGAACTTCACAGCGGTACAAAACAGACGAATCCGATTTACTTTTTTATTAAAGATTTAAAGAAACCTCTTATAGGTATGGGTATATCAGATCCTTAGCGATTAAAATTAACTCTTTGCCTAGCACGTTATGCCTAGGAACTATCATATGACTTCTATTCCTATCTAGACTGTGTTATCGTGTTAATATTCACAATGCTTCCTTGAATGCCATAATGAAATCGTATACCACCTCCCGTATGACATTACAGCAGGACTTCCTCTTCTGTTTTGAGGTTACTATTGTGGAATGCTTAGAAAATATTCAAGCAGTATTTTCCGTGATATTGTGGAGGCAAAAAGGGGAACATTAAGGTGATAGCAAGGGCCCATTAAATAAATCAAAATTAGATGAACGAACAGAAATAAAAGATAAAAAGCCGATCATTCAATGTTAGAAAATAAAGTTAAAAAATTAGGTGCAAAACGTAAACCTCCACACAGAGATCAGTATGGCTTTCTGGGTACATAATCGGTCATAACAACTCTTTACTCAGGATTACGACCTAGCTTCCCACACCACCCATGTTGAGTGTGTTAATTTTATACACGAGTAGCGGGACCTACAGATTAAAGTTGACTTTTCATGGCAATTTTATTTACTCTCTCAGTTTTTGCTAAAAATCTGCTGAGAGGACCTTGGGTTTGGACCGTGGCCTCACATCTACAGACTACAGCGACTTCCAGTCAATGCTCGAGATAAATCGCTTGAGATCAGAAACATTCTTTAACCAGTTTGTCACACTCTACGTACTTCATCTCCCCTTCTGTGGTATAACATACTTCCCAGTATCCCAACACAATGCACTGCATTACAATGGAACATCCCCTAAAAGTAGGTCTTGGTCAAAAAACAGGTCGAGCAGCTCGGAGGAATGAATAAGAAGAGGCCTAACCATTACGTTCACGTATTTTGCAGCGTCTTCTCTTCTCATTTGATCTGCCACCTACCGCCCTAATACTGTGAAGTCTATGATGGTTTTTTTGAAGACTGAACATACATACATACATACATAATTGGTCACTACAACTTTTCAGTCACAATTACGACCTAACTTCTCACACTCTCATATGTTAGAAAACTTTTCATGGCAATTTTCTATTCACTCTCAGAGTTGTTGTCAGAAATCTGCTGGAGGAAATCGCCGAAGAAATATTTCGTTTAGTCGGCGATGTCTGACTTGGGGTTTTTTAAACCGTGGCCTCAAATCTAATCAGAAAAAACACTATCTACTAGACTACGGCGACTTTTGTTCTACTATATGCTGGTCAAATATGGACTACGAAATGAAAGAAATATTGTTTCAAACATTTTTTAGCCTTGAGATGTAGATTTTCTGGGTTCACAATTATCCTACGTTATCGTCTTGCAAAAACCATATTGTGGCATATGGCATCATTTAGACGACATTTTTTTTTCTTTCTTAAGTTTAGAAAATTGTAAACAAATTGAAATTTTCATAGAATTTTAACCCACTTTCTGTACAGCTCATTATGCAAAAATCTCATTGTCATAGTTTTATTGTATTTTTAATATTTTATTACAGCCGGAAGCATTAATCTTAACAATGGTATGAAAAGAAAAGAAAAGAAAAAAGCCATAAAGAGTATGAAACGATTTAAAATTAAATGGAATTTTTATGTAAGCCACTGTTCCTGCCAGTGCTATTTTCCACAAATAAAAAAGAAAAGTTATTTATTTAAGCCTATTATTAGCCATCGTGGCAATGTCAACGTTGCCTTTTTATTTCTTATTGTTTTTGGTTTTGTTGTTTGGTTTTTTTAAACACACCCCCACACCAGATTTATTTTCGTTTTTATTGTATTTTATTTGAGAAATTTCTTTCCTCAGATTTATGAAGTCATGTTGGCAATAATAAAAGGCGGCGTTTATTTCCCATTGTGTTCCATTTCGAAAAATAGAAAATAAAATAAAATTTTCAGTATTTAATGGATAATATTCAGAATTACGGGGAAAAAAAAAGTGAAAAAATTGAACCATAATTTGCAAAAGTCCCAAAAGTTTCTTTTTTTTGCTTTTTTTATTTTCCTAATATTATTTTTCTTTTGGCCTTTAGGCTTTACCTTTCCTACGACTTAAATCTTCTTTGAAATATTAAGATAAAATCATTATTAATTTGCTTATTACTTGGGGATTATTTAGTGCAGGGAAGGCGTAATCTCCTATTCTAAGGAATTCGTTAAATTAAGGTGAAGGCATTTAAAGAAGAAAGAAACTGTCAAACGTTTTAGGCCCACAATAAGCAATAAATGTAAAATAATTGTTATCTTTCTTTTAAACTTAATTTATTCTGCTAATTTTTATTTATTGGTGTGTGTAAATAGCTGTCCGCCTCCGTCTTCGACAAAGTAAATAATTTCAAAACGTGGTCGAATACAATGCACTGCATTTGTAGATTTTTTTTGTTTTCTTTCAATTTCAAAAATCAAGTTTTTTTTTAGTTAGTATGGAAGGGTTGCCATCTATGCTGTTTCATTAATCAATATTCTTTCAGATATGCATAAAAATATCTGTAGATAGGATTGTGACAAACTTCTTAATGGCTAGACACCAAATTCTAATGCAACAAATTCTAAGACAGCTTATGGCTGTTGCTCATCTGTATAGAGCGTTACAATGTTTATATGATATCGGTAGTAATTTTCCAGGATACTGCAGAACAGTTAAATTGGTAAAACTGTTGAACTCTTTGGTGAGTTTTTTTACATTAAGAACGCCTTTGAAGATATAAACTAAAAACGACCACAAATAGGGAAAAAGCCGGATAGAGCAATTATGGAAAGTCTGCTCAAATTCCAATGTAGCACGTTCCGCATGCTGGACATAGCTCGGACCCATGCACCTTGAACACAAGTCCAACGACTTCTTAAACAGCTATGTACATATATAAGGTCACAGTATGTCTATCCAATATTCAACTACTCAGCATTGAGCTATGGAATCCCCTTTAGAATTACTTACTGACCTAGTTGGTCATTACAGCACTTTAGTCAGGATTACAACCTAGCTTCCTACACCACCCATGTTGTGTGCGTTAATTTTATGCATGAGTGGGGGGATCTGCAGTTTAAAGTCGACTCCGATCGATAGATTTTTAAGAAACTTTTCATGGCCATTTTATTTATTCACAGAATTTTTGCAAGAAATCTGCCGAAGAAATATTTCTTCATATTTTCTTTTGTTGGAGATGTCTAACCTGGGGTTTGAACCACGGTCTCACGTTCTAATAAGCAAATACACTACCTACTAGCCTACGGCAACTTCATGTCAATTAGTAATTGGATGACCTCAAAAGTCAATTATTCTTTAAGGTTTGGTGTGGCCCCTGTTACTTAAAAGTGCGTTCCGAAATTTTTGCCTGTTCTTGGTAAATGTTGTGTCACTTATACTCCATTGCCGATTTTCACCAATTTCTAAAGAAGACAGCCATATGTCTCGTTACCATCTTTTATTAGATTATATTCATTCAGATTATAATGCGATCGCTTTAGATATGTGCTTTCGCGATCGTTTATAAGATTATAAATTTTATTTTTATCAATTTGTCCAGTAATGGAACAGTTTGCCATGTTTTCCCATCTGCTTTTAAACTCACGTATTTAATTTTGCTTTGGACTTCTGAATATCTCGGTTGGGATAGGATGGTTTTATCAGATTTCTGATATCCAGTAACCAGGAACCCTGGACTACCAGAATTCACTAGCATCAGCTTCTCTTTCGTATACTGCCATCAAAGTTGTTTAAATTTGATAGCCACCGTAGTCCAGTAGGTTGGGTGTTGGCTTATTAAACGTGAGGCCATGGTTCAAACCACAGTTCAGTCATCTCCAACAAAATGAAGTACGAAAATATATTTCTCTCGACGACTTTCTCTCAGCAGATATCTGACAAAAACCATGAGCATAAATAAAATTTCCATGAAAAGTTTATCAAAAATCTATCGTTTGGAGAAACTAGATCGTAATCCTGGCTGAAGGGTTGTAATGACTAATTATGTATGTGTCTATGTAACTTCTCTACACATCGTGTGACGAGCTAAGCAAATGACTTAAGTGGCGTGGGCGTTTGTAACGCTGCCTGGCTGTCAAAGCTATGTACTTACTTGACGTTATTCCTTTAGCTAAACGTTAAAGAAATTTGGTATAATTTTAAATTTGAGCTTCCCATGTAATTACAATCCGAAAAATTATGAGAATTAATGCATATTACCGAATATAAAAAAATGTTGTAACACAATGAAACATCCCACGCTATACCACATTTGTTATCAAACGTATGAGTGATGTGAACAATTTTATTGAAAATAAATCATACGCCCCATAAACCATAAAATGGCTTTAATTCGCTGCTACTAACAGCTTAATTTCCAATACAGTATCTTCCTAAAGAATTTTAATATTTTTTGTTTTTTTTTAAGTGTCACTACCAAGAAAAAATTGTGAAAAAAATAAAATAAAATCAAGAAACCGTGAAAAAATTCCATTAAAATTCTTATTAAATGGCAGATTAAACATTTGCTAACAATTTATAAGAGATACACTAAAGTGCCTTTTAAACACAATGACTTAATGTCACTGCAACAGTTTTGAGTGGAGTGAAAGAAAATAAGAAATTATCGTTTAAATATTCTAACATTCTGTAAATAAAAAAAGAAAAAAAAGAAAACAAAAAAACACAATGTAAGATAAATTTAAAACAGAGATTCAACAAGATGTTTAAAACATTTGACAATGACAATGACAATGACAATGACAATGACAATGACAATGACAATGACAATGAAGTACATGATGGGCATATGAAATAAAAACAAAAAAACTCTGCCTCCTTATTGATTAAATTACTCCATAAACCAACGTTTACTGGAATAAAGATGCCGATTACGTTTAAGTAAATAAGTTTAAGGAAAATACCACAATAAATTATTGCAATGATATCCACATTTACATACCTTAACTATATTTTCAACGATTGTAGGCAAAAACGTTTCGCCGTTTAATAATGTTTGAAAGACATTTTTATTCTGACTATTATGAAAAGAAATATTAGAAGCACGTACAAGTGCGTACGAGTCTATTAAATAAAAACATAAACGTTTGCAAATACTCAGGCATAGACATTGCAGTCTAGACACTCCATAAAAACAAGCGGCAAGAACATATTCTCCAATTATTTCATATTTTATTTCCATAAGAACTATTCCCTCCCTTCTATAATCTATAGCAGCCTAAAATGTAGGCATAACAAAATGATTAGTATCATTAAAATGCCTATTAGCTCCATATGAATTTGTTTTTAATTGCAGCAGATCAATAAGTCGAAACACGTGCACTAACATTGATGCTAGTGAAGCTCATTACAGAATTTTCTAACTACAGATTCCTCCGCCGTGCGATGGTCTAAGTCAGATTATCCTAAACAAATGAATTTTAAGCCTCAAATGGGTTCAAATCTGCTTTCCTCAGGAAAACGAGCTTTTCTTCTTTTAAAACAAGCATAAGGAGCTCTTACAGTACAGAAGGGTCATACAGACCTGATCATATCTTTCAAATTTTGAAGTCATACTAGGAACATAACTCTTATAAAATGTTCCTGCCTGTAACTAAATTAACGTAGTACTCATGAAAGAAGGAGTTTTCCAACAGCCATACAAGTGTACCAGAAACGAATACATTATCAACACCTTTTGTTGAATTCAACACACATTTAAGCGAACATAAAACCGACATTGAATCGATAATGGGCCGCCACGCAACAGCTTCCATGACAGAGAACGGCTATTAGCTGTCGGAACTCTGTCTCAGATATGTCGTTGTCGTTGGCAACAACGCTTCTCTCCTATGCGAATTTATAAAACGATGTGGGCATCTAAAGAAGCATTCAAACAATATTATCGCAATATTATCGACTGAAACCTCAAAGTAACCAAAGAAAAGGGAGAGTTGTTTCTTCATGGAACTAAAGAATATTTGTTGAAAATACACAAAGAAACCTACTTACTTACGTACTTGGTCATTACAACCTTGTAGTCAGGATTAGAACCTAGCTTCGCATACCAACAAAAGTTACGTCGTTCAGCTTACCGTTGACTCTGAACAACAGATTAGTGAAACTTTTTGTGGGAATTTTATTTACTCTGAGATTTTTTCCCAGAAGATAACTGACAGGACGTCGTCGGAAGAAATATTTTTCTAAGATTTCGTAATTTTTTTGATTTTGTTTGGGTTCAATGTCTGAGCTGGAGTTTGAAGCCCGGGTTCTCGTCTAAATCTACCTTTGAAAATATTTATTAAGATCCTGCCGCCCTTGCCGAAGTGGTATAGTGTTTTATGAGCTCGCCTATAATTCTGAGTAATTCAGAAAAATTTTCATCATGATTTTCAATCCCCTGTATATAATTCATCTGGAAAGCTGTGTCAATTCAATGATAATAAATTTAGGGGATTCGTGCTATCCCACCGGAGATATTCAAAACACAGGGACAGACATTTTATGTGAGTCGCAACTGGCTCCATCTTTAGACAAATTGAGTCCTAAATTTAGCGGATAGGTATTAGAGCAATATTAAATTTACATCTGATCAAAACTGCTATTGCGTCAAGTTTTTTCAGTATCAAAACCGCACGGATTGCTAATTATGTACTCCTCTAATGAGTGGAGATGCTTGAACTGGCTTACCATAAACCAATAAATTATCTACGCAATATAGGTGGCAACCCTATCATTCTAGTAACTGCTTAATTATACCAAATACCTTGTCATTTGAAAATTGATTTACTATTTCACGATTAACTTGATAAATTTCATTAATTCAATTGAAACAAATCAGCGACATTATAATAAGAAGTTGAAAACATGTTTCGTGACAGTCCTAAATATACATACATTTCATGATCATTTTACGGGATATTTTATTGCATTAAAAAACTTTTTTAATTAAAATATTTAACAAAGAAAAAAAACTGAAATAAAATTGGAATTTAAACATTACAGTTATTGCATATAAAATACACAGAATTAATGGAAAAATTGCAAAAATGTCAGAAGAAAAAATAAAAATAAAGAAAAAAGAAAGAAAAATATTTAACAAAAACACAAAATAAATAGTCGATGAACTCACCTATAAAATAATTTGTTACAGTTCGCATACGTTTCGTTGTCATAACGATCCAGACAACAATTAAGTTTCCACCAGTCGCCACAATAACCATTCCACCGAACAGAATGCTCCATAGCAGTTGGCGCCACCAGGGTAAAATAAATGAAATATCACTGGAAATAAAAAAATACGGAAAGAAATGTAAAAAAGAATTTCAAAGAAAAAGTAAAAAAAGTATTTAAAAATGAAGAGAAAATCATTGATTGTGAGAATAAAATGTAACAGAGTGTTGCTGCAACAATTCACACAAAATAAATTTAATAAAAAGTTGCATATTATGACAGGTTTATCGTGTTTTTTTTAAACTTAATTTAAAGAAGTCATTTTTAGACAAGTAAAAGCTGCGATAAGCCACGTTGACATTTTTTGATAGCAAAGGTCATATTCGACTTCAATGCAATGTCGTATTTCAAATTTATTTACGTGAAGTAATTTGTATGTATTCTTTATCGTTGGAATGAAACTGAAGAGTATTCATACAGTAATCTCTGAAATAAAGAGGCGGAGGAAAAATCTTATTGGAACACCATCAAACAAGGCATTAACCAAGATTAAGCAGAATACCGCTTCTTCTACATAATATAGAGTATTAATCTTCTAATTTTATTAGATATCTCCAGACATTGTTAACTGGCATATCTGCCTATACCTCACCAGACTAGATGTTATCCGCTTGTCAGAAAAAGTCCAAATTTTTCTTGAAACATTCTGTGAAGGTTCCAATATTAACTCCACTGTCGTATTTCTATAGAACTCACTCATTTACTTAACTGATCATTACAAACCTTCTCACACCACTTACGTTGTAGGTGTTCATTTTATCCATTAGAGGATAGAGTTTAGGGTCGACTCCGAACGACAGATTTTTTAGAAACTTTTCATAGCAAATTTATTTACTCTCAGAAATTTTTCCAGAAGACTGCTGAGAGGAAGTACCCGAAAGAACTGTTTTCCTCAGGGATTTATTAAAAAAATTTTTATTTGGAGAATTTTGTTAAATGAAGGCACCGTAGCGTAATAAATAGTGTTTTGGCCACTGCCTCTCAGCAGATTTCCGGCAAAAACTCTGAGAGTGAAAAGTCTTTCAAAAATTTGCGGTTCGGGGCGACATTGCCGGACACGATATTAAACTATAGGTGTGAGTGCTAGGTTGTAATCATAACTAAGGCTTGTAATGGCTAATTAAATAAGAAGTGTGTTTATTGGAAGTCACCGTAGTCTAATAGCTAGTGTGTTGGCTTATTAGAAGTAAGGCCAAGGTTCAAACCCCAGGTCAGACCTTTCGAACATAAGGAAATCTGAAAAAATATCTCTTCGGCGACTGCCTTTCAACAGAATTCTGGGAAAAAATCTGAAAGTTAAAAAAATTGCCATGAAAAGTTTCTCAAAAAAATCTCGTCGTTCGGAGTCACCACTCATGTATAAAATTAACAAACGCAACATAAGTGGTATGAGAAGCTAGGTCGTAATCCTGACTGAAGGGTTGTAATGACCAACTAAGTCTAAGTAATTCTAAAGGGGATTCCATAATTCAATGCTGAGTGGTTGAATAATGGATAGACATACTGTGATCTTATATAGTTGTTTAAGAAGACGTTGGACTTGTGTTCACCATGCGGAACGTGCTACATTGGAATTTGAGCAGACTTTCCTTAATTGCTCTATCCGGCTTATGCCCTATTTGTGGTCGTTTTAGTTCATTTCTTCAAAAGCGTTCTTAATGTAAAAAACTCACCAAAGAGTTCAACAGTTCTGCAGTATCCTGGAAAACTACTACCGATATCATATAAACATTGTGCCGCTCTATGCAGATACGCAACAGCCATAAGCTGTCTGAGAATTTGTTGCATTAGAATTTAGTGTTTAGCCATTAAGAAGTTTGCCACAACCCTATCTATAGATATTTTCATGCATATCTGAAAGAATATTGATTAATGAAACTGCATAGACGGGAACCCTTCCATCGTAATGAAAAATCTTTTCTTATAAAAATTCAATTTTAAAGCTTCGTATTAAATTTAAAAATATTCTTTTTAAGTTGAATATTTAACATTTAAAATACCGCGTTTATTCATAAATTCACAGATTTCTGTTTGGCACTATTTTTGCCACAAAATGTCATTTTAATGTTGACTTTTGCTAGAAAACCATAAAACAGATTTTCAAAAAAAAGGAAGAAAAAAATTCTTTGAATTTTAGTTCAAAAAAAATAAGCGGCTTTTGCGGTTTGAGCAGAAAATTTTTTTAATTTTTGTTTTCTGTCAAACGGCTACTGGTTTGATATTTTCTCGTAAAAATTTTTTTTCAATATTTTTTTATTTTTTTTAATTAATTTTATTTTATTTAATTATTGTTTTTCTTTTTATTTTTTTGTAGATTCGCATAAAAACCACATTTGAATTTCATCAAATTGTGAAAAACGAAGTAAAAAACTTACTTTATTAACTGAATGAAATATTTTGAAATCTTCTTTGCAGATTTGATGCCCTACATAAGGCAAGAATATGTCGGTGATAGGAATACCACTGTCCATTAAGTTATTGAAGAGAGCTTATATTATTTGAGAGAATATCATTTGAAGAAATTGCAAAATATAGGGTGGGTGATTTAAAAGTTTAAATTTAAAAATGCAATAAAATAATAACGGTTTGAAATTTGGCAAATTTATATGTTTGCTGTGAAGTACAATTGTTTCGGTTAGAAATGGAATATTATTTGATTCATTTGGCTGCCGCGGCTGGCCTCACACTACCTCCTTTGATTGGACCAATTTTCGTGCACATTTTCGAATGTATGTGGTCGTATCTCGGCAATGGCATCACGAATCTTGGCCTTTAAATGCTCAATTGTCTCTGGTTTGTCGGCATAACATTTTTCTTTAACGGCGTCTTGGGAGCCAGTAGACATCACCATTTCGGCTAATTAAACGGCCATCAAACGTTTGACGCAATAAGTCGATTGTGGCATGAGATGTGTGGCAAGTTCCATCATCGTGTTGAAACCAAACATCGTTCACATGATGAAATTGAGCTTCATACGAAAAGATGATTTTTTTGGCAAAATCATCACTATCGTGCAGCTTCTCTTTGGCTCAATAAATCCCAACGTTGCTCAAGCGTAGATCGATTCATTACGTTCAGTGGAGATAAGATACTGAATTTTGTGACAGAATAGAATGTTATAAGTACTATTGCCAGATTCGAAATAACCGATGGTTTAAAATTTAAACCGGTAGATGGCCCATCCACAATACCAGGGTGTAGGTCGTTAATAACCCAGCAACTATAATAAATCATGATAGGCTACATACACTAAGTGTGATGAGACATTCAGGGGATAAGAATTGTAATTGAGAAAGTGTTTTCTGTAGGCGAACTTGACAGATCGTAGTTTCTTAGTTTTTCAGTTCACTTTTTTCTACTTTTTAATGTTAAAAGTTTTCTTTCTCTTTTTTTCTTTTGCTTTACTTTGTCACCAAGTATTTGTTTTCTTTTTTTGTTTTAATTTTTACTTTGTGAAATTAGATCATCACAGTGTGTGTGTTTTTTTATAGGAATTATGGATTTTAATTAAGCGTACATAGAAGGGCTTTAAAGGGCACATAGAGAAGTGTAAGCAAGGAATTAAAAATCCTTATGATGACAGTGACAGTCAAAGAAGCTCATATTGTTAGGGAATTTAAGATGTACGGTGCAGATTTCAAAAGTTGTCTTAAGTTTTCGTTGCTTTTATTTAAAATAAAAGAGAAAACTTAAAGGAATTTAAAATATACATACATACATACATAATTGTATACCTAGTTTCTCACACCACTTATGTCGTGTGCTTTAATTTTTATAAAGTAATGGCCGGGACCTACAGTTTTAAGTCGACTCCGAACGACAGATTTTTGAAAAACTTTCCAAGGCAATTTTATTTATTCTCAGAGTTTTTGCCAGAAATCTGTTGAGAGGAAGTCGCTGAAGAAATATTTTTTCAGATTTCGTTTAGTTGGGGATGCAGGCATCTGGGGTCTGAACCGAGGTCTCACGTCTAATAAGCCAAGGTACAACCTACTAGACCACGGCGACTTCTTAAAAGGATAGCGAAACTTATTATAGCTTCTGGGTGAGAGAATGACTTCAATTTTATAAAATTTTTAAATCGCAGTTACCTAACATTGAAACTCTATTCCCGCCTAATGTTCTGCAATCTCGACAAACCGTTGTATGATTAATACCACCACCAATACTTCATGTTGCATCAGTCAACCCAATCAATTCATCATCATTATGCGTTAATAAAAACCCCAAGTATTTTTGCAATTAAAAGCAACGAGTGTTTGTGTAATGAGGATTTTTTACATTTAATTACGGTAACATATGTACACTACAGGCAATAGAATAAGAAAAAAATACGAACAAAAAAAAAAAAAAAACAAAAAAAAAACAAAATTAAATCAAATGAAGAAAAGAAATCTCACCCAACGAGCAATAGTATGTTATGCCTTTTCCTGTGTATATTACAGTGTCATTAGCACCCACATGACTTGTACATGGGTTAACAGCAAAGGAAAAGTAAATGGTAGTCAGTAGTGAAATAAAGCATAATAAATTCATTGCACTATTTAGTTGACCTTTACTGCACTAGGCTGTTTGACTTACTTGCAACCATGTTTTAATAACATGAGTACCGTTACAGTTTTTGTTTACAATTAATATTGTGTTAAATGAGTTTCTGGTTTTCGCTGCCTCTCTCTCTCTCTCTTACTCTCATTTAGTTGCTTGTTATGAGTACAAGTGTAAACTCGAAAACATGTTTTTTTTAACTCTCAAGTCTTGGTCTTGTGTTACAATATGGAAAGAGTGAAAAAGAACATGAAAACGTAGATGCTAAATTAATGAATAGCGGAATTTATGTTTTGTTTTTTTTTTCTGCTGCTTATGCTCTCTTTGTTTTCGTTTTGTTAAAACGGAAAGCAAACAAGGACAATATTTTTTTGTGCACGTTATACCATGTCATCTCACACCTATTTAAAGTTGAAGGAAGCGTGTTTGTGTTGTATATCAAAATGCATTGGTGTTAACGAATAAATAACTAAATATGTAAGGGAGTGAGCAAGTGAGTGAGTGAGTGAGTGAGTGACTGTATGAGTGTTTGTGGTATTAAATGTTAAGGACGTCACTTCAATTTATTTGCTGTGTAGGAGAGAGAGAGAGAGAGAGAAAGAAGTGACAGAATAAAGAAAAGTGAAGCAAAATTTGTTAAAAACAATTTAAGTCAAACCACAAAAGAATGCAATTAGCGGTAAATGTTTCCGTTACTTGTACAGAGGACGATGTAAACAACAAAAGTCTTAATTAATAGCATATTCAGCAAATGAACGAGTATAAGAATATCAAAATAAGCTAAAGTGAGGTCTGTAATGACGGCTTTATATACAGTGAGCGTCAAAAGGAACTGTACATTAAAAAAAATATAGCGTTATCTTTTAATTTAAAAATTAATCATTGCAAGTATTCAAAATTAAAACAAAAAAAAAATACAAAAAACTTCGAAATATCAACATTTTTGGGGCACTCTCCTTGAGTGGTAAAAGTTTAGTTTGGTGATTGTTCGAATTTTATCCATAGTGTACAGTTTCTTTTGACGCTCACAAAATTGTTGGCATAAATTTTAATTCAAATTTACTTTTTCCAAACATTATATTGTATACGATGCCAATGAGCTGCGTTGCTAATGAAATTTTTATTTCATTATAATGCTAAGACCTTGACGTTATTTGTGAACTCTAATATCATCTAAATGCACCTTCATTTGGAAGCCCAATATCACTTTAATCTTCAAATGTACCATTACTTTCGCTACGTACTGTATAAACAATTAGGCACTGTAACAGGTGTACGCAATAACAGCACGGGTATTAAATAAAAATAAATTTCACAGACTTCCGCTTTAATTTTATGTTTAAAATCTATACAAATGGCAGCTCTAATCTACATAAGTATACCACAGATGTATGCCAAGTACCACAGGAATATATTGTCTGACGAAATGTATTACAAAAATATTATTAAAAAGAGATAAAGGTTAAATTAAGCATGAGAAATATGAACAAAAGAAGAAAGAAAAGAAAATAAAAAATAATTTCATACCAAAGGCAACATATTGTAAGAAAAGCCTTAAGAAATTTAAATGATTTGAATGGTAATACGTAATGGCTCCCTGTATTCATGGTGCAGAAAATTTAATGCCAAATAGGCGATGATGTGCACATACATATGTGCGACCAAACTGTGCTCTAAGAAAATCATATTGAATGAATGAACGAATGTCATACACATTCACACATTATTATTAGGGATTTGGTTTGGAGCTGTGATGAAAAATTTACTGTTAATCATACTTTTAAAGCATGAGTTTAAAAAGGTTGAGAACATTTAAATATCTGCTTACATTTATCCTTGTTTTGACATGACAATTAGTCAGTCGATGACATTTTTTTTGCCAACATTTATGCAAATCCAGGGAAAGATACACACAAAGTGAACAAATTCTAAAGGAGCAAGAGGTGTTGTAAGGTTACTATGATAACAAATTGCTTCAAGAATGATTTAAAGAATGACATAAGTATTGTCAGATTCGAAGTAACCGATGATTCAAATTTAAATCGATCCGATACATATCCAAATAAATGTATTCGATAATTGGGTCGTAATTTTCAAAGGCTATACAAAAGAGTCAGTGGAGGAGCTCCCGAGGAAAAGCCCTTGATGTGAAGATACAGAGCTATTTAAAGTGTCATGATTAACATACTTTGTTAATCAACATTTGGACATTGTTGGAAAAGTTTGACTGCCTAAGAATCAAGCTAAGTTTATTCATCAATCCGATATAAAATAGTGTTAGCTCCGTTAGAGAAAAAGGGAGCCAATTAGGACATATTTATGTCCAGCCAAACACGGATACAACTCCCCAAGGATTACCTTTAATGATTCGCTAAACCAACCTTAGGATGCTCGTCGAGTATGTGGATTCTTATAATAGAAATGTTATGTCGTGTTTGTAGCCATTCCTTTTCTGTACAAATGTTCTCAGAAGACTACAATGCGCGGTCAAAATTCCGGCTGCCATTCGAATGAAAGTTAAAACACTTGCTTTGTTATTTAACGCAATTTTTGTTGCACTCTTTTCATTTCCAGTATCTATCTAGCGAAGCATGATAGGCGTCTTCGTGTCTTGAAACTGACAAAATAAATTTGCATACCAAGCAATATAAAGACAAAGAAATGGAAAGACAGAGATAGATATAGAGAGGGAGAAAGAAAAAGACCCAAAAGTAAAAATGGAGAAAAACAAGCAACTCACATTTCAATGTCGTCATGACATGTAAGTAATTTACATGACATTTATACATTCATTCCTTCATTCATTTATTCATTCCCTGAATACTGTCGCATTATTTAACGGTGTTGCATTAATAAATATTTCTTGTAGAAGCAGTGCGTAAAATTAATTTCAATGACTCAACGTTGTTTACAAATGGTATACTTTAAAGGACACGGAACAAAATAAAAATAAAAAAATTCTTCGCCATTGTTTTTGTTTTTTGCATGGAATATATTGATGCGACATGGCATAAATTTGTTTGTCAATCCATTTTTTCGAAAATTGTTTTCAAACAAATTTGCATGACACAATTAAAATTACTTAAGAAATGCCAAAGCAACTTCAAAAAAGGGCGACTTGTTACAGACATTAACCAAAAGGCATATCATAATTAACAGGACGAAAGTAAATAAATACGAAGGAAAAAAAGGGTCAAAAAGGTCTCAAACCCTATATCTAAAGTGTAATATTTAAAGGCAAAAATTTATCCTCACAACTAAACCCTCATAGTGGTTCAAGTGTTTGATATTCAATTACGTTTATATTCTAAATATTCGATAAGCTAGAGGGTAGCTACCTACCCAGTTGTGGGTTCGCTTCTCGATAATTATTTTAGTGTGGCAGGTATATCGCTTGTAGCAATCCTGTACATAATTTAAGACTTAACCTTGTTTCCTAGAATTTCCTGTAACATTTGCAACAATTCATGGCATTTATGGTGGAAATGTGATGAAATTAAAGTCGTAAATGATAAGAAATTACAAACAATATATTAAGGGCCACAATATTGGTTTTTTTGATTGTTCATCTAGAAGCTTACGAATCTAAGGAAGCCTAGAACATATAAGGTAACGTTCAGTTCCTTAAATGGGAGGTTAGTAGTTTGAGTGTCCTATTTCTCAGTTCTATGCAATTGGTGATCAAAGGCTTTATAATCTGATTTTTCCCACAGTAACAACAATAGGTTGTAGATGGCGGCGTTACATGTCTTTAATGTCCGCTTTATTCCTTTTATGCAGTCCCACGAATGACATCATTGAAACGTTAAATACATCTTCATGGAAACTTCTCATGCACTACGTTTGCGACGTCCGTCTTTACCCCATCAATGCCCATCAATGCTCAGAGAAATTTCGGATCATTCAAAAGCAATTCCTATATGGGTTCCGGAATACAGGGATATCGTGGAATTTGCATTGCTAATGAGCTGGCCAGGTCATAGTTAATCTTGTTGGCAGCTGGAGGGTACGTACAATACTGCGAGACTTTGCTGGACGCATATGAATAAGAAGAGGACCGACTCACTTTTGTTTTCAAGTCGCATAACCATTCATCATACAATGACGATTCTTGTGGGCCATTGTAAAGGGTGTTTTTTTTATAGAGGTATAGAACTTTAAGTTGGCATTACTTTTCAAGATGGCGACCGATTTGACAGATGTCAAGTGATTTATTCTCAGTTTGGTTTGGCAATTCATCATGAATAGACTCACGCCTGAACAACGCTTGCAAATAGTGCAATTTTATTTCGAAAATAATGGTTCTGTGCGGAAAATGTATCGCGCACTACCTCCCTTTTATCGCCGACAAAATCGTCCATCAGAGCAGTTAATTCGATTAACCATGGAACGTTTTCGCACCACGTTTACTCTTATTGATAACTCGCATCCCCAGAGACGCTGTACGGTGCGTACAGAAGAAGCTATTGCTGCTGTAGAGCGTAGCATTGAGGAAGACCCGAATGAGTCCATCCGCCATCGAGCACAGGAATTGGATCTGTGTCCATCCACTTTATGGAAGATTTTGCGGAAGGATCTTGGTTTGCGTGCTTACAAAATCCAACTCGTGCAAGATTTGAAGCCAAACGATCATCGAGTAAGGCGTAGATTCGTCGAATGGGCCCAAAACGAGATTACCGTTGTTCCCGATTTTCATAAGCGAATTTTGTTTAGCGATGAAGCGCACTTCTGGTTGAATGGCTACGTCAACAAACAAAACTGCGGCATTTGAGTGAAGTGTATGTGGAAACACCGTTACATCCAGAAAAACTGACTGTTTGGTGCGCTTTATGGGCTGGTGGAATCATTGGTCCGTACTTTTTCAAAAGCGATGGTGGCCAGAACGTTACGGTCAATGGTGATAGGTATATAGCAATGATTACTAACTTTTTCATTCCTGAATTGAATAACCATGATGTCCAGGAGATCTGGTTTCAACAAGACGGCGCAACATGTCACACAGCTCGTGCCACAATAGATTTATTGAAAGACACGTTTGTTAACCGCCTAATTTCACGTTTTGGACCTGTGAATTGGCCTCCAAGATCTTGTGATTTATCACCGCTAGACTACTTTCTGTGGGGCTATGTAAAGTCATTGGTCTATGCGGTAAAGCCACAAACGCTTGACCATTTGGAAGACAATATTCGCCGTATTATTGCCGATATACGGCCACAAATGTTGGAAAAAGTCATCGAAAATTGGACGTCCAGATTGGACTACATCCGCGCCAGCCGTGGCGGTCATATGCCAGAAATCATATTTAAAATGTAATGCCACAAGATTATCTTTCGGATAAATAAAATTCATGTCAATCGAATAATCCATCGTTGTTTTATTGCAACTTAAAAAACACCCTTTACTTTCGTTAGGCATGCTGAATAACTTGGCATTCCCACAAATGACTTCTGCAGGAGCTATTGGTCTGAGGAGTCCATTCCCTATAAGTGTGAGCGTTCATGTCATCAAGAGACGAAGATTTTTGACTTCTCATTCTCAGACAACTTTAGCTGCCTGTCATAAAGATTGCTGCAATAAAAACAATTATATTGGACTGGAGATGGTTTCATCTAGGAAATGCTAGATCCTTGATTGCAGTATCGTATTGAGCCTAAATGCTGGCCTATGCGCGATCTCGTTTTTTCTTAATTCTCTTCTGATGTAACTTCCAGAAACCCATTGCATTTATACGATGACTTTGCTGCTGCATGCCCCTTTGAACATTCTCTCTCTCTCTCGCTTTAATTAATATTACCTATACGATCCATTGTACAAAGGCTTTAATTAATGTTGCCCATACGCTGCAGTAGTTATTTTCTTCAAAAATTATACATATTGTCGTGGAAACGGATTTTCAATGTAAAAGAGCTTATGGTTGCCATGGCTCTAATAACATGGCATTAACACTTAAGCATATTTAATAAAAAAGCATCAGTGTCCCTAGGGCATTGTGAACAACTACTCTACAAATCTCTAAAATTTCTCGGGGAAAAGAAAAAAGTTGCATCATCATATGCTGTTTAGTTATTTTTTCGTTCCAGCTTGTTAGTTAGTTTTCCTGGGAAAATCTGTTGGCACGAAATGGTGTACTTACTTGTCTATTTATACTTACGGTGATGTATCGTTTGATGAACTGTTCCAGCCATTTAAAGTTGATGATGAGTAATATGAACAGTTGCTGCTGCTGCCCGCAATATCGATGGCATTGCCTGTATTAATGCTAGGATACGGCAATGACGATGACGATGACGATGATGATAACGATTGATTACACCAATCGTAAATGAAATTTGCTGCTGCATTCACCATGGGTACTGTTGCTATGGATGCTGGTGAGGTTGTGTTAGAAGAAACTACCACTGTCTGTGGGCCTTTGGCCTGCAGCTGTTGCGTTAGATGCCAATCAAATGCTGTTGCTGTAGAGTTTTTCAAATTCGGCCCACTCTCTTGGGCAACGTAGTGTAATGTGTTGGTCATTTCTTGTTCGTAAGCAATGCGTTTCAAGACATCACCATCCTGAGGTGATAGAGTCGAGGTTATGGTCTTTGTAGTTGGAATGTTTAAATCTAACATTGCTTTGTAGCCGTTGCTTGTTACTCTCTAAGCTTTGGCTTTAGCAACTAAACAAAAGCATTTTTCTTTTATTTCTATTAATTGTTGTTGTTGTTGCTGTTTGATTTGTACAGGATATTTAATTCTCTTCTGACAATATAAAATTGTCATCATCAGAGCAGTATCTTCTTCTTATTCTCTTTTATATTTAACAGTTAAGCAGCAACAATATGTTTTTGTTTCAATGTTTCTTGTTATCTGTGGTAACAACTTTTACTTGTTAGAAAATTTAGTTCTTCTTCTTCTAGTTTTTCCTGTTGTTGTTGTTGTCTGTCTTCTTCTTTATGGTTATAAATTTATTCAATTGTGCTGCTTAATGCTCTTGCTGTAATGACAAACACAGAGAGAGAGAGAAAAAAGGCAATGAATTAAAGGGAATCAAATAAAATATCAAATTAGAATGAGAGAAAAAGACAGCTATATAGAGAAAGAGAGAGATGGAATATTAGTATATTTGCTAGGAGACAATAATGTTGAGTTTCATTAAGTAAAACTTATAAATTCTTATTGTTTAAATACAGAACAGTACAGAACAGAACAGAACAGAACAGAACAGATTAAGTGAAATAAGTTTAATCCGTATTACAAAATTTAATTTGCTTGCAATGGAAACACAATTAAACGAAGAGATTTTAAATGTTTTGAATCCCTTTTCATTTTAAATATTTCGTTTTCTAAAGACTTAAATGTATCAGCATAATGTGTACAATTTAAATCTGTTGCTGATAGGTTGTAGGCGTATTGGTTTAAAGTTTAAAATTTCTTCAAATATTTCTGTTGTCTTTACGGGTTGATACCAAGCAATTGGAGAAGTTTGGAATTTTTCCAACGTAATCTATTGGTATGAAGTCGCCGTAGTAGTAGGTAATGTTGTAGTTGGCTTATTAGACGTGAGGCGACGGTTCAAATTCTAGGTTAGACATCAATACGAAAATATGAGAAAATATTTCTGCGGCGACTTACTCTCAGCAAATTTCTGGAAAAAAGACTCGGAGAGTAATTGAAATTGTCGTGAAAAGTTACTCAAAAACATGTCGACTTTAAACTGTAGGTCCCACCACTTATGTATAAAATTAACACACACAACATAGGTGGCGTAAGAAGCTAGAACGTAATCTTGACTGAAGAGTTGTAATGACCAATTGTGTATGTACGTATGTAATCAATTGTAATTCACTCCGATTTGGTGAGAGGACAATTTTGACTGTAGATTTTTGTTAAAGATAAATTTCTCTACAACCTAAGTCTACAATATCGGCAACAATAAAGACGTGGCTTACACTGATGTTGGCTATAGTCACCTTCGCCTCTGTTTTTCCGTGGACGGTGGCAGACTCTCCAGTAGGTGTCCGTAGTCTGACATTACTAAGTACCTCACACTTCCCCTTCACTACATCTGGTCTGATGATAGACTACGTCGCACCGGTGTCTATAGTGAAGGTGAGTTGTCTGCCATTTATGTACCAGCACGCTGTTAAGTTGTTGTTGTTTTGCTGCATCACCGATATGGAGATTGTGGGGCCCCCGCTTGTGGTAGCGATTAAATATAATCCGGACATATGACCACATCATAACAAATTAGTTGCGCCGCTATGGCTCCAATTCTAGACTAATGATCGTTGTACGTATGTGCAGAATACCTGGGAGTTATATTGGACTTCAAACACTCTTGGAGTAATAATCGCTTGAAGAAGGTAAAGAAGGTGGCCAGCCATATCACTTCATACCTCACAGTGACATGCATTCTCGTTCATGATTTGCGGAAATTTCGGATAATTCAAAATAAACTAGAGTTGAATACGTGACAAGGGTTCAGCTATTAGAATTTCGTACAGGCTATTTGACTACTGTATTATTTTCCAGGCAGAGATTATAGACTTACTGAAAACGGTGCATTAATTGTCCAGATTTTCCCAGAAAATCTCTTAATTTATTTAAACAACAGGGCTGCTCCTTATGTTACCTCGAAGAGTGCTGAAAATTCTCTGGAATATCTTATGGTGGATACCGAGTCTTATAGATATCATCGGAAGCTTTATTTCTAATAAATTGGCCAAGGCAGGAACAGACCTCACAATCTCCAGCATGTTATACGGCATAGATGCTGTAATTTCTTCAACAAAGTCGTTCAGCATAAAGGCTTGATTTCGTGCGTAACATGAGCGCACATGCGATATTGATAAGCTTTACTGGACTGATATGGATACGTAGAGGTTTTCTTTACTTAAAACGCGTAGCCATCCATCGCGTTATTTCTTTTTTCACAGCTCATAGCTCAATTAGAAACTGGAATGTTACGAGACTTGACTTTACCTGGAATGATTTCTGCAGGAGCCGTGTGCCGAAACAGCAAGGTGAACAACATCTTTCACCTCATGTATCTATACTTGGCCTCTAGCCTTGACAAAGCGAAGATTATTGACCTTTCAATTGATATCTCTCACAAACAGAAAAATCTTCAAATAAGGAGAAAAGTTTCAGTCGTCGAAGTACTGGAAGGATTCGATGCATTTTCAACAAATACGTTTGACTTGTTCTACTTAAGGAGTTCATTTGGTAGCAGATTATTCCTTTCGACTTCATTTAAAATAGGTTTCCTCAGTAGTTTAGTCATGCCAAGACTGTGATATAAAATTCAAAAGAAAATATGATACGTGATAGCTAAACCCAGTGCATTTTTTAATATCTTTCGCTTTGTTTGATTTCTTAATTAAAAGAACATTTCTAAAGCATTTTGAATTAAAATTCTAATTTATTCTTAAGAAACCAATGCAACGTTTGTTTCTGAAGCTTCAAATGTTTATTGCATTTTATTTAATACTTTCGTTGCTAATAAAGCCTTCAGCCATTTAGTTTATGAGGATTTTAATAAAACCACACTTTGAATATTAAACACATGCAATATTATTGTTTTATTTCTTATTTTTTATTTTATTAAGCAAAACAAGAGAAAATAAAAAACAATAAAAATTTATTGACACTTTGTTGTTGTTTCATAGAAAAATTAATAAAAATCGAGTTAAAACAAGAAAAGAAAACGAATTCTAACTTGTCAAAGTGGCATTTTGTTTTAAATTTAATATCCTTTCATTAGTATCTTTACTTGATTTTTCTTTGATTTTTTTGCTACCACATGACATTTTCATAGAAATGAAAGGAAAAACTACTCAAATGTGGCATATAAAATCAAAAAAAAAAAAGAAAGGAAGAATAAGGAAAGGAAAAATAAAACGAAAATCAATACATTGCATTTAAAAAGGAAAAGAAAAAACGATAATAAACGTAGAAAACCAAATAAAACACTTTAAAGGAAACGGAAACACAGGAGCAGTAAAGAGAAAATGTACACATACTCGTAATAAAATAAAAAAATGAATAAAAAGAAAACCAAATTCACACACACACACACACAACAACAATAATAATAAATCACTGCACATCATGTTGTGACTTGTCATGACATGGAATAGAAAATATTTGAAAAACGATTTTTTTTTTAAATTCTCCACTTGAATTTTTATTCTCTGTACACTACTTTAAAAGAAGAGTGTTTTCGTTTAACGAGAAGCTGTATTGACGCCGTAGTCTAGTAGGTAGTGTGTTGGCTTATTAGACGTAAGGCCACGGTTCAAACCCCAGGTCAGACATCGAAACGAAATATGAAAAAATATTTCTTCGGCGACTTCCTCTCAGCAGATTTCTGGCAAAAACTCTGAGAGTAAATAAAATTGCCATGAAAAGTTTCTCAAAAATCTGTCGTTCGGAGTCGACTTTAAACTGTAGGTCCCGCCACTCATGTATAAAATTAACACACACAACATGAGTGGTGTGAGAAACTAGGCCGTAATCCTGACTGAAGGGTTGTAATGATCAATTATGTATGTATGTATATTGTTGGACTTAGAATGATATTCAGTAAACCCCTTAAGAACCTTTAGATCTTATGAAGGATAGAACTGATAACAAATTTTTAATCATTGCCTGTCTAATATATAAAAATTGATCACCTCTTCTCACAAAACTGAAGCATATTCACTTGTTCGTTAGATAATAACTCGCTCATTTCATACATATTGGGTTTCATTAAGGCGCTAAACAACTTGTAGGCCTGCGACTTAGCAATTCGATTTTTATAGGAGTTTACCAAGCCTCTTGAGACAGAGAGGGAGGTCATGGTTATATTTATAAGAATGCAAGAGGAGTTTCTCTAAAATATTTATCACTGGTACACTTATTGTGATGTTGATCAGGATACCTGTTAACGACAACAAGAATATTACAAAAATATAAGCCTTAAGACTTCCTACAGAGAGGAATAGATGGAGTTTGATTTGATTTTGCGGAGGTAAGAGATTAAATGCTCCAAACTTGAGGGCTCCCAGAGAACTCCATAAGAAACCTTGGACTTTATCGGGTCAGTTTATGTTGAGTTGAGTGGAGTGACGCTGTAGTTGGTCCAAATCTTATAATTTGCTGTCTCTATGGATGGATGTACGCGCGAGGAATTGATGAGGTTGAGAGAACAGGTGTACCAGGAGGATAGGTTGTTTGAGCATTATGATACCAGATCGCTGACAGAGATATTGGACAATTTCAGAGGGATGTTGGGATGAGAAGGATGTCGAGAAACGGCAGGGAGTTAGAGACTGTAGTACACCTCATCTGCCAATGCCTTGTCCTTCTTTGGTACTACTGTGGGTAGCGAATTTTGCGAATAATGGAAATATTTTGAATGACGTTTTGAACGAGTTTGAGCTGTTTGAGGACTGTACGTTCTTACTGTATATATACTATCAATTTCAATCTTTTTTCCATTTACTTTTTTCTTTAGGACAATTACAATGGATCCAATGAGTTCCAAGTGTACTGTGCTGTGCCAACATTGCTGTACATGTCCACAAACGAAGATGGGAAAGGATTGTAGTAGTATTTTTTATATTTTTTTTGTTTAGTGATCATAATATATGTCGCCGTAGTCTAGTAGGTAGTGTGTATGGTTATTAGACGTGACTCCACGTCAGGCATTTCCAACAAAACGAAGCTTGAAAAAAATATTTCTTCGCGACGCAAGGCCGCGGTTCAAACCCCAGGTCAGACATCAAAACGAAAATATGAAAATATTTCTTCGGCAGCTTCCTCTCAGCAGATTTCATGCAAAAACTCTGAGAGTAAATAAAAAATTTGCCATGAAAAGTTTCCTAAAAAATCTGTCGTTCGCAGTCGACTTTAAACTGTAGGTCCCGCCACGCATGTATAAGAATAAAACACAGAACATAAGTGGTGTGAGAAACTAAGTCGTAATCCTGACTGAAGGGTTGTAATGCCCAAGTATGTATGTTTTATATGCCCAGTCCTACCTTATCTGCATCATATGGATGAACTCTCCAAGAAAAACAGTTATTAACGAAAAAAGCGATTGCTGATGACAAGACATCTTTATCTATAAAAGGCATACTGCAAAGTAGCTTCAATTATTCAATGAATTAAATTAAATTATTTTCTTATCTTTTGTTCGCGATCAAAGGACATCCTATATGAACTCTGCTAGTATAGGCTTTTTTATATGATAATTTCTGGATCATTGTATGTGACTCAGAGTCGCCTAAAAGTATACCAAACCTTTGTATGATGTAGAGTCTAATATATCCCTGATTTACTTAAAATAATTCCTTTTACTTGTTTTCTACTTCACTTTTTCTATAATGGGATCTGTCATCTGTTTTATGGGAAATCAAATATTACTCAGTATTTAATAAAAAAAAGGAAACGTAAGAAATAAAACAGAGGACTCTTTTCACCATGAATTTATTTTAATTCAAGATGCTGTTTTATGAAGCCTGTTATTCCATAAATGAGTCCCATTGGTAAGGTTAGACATCTGTCAGTCACACAGTCAGTCAGCCACTAATAATTCAATTTATATTGCTTTGGGTTCGAAACAGCACAACGCCTGCAATCTTTTTCGTGTTAAGAATGTAAATTTTACAACAACAAGAAAAAACTGACATGTTCTTTATGATTTAACACAATGGGAATGAACCCGGTTTTTGAGGCAAATTTTATGGAATGTAAAGCAATGGAATGATTATTTTTGGACTTCGAATACATATACATATGTACATGCATACATAATTGGTCATTACAACTCAACTCTTCAGTTAGGATTACGACCTAGCTTCTCACTTATGTTGTGTGTGTTAATTTGATACATGAGTGGCAGGACCTACAGTTTAAAGTCGACTTCGAACGACAGATTTTTTTGAGAAACTTTTCCTGGCAAAATTATTTACTCCCAGACTACGGCAACTTCATGGTCTCACGTCTAGTAAGCCAACGACTTCAACGATCTAAGGAACCATAACCGAATACACATACGAAATTATATTAGACATCTAGTGGCCGAGGTTATTGTACGATTTTCGTAAGGGGATTAGATTACTAGCATTCAATATAATAATTAATAATAAAATAAAATAATTAATTAATAATTCAATATAATAACTTATCATTACTTCCCAATAGGATGAAGTTGTGATCAGTTTGACGGATTGGCTTGTCTGGCTATATAAGCAATACTCAACTGCCAGGAAAATTCAAACACTTGATAGAGACGAATTTGCCACATTTTCGCTGTACACGTGGTCAAGGCGGTGTAAAATTGTCTCTACTTTTCTCTCATTTTTAATCATCAAATGAAATTAAATTTCGAGGAGAAAAAATGTACTCGTATTTCTTTGCCATAATAATTCCTTTTAATGAAGCCGCCGTGGTCTAGTAGGTAGTGTGTTGGCTTATTAGACGAAAAGCCAGGGTTCGAGCCCCAGGCCAGACATCAAAATAAAATACAAAAAGTATTTCTTCGGCGACTTCCTCTCAGCAGATTTCTGGCAAAAACTCTGAGAGTAAATAAAATTGCCATGAAAAGTTTCTCAAAAATTTGTCGTTCGGAGTCGACTTTAAACTGTAGGTCCCGCCACTCATGTATAAAATTAACGCACACAACATGAGTGGTGTGAGAAGCTAGGCCGTAATCCTGACTGAAGGGTTGTAATGGCCAATTATGTATGTATGTATGTAATAATTCCTTTAATCCTTAATTTTTTCTTGTAAATTTATTGTTAAATTTCATCTCTATTATCGCTCTCATTGTAAATTAATAGCTTTTGTTGCCATGTCACCTGGCAATTTAATCTGGATAAATTTTGCGTATGAAAGAAAAAGCTAAAAATTCGCAGGAAAAAAAACCAAATCCTTTAAGGAATTCCAAAAATGCGTGTGTATTTCATGTCACTTTCAAACGCAGACAAAATTTATAATAAACTCAAGAATTGCCATACTTTTCATACTTTTGTTTGTTTTATTATTTCTGTTGTTGTTGTTTGTATTATGCCATTATTTTCATTATTTCCATTATTTTCATATTTTTTCATAATTTTCTTGTATATTTTTTTTTTGTTTGTTTGTTTTCATTATCAATGTCATGCATGTCTCTTGGCAATAACATTCCATAGGCAATTGTTCCCTTTTTTGCTGTCTTTTTTTTTCGTTTACTTTTTCGTAGAAAAATAATATTTTTGAAAGCATAGACATAAATACCAAATATTTTTTTAAAAGAAAACAAAAGAAATTTAAAACATTATCCGTAGAATGTGGAGAACAAAATGTAATTTTCAAACAACCTTTTTTAAATCAAAAATTTAAAATGAAGTCTCAAGAACAAATTGATGTACGATATTATATTAAAATTGCTTAAATCATGTACAATATTTCATTTATTCTATGGTTTTAAATTACCCCTCAATCATTATCACCCATCATATGATTTTTAAGTACACTTTTCGTTATACATTTTGGCCATTTATTGAAATACTTCTACACCACTTGTCCGAAAACAATTTTAAACAACAACTTTTTTAAATCTTAACTACATTAACTCTCACTTACTTTTGTCAAAAAACAAAAATTTTTTTTTCTTTAGTCGTTATCCTTTTGTTTAATATCCTGTGAAGGGGTTATTGTCAAAAAAAAATTTAACCAAAAAAACTGTTTTTCGTAATGCAAGAGACGTCACTTTGCCGTCGTATTTTAATTTTTTTTCATTTTCCTCTTCAATAATTTCGATTCAATCGGACGTATGATTAATTTTTTTTCTTACGTTTGCAATTCCTATCACTCATACGCCAACTGTAAATATTTGCAAGAAAAAAACAAAAAAAAAACGTATACCAAGACTTCTCATATTATTATTACGATCTATGATATACGCTTAGAGTTTAAGGTTTCCCCGAATGTTAGTCAACCTGGGAGTTCTAGTGATATTTTCTTCTCTCTATTTTATAGCTTATGTACTTATAACGGATAATTCTTCATTGTGTATAATACTCGACCATCATGTTTGGAGAAATTTTAGAAGAAACAGATTTTGAAGCTGTACAGAGTTGTTTTCCCTTCGTGTGCATATCATAGACAAACATCTACTTTACGCACGTAGTACAAATACGGTTTTACAGTGAAGTTACGATGTTATATGGTCGCTATACATAATTAGTCATTACAACCCATCAGTCGGTATTAGGACTTCACATCACTTATGTTGTGCCAGGCCTACAGTTTATAGTCGACTCCGAACGAGTTTTTGAGAAACTTTTTCCTGGCAATTTTTTTACTTTCAGAGGTTTACAAGAAATCTGCTGAGATTTTGTTGGATTTGTCTGACACGGCGTTTGAACCGTAGCCTCATGTCTAATAAGCCAACATACTACCTACTAAACTACGGTGACTGCAAAGTTCTTCATGACATTTTTTAATTCGCCAAGTAATCTCTCAGTACATCAAAATTATGAATAGGAATAGCGAAAGAATGCTAGCGTATTAGAATGATTCACATAGGTTTGAGTGAAGATTATACTCAGTCTTGTGTATTCTCCACATATGTATGTTGTGTGCTGTGAGACCGCGGTTCAAACGCCAGACCTGACAATTTGAATAAAACGAATTATGAAACAACATCTGTTCGGCTACTTTCTCTCAACAGTCGTTTGGCAAAATCCCTGAGAGAAAATAAAGTTGCCATAAAAAAGTTTTTCTAAAATCTGTCGTTCGGGATCGACATTAAACTGTAGGTCTCGCCACTCTTGTCTAAAATTTACACACACAACATAATTGATGTGAGAAGCTAGCTTGTAATCCTGTCTAAGCAGTTGTAATGACCAAGTAAGTGTTAATAATAGATTAAAAACTGAATACAACGTCGAGTAGCCTTACTGCAATATAATCCACATAGTAGTGATGTTGTCCATGCACGATCGAATCGTTTGAAAGGCGGCAGTTGATTTGCTAAAAAAATTTGTAAAGTTTGCCAGCAATAGAGTTAATAGGGACGTTGTTGAATACCTTGCATGCTACCGATGTGATTGCTATCTCTTTAACTGTTGCAATTATAAGACTTACATATTCTGTTCTTGAAATGGTCTACGTACTTATTTTCTTCAAAGGTCTGGCATTTCTTCCAGAACTCAATTAAAATTTGAAATGCGTTATCTACTTTGGTTTAATCCGAACCTATTGCTCTAACTAGATTAAGCGTATGTCTTCAAAAAGGTAAGTTTGATGTTTATGAATGCGAAGAAATTGTTTACAAGTACTCTGACTTATTCCAAATACAGGCTGAAAGATTAACAACTTTTTGGTTGAAACGAAACTGTATTAAACTTTGCATGAAAATACTAGATCTTCGGGGAATAGAAGTATAATCCGTGGAACATAATTGAATTAGAAAATGTAATTCAAGTAGATCCATCGGCAATTATTCCAGTTATTGCGGCAGCTATTCCAGACTCTCATTTGCTATTAAGTGCTGCTATAGAATCAAAGTATGAAATTTGATTTTACAGAAGAGCATTAATATACCAACACCTTTCAAATTCGATGGAATCCGTAAGAAAAGATTTCTGCATTGTAAACACTGCAATGATCTGGAATCCTCCTTATTATGATCAATTCCATCTCCTTTGAATATATTTCCAAATCTACACCCTCTACCTTATTGATCCGTCTATGTAAAAATAAACTCTTTATGTATGTTATGGATACTGTATCTTCTTGCCCTCGGTTTGAAATCAGCGTACCATAGAAGTAATTATGCAAGAAAACTGTGCGATATTGTGTTACCTTTTTCGAAAATGAGTGACAGTGTCTTGCAAATTTTAATCCAAAAAATCTTAGCATAATTTGAATCCTTAATTTGAATACAAGATGGCCACAAGATACATTAGCAAACTGACAATTTTTTTAGATGAATTGGTGCGTATGAGTGATATTTCATATTTAATGTTCACATTGCTCATACGCCTACATGAGCTTAATAACAAACACTATGGTTTGAGACAAACATGTCTGGAGCATATATTGTGTCAAATTATTATGACTGCAATGATAAATCACTTGTAATCACTTTTCATCATTCTCTGTATCTCTCGCTCTCTCTCTCTCGCTCTAGTGTCCATTTATGTACAAAAAATGGACACACAATATTTTTATTGACATTAACACTGCTGCAAAGTAATAAATTGGACCCAAAAAATTTATTCAAATTAAGAGAAAAGAATAATTTAATCAAAGTAAAGTAAAAGAAACAACAACAAGAAATAATAAAAAAATATTTTTTTAACACAAAAAAAAAAAATTAAATAATAAAGAGACAGCCAGTGAGAAAAGTAAGTCAGTAACAAGTAACACAGTGAGTGAGAAAAATAAATCTGCTGTTGAAACTGAAACAGTAAGTGTAAGTGACAAGTGCTTTAAGTAACGAGAGAATAGCAAAATCCACAACAAGATAAGGCAAGATTTGATTAGACGAAACAAGACAAGATAATAATTCAATCTTGTGTAATTCTTAAGGCAATATGAACACACTGGTTCACTGACACATTGGCCAACATTTGTTTTAACACGTAAGTGACTCTCTCAGTAAATGGCTGACTAAGTAATGGCTGACGGGCTAAGGATTACTTGGCGTTTAATTTAATGTTCCTTTCCATGCTTAAGAAAGTTTAATTTAAAAGTTCTCTAAAACTTTCAAATGAAAATCTTTGCATACTCATGGATTTTTACGACTGTTTTCGGGAATTTTCATTCCTTTAATCATATTTTAAATACAAAATGGAAAACTGTGCGAGTATATTCATGAACTCTACTTGGGAGAAATGAGAAAGAAAACGAAATCGCAATTGAAGAATATTTGTGTGGTTTCTTGGGTTTTAGTTGTTTGTTTTTAAATTATATTGAAATGGTAGTAAATCGGTGGAGAATTTTAAAGGAATTTGGTTAAAGGATAATTGTTGTTTCAATTAGATGGCTGGGATTTGTTTGGCATGTGGTGTATCTAACAAACACGTGTTTGTTGGTTTAAATTTTTGGGTTTATTGAAGATGGTTTTAAAGTAAGTATATAAAGGAATATACCTCTAAGTCGTGTAAAAACTATACAGTGCGAATACGTTCAATATGTCGGAAGTGATTTTCTTTATTCTGTATTTAAACTTTCGATTATAAAGTTGTAAATCGTGTTGGCCAACTAGTTAGAGAAAACCTAAATAAAATTAAAGGTAATAAAAAGTATTTATTTATTTATTTATTTACATATTAGCTTATATTAAAAATTATAAGATAATATAAGACTAGAGCTTTAGCAACATAGGCCTTTAGCTCATCACTTAAAATTAAATTAATACTAATTAGATAAATATATAAAGATAATGAATAAAATATAAGAGGGAAACTTTAAATTAAAACTATGAATAATAGATTAAAAATATTCTTAAAAGTACTATTTATACATTTGTACAATGTCCAGTCAGTTAAATTAAATTATAAATATTTGTAAATTTGAGGAATTGAATAATGGCACTTAAGTTATCTATTGTTGGGGTTGATAAATACAGCTTTGGATTTGAATTTTTGAAGAACTGTTGACGTGAATTAGTAAATTTTGGACATGTTGATATTATATGGTCCAAGTTATTGGAATGAGTAATATTACAGTTACACACATTCTGAATAGATTGGTTCATGAGGTGAACATGAGACATTCTGGTATGACCCAATCTGAGCCTAATTAATTTAATTTGATCCAAACGAGATAATTTATCTTGGCAGTCTTTAATATAATCATATATCGTTAAATTTGGAGAGTTGATCTCCTTATACCAAGATGATGTTGGTAATGAGGTTACACCTTCCATTTTGAAGTAGTTATTCAAGAACATAATAATATCCTTTTTGTATAAATTTGGGGTTGTAATTAATGGGCTGATCAGTGTATTTTTCGCTGAAATGTCAGCAAATTCATTCCCAGAAATGCCGGAGTGTCCAGGGACCCAAATTAAACAAATTCTTGGGTATGATTGTATTAAAACGTTCCTAATAAGTGTAGCATAATATTCGTTGTTATTTATATTTAATATTGATTTTATGCAAGATAGTGAATCTGTACATATTGCAAATTTTTCATGCCTAACCCTGACAAATTTAATCGCTTCGAAAATTGCGATCAATTCTGCAGAAAATATTGATGAATAGCCTGGTAAAATTGAAGATTTAATAATCTCATGTTCATTTACAATACTGTAACCTACACAATCATCATTTCTTGACCCGTCAGTATAAATAAAATTAAAGTGTTTTAGACGTTCCTTCAACTCACAAAATAGTGCTTTAAACTGAGATGGTGATGTAATATCCTTAGAAAAGTTTGCAAGAGTTATATCTATAACGTTATTATTGAAATTCCATGGTGGTTCTCCTTTATTTTTTGAACAAACCGAATACTGTGTGGGTAGTTGTAGCGTTCTACAAATTTCTAAAGTTCTTTGAATCGTTGAATTTATTCTTAAATTCTTTTTCCTATTTTTCATGTTTTTACAAATTCGTTGTATTGATGGATTGTTTTGTATGGATTTAAATAATCTTGATGTTGCCAAATTTGTCTGAGTTTCTAATGGTAAAATACCAGATTCAGCTAGCATGTTGTTAATGGGGGTCGAACGGAATGATCCCAAAGATAATCGCATAGATGCGTTTATGATCCGTTTAATCTTTCGCAATACAGTTTTGGGCACATACCCGAAAAAAGGTAAGGTATAATTAATTTTTGATAAAATAATAGATCTTGTTATTGATATTAAAGTAGTAGTGCTGCAATTAAATCTCTTACTTGACAAACATTTTATTATATTCAATTGTTTCGAAAGAGATGACGTAAGGTTCTCGACGTGTGTGCTCCATTTATAACGATTATTAAAGTATAATCCTAAAATCCTGAGGTTATTAACCTCTATTAGTTGAAAATTATTTAGTTGCAATAATGGTCTACACTCAAATTTTCTACAAAAATGGATGTATTTGCATTTGGAGGCCGACAGAACCGCCCCGGAATATTGGCACCAATCAATAATATCTTGCAAAATACAGTTTACATCAATTACAGGATTTCTTTTCCTATTTGATCTTATAATAACGTTAAAGTCATCAGCAAAGGCAGTGAAATCGATTTCTTTGTGTAATGATAATATAGTACAGAGTTTATTATATGCGATTAAAAACAGAATTACAGAGAGGGGGGATCCTTGAGGTATGCCATTATGTAAGGGAAAATAATTAGAATGCTGTTTGCCAATCCTTACTACAATTTTTCTATTCGTCATAAAATGTATAACATACTGAATTATATTCGGTCCAATTTTCCATGATCTTAGTTGATCAACAACGGTGTGGATACCTATTTTATCATAAGCTTTTTCAAAATCTAAAGAAATGAGCGTAAGGTGTTTTCTAAATGAAATACTGTGAGCAATCTGATGGTCTATATAAAGTAGAGCATCAGTTGTTGAATTTCCTTTTTTAAAACCATATTGATGACTATTCAATAGTTTGTGTTTTAGTACAAACCACCATAGTCTGTTTGAAATAATCTTGTCAAGAACTTTTGCCAAACATGGATTAAGAGATATAGGTCTGTATGATGAGGGTATAGTTTTATTAGATTTAGGTTTTAGGATGGGTATTATAATACTATTTTTAAATTGTTGTGGTATAAAATTTCTAAAAATTTGGTTAAATAATGACAACACTCTTAGTTTTACTGTGTATGGTAATTGTTTGATCATGGCATATGGAATCCTATCCAAACCCGGAGATTTGCCTCTTAGCTTGGAAAGAGATGATTCAAATTCTACATAACTAATATTTCGTTCTATTACCTTTGCCTCCGTACTTGGAATAATTTCAGATGTATTGGAGATTCCTGCTTTCTTCTTTTCATTAAAATCAAATGAAAAATTCTCATCTTTGGAATTTTGAGACCAAAATTTACATAAAATTTCAGCAATTTCTGTTCTATTATCAGTGAAGTTAGACAATGTGTTGTCGGTTGCAATGCAATTTATTTGATGTGTGCTTTTATAACCAGTGAATGATCTGATGTTTGACCAAATATTTTCTGTGCTAGATGACGGATTTATTGATGACGTTAATTTCCGTATTGATGCATTTTTAGCATATTTAATTTCCCTTTTAAGTAAAGCGTTTGCCCTTTTATAATTTATAAGGTTAGTTTTAGACATATTTCTATTAAAAGTTTTCCACTCTCGTTTTTTAATTTCCTTAAGATTCTGAAGGTTCTTATTCCACCAAGGGACTGATTTTAGATTATTTATTTTACTGGACGTATTTGGTATAGAATCATTTGCTGCCTGTTTAATTATTCTACATATATTTCCTGTTTCCTTGTTAATATTGGAAGATACGGGTCTTTCCGAACTGTATTTCCTACTATTCAAAATGTATTTCATCCAATTAGCTTTCCCAATATTATATCTAGGTTTATAGTAATCAATTGTATTTCTGTGTAAAAATAAGGAAATTGTAATCGGGAAGTGATCACTACTGAATGGTGTTTTCTCTATGTCCCATTCTGCTACAGTGGCAATGTCAGGGGAGCAAAAGGTTAAATCTACGTGTGTGAGCGAATTGTGAGTACTAATATGAGTCGGAGACCCATCATTCAAAATTAAATAATGAGAATTATTTATGAAATTTGCAATCAAAGTACCTCTATTGTTATTAATAGATGAACCCCAATTTGAATGCCAACCATTTACGTCTCCAGTGATTAAACATGGGTGTGAAATGTTGCCTAGTACATTTACAAGCTGATTGTAGGTTAGTTTATGATTTGGATGTATATATAATGATATTATCTTGAATTTTTTCCTAGAAATTACTTCTAAGCAGATTGCATCAAAATCGTCCGAAAGGATAATTTGTCTATGTTCCACTGATTTGTGGACTAAAATGCATACACCGCCGTACCTTGTAGGTGATGTGTTTTTAGAAAAGAGGGTGTAATTAATTGGGACGGGAATGTTACTGATAGAGTGTAAATGCGTCTCTTGAAGAGAGATCACTTTAGGAGCTTTTTTTCTGATTAACAGAAGAATATCGTTATAATTATTAATGTAACCATTGATATTCCATTGTACAATATTAAATGAAGACATGATAAGTTAATAATTTACAATTAAGAATTAAGATTAGTTTTAAATAAAGATGAGTATGTACAATAACGATTTTCAACATAACAGAAATAATAACTAAAATTTTAACAAAAAGAGTTGAAGTGTTAAGTGATAGCAAAAGTAATAAAAGAGTGAAATTATGTGAGACGAAAGAGTTTTTAAGTGAAAGTAAAAATAACGAAAAAGAGAAATTATGTTTAACGAAAGAGTTTTTATAAAATAAATTATGAGAGAGAATCATAATAACTAATGAGTTAATTAAAATTCATATTTTTGCTCTTTAAAGCGTTTACCAGATAATGTTTTCTGCTTTACTTTCTGTTTGTTCCTGTTAGCTGTGGTCCTGGGTAGAATAATTACACTATTGGCGTTGTTCGTTTGTTGTGTTGCACCTGTTTCATTTTCTGATATTTCGATGTCAGATGTTGTTTTAGAGAGAGTACTGTTATCGTCTAATATTTTCTCTGATTGAAATGCGTTGTTTATTTGTTCCATTTCATGTGCCGAAATTTCAATATCAGATATGTTGTTGTAATTAACAATTTTTCGTAATGATGATGTTGAATGGTGAGAGCAGCTATGTTGATGCTCTCTATTGTTTGAGTTATTGAGATTTGATGAGCACTGTGATGCAATAGTCTCTTTTTGTTCCAATGCAATGTTTACTGATTGTTTATTGTTATTGGTTGCTGATTGCTTGGCAACTGAAGAATATAATACTGATGAAATAGGGTGACGTTGTTTATAAATAGAAATTGCTGTTTTTCTGTTTACTTTTTCTAGTGTTATTATTGTTTGTATTTCGCGTTCTTTTAAGAATGTTGGACACTTTTTATCATACGCAGAATGATTATTGTCCAAAGAATTAAATTCTCTTCAGTTTGAACATTGTTTTGTTTCCATGCAGAGCTCGTTCTCACTTGTATGGAAATGTTGAGAGCAATTCGGGCATGTTTTTGGGTTTTTACATATTTTTGCTATATGACCATATCTTAAGCATTGTTTACATCTGAGAGGTAAGGGGATATATGTTCGTATTTTTACACGTTCGTATCCAATGTTAAGCTCGGTAGGAAGAATAGTAGAACCGAAAGTAATTATAATAAGACCGGTTTCTTCAATGACATTATTAACCTTTCTTTTGATTTTCTCAATTTTTATAACATTTTGATTTTTAAGTTCGTGTAAAATTTCTTCGTCTGGGATCTCTCTTAAATCATTAGAATAAATCACTCCTTTGACACAATTTAGTGAATTATGCCATGAAGCTAAAACATTTATATTTTCACTTAATTTTTTTAGTTTTATCAATTTATTTGCCTGATTGAGATTTTTTGTACGGACTAATATAGTGCCGTTCCTAAGTTTTTTACATTCTGCAACTTCACCGCAAGTACAGTCTATACTTTTTTTAATTAAAAAAGGTGATACATTGGTAAAGTTTTTGCCTTCATCTGTTCTGGTTAGTATAAGGTATTTTGGACCAGGTGTTGTCATGTTTAGTGACCCAGAATTACCATTCACATTTTCACCACTATTCGGAAAGAGTTTATTCCCACCGTTGTCCGGTGGCTCCTTCATATTTAACGTTGAATTAAAGTGTATTCAATGTATGTCGAAAATTTGTAATTATTATATATTTTTATTTTAAAGGTTATTCGAAGGTTATTTGAAGGTTATTTATTTAGAAACACTTATTCACTTAATCACTTAAAAAACACTAGCTTAACGACACGTCTGCTCATGAGAGAATCGCTTGATCGAATGAGGTAATAAAAAGTAAATGTAATAAACTATTAGCAAATGGCGGAGGTATAGAACCTTAATCGTTAGTTAAGTAGGTTGGAGTGGTAGCTTCGATTATCAAAAGCTTACTTGAGCACACATAGCGGCCCGTTGTGATGAAAATAATCGCAAGTTAGTTTAATTTGAATTCAAACTACGCACATTGGGGTTTTTGATGCCCAAAATGGGAATTAATTGGAAAATGAAATTCTTGAGTACCAAATATTTTTTTACATGAGCTAAAAGTGCACAAAATTCTGCATCCCTTTCTTCTTTCGCGACGGCAGGAAATTTATGAAAGGTTTCCTTTAAAAGATTTAATTGATTTACCAATCATAAAACGTTGCTGCAACGCATAAATGAAATCAAACGATTTTTGAAGCGATTCAGTACAAGGCATAGCAAATGTAATAAATTCGAGTATATTGTTACATCCTTAGCTGCTTAAAAGGGCAATACTTGTTGTGGAATCAAAGGTTGAAATTATAAAATAAGTCCTTTATTTTTATCGGTCATAACAACTTTTTAGTCAGGATTACGAATTAGCTTCTCACACCATCCATGGTGTTTGTGTGTTAATTTTATCCATGAGAAGTAGAAACTTTTCATGGTAACTTTCTTTACTCTCAGAGTTTTTGCCAGAAGACTGGTGAGAGGAAGTTGTCGAAGAATAATTTTTTCGTATTTCGCTTTGTTGAAAATGCCTGAACTGTGGTTTAAAGCGTGGCAATTAACTACACTTTCTGCTTAAATCTTTTACTTAGTGATTCTCTTTTCTACAAAGACCGCAGTTTACAGTCAAGTTTACACTGACCACCAATACTTCCTTTATGTTTAGTTTGGCAACTTCCAGAAACTTTGTTGTTGATTTGTTATTGTATTGTTATGTATTTCTCTATCTTTAGTGTTTTGCTATGTAGTTTTGTTATGGTTAGGGTTTGTCTTTCTTGTACTTTTAGTGGAATACAAATTCTATGTTTATTCTTTCATTTTGACATTATTAAACGGTAATAGCCAAGTTCAAAACCATGGCTTCATAAAGTACTTTAAAGCCTGAAATGACGAAACAAGCTAGTGTTGAGTGTAGTAAAAAATTGAAATTTTAATTATAAGCTACTACAGTGCTTTTTAAATCTAAAAAATAGCTGAGTTTCTTGACAATAAGTGAAGAATATTTAAGCATTTGTAAAGCATTTTATCAATTGTAAAAAAAGTGCATTGAAATCAAGTTTACATAGATATACATACATACATACATAACATAATTGGATTATGACCTAGCTTCCCACACCACTTATGTTTAGTGTGTTAATTTTATGCATGAGTGTCGGGACCTACAGTTTAAAATCGACTCCGAACTATAGATTTTTAGAGAAACTTTTTCATGACAATTATATATTCCCCTAAGAGTTTTTACCAGAAATCTGCTGAGAGTCAGTCGCCGAGAGAAATATTTCATTCATATTTAATTTTTGTTGGAGATGTCCGACCTGAGGATTAAACGGTGGCCGTACGTCTAATAAGCCTACACACTACCTACTAGACTACGGAAATTTCAGTAATAATATTAAACGCTAATAGCCAAGACCAAAACCAACCATGACACTCCATAAATAACTTCAAAGCCAGATATGCAAATTGTCTGCCGATTGACCCTCTGATTGTAAATCGGCATAGCGGCTTAGTGGGTTTTAGTTTATGTTAGAAAGCAGATTTAAGTACTCTTATCTGGTCAATATCTACATTCAATGCCTTTTATACCCAATTATCTGTCACCAACCACATTAATTAACACAAAAATGCCATTGGACAGCAGTAATAAGGTCCATTGAGTTAAGACACGTTATATCCAAAAAATTCAGGAGATTTAACCCCTTTTCGTTTAAAAGTTCAAGTTTTTCATTTTAGTTGCTACCCATTGCGTCTCCAGTATTTTTCGCTTTAAAAAGTTTGCGAATAGCAATGGTTTCCATATTTTCTTAGAAGTAAACATTATTTCGCAATAAAAACTGTCTTACATTTCTATTCACTACACTATCTTTACATTTCCCTTGTATTACAATTCAGGCATTAGTTTCTACTTAACGACAATGCCAAGAGTTACATTGAAAAACAATTCCAAGACATTTTTATTGTGGTACTAAAAATTCAAAAAAAAAAAAATCTGTTCCTCTATGTACACTGTACTGTCATCTATAATTCTATACATTCCAAAATGTATTCAAAATTTATTTGAAGTAATACTTGACCAACTACTAAGAGCACTTGATAAAGAGTTTTGGGAGAAATTTAATTTTAATATTCCTGTATGAGTGCATCCCTCTTGTCCCACGTTCTTTATTTGATTTTATGAATAAAAATTCTTCAAGGGGAAATGAAGCGTAGAAATATCATCTCCTTCTTTATTTTCCTTAGTTCCTCATCATCATCATCATCAGCATCATTTTTAATGTTTATTATGCCAAAAAAGTTTCTTTACAAGGAATTTAAAACACAATGAAAAGAATGCTAAAATTTAAAATAATTTTCCACTCTTGAGTATAACTTTTATTCTGGCTTCTTTTTTTCTTTCTTTCTTAAGTTGTTGAAAATATTGTTTAAGTTTTTAATACGCTACACCAGCACACATTGTGGTGGTGTCGTTCTTGTAACATTCTGACGGACCATATAATTCTGTTCAAGTAAAACTTGTTGTCAATGTACAGGGTTACCAGAAATGATTATGCAATGTAATTTAGGAGGAAGGAAAAGATTTTCTTTTGCATAAGGGCAGTCGAACTTGGTTGTTCTTATGGGTAGATTCGGAATATCTAGCACTCTTTCATAAGAGAGCAGCTTAATAAAGGATTTGTTTGTTTATTTATGTATTTGTTACAGTCTATTGAAGTCGCCGTAGTCAAGTAGGTAGTGTGAAGCCATGGTTCAAACCCCAGGTCATAAATATTTCTTTGGCGACTTCCTCTCAGCAGATTTCTGGCAAAAACTCTGAGAGTAAAATGAAGTTGCCTTGAAAACTTTCTCAAAAATCTATAATTCGGTATCGACTTTAAACTGTAGATTATGCCACTCATGTATAAAATTAACACGCATAACATAAGCGGTACGTACGCCAAGTGCTGTGAAAATTTCTAGTGATTACAAACACACTTAAGGTCACATCGCCGCTATTCATTCATAAAAACATTCCAGTAGAGTTGGAAAGCTGGGGTGTGTTTATGTTCTTCTGAAAGTTTAAACTTCACCAGCGAATAGTGAATGAATTGGAATTGGAATGACCAACAGTCTTGGGCACATCCAAGTGCTCCAAATCTGGTGAAATCGCTAAGGTAATATCAGGGCTGGAACCTTACATTCCCATGTATATTCGCGTACCCCGAAAGTGCAATTCCTGTACTCCAGAACGTAGATTTCACCCCTTCAATGGAGGAGGCTGTCCGTATAGGTAGGTATTCATGAAACCATATTATCATACTAGGTTAGGTTAGGCGGAAGTTGTAGCGTTGATTACCAAAGCACACTTGAGCACACATTGTGGGCCGCTGTGATACTTCAGGTAAACGCAGTCTCTGCGCTGACCGAGTTTCACCAAACTAGCGAAGGAGGTTGCCAGCTCAAGGACTGACTGATTATCATATGTACTAAATATGTACTGAAAGAGGGTACTATAGGGTATATATAACATAAAGATGCTGTAGTATTTCTGTTTTTCTCTTAAATTACGTTGAGTAGTTGTCGTTGTAAGTCATGCAGAAGTTTTTCTTTTTTATGAAGATTCTTTGTCAAGTGCATCATCATCAACATCACTGTTACCATCAGTGCCGTCATCTTCATTATGATTATTGTCTTCCTCATGATTGTTTCAAAACGTTTTAATTTCCCCGGCTCTCTTATCAATGCTTCCTTGAGTTTTTATAGAGAAAATAACACTGGTCATGGCGAGGAAACTAAGCTCTTTTCTTTTTCAAGGACACTATACACTATATACACATACAAGAAAACATGCACTCGCACATATACACTTTAAAATTTTTGCCAATATTTTATAGAAAGGAAGAGATTGGAAGAAGTGAGCAGAGTAGAGAATAAATGATGTAATTTTGAAGAGGCTGTTGCTTGTAATATTTCATTTTCCAGAGAATAATTTTAAACTTCAAAAGTGCAATTTTTGTTAAACACACACTCACATTCAATTCTTAACAAATATTTATTTTAATAAAGAAATTATAATTTTTGAAAATTGAATAAATTTTGTGAAAGTGTAGGTATGGTGGTGTAGGTGGCATAAAGTACGCATTTAGTTTGTGTAGTCATTTCAATTTATGTTTAAGCACGTCAGCCGATATTTACAGATGTTGAAAATGTATGTGTGAATATTTTAAATGCAATACAATGTGACATGTAATATGTGGCACAAACGAAAGTAGTAATAAATGGAAATCAAATTGCAATAACAAATTACAATAGAAGCAGTGATGTTCTCGAACTTACCAAAAAGCAACATTGGCAGTGAATTGTAGTAAAAGCGCAACGTACAGCATTAATTTATTATATTTTATCTTTAATTATGATTCATTTTATTTATCGATTCTAAAAAGAAAACAACAGCATGACTCTGTTACTATTAGAGGCCGAACTAGATACCTCCAATATATGAAGCTGAGATTGAACCCTTGTGCTTAGAGAGATAATAGTAAATGGATTTTCCTTTAGAAGAGGAAAATTTCTCATTTCAAATGGTCCGTATGATACTTAAATAATTGAGTTAGAGGCCTTTGTACTAAAGCTTCAGAGGGATATCTCAGAATGGGTGATCCAAGACACTGTTTCTGTATAAGTCTTCCTATCGCAGAGGAATAAGGCAGTGTCTAAATACTGACTTACACTTGATAAAACACTATAGATTTTAATCAGAGTGCACTGAAATCAAATTTGCTCTATCCAAACCCGTTAATCGTATATTGTCTTCAGATCGACTCTAATTTACCATCGGCGTAGTGACTTAGTGGGTTTCAGTTTATGTTAGAATGTGGATTTAAGTATTTTTGACTTGCCAATATCTACATACATGTAATATCTTCTATATTCGATTATTTTTTTAATAGACACAAGACCGTGGTTATGCATACGTACATACTTACGTAATTGGTCATTCTAGCTTCTCACACCACTTATGTTGCGTGTGTTAATTTTATACATGAGTGGCTGGACCTAAAATTTAAAGTCGACTCGGAATGACAGATTTTTGAGCAGCTGTTTCATTGCAATTTTATTTACTTTCAGAGTTATTATATCATTCATATTTTGTTTTTGTTGAAGATGTCTGAACTGAGGATTGAACCGTGGCCGCACGTCTAATAATCCAACACACTACCTACTAGACTACGGCGACTACCGTGTTTATGAAAAAATATTTCTTTCGGCGACTTTCTCTGTCTCAATAACGCACTGCTTTTTGAGGTTCTCAGCTTTTTTTTTCTTACTGAATTATTTTCTGTGAAACAAGGGAAAATTTTGTATCTAAGTCCGCCGGATTTCTAATTGTCTGTGGGGTATATTCTAGAACTACGTGGCAAGGAACCTAAACTAAATTTTTATTGATTTTTAAAGATTACTGTTGAAGTATTTGTAACAAATCCATGATGTTTTATATTGAATCTCTCATTATAGGGCGCAAAAATTTAATTTAATTAAAACGGGGAGGGTGCCCTGGTAGTCTAGTGGGTAGTGTGCTAGACTATTAGCGTGAGGGTCGTGGGTTCGATTCCCACCAGAGACTCTGGTCTGTGACACTACACCGAGCATATGGTCAAAGTTACTCAGCTCGTATATAAATAAATAAATAAAACGGGGAGTAAAAAGAGCCGTATTTTATTACAAAAGCTCTACCAATATATCGTTTCAAGTATTTTCAATCATACTACTCCTCTGCTTAAATTAATGAAACTTATGATAAAGTATACCAAAGACTTAATTACTGAAGAGATTTTCTACTCTTTTCAAAACATTTTATTTCACATGATATCCTAAAACGATAATGATTCCTAAATGGAAATGGAAAGAGTGGGATTGGAGGAAGATTAAAAAATTTTTAAAAAATTTCATGTTCGTTTGAGGCAGAGATATTGAGTTTGAATGCAAATTACCTGGAATGTGAAATATTTTTATGGAAATGAAAATTTGTTTGAAGTTTTTCTTCAATTAAAAAAACTTTTACTCTCATAAAACATAAATACTGTTTAATTCCGATGCACACTCTATGTATTCCAATTAATGGAAAAAGATTCACAGAATTTTCAATGCATTTCGAAATATTAATTGAGAATAAGGAAGCAAATGATTGAAAATGTAAACATATGAGGTAAACAGTAGTAGTATCAGTAGTATGAATTCTAATCAATTTAACATTTTTAATACATATTCTGTGGAGTATTGTAAAAGCATTCAAGCTTTCAAACCAAGAATATTTTAAGTTTAAATTTCCATTAAGTGAATGGAATTACAAAGAAGATATGAGTCTTTCTATCAATAATTTTGAAACGATTGAAACTTTTTTAAGTTAAATGTTGTACAGATTATTTGGAAAAGTATTTTCAAGTAATGTTATCATCGTATTCAGTGAACTGGATGGACTTCCATAAATTTTCAAAAATTGTTTTCAGTCCAAGTCGTTTCTTATAATATCACTGGTTTGTTTTACGGTTCTATTCTTGCTAGCGCTACCTATATAGCCAATATAAGTTTTTTAATTGATTTTGCATTACTGAGAGATATATGCTCCAGCTTCTATGTCATAACACAAAACACATAATTTGCGAGCAGGTATGGGAACAACAGTTTAACGTTGACGTGGACAAATTGAACAGTCTTTTGAAATATTTTTGTAATTTTTTTTTCTTTTCAATGTTTTTAAGCTACTAGTCTTCGGCTATCACATCACCATTATCAGCAAGTTTTTACAGCACTGCTTCGGATTGCTCCACCACTATCATCCACTTCGTTAACAATTTCATTAGTTTGTGAACATGCAGTGCCAAAGGTACTCATTGAGATCAGTTCTAGATAACACAAAGTAGTGTTGTAGTCTTAAACAAGTAATTTAAAAGTCAGGCTCTCTCTCTGCTGGAAAACCAAATTCATACTGTAGTAGGCGCTCACCTTAACCGAACAGTAATATGGGTACTTAAAATCGCTGTAGTCTAGGGGATAGTGTGTTGGCTCATTAGATATGAGATTTCGGTTCAAACCCGAGCTCAGACATCATAACTAAATACGAAAAAATATTTCTGCGGCGACTTCCTCTAAGCAGGAAAAAACTTCTGCCATGAAAAGCTCCTCAAAAAAATTTGTGGTTCGGAATCGACTTTAAACACACACAAGTGGTGTGAGAAGCTAGGTTGTCATCCTGACTGAAGTTTTGTAATCACCAATTATGTATGTATTTATGTAATGTGGGTACTTACTTAAGCGCATGTAGGTGTTCTTAATGTTTTTCAGAAAAAAGTGCTTTGTAAAATATATGCGTGAGAGCAGAGTATCAGGCATAAAACTTGCTGCAAAATCAGTGATTGATTACTTTATTTTTAATAGTATATGGTTTTATCAAAGCAATTCCATCTTACACAGATTTCTGGCACTGTTCTCTCGCCTTTCCATATTAAATGGCACTGTAATTCCAAGTATTTCTTTGGTTGATCACAACTTTTTCAATCTTGAATTTTCTGAGCTCTGTCTTGTTAAAGATGTTGGTCTAGATTATCGGGCAAAAGTTAACTTCAAACACATTCAATTCAATGTTAACAGATGCCATTAACAGATGTTTGCAATCAGTGGTTTAAGGCGTATTGGTTTGTCCCCGCAATAAGGTGGCAACTTAGTAGTCCAGAATTGTTTATTCATATTTATGACTGAGCTTTGTGGACCTAAAATTTAATCTTGATATTTCTGACAAGTTATGGTTAGAAAATTGAAATCAGAATGCAAAACCCAATAAATTAGTTGGGAAACAGTTGCAATCACAACTAAAGATTATTGTTTAATAATTCAGCCTAAAGAATAAATACCGGAATGTAACAATGAGATTAAACTATTGGACTAAAAGGCGATTAGGTGTCCATGATAAAAGTTATCATTAAGGAAGTGACAACTGTGGCAGCAAACAAACAGTGACCCTCAGGTATCATTTCATTCAATAATAATTATGCTTGTCCATCATTAGAATATTTATACTAAAGACTGTAATACGATATACCAGAAATGCAAATGAATTTTTAATATTAAAAATCCATTAACAACCCATACTTCATATGTGATTAATGGCCAATGGTGTAATGATTATGGCCGGGGCTAAAATAAAGCATTGTTGATACACTCGCTTTTATAGCTTTCCCCTTTTTTTCATTCCTCCAAGCGTATGATTAATATTGAAAAATTAATAATAATCATACGCATGGAAGGACAATAAACTACACAAAAATTTAATACATATTAAAATATTAAATAATAATGACATACACACGAAGTATTGAAAATAATACGATATTCATCATTCATTTACGCACTTGCCCCCGTGCAACAAACACGCCATGCCACATCTATTTTTATATATTACGAGCAGTATTATAATCGTATATTTATAGAGCGTGTATATTATTTATTGTAATCATTTTTATTTAATTTTGGACTCCATAATGCGACTCCAGGCACTGTTGCTTGCTATGTTTTCTTTAAAAACAAACGTTTTTTGATAAAGGTCTGGTGGTATCAAGCAACAGAATACAATACAATATCGATTGATGAAATTGATTGATGGATTAAAATTGTTGTACGAGTTCAAAAGTTCATTGGACTTAAAGTGTAGCAGAAACAATGGAGGACTCTATCAATCTTCTTTTCAATGTTTTTGTTTTTGTTTTTGTTTTTTTATTAGTTTTATTTTGTTTGGGGCCAACAAATTTTACCATCACCAAATGATATTAAAGTGTCGTTGCTTCTCTAAACAATAATATTTTTTTTCATCATTTTTCTTCTAGAAAATGTCACATGATTTATTAGAAATTGTAATATTTTTATAAGGGTTCTGCTTAAGATATTCAAAATTCATAGAAAAGAAAACACACACACACATCATTAAACCAGTACTTAGAGTATATGAGAACTGTAGCGATTATGATAAAAAATGCATTCAGAACTACGATATGTAACACGTTGCTTGCTATCGTCAGTAGGCTACTGCCCGACACTACGTACCTAAAGAACATTGGAGTGTATAAGGCAAGCTCGTGCTGGAAGCTTATCTTTCTATTGACTTCATGATACTTAAATTCACTTTCAATACAAGCTTTTCAAATCGTTTACACCTCCCAGAGAACGTCATTCAAGTGTTCACTGAGGGATCTATTGTATATGATGTTTACTATGCTCAACTGGCTACTGCCCGACACTGCGTACTTCAAGAATATGGGAGTATAGAAGCCACGCTCATGCTGGAATCTTAAGTACAGTTCCATACATAAATAATTGGTTATTACAACCCTTCAGTTAGGATTAAAACCTAACTTTCCATACCACTTATGTTGAATGTGTTAATTTTTTCCACGAGTGATGGGACCTATACTTTAAGAACAACTCCGAATGACAGTTTTTTTTAGAAACTTTTCATGGAAATTTTTATTTATTCCCAGAGTTTTTGTCAGAAATCTGCTGAGAGGAATTCGCCTAAGGACACTAGACTACGTCGACATTACCTGACACAGTTTGAACCACCAAATGCAGAAAATTACTTTGGAGTCATGGATATTCGGCTTAAACAATGATTTGTTTCGGTTGGTCTTGATGTACATATGACTTCTTAAGCTTTGAATTCTCATAATGGATTCACTTTTCGTTTACATTCTGAACGATAAGAAGATATTCTTCAATGAGCAAGCGATGGTGACTATAACAACAAACAACAGATGTTTACCATTCAAATTTATTAACCGAGCAGTTATGGTACATCCCTTTTTAAGCCCTGGAGAGATGCCTTACTACTCCGTTTGCTTTATTCAGTGTTTAACGATGGCATATTTTATTACTTAACAAACACCTTCACTGTACAGCTACCTTTTATAGAAAACGTACACCACGGCAGATGGCCTTTTTTCTTCGTTCCTTAGCTAATTAACATGATTGTTTAATTGGAAGTAATGAAAAACAAAATAAATACTTTTAATCGAAAAAGGTCTTTCAAATAAAAATCCAGTCAAATTGTTAAACTCAATGAGTAAATTCACTCGCCTCTCTCCAATGCCTTTTCCAATTCTATTTGAATTTTATTTGCTTCAGTTCAGTGGTTGGTTGTTTGGTTGGATTATAAAAAAAAGCCTGAGGCTTTTAAAACATTTTCCTTCGGTTTGGTAGGTTACCTTAAAAAAAGGACGATCATAAATCTTAGCAAATAAATAATAATACTTTGTAACAACAAATTCAATTACTTTTCTCCAGTTTTTTGCGCCATATTTTAAGGCCTAAAGTACTGATTTAGTTAAAAACCAAAACAAAACGAGAAGAAAAGAAAAAAGAAAAGAAAACTGTTAACAACAGCAAAAGGTGTTTTGGCATAAAATTTTAACTACTTTAAGCTTTGGCAGCAGCACAATGTAAAAAAACACTTCAAACACTTATTGCATAACATAAGGCGTTTAGAAACAGCTTAATTGAAAGTATACTTCAAGGTGAAAGAAAAATTGTTGGGTGTAGTAAAGAGAATTTAAATATTTTTCTATATTAAAAATAACTACTTGACTTTGACTATTAGAGCGCGAAGTAATCCGTTATACTTCCTACAGTGGATTTCTTTTTACTACACCTTGTAAAAATAGAAAATAATCCTTTTTATCATAAAACAATACGACATAATGAAAATCTCTAAAAAGTGTTAAAAATTGATGAACAGAATGTAGCCCTGTGGCTGTAAAACGTTTTTAGCTCCAAAAGGTTTCTTCAAAATTTCCAATTGGCCTAAAACAACAAGAAGAAAATCCATTAAAAGCTTAATTTATGAGGTGTGAACAATTTACTTGTGGATTTTTATTTCCTTTTGTGTTTTTGTTTTTTTTTATATTAATTTTTTTATGGCTTTTTAACATCCTTAAGCTTCGCTGAATAATATTTTCGAAACGAAATTGAAATTTTGTAAAGAATTTGCGTGTTTTTTATTTATTGAAAAAGATTTTTTTTTATTGTTATTGGCAAAAACACAGAAAATAAAAATAAAAATTGAAAATAAATCCGTTGTTGTTAATTTAAAATGTGTGTTTAAAATAAAGACACAAGAAAAAAAAACATTTATTTCATACAATTTTGCAATTTTGTTGTTTGGGCTGCCAATATAAGAACATAAAATATAAAAATTTTCAAATGTTCGCATTTGTTTATAAAAGCGGATATTCACATGATTAATGCAAAAACGATTTGATGGTGATGCAATTCAAAAGTTCTTGAGAATAAATTTAAATTTAAACAACTTCGGAATAGCAATTGAGGGGCTCTGCGTGGTCAAATCAAAAAGATTCGCTGTAAATAAGCAGTCTTGGTATCTATTTTGGTTTCAATATACATATGTACGGGTACTAATGTAGTCTTAAAGTTTGACTTTCACAATCCTGAAGAACTCATTTTAATGCGAATATGACGTATGTGCGAATATATTAGTCGCCGTAGTCTAGTATGTAATGTGTTGGCTTATTAGGCGGTTCAAACCTCAGTTCAGTCATCTCTAACAAAACGAAATACAAAAAAATATTTCTTCGGCCACTTTCTCTCAACAGATTTCTAGCAAAAACTCTGGGCGTAAAAAAAATTGCCATGAAAAACTTTCTCAAGAATCTGTTGTCCGGAGTCGATTTTAAACTGCAGGTCCCGCCACTCATGTATGAAATTAACACAGATTTTAATAAATTTTTCTTCTTTAACTAGCCTTTGGATTTTCAAGTTCTTTTTATGATATACAATATTAATAGTTAACAACTTGAATTTAATGGATTTTAATTTAAAGCAAAAAATTGTAAATTATTTCCATACCTACACATCATTCTGAAGCTTTTACAGAAATCGCAGAAGTAAATTTGTTAACAACTGATGTCATCTAAGTAGTGTTTCCTCCTTTAATTTTCTCGTCTCCAGGCCATTAATTTCACCCTCTACCTCAAATATTTATTGTTTAAATAATCACAGCCAATTAATCAATTTCTTGTTTCTTTAATTATTTCAATTACTGCTAAAACCACTTACATACTCGTGAGTTTATTTATTTATGTTTTGAATGCACAAACAAATGTATACGTTTCAGTATTCAGTGATTTAGTACTACCACTGACTCTCTTACTTTTTATTTACAAACGAGAAAAACCCACTTGGATAACAAACGCGTCACACATTGATGACTGCTGAGCTATTCATTCATTTGGAAAATTCAAATAAAACAACACACACGCACGCAATTAGAAGAGAAAACAAAAACACAAAAATTAAATACAAAATAAAAATACACATATACATACAAACAAATACAATAGAAATGAAGACTAAAAATACATACTCACTTTAACTTTTACTCAACCGCACATACACACATGTAGTCGTATATTAAATCCTCTAATTGCCGAAGAGTTAGCATGTGAAGCATTAATGGCTGCTGTCAGTGAAAATGTGTATTCGTATGTGTAGTCAAATATTTTCTATTTTTGTTTTCTTTGGTTTTTTTATTGACTCTCCAATAGAAAAATATGTTCTCCACACACAGGCTAGTACTCACACTTTCACACAAGCCGATTCAAATCCTTTTCGTTTGGCCACATAATGAACAACATGTCGAATTATGTTTTGCTGTTTGGTATGGTATTAAAGGCTCACGTTTGCTTATTTGTTTTTTCAGAAGAAAGAAAAAATTAAAGCTAGCCAGAGAGAGAGAGAGAGAGAGGAACAAAATATGAAAGGGAGAGCGAGATGTGAGTACGAAATTTATGTGAGAAAAATTATCAACCCAACACCCAACACAATAACAAACACCTTCCCAAAGTCATATGACTGACTACACGAAGATTTATTGATGCCATGACGTCTGAGTGGTTTTTTTTTTTTTTTTTTGTGTTTCGTGGCAAGAATCCCATTTTATAGACAGACATGCTGTTAATGTTGTATGTTAATGAAAATGTTTAAGAATGTTTATTTCGTAAAAATATTAACGAAATGGGAATTTTAAAGAGTTTAATATGCTTTGGATGTCTGGTCGTAAATGAAATTAGATAAGTTATGCCGACATCACTTAAAAAAACGGTCGGCTTGCACCAAACGTATTTCGAAGATGTTTTTTGAATACATGATAGTGGGAATAGGAGCAGAATGAACAATTGCCATGCGGCAGAGCAAAGAGGTTAGTAGGTAGCAGAAAATTGCGCGGCCTTCATTTATTCAATTGAATGAGAAAGAATAATGAACGGTTTACCAAGGTTGCATTCAAACACCAATTATATTGGCTCGTTTGCAAATTACAATTGATATACATATTACGCAGTGTGGGCATTAAAGCATTAAAATATCTGGGTTTCTTAAAGCAATGCCACAAGTACTTTAGTTCATTTGAACTTTTATATCCAATTTATAAAATATAAAAGCTTTTGATTGAATCTTTCAAACTGCACTAAGAATCTTTTCCATGTTTGAGTGGAATTCAAATGATCTTTTAAATGAATTGGACATTAAGGCTTATGCAGCTGGATCCTATACTAACTGTGATGTTAGATTTGGTGTTTTCTTCGTAGAGGATAATTTGAATCATCACCTCAAACTCCTCACTAGCTCTAGGGTCTTTCAAAGCCCTGTTCGTTTATATTATCTTACGGCGCATGGTTTGGGGGGGCGCACCTTCAGTTTTATTGTCAGTTAATTGTTCTTTCTTGCCCTTGGATGATAAATTACTACCTCTTGTCGAATAAGGAACTGCAAGAATACGTTAAAAACTATGCCTGAGAAGCGCTCTATGTTGGACGAATTGACTTGTAGATGATCTGCTTCAAATCAACTCCATCGACAGAATTAAAAAGGGTGTCCTCGTCGTCTACTATGAAATAACAAATTCTAGACGTAGGGCAATTGAACCCTTTAGGACCTCAAGGTTTGACCCGAACATGATAACAGACATATTAGGTCGCACATCATCTGAATTAGAAAGGTCGTATTGAGCTCGATGACTGGTTTGTTTGAATACTGGTGAATACGTCGTTCAGATACACATACTAATCATCGTTGTATGGTGTGGGTGCAGAGGAGAAGATATGTAGTTAAACGCTTCCAGTATAGTTTCCCATACTCCTTTGCCGCCACAAGAGTGTCTTCGGTAGTTAGTTTGCACAGGATACAACGGAGACATGTTAAATTAAGGAATTGAATACAAGGAACACGCAATATCATGAGGTTATGATGTGTCAAAGCGCATAGCAAGCCGTCCCGTTAGATATATGAAACCGTGGATAATCTTTGGCTAGATATGTTAACAACTTCCTGGTGTTCAAAAATCTTTAGTTTCAGGTGCCCAAGTACAACGCAGTGACAGATAAAATGTTATGTGATCGTTCTTCTTCCAATTCCTGTTCAATACAGTTTCTGCAGAAGTCATTGTAAGGTATTTCCAGCCTTTGAACTTGTGCGCTTAGAAGCCATATGGATCAGGTTTATCGTAAAGATCTGTCTGGTCTCCTTACAAAGATGTTCATTATTCTATTTGTCCCTTGCACATTTTTTGTTTTATTTTTAAAAACTTGCACTGAAACAATTTTAAAATACAAATAACGGTAATTTATTTATGTACATATATATTTTTAATGTACACTGTCTTTTGACGCTCACTGTATATAAGGCTAAATATCTAGCTATGTCCTTGTCTTGTTACATCAATGTCGATTAAAGAAAAAAGTTCTGGTTTTCATTTGAAAAAATTTAAACACATTTATTCCAACAAATTCAAGAGAAATGGGTTGGTTTTTACCCAAAGAACCAGGCATTTAAATAATATTCGTTCGTTGCTTTTATATGCTACTGTTGGTTGCACTCTTTATGTTTCTAGCCACGAAGGTAACAACGTACAACTGGGAACTTTAATACAATAAAGCATTTAAATGAATTAAATTAAAAGATAATAAAATTATAACATCATGATGATGATCATAATGAACTATAATTATTACAATAAAATTCCTTAATAGTCCCGATGTATAAAACATGAATAAAAGAAGAAAAGTTTTTTATTTCCTCTTCTCTTGATGGTATTTAAATTGCTTGTGTTTAGGAGAGAAATTTAATAACTTCCCCCCAACGTCATAATTTTTAAACACAATTATTTCCACACATACATTTTCTTTCTTATTATTCTGTTGTATTTTTTTGTTGTTGTTGTTGTTTAATTAACAAACAAATAAATTTAAATCCCCATAAAAGAAAAACAATTTTTTTTTGTTTGTATTTCAAATGTCGTTCTATTCTTTTTTTCTTCTTTAGTACTAGAGAACTGGGATTGAAAGAAAATTATGGAAAAATTAAAGGGAAACATAAGAAAAAAATAAAATTTATTTTCATTTGATGTGATCTTTAGCAGAAAGTAAGACTAAAGTATTTTTCATTTTTGGCCTCAAAATAATATAAAAAAAAATACCCGAAACAATTGCTAACGAATTAATTGAAAGTGAAATGTTGCTGTGCGTAAAGTAGCTGCCAAATTTTTATGGCAAACATTTCTTTGTGAAAGTGCTGATGATTGTATATAATCAGGGCGTAAGTAGGTGTCTATAAATGATTGTGAATGTTTGTGTGTTTAAGAAAATTTCCCCAAAATAAATAAAATACCACAGAGATCGGTAGTGCAGCAGCATCTAAAATCATCACAATAAAAAATAATGGAAGATTTTTCTCAAAAATAAACTCAAAAATTTCTTTCTCTTTTTTTGTTTTGTTTTATTTCATCAATTTACTTTAATTAGAAGGCTTCAAAGTAAATGAAAGGGATGCCAGATTAAACAGAAATCAGTAAGAAGACCCTGATATATTGAAAATAAAAATAAAACAATAACAAATCAACAGGAATCGACAGTAAGTTCTGGAAGTTGCCAGACTGAATATCAATTGTAATGTATTTGTAGTCATGTTTAAAATAATAAACACTCACAACGTAAGTGGTGTGAGATGATAGGTCGAAATCCTGACTGAAGGGTTGTAATGACCACTTATGTATGAATGTACGTAGATTACATTTAGGATAGAGGGGAATCGGAAAATAGTGGGACGCGCTACATGAACAACTGTATACAAATTTTGCGAATGATTTGTAACTAAATATAGGTGTGAGTGCAGCAGATCCATATTTTCCAAGTCGGCGGGTATAGCCCGTTCCATAAGGCTACCGTACTACTGTAGCGACTTTCAGCAGACAATACGACCAGCAGAAAAGATTATTGAGGATAACAATATCTCTGGAAAGGTTCTTACCATGCTTTCTGATAGTCAGGCAATCGTCACGGTTCTGTGTTCTAACCAAACGATTTGTAGGATGGTCAACGGCTAATACGAGTCTCTTAATAAGATGAAAGAATGGTGACATAAAATCATCCCAGGCATGACCGGTATTTAGGAAGACTGCAAGGCAATATGAATTGCCAAGGATGAAGCACCCGAACTTTCGGGTGCTTAATCTATATTGGGAGTCCCATTTAGAATCTATAAAGTGGGAATTGATAACGAAGTAGTAAATTGTAGTATTTCACGACTGGATTCAGTTATGAGTAATAATAGCGGAACAAATCAAGCCAATGCTTGATAAAAGGAATTATGCTAAGTGTAATTGTCAAATATTGTCGGCCATGTGGCCTAGGACTTCTGCAAAAGTTTCAGTAACAAGCAAGACGATAAAACAAGTCATCAACTCTTAGTTACATGACCGACGTTATATCGAAGGAGAAAGAAGCACCTGGGCTTTTACTATGCAGACAATTTTCCTTATTTGTCAGAGAAGAGCATTAGGATGAGTTCAGTGATAAGGCAAATTGGGTTATAGACAATTAGTCCTGGCTAACTACCTACCATACACTGGGAATATAAACAGTTGATAACGGCGATTTTGGTGAAGCTACGTCTGGCAAATTGTTATTTATTCAGTCTCTTTTGTTAATGGTGATTTGGTCACGAGGTTTGGAGGTCGTGTGATTTGACTCCATTATACTTTTCTTCTTTGCGGGTCTAAATGGACAAGCCCATACCATCAGTCAATTTTGAAGTCGCCGTAGTCTAGTAGGTTGTGTGTTGCCTTATTAGACTGTCAGGCCACGGTTCAAACCCCAGTTCAAACATTTCCAACAAAACGAAATCTGAAAAAATATTTCTTTGGCGACTTCCTCTCCACAAAAAAAATTGCCATGAAAAGTTTCTCAAAAATTTTTCGTTCGGAGTCGATTTTAAACTGTAGGTCCCGCTACTCATGTATGAAATTAACACACACAACATAAGTGGTGTGAGAGGCTAGATCGTAATCCTCACTGAAGAGTTGTAATGACGACATATGTACATACGTATGTACATATGTATGCATCAGTCAATTTCAGTCTGTGTTATACGCCAGAGTGATGGAAAATTGAACATTTTGGATGCGTTTTGCCTACATAAGCTATAGTAGACATAATAACGATGTTATATACCCAACAATATGGCACCATTAAGTTGTAGCGAATCATGTAGCCTTATTACACTGACCACAAGGTTTTCATTAATTTTTTTTCATGAATTTTTCCATCAGCCTTTTTTGCCATTAGCTTTTAAGCGGTTAATAGGGTTTGAAAGAGAATAAATTTTTTTTAAACATTTGCAAAGCCAGACAATAAAAAATTTATAAAATTTGTTGTAGTTTTCTAAACAAATTAATAATTCATAAACTATTTACGTTGGAATTTTTATTGAGTTTACTTATGAAACTCAATTAAAAATGTTAATGAAAGAAAAAAATTCATTTTATTATGGTTTTTCCGGAAAAAAACAGAAAATTTTCCACTGGAAAAAACTTTATTCCACAGTTTTACTAAAAAAAAATCCCATTTTTTTGTGTTTCATAATATGTATATATTTGTATATGTGTATGTGTGTAAGTGTGAATTAATAAAGTTCAATATTTATATTGAACAACACTTCATTTCATTGATGTGTTATTAATATGTGCACCAGCAGCAGTAATGTTATGAATTTTATATCAGCACCCATGATGAAGCCATGCTACCTACCCCTGCACAACTAGTATCACCCTGACCGACTATTATAAAGTGACAGATGTCAAATTTATTTGTACGGCAGTATGCGTACAGCGTACAGCGAACAGCGTCATGTGTGTGCACACTTGTCAAATAAATTTTTGTATTTTAATATTGTAAATACGCGTTATGCGTCAGCATAAAATTTCATAAAATTTTCTTTCGTTTCCATTCATGTTTTTTTTTTGGCCATTGATCGATCGCCTACAAAATGTAATTAAAAGAGCAACAAAACAGAAATCAAAACATAAAAAGATTTACTAGTTGAAAATAATATCGTATCGCATTACACATGATTAAATTGCAAATGATACACCATAAATACCAAAAGGGAAATTAAATACCCGTCCAATGAGCGTCTATTTATTTGTACAACAACGACAACAACATTCAACATTTAACATGATATTAATGACAGCCCATACAGCCTAAACGATGACAAGCCGACTCATCCCTGTCATTCAGCGGATTTTAATGAAAAGTTCAACGCTTTGTTTGTTTATTTCGTTTTGAATTTCTATTTTCGTTTTGGAAATAAACACGATAAAACGCAAAAAGAAAATTAAAATGCAATTCAATATGAAATTCAATCACAGAGATGGGTAGCCATATTTCAACTTAAAAATGGATTTTAAAATATTTTAAAAGGGTTTTGTCTGTCACTCTCGATGTTACATTAAAACATGAAAGGCAGTGCACCTATTTCTCTAGGTACATATCCTTTACACCATGACACAAAACGTTTCACGATTTCTTAAAATTCCGTGGGAAAATTGTAAATTTCTTTCTGTCTCAGAAACAGCTCATCATCTTCTTACGATCGATATCTTATTCTTCTTTCATTTTGCCTTGAAGGCTTAAAGGTTGCAAGGCAGTTCCCAACAAGAATGGCAGAACAACACACGTAAGTCAGAGTATCCCATTGATTGACCCAAAGATTCATTTTTCAAATAATTCGAAGCCACGGAATTTCCCAATGACTGTTTTAATCAAGGAGTTTAAATACACAACAAAAACCCAGGTTTTTTTTCCATGCCACATAATGCAGGGCTTCCAACCAGTAGATGAGGAATCGTTTTTTCCATCTTTGCAATTTCTACAGAAGTGCTAGGCTAGATGACTAAGTCCAATAATAAGGACTTCACCAATGATTATGAGTATGTTCCTATGGAGTTCTATGCATCCATTATTAATCTTTGTTAAGATATGCTATGCTATCTTGACTACAAGCAAAGGTGCCAATGCAGAGTCTATTATAGGTTCTTAATGGTATTGCCAACTTAAAAAACACCCGTTTAGTGGTTGTGGCATGTCTAATCGGTTCATCTGCTCATAACATTCATACATAATTGGTTATTATTACCCTTTAGTCAGTTTCACGTCCTAGCTTCTCACACCACTTATGTTGTGTTTGTTAATTTTATACATGAGTGGCGGTATGAGTTCGATTCTCAACGAAAGAGTTTTTGAGAAACCTTTCATGGCAATTTTATTTGCTCTCAGAATGTTTGCCAGAAATCTGCTGATAAGTTTTCATGTTTAATAGTGTGACCCGGTGCCCATATAATATGAAGATTGTACTGTTCAGGCATCTCGTTGAAAGATCTGCAGCAGTTTGAATCCATTGGCAGTTACCATGAAATGAAAGTGCTTAAATTATCTTTAACAACTACAATCGGTGAACAAATTTGCATGCAGCTGGATTACAGGTCATAGAGGATGACTGGTAATGAAATTGCTAATGGACTAGTGAGGAATGGATCTTCAGCAGAGTTTATTGGACCAGAGCCCGATTGTGGAATTAACTGGACACAAGACAGATCGGGGGTGAACCATTGGGAACAGTCTTGGCGGGGTGTACATTGGGAGAGCATGAGAAATGTTCCGAATGGTCAAAAAGACTTTCCTTTTATGTAGAGGAGCCATGGACTTTTCTCGTGAACATATTGTCTCAAGTTATATCTTCTGGATGGAAGGGACTACATGCACTGTGTGGAGAAAACTCAAACTATAGGGCACAGCTTTTGCTATAGAATTACGCTGACTAGGGTCAGATTATATTTGTTCAAGCGATTCTAATAATTGCTTTAGGGGATAATAAGATCTGTTCCCATAGGAAAGTTTTTCAAGTTCGTTCGAAGAACAGAGAAATTGCGCCTTTTTTGCGCTTTTTAAAGTGTGATGTTGTTAGTGTTCGATAGTAGTTTACTGGATATTATCTGCTGTAGGGATTGCACTAGTAATTATTCAAGGGCGGCCATATGCTTTATCATTCATGACCAACGTGAGACACAAAAGTAGAACAAAGTGTCCATGGTGCAAGCCCTTATTTAGTCGTAAAGGCAATAAAAAATTTAACAAAATTTTACTGTTGTTTGACTACTAATAAAGGGTCCGCCAAATAACTTTTTTTTTTTTTTGAAAAGGCTTTAAAAAAACTACTGAATATTTTCTCAAATTTCTTTTTTTATTTGAATGTACAATCCTTCCGGTTAATATTGGAAAATAATTTCAGTCAAATGGCTGCCTCGGCTGGCCATGCAGTAACCTACACCAGAAGATGCCGACTTTGGCAAAAAAATCATCTTTTCAGATGAAGCTCATTTTGATCTTGGCGTGTATGTAAACAAGCAAAATTGTCGCATTTGGGGCACAGAAAACCCGCACGCATACATTGAAAAGCCGACGCATCCAAAACGAGACACTGTTTGGTGCGGATTGTGGTCCAGAGGCATAATTGGGCCATTTTCTTCGAAAATGAGCAAGGAGTGGCCGTTACAGTCAAAGGCGATCGATATCGGGCCATGTTGAACGAATTTTTGTTCACAAAAATTGATATTGGCATCATTTGGTTTCAACAGGACGGCGCTACGTGCCACACAGCCGAAGCTACACTCGATGTTTTGCGCCCTGTTTATGAAGATCGCATTATCAGCCGCAGAGCTGATGTCGTTTGGCCACCTCGGAGCTGCGATTTGACACCGTTGGACTATTATTTGTGGGGTGCCGTCAAAGATAAGTGTTACGCCGACAAGCCAGAGAAAATTGACGCTGTAAAGGACAATATTCGTGAAGCCATTGGTGAAATACAGCTGAACACAATCGATAATGTGCTTAAAAATTGGACCGATCGTGTAGGCTACTGCATGGCCAGCCGAGGCAGCCATTTGAATGAAATTATTTTCCATTATTAAACGGAAGGATTGTACTTTCAAATAAAAAAAGAAATTTGAGAAAATATTCAGTAGTTTTTTTTTTAAATCATTTAAAAAAAAAGTTATTTGGCGGACCCTTTATATGTGTAAAGTTTACTTTGACTGTCAATAAAAGTTTAGGTTACGTTCATCTTCCTGGCAATGAATGGTCGTTGTGTTCTTCTACAAGAAATAATTCTTTATATCTGCGTTCTTTATAAACCAATTATTTTATTTTTTAATGGGTTAAGGTTCCATGTTTTTAACCAAAAAGCTGGTTAAAATATGTGTTTCAACTTTCTACCTTCAAACCTGTCAAACAATTTTCTTTGAAATTTAATTAAAAATTTTCCGAAATAACTTTTACTTCGTAACTTTTCACAAAAACTTATTTCATAAGATTTTATTTCCTCATCAAAGAAATTTCTTCCATATTCTTAAAGTGTAACATTAAAGAATATTTGTTCACTACTTTGTAGATACCATTGTCCGTCAACCAACAACATTATCATCGTAATGTTGATAATGATTGAAGAAGAATAAACATGCAAAAGCATTCATGCAAAGCATTCGCACAAAGACATGCCATTGTTTGGTCATTCAACAAGTAATTGCAACAAGTGTCATTAACCAAAACCAAACAGTACTTACCAGCAGTGGCAACCTGACCTGTCATTCCATTCATACATTGTCATTTAATGAAGAGCAACCAACAATGGCATTCGGTTTCATTGTATTCCCGTAAACACAATTAATGTCGTTGAACTCCTTCAATGAGACATCGTGTACAATAACGAGTACACACACACACAGCCGTAGTACAGTAAGTAGTAAGTGTTCGAATTATTCGATTATCTATTGGAATCTTAAAATTTCTTTAGAAACCCTACACAGTGAAATGAATTCATTTCTAGAAATTTTAGAATTTTATTTACAAAGAAAACATGGAAGCTATTTTTAAAAGAATTAAAATTTTATTTTGAATTAAATGTGCAGCATTAAAAAAATAAAAAACAAAAATAAATTCGTATTGAATGTGTTGATTATATATGTACATACGTAGGTATATTGGAAGTCATTGTATCCACAATGCGAAGAAACGAGTATTCATTGAGCGCTTTTGTAAACGTAACGAATTGAATTGCAACAAAGAAAAGAAATTTTAGACAATTCATGTGTTTATCTTTAAAACATACGTGGGTACTACGACTACGAGGTTTGTTCAGTAAATGCTGGTATTAGATGCTATACATACATAACATAACATACATAATTGGTCATTAGAACCCTTCAGCCAGGATTACGACCTAGTTACTCATACCACTTATGCTGTGTGTGTTAATTTTATACATGAGTGGCGGGACCTACAGTTTAAAGTCGACTCCGAACGACAGATTTTTGAGAAACTTTTAATGGCAATTTTATTTACCCTCAGAGTTTTTGCCAGAAATCTGCTGAGAGGAAGAAGCCGAAGTAATACTTTTTGTATTTTATTTTGATGTCTGGCCTGGGGCTCGAACCCTGGCTTTACGTCTAATAAGCCAACACACTACCTACTAGACCACGGCGACTACAATTAGATGCCATACACGAACATTTAATTACAGTTTAAAGACGATTTCGAACGACCGATTTCTGAGAAACTCTTCATGGCAATTATTATTTACTCACAGAGTTTTTGCCAGAAATCTGCTGGGAGGAAGTTTTTTTCGTATTTCGTTTTGTTTGAGATGTCCCACCTGGGGTTTGAACCGAGGCCTCAATTCTAATAAGCCAACACACTACCTACTAAACTACGACGACTACAAATAGAAAATAGTGGCAGAAAACAGGGTTCAAACAGCAACCAATATGCTCTCCGAATGAAGTCAAGTACAAATTCTGTAGGAACAGATCTGATTTCCATCGAATACAATTGATATCCGTTGAAAGCGTGCAAAATGGAACCCGACAATAGGGCTCTAATCCAATAGCTTCTCTCTCACTAGTTCATTACGATTTTCATTGCCAGCAATCTCGAAATGATCCGATACCCAATAAAGTACAAGTTTTTCGCATTACCGAGTAATCGAAAATGACCAAAGCATTCATGGATTAAGAAGACAGTGCTGTCAGTCTATTTTCTTATCCTCCTCTTATATCCTACTGTAGGTTTATTTCAGCGCACACTTAAATTGTCCGCAGTTTAGCTGGAAAAATACTGACATCGCCTACAAAAAGAAATGTGAAAAATATTTCTTCGGCGGCTTCCTCTGAGTAGTCTACCGGCAAAAACTGTGTGAGTGTAAATAAAATTGCCATAAAAAGTTTCATAAAACTTGTCGCAAGGACAAGTCGACTTTAAACTGTAGGTCCTGTCATCCGTAGTTAATATTAACACACATAACATAAGCAGGCAGTGTGAGAGTCTAAATAATAATCCTGACCAAAGGGTGTGTATATTTTATGATCTCATATTTCACTCAATCGTTATTAGTTCAGTTTCCCTTAGTGCCTCCATCTGTGTGCTAAATGGCGTGGAAAAACTATTACTACTGTGCAGGGCTCTATATTCTTGAAGATAGCATGACGTCATATTATTACCATTTTCCAGTGCATGTTATGAAAGTACTGACCTATTCATCATCCTGTTAACCATGTAATATGCAGGATTCCAAATTATTCCATTATATTGATAAAAATTTTTCTAAAATTCTTGACGCAATACGATTTGAAATTATTTAACCGCCCTCGTAAATGTAAATAACTCGTAGTCAACCATATAATTTGCATTTGATTTACCCCCAGTAAATTCTCTTTTGTAAAATGACTTTCAATTGAAATACAATGTGAATTGCATTTAAAAAAATAAGTCAAAACGATTTCCACAATTGAAGTGTAAGAAAATATCTTTCTTTTGAAAGAAAATATACTCATAAGAATGGTGATGGAGAAGGAGAAGGATAAGCAGGGTGAATACGTACAATAGAATACGTAGAGAGTAGGATGATGATGTGATTTGTTTAAATAAGTACACAGCAATCTTGTAAATATAAAATGTGTGATAAATAGTAAAAACAAAGAAAATAAAGGAGTTTACTAATCTGTGAACCAAATGAATGTTGAACGTAGTTTGCATTGACGTACAGGCTTTGTAACCTGTAATCTGGGGAGTTTGAAATCAAATTCTATTTAACCCATTCGCTGCCAAGAACGAGTATACACGTCTTTGCCAGGGTATTCCGCACTGCCAAGACGAGTATACTCGTCCTACTTTAAGTATATTATAACATGCAGGCTTTTGAACTTCAACTTTTCAACTTCATCGTGTATTTATAACAAAATTTTATAGAAACTAAATCACTTATGATACCTTATATTCATGATAGGATGTGTAACAAAGTCCAATACATAATGGAGGTTTATCAGGATAGCTCGGACTCGGCAATGGGAATGACTTCATATAATTTAGGCTTGGCAGCGAATGGGTTAAATATGAAGGAGTTTAATTAAATCGTTTTAAAAAAGTTTTGCTTAATATTCTTTGACTTTAAAGTCTTTCTGCTTATTTCTATGTGCAATACGATGTCATTGCCCATCTTCCCATAGGTCAAGACAGGATAATAGAAGAATAATTCTTTCAAAATCGGTTTAAGTTTGAAGAACATATTGGCCTACAGTCTCTGATAAAATCCCTGGTCAGACATTTCCAACAAAACGAAATATGAAAAAATATTTCTTTGGCGAATTCCTTTCTGAAAGGCTTTTCTGAAAGACTTTTCAAAAATCTGTCGTTCGGAATCGACTTTAAACTAGAGTTTCCGCCACACACATACAACGTAAGAAATTAGTAAGAAATTATCCTGACTGAAGGGTTGTAATGCTACGTGTATGTATCTATGTATGGAGTATCATATTGTGCTAGTCTGTATGCAAATGAGTATCACATCTCACATTTGCTTTGCTCTTCAATAGGGGAAGCCAATCTCACTTATATGTATATTTCTTAAACTCAATGTAGAGTCAAAGCCATCAAAATCATTATTTTTTAAAGTACCATAAGTGATGGTTCCAAGTCCTAAAAATATGGTGTCCATACCACTGTGCTGATAAAGTTGTCAAAGACTGGATAAAGGACAGCAGGAAAAGAACAACATAAAATTATGTGAGAGGTTTTAGATTATGTTGTGGTGAAGTACTTTAGAAATTCGCTACTTGAATAAGACTTCCAACACAATTATCACTGATTGGCAAAAAGACAGAAAACAAATCTAAAAAACACTAAAAAAAATAGAATTTTTGCAGTATCACTGGACTGTCATGATTTGTTGGTTCAATAACGAAATGCAAAAGATAAAGAAAAACAATAAACGGAAGCAGTGAGAAAGAAAAATTCTTACAAAACAATTGCGCAAAAAAAGTTATAAAACTTTAGTTTCCAGTCTTTTTTACTGCTGTGGGTATTGCGTATTTTCTCAAGTTTTGTGAACATTTCCTGTTTTTAACAGCAGCATTCTTTCATAATTTCCTTTCCTCTTGTGTGTCGCTTTTAAACGGCAGTTAAAAGTTTATTAAAAAGGCAACCAGGAATTGTTTTTTATTTTTTTTTTTTATAAAAATTCCATTCCACAAAAACTTTATAACGTTCAAAAATGTTTTTAAATTTTTATTTTTAATGTTTTTTTTTAAATTTTTTTTATAAAATTTATGGCTTAAAGGCAGATTTCATTTTATATTGCATTTACTTTTACTTTTGCTTCCACCTTTTGTTAAGAGTAACTTCGTTTAAAAAGTCAAAATAACCAAGGATTTAAGGAATTTTTAATAACGAAAATATTATTAAAAAACATTTTTTTCTTCATAAATTAAAACGATTTGAGGCTGTATTGTGTGTGCGCCACTGTAGCCCTTTTTTCTCTCAATTATTTTGCTTTAATACTTTGACGCTTTTTTATGGATTACGGCTGTTTGTTTATTTATCCATCCCTCGAATAACTTAAAATGTTACCTGAGGGCTTTTAATATAAGAAATAAAATTCACGTAGCACAGTGGTTCTGTAACACCGTAGTTTGTGAATCAGGAAGTGAAGTCACTCGATAATAATATTCTTAAAGGGTGGTTCAAAAGGAGGTTTTCATGTATTTGCTTTCGATTAATCAGCACCTTAAACAAAATATTATCGCTGATTGGTTACAGAGGAGGTAGTGCGTTGGCTTATTAGACGTGAGGCCGTGGTTAAAACCCCTGCCTAGACATCTCAACTAAAACGAAGTATGCAAGAATATCTCATTGGCGACTTACTCTCAGCAGATTTCTGACAATAAATCTGAAATTAAATTAAATGATCGTGAAATTTTTTTTTGAAAAATCTGTCGTTCAGAGTCGACCTTAAACTGCAGGTCCCACCACTCCTGGATAAAATTACCATACACAACATGGGCGATAGGAGAAGTTAGGTCGTAATCCTCATTGAAGGGTTGTACTAGCCTATTAGGTAAGTAAGACTACCGAGAAGTGTTCATCGCATTTGATAAGCTTTTTCGTAACACATAATGAGGTTTTTGTTCGCATAAGTAGTATACACTATTTATGCCAACAGCCTGCGTTCATATTATTATGGAACAGTCAAAGGAATGAGGATCGCATGCTTTCAGCCATGTTTAAATAGAAAGTTTCTACATATTATTCCGACATGACCAGTATTTCTTGGTCATTGTAAGCTGTCGCTGTCTACTCCGACAGCCAGACTGCGATAAAGTCTTTGTCGAACGTTGCGGATAATTCCAGGATCGTCAGAGAATGTCGCCGCTGTCTCAATCTCCTTTCTGGGTGCCTCGGCGTCACACTTGTCTGGGTTCCCGGACACTGCGATATTCCGGGAAACTGCAGGCCGACGAGCTGGCCAGGGCTGGCGCACTACTTCCGGAATCTTCCTCAATCAACTTGGGAATGCCACTTAACTCGTTCAAACTGGCCATTGCGCGAAAATTCTCCCGGGATTCCAACCGGTCCTGGATAAGGAGTCCTGCTCCATCGCTAGGCTCACTTGGCCCACAATGGATAGGAGGCGTACCAACCAGCTACTTGGACTTGGCCGTAATATCATCTCGATCACAGTGGCCATGCTTACATGCCACTGTGTTATGGGTAGACACGCGGAAAGAATGCGACTCCCAATTAACGACTTCTGCCGTGGATGCAGATCCGCCGAGGAGGAGGAGACTGTCATCCACTTCCTCTGCCAATGCCCATCCCTTGCGGGGTGCAGATATAGGTTATTTGGCTCCCCGACCCTTGTCAGCTTGACGGAGCTATCGTCCATTGATATCAAGGACATAGCCTCGCTTATCAAACTTTCAGGCGGAATTTCCAGCGTGGGGTAGTCGTGCTTTTTGAAAATGTGCAGCCCTTGCGTTGACCAACTTCCCCTTCCTTGGATCGGAGGAACTTGGCCAGTACAGAGGCTGCGTTCACCTGTGGCATCACAACGGGCCGCTATGCGTGCTCAAGTGAGCTTTTTGGTAAATTAAAGCTACCACGCTAACCTAACCTAACCTAAGCTGCCGCTGTACTTGAAATGATTCGATTGTCTTTGTTATTGTGTTTTGGATAATAACAAAGCTCCAATTTATCCTAAATCATGTCCTTTAATCCATTCCAAATTTAGTATCATTATAGAACTACACAGAAATAATGGGTGTGTTATTTATGAGGGTGTCTATTAAAACTGCAGAATTTGTAATCATGGGGAAAACAAGAGTTCACAGAATATCTTCTCTGTTATTGAGAAAACAGAAAACGCTAAGTAGTTTTCATTGAAATAATTTCATTGATTTTTTCTATTTTCCAACAACAATTACAATCACATACCAACCAAACAATTTAACCACTAGAAGAGAAAATTGGTAAAATTTCTTATCGATTTTCTAAAATCAAATTTTCTTCGACATCAAATGATTTGTGAATACGTAGAGGTGGGTGTGCTTAATTTTCTTCAATCGACTGTGTTAACCAAAATTGTCTTTACATTTCCTTGTTTAAATAAAATTGTACGTTCTGTTCTTATATTTCGTTTTATTTCTTTAAACTTCTGGTCTTCTTAAGATTTTTTTATTTTGGAATTTTCATAAAATATTATAAAAATCATGCCTGAGGCCGAGTTAAATAAAAAAGAAAAAAAATAGAAAAATACGATGAGAGCGTATTAAACAAATAAATTCTTTGCCTGAAGCCCCCTTAAGCTTGAAGCGTTTTAAATTCGTTTATAGCTTCGCTTGCGTGTACGTATATAAGGAAGTGTAATTTAATTTTATAACAGTGAATATAACAGATATATTAAGACTTAAATCTTCTCTTTTAATCTGTAGTAATAAAAAATAATTATTTGAGTGTCAATTTCTTAGCTGGTGGTTTAGTTTAAAATAGAATTTTAAAATCCTCTTACATTTTGGCAAAGTGTTACAATGTGGTTTAGGATGTGGAATAGAATTATATCAGCTTCATTTTCGTACATAAATATATCTCATCCAGTGGCATTTTGCAAAGGAAGTTTCTCATTTCAAGGGCTATGATTGCTCCAGAGATTTTTTAAGCACTTGCTAATCAAGTCCTAGGGAACTCTTGTGCAACTTCACATACATTACATGTTTGTTTGTGTGAAATACAAATACAGCTGAAATACTGCTTTCTCGGTTCCATTTAATACCATTTTGTGATACACACATACGTCAAAAGATCTCGAAGTGACTCTAGACGTGTTCATCCAGCTACTTAGCTACGCCAGTTCAGAATTCAGACAAATATGTATGAAGCCGTGGTAGTCTAGTAGGTAGTATGGTGGCTTATTAGACGTGAGGCCAAGGTTCAAAACCCAGATGAGACTTCTCCAATAAAATAAAAAATTAAAAAATAATTCTTCGGGGACTTCCTTTCAGGAATCTTTTGGCAACGACTCTAAGAGTAAATTAAAAATTGCCACGAAAAGTTTCTCAATAAATAAAAATCTGTCGTTCGGAGTCGACTTTAAACTGTAGGTCCCACCACTCATGTATAAAATTAACAAACACAACATAAATGGTGTGAGAAACTAGTTCCTAATCCTGACTGAAGGGTTGTGATGATTAATTATGTATGTATGTATGTATGTATGTGTATATTATGTCCCTGTGATTCGCATATAAGACAAGAGAAAAAGCACTCATACTGTGGCCTTCTACAGGTCTTTTAGTAATTTCTATGATCGATGTTATCGTCTTGCAGACTATAAATGGATTGTTAATTCAAGATTCAATAGAAGGTGTGTTGGTACTCCTTCTTCTGGACTTCCCTACAGTTACTCCCATAGTCGATGTTATCGCTACGGGTAATCACAGGAGTACTGTAAGTCAATAAAGTGATGAGTAAACATCTCTAATGACCTCTCTCTTTGTCGTGATGAGGGCTGCAAGGTTTCCTCGCAGTTAAGAAACGCAGTTGTTTGAAATTCCCTGGACTCTATTGATTTTTCAATACAAACCATTAGGGTGGCGATCGCTCTTCATGCAGACATGTTGAGATATCGATAAGCCTACTGGATTAGTTATCAGTCTAAAACGAAAATGGAACGAATGTGGAACGAATGTGGAATGTGTTTAAGAAGAATAAAAACTCACTTATCGGTCTAAAACACGACTGAATCTTTATTAAGAAAATAGAATTGAAAGAGTATATATTTTTTGTAGGGAATAACTCCCACTCACAATAAAGGGTTCTGCAGGAAGATCGTTAACATACGTACTAAGCAGCTAAAGAAAGAAATGTTTCTGTAATGTATTGTGAAATCTATTAAACAATTTGATTTTAAGATTTAACATGGAAATCTTTCGTTTTTTTCTACCAAAAAAAAAAACTTAAAACATACTTAGATTGGCATCCCATTCCTATTTTACGTTCCTTAAAGCAGTATTTTTATAAGAAAAAGTTTTCCATCAGAATGAAATAAATTTCTTTAAGAAAGAAACAACGAAAGAAAAATGTAAAGAAAACAACTTCAAATGTGTGTTTAACGCTAAAACCCTACAAATTATTGCCAAAAACAGAAAACAAAACGAAAAAGATTTTGATTCAAAACAGAAAAAAAAAACATTCTTTTCCTTGGTTACGAAAACCTGCCAAATTTGTTGTTGCAAAGAAGCTTTTAATTCTATTGTTGCCCGCCAAAATGATAAAATGTGTAGGAAATGATTTTTCTTTCCTAAACAACACACACACACACGTTGAAATTTTCATAAGAATTCCATTATGATTTCATATTTTTCATATTTTTACGGTTTTTAGCCATTTATTCTGTCTTAATAGGGGCATTTACTTGCTGATTAGACCACAAAAACAGTTTAAATGGTTTTTCTCTCTGATATATTTTTACCTGTACTCTCAAATGTATACGAACACACTTACACACATACTTGTCGTACACCCAAGAGACACATTTAACACGTTATTGATGGGTGTTGACAATAAAATAGAATTATTATTACAGCTGTTAGCAACTAAAAAGAAAAATGTTTTTTATTTATCGGCTTAGGCTTGTGAAATTAGAATGCGAAAGGCGGAGATTTTCAATGATTGAGGAGAAAAGGACTGCGTGGCTGAAAGAACGTGTGGGAATAATTCCGAAACAAAGATTTTTCATGTAGCAAATCAAATCAAAATCTCAATAAAACAATAAGACACAGCTGGAGCCGCCTGGATTTGCAAACAAGCCGCTGTCAAATCATTTTAAATCGAATTTCTTAAATTTATTGCTTCCTTCTTCCTGTATCGCTAATACTAATACCGCTCATAGCTACTAATGGTTTATAAATCAACATAAAACGCTGAGTCCGACACACGCTAAAATGGAAGCTCTTGATATGACACCATTAGATTGCTTGTAAGCGGACCTGACCAAGTCATTCATAGTTTTCCTTTCTACCTCAATCCCGTAGGGGCTGGGACTGGGTGAACGTCACTGTCTACCCAAAAATGTTGGATGGACCCCCTTAGTCCACATAGGGCCCATTGTGACACTAAACCGTTATCTCCTAGTCTCAGAAACACCTCGAGCTTCTTATGAATCAATTCAAACTGTAAATTTCAATGCGTTACGGTCATCGCAGTCTAGTAGGTTGGATGAGGGCTTATTAGACGTTAGGCTTCGGTTCAAATCCTGGCTCAAACAAAACGAAACATGAAAAATAAATATTTCCTTCGACGACTACTTCTCAGCAGATTTCTGGCAAAAACTCTGATTGTAAATAAAATTGCCATGAAAAAGATTTTCAAAAATCTGTCGTTCGGAGTCGAGTTTAAACTGTATGTGGGTAGGTGGCTGTTCTCTTAAAGAAATTGGATGGACACACTTCGGCCACATAGGACCCATTGTGGTACAACAGTTTTTCGTTATATCCTAATACTAGAACGAGCGATTCAGACAGCCAATGTAAATGCGTGACAGTTTTTCCAGACTCAGTGCTGGGCATGTACCCAATGGGTGAAGAACAGTCTTCTTCCTTATCCCTATTGCTTCTGCAGAAATCCTTTGCAAGGTGTCCAACACCAATGCGCCAATACATGTGTGCCTATAATGCAATGCCCCGTAATAACCACCATAACAATACCGAGCGTGCTTCTTTGGAACCTAAACCTAAACTTGTCGTGCGTCCTTTGGTCATATTTTCTGCGCCATTCTGCTCCATTCCGGTCCCATTTCCAAGTCCGCCCTTATGGTGTTGACGGAATCCTCATCTGCATTGTCAATTATAAGCTTGTGGCTCTTTAGAAGAATTTTCAAAGTCAACAATTCATCGGAGAGTTGGATAGGCGTGTCACATCTGGCCAGTTCATCAGCTCTACAGTAATCTGGAATGGCTCTGAGTATTGGTATTTATGTGATATGGACATCATATTATTACACTACCGTTATCTGCGACAGCTATACACCGTCTTGGAGCACATTATGGTGAAAGCTTGTGCTTTGATAGCCGCCTGGCTATTAGAAAGTATGGCAATATCCCGCTTAGGGATATACAAAATGTAAAAAGGATTAGAATTTAAAGATTATTTGAAGATGAATTCTACTGATGTGACACCATCTATAAAAGCACCCATATACGCCTATAAATATTTAATTGAATACAATTAATTCCTTATTTTCGATTATTAACTGCCATTAGCTTAACGAACCACTAATAAACTGACCCTTAATAGACTCATTATCATGTTATTTTCGGTAATGAAAACTTTTTGATCGCATTATTCTTTTAAGTGTGTCTATAATAAACTTCTGGTATATTATTGTTCATTTATTTTATTGCATTTACTTAAATTTTCTTTATTAAATCAATATTTTTCTAAGGCAAACCATTTGAGAAACGTCGAAGAAATGGCCATAAAGTTTTTGTGAATGTTTGGAGTCAAAAACAAAAGTTTTTTTTTTTTACGATTTCAGCGTTTATTTATTGTCAATCAAAGCGATTTTTTTTATTAGATTTTTGTTGTCTTTTTCTTTGATTTATACGAGGCAGCATAAATTAAGTGAAGCATTAGGAATTGCGAAAATTGTATTCAAAAACTAAAAGACTCTCCTTAAGATTCGTGTATTGACGTTGCCATTGGGACCGTTTGTTAGTTAGTTGAAGAATTTAAAATGTATGTTTAAATTTTATTGCAGAATTTATTTATAAGTTTCTAATTTAAACATATTGTTGTTGTTGTTTGCATCAAGGCTTATGTAAGCAATACATGATACAACCTTGTAATGAATAAACGTGCTTATAATCCCCCAAAAGACTACGTATCCATATGAACTATTAAAAACCATAAAATACATATTTAAACTATACAGGAAATAAAATAACAATAACAACAACAAGACATAAAAAACAACAACAACACATACATATATACATACATATATTGTATGTATGTATGTATGGTTATAGAACATAAAATCTACGAGTATATTGTCTACACTGTTTACATAGCCTTGTTAAATATTTGAAGGAGTGGAAGGAGTATTTAAGGAACTAACAAGAGACACTAGTTTATTGACTTAGGCTGTAAATATAATGGTAGGGTGTGTGAAAAGGAAATGTAATAAATAGTTTTGTGCCTAAAACATCTACTTGTAGTCCTTGACGGGTGTGCCTTCCTAAAGTTGAGTTGTAGAAATAACATGAATTAAATATTTTAAGTGCCTACGGAAAATTATTTTCTCACCATATTTCGCGGCGGTTCTTTAGGAGAGAAACTGCTAACGCTGTGTGAAGATATCGCCAATTCCTAAAAAAGAGATATTGTGTAAGGCAATATTTTTGGTCAGTAAGCAGTTCGGCAGAAATGGTTTCAGTTGAAAAGTGTTGACACACGTATACCATTAACACTCTTTAAGATGTCATAGCAAATCATATTACTAATCTTGCAACCTTCAGAAAGTCATATTACAGACGTTGAGTTTGTAAATGTCTCTTCCCTATAAGCATAAGTATAAGTATTATTTACTCTTTCATCATAATCCCGGACAGTAGCTGTAGTCTAGTGTGTTGACTTATTAGACGTGAGGCTCAGGTCACACATCAAAACGATATATGAAAAAATATTTCTACAGCAACTTCCTCTCAGCTGATTTCTGGCAAAAGCTCTGAGAGTAAGTTAAATTTGCCATGAAAAAGTTTCTTAAAAATCTGTCGTTCAGAGTCGACTTTCAACTGTAGATCCCGCCACTCATGTATGAAACTAACACACACAATATAAGTGGTGTGAGAAAATAGATGGTGATCCTGACTGAAGGCTTGTAATGACCAATTATGTATGTATGTATGTATGTTTGTATGTATGTAGATAAAGAATCGTTTTCTAAAATGTACAATTTGGTACCTAAGTCCATCTACTGGTCTTTTAAAAACTTTACTGCTATGATTTTACCCAAAGGTTAAGATAATACTTCCTCTACCCGCTGTCAATCTTAGAGTACGCTTTCAATTATAGTGTAGCAACAAAACATGTCACTAGCCAGGTATAACCTAAGTTGTAGAACCTTGCGACGCGTAGACTTTCGAATTTTCTCTTCCCTCTCTAACAGAAAGTTTTCGCTCACTCATTCCCACATGTCCTGGTATCTCCCATTATTCTAAGCATAGTCTTCCTAGCTGCTGTATGCAATGGTCTTAAATCCTCCAGAGCCTTTAGCGTTCCTACCGGTGTCTTATCCAATTCCATCTAAGATTTTTTTAAGTTACAATTGGCTTAAATATCGGGACCCACATGACCTGCTATCTCCCTAGCTGTGGTGCTCACATATCATACGCAACGATCTTAAATCTAACAGAGCGTTTAGCGAGCCTACCTGTCTCTGTATCTTATCCAATTCCATCTAAGATATTTTGCAAATTACAATTGGTTTGACTAGCATGACCATCCAATGCGTAATTCTTGGGATGTATGTATGTATACTTGGCCATTAAAATGCTATGAGCATATAAGCTTTCATGTTACTTTACTATGCAGTTTTATTCCCAGATATTTTGCCACAATTTTCTGTGATATTTTATAGCCCAGGGGACGATTATTCTGCCATCGAGAAAGTTTCAAAATTCTAGTAAATGGTACGGATGGATATATTTTCAATTTAACTTACATAACTAACGATTTGCAATCTCAAGACCTCTGATTTCTGTCAAGAATTCTAAGAGTAAGTAAAATTGCCTTGGAAAGTTTCTCAAACAAATCTGCCGTTCCGAGTCGACTTTAAACTGTAGGTCCCACCACCCGTGAATAAAATTAACATACACAACATAAGTGGAGTGAAAAGCTAGACTGCAGTCCCGACTAAGGGGTTGTAATGACCAATTGTATATGTACGTAAGTTCCCAAGTAGTGGAGATAATTTTGTATTGTGGGCAATATTTGGTTGTATAGAGCCCTTAGGTTTTTCCGCTGACTATATATAAGGACCTTTGCTATCTATTCGGGTATTATAAGAGCAATGCATTATCTACGATCTATAGAGAATGTTATTGAATTCTAGAGGATGGTATTAAATAATCCTGTCCTTGAGCCCAAGCAATTCTAGTATGTTTTCACTAAAACTACAAAAACTGTCAAATGGAAGCGTTTACTTTGCCTACACTCGGCTTTTTCTAGACTTCTTTCGTATCAATAATGTAATTTTATGTTTTTAATTAAAAACAAAAGCTGTTCGAACTTTTCGACTACCCCTCGCACATTGAAAGTAACATAAACGAAGAGTGTATTTTTAGGATTTATGTTGTGTAATACTTGTGTAAGTAAGACTTGTTTACCCGTCCTCTGAAGATATTTCGATTATGATTTCATTGACATATTCAAAGTAATAAATGTGCTCCAATTCCAATAAAACCCGCAGAGTAGCAAAACCAAACAACCAATAAACCGTGTAGACATCCGAACCAAAAATAATATTTGCCACACCACTCTATCAAAAGATGATGAAGAACGAAAGAAATTGGGAATTAGAAATGAAAACACAGAAAAACACAGACAGACGAAATGAATCACGCAAGAAAAATATGAAGATATCCCTAAAGGAAAAGAACAAAAAAAAAAAGAAAAAAAAAAAACACAAATAATGGCCAAAAAATAATCTCAATAATGGCTTAAAGTAGAGTCGAAATACCAAAAATACCACAACAGCATAAAAGCAACAAATTTATATTGTGGACATGCCTTATAATGCATAGCCCTACTCAAGGAGAGGATTTTAAAACGATGACAGTCTGAAAACATGTGTTAGAATTTTATTCAATTTATTAACAACTTAAAGGATTAACTGCTTACATTATATTTCAATTTATTAGAATTTAATTTAATTAAAATGATGATGATGATGATGATGATGATGACGATGATGATGAGCTTATAAAGGATAAACAATTTTTTACCTTTTTTTTTACACACAATCAAACTGATATTTAGTTACACTACATACAACACAATTTGCTTTGTAATTAAGGCGTTTGTAAAGTTCCTAATTGTGATATTTAAAAGAAATTTCTAAACAGGTATTAAAATTGAGTGAGACACCTGGTGTGTCTCTCTGTATTATACCTGACTTGCGCAGATTCTGAAAAGGCGTTCGACAACTAAACTAATATGTCATATGGAACGTACGACACCTAAGAGGAATCCAAAAGATTTCCTGTTCAAACACTGTCATAGAAGTCGCCGTAGTCTAGTAGGTAGTGTGCCGTAGGTAGACGTGAAACCACGGTTCAAGCTCCAGGTCAGACAACTACAACGAAATAGAAAAAAATATTTCTTCGCGACTTCCTCTCAGCAGATTTCTGGAAAAAAAAAAACTCTGAAAGTGAAGTAAAATTGCAATGGTTTCTCCAAAAATCTGTCGTTCGGAGTCGACTTTAAACTGTAGGTCCTGCCACTCATGTATAAAATTAACACACACACTCCTGATTAAAATGTTGTAATGCTAATTATGCATCCACTTTCATTGATATCAGGAGACCCCAATTCGAAATTCGGAACGATCTTGGTGAACCTGAGTGGATATGGGTTCTGTGTTATGTGCAGGTTAGGTTAGGTCTGAGTGGTAGCTCTGATTTCACAAAGCTCACTTGAGCACGCATAGCGGCCCGTAGTGATGCCACAGGTGAACGCAGTCCCTGTACTGACCAAGTTCCACCAAAATCAGGGAAGAGGAAGAAGTTGGTCAGCGTAAGGGCTGCACATCAAAAGCACGACTACCCCATACTAGAAAACCAGCCAGAAAGTTTGATGAATGAAGCTATATCCTTGATATCAATAGATGTTAGCTACGTCAAGCTGACAAGAAATGGAGAGCCAAATAACCTATATCTACACCTAGCAAGAGACGGACACTGACAAAGAAAGTGGATAACAGTCTCCTCTTCCTCAGCGGATCTGCATCCACGGCAGAAGTCGTTAAATGGGAGCCTCATTCTCTACGCGTGTCTATCCATAGCACAATGATATGTAAGCACGGCCTCTGTGGTTGAGATGACGTCACGACCAAGACCAAGCAATTGGTTGGTACGCTTTCTATCCATCAAGGGCCAGGTGAGTCTAGCGGTGGAGCAGGACTCCTCATTGACCCAGGATAGGTTGGCGTCCCGAGAGAATTTCCACGCAATGTCTAACTTGACCGAGGCAAGTGACATACCCAGTTCAATTGAAGAGGATTCCGGAAGGAGCGCACCAGCTCTGGCGAGCTCGTCGGCTCTACAGTTTCTCGGAATGTTACTGTGCCCGGGGACCCACACCAGTGAGACACTGGTGAAGCGCCCAGAAAGAAGGTCGAGACAGCGGCGACATTCCCTAATCTGTGCAGGTAACTTTCATTGCAATTTTTAAATCACCTGGGAGACGCCGAGGCTACACCAGAAGCTGACAGTTAAAAGTAGGGACAGCGAAAATAATCAAATCGTGGATTGAACTGAAGTCACATGCCGTGAAAAAAAGTAAATCAGTTCAATTATTAAGGCCCAATGCCCCTCATAGAGGCAAGAGGAGTTTATGCATATTTTTTATATAAATTTTTCGTATGCCCAGAGGAAAAATAGAGCAGAATGTGTCGCCAAGCCATTAAGTAGCTTGCTGACCTTAATCAAAGCATTCACGGTTGCCTAATTTTTGTGTGAATTGAAATATACCCGCCCAACACTCGAACATTTTTTACAGATATACATGTCATGTTCCAAGTCCTTAAAAACTTATAATGAATTCCAATCGCACGATCTCGGTGACCAGTTAACATCACGTCTTCGTGAGATGACCATGCCCTGAAATCGCTAGTGAAAAATATGGAATGTGACATGAGCTGTGTTGCACGTAGGACCATCCTGTTGAAACCACTTGTCATTCAATTCAGACCAATAGAAGTTAGTTGTCGTTGACAATGATGGCTTTATCCACATAGATCGTAAAAGGAATACGGAGCGGTGACTCCGTCATACTAAAATTCACACAAATGGGCCTTATCGTTGAAAATAATATTTTTATAAAAAAATTATGGCCGAATAGAACATCAATTTTTTTATTTCCAGATGTTGTTGAATGTTATATCGGTCCATGATGATTTGACAAATCAAAATTAATGAATAACTCACTACCAATATCGGCCGATGTAGGTTTAACAAGATGGTCTTTATTAACTGCCAAAGTTCGGAAATGCCTGTTGCAAAACTTGATACATTTATGTTCGGGGTGGCAACTTCGAGAAAATCACTGTTGATATGTTATTGTTATTTCTGTTTATCCTTACTGATAACACTGAATGTGGGCAAATTTTATTTTATTTCTCTTGCCGCTGTACTTATTATATACAGTAGGATTTATATTTTTGATACTTGCATGGGCAATATAGTAATAATATAGTAATAAAGGATTGCAATATAGCCTTAATCCAATAGTAATAAAAGAGATAAAAAAACTAAAAAGTTAATTAAAAACTGTGCTGTATTTTTACTGAAGCACAATATTTGTCCTTCATTTACTGCAGATGGCCGTTACAACGTTAACATTTTATTAAAAATCTGATTTAAAATTCATTAAAATTGCTGAAACACACTGCATCTTGATTTAATTGGATTTTTATAACACCAGCCCTTCAACGGGCCAATCAAAAATTAGAATCTAAAATTCGCCGCATCCAAAATGTAACAAATATTTGTTTTACAAATGATCACAAAATTAAATAAAAAAACAAGAGACTGGAAAAAATAAATAAAAATTAAAACTAAATCTGAACGTAGAAAAAAAAAATAAACACCAACACAAAATTTACCCGAAGTATTTATTTTAATGGAATTGACTCTGGCAAATTGATTTTAACTTTCTAGTGGAATTTCTATTTATTTTTTGCAAACATTTCCTAAACACTCAGTGTTTGAAAAACGTTATTTTTAGCATTTTTGAAAAAACAAAACAAAACAAAAAATTAAAATTCAATTTAAAAAAAACCCCCGTTCCTGTAAACAAAAGTCAAGTACAACTACATACTTGAATGGGAGAAAAGCAAACTTTACAGTTTTGAAAACTAAAAATAAAAAAATAGAAAACATTTCCTTGACATCATAAAAAACAAGTTATGGTGGCGTATTGTTTTACCACATTTTGTGGCAATACTTTGTTGCCTCGTACTCGAATTAATTTCCAGTAGAATTGTTTGTTTGTTTGTTGAGAAGTTATTTTGGGCGTACATATGTTTTACATGCGTGTTTGGCTTTCAAAGCAAAACGCCACTCTGCATTCTAAACAAGCTCCACTTGAAGGCACCAGCAAATTAAAGGAAACAAATTATTTTGCTTTCAATTGCATGCATTTGAAATTAAAAATCGTAAGGAATACCAAGAGAGTGTGTCTTAATTAAAATCATTTACTTTTAAAATTAAGTCTTCGACTCTCTGTATTTAGAATATTCGAGGATTGCTGTTAAGTTCCTCTTGGTATTTCCACTCAAGCTATACAACAATACCATACCATACAACGATCAATGATGAATGAATCAAATCACCTCAGGTCTAAACTAGTTAGCATAGGCTGCGATTCCTTTGAATGATTCTCACGAAAGTAGTTGTCGATCTTATATGGGTTCCTTGGCATAGAAATATCCCGGCTTATTTAGTTGCTAAGAAACTTGCTAGAACAGGCATACTGCTACCGCATGAACCTAGCTATACCACCTAACTACGTTACGTTCGGCAAAAGTATACACTGACAGGACAAAAATTGTGGATTGAAGAATAATCTTGTTTTATTGTCACACTCTCCTGATCTAGATTGGATAGACAGCGTATCAAATTGAAAGGTATGACTATCTGTGAGGCTCCACTTATTCTCATGGGTAATTGTAAGGTGTTTGGGCATGCGCAGATACTTAGCTTAACTTCTGCAGAGGTTGTTGATCGGTTAAGGGGAAAAAAAGTGTTCTCAACTTTATTCTCTATTGTTCGCAAATATAAAGTCGACTCCGAAAGACAGATCTTTTGAGAAACTTTTCATGACAATTCATGTAGTCGCCGTGGTCTAGTAGGTAGTGTGTTGGCTTATTAGACGTAAAGGCAGGATCCGAGTTCCAGGCCAGACATAAAGACAAAATACAAAAAGTATTTCTTCGGCGACTTCCTCTCAGCAGATTTCTGGCAAAAACACTGAGAGTGAATAAAATTGCCATGAAAAGTTTCCCAAAAATCTGTCGTTCGCAGTCGACTTTAAACTGTAGGTCCCGCCACTGATGTATAAAATTAACACACACAACATAAGTGGTGTGTGAAACTAGGTCGTAATCCACTGAAGGGTTGTAATGACCAATTATGTATGTATGTATTTTCATGACAATTTTATTTTACACACAGAGTTTTTGCCAAAAGACTGCTGAGAGGATGTCGCCGAAGAAATATTTGTTCATATTTTGTTTTAGTCGGGATATCTGAGCTTGGGGTTGAATCTCGGGCTGGCTTTTAATAAGTCAACACACTAACCTGTCAACACACACTGTGTTAGGATAGGGTTCGCTCTGCTGTTGAAACGGTTCATCTATATGTTGCTGAGAATTAAATTATAGCGGGAGTTTTTTTCTAAGGTATTTGGCGCATTACTTTAGGAGTTATTAATCACTTCTGCTGATTTGTGTGTCAAACGTTCTTAAGCTCCTTCCTCAGCCAGTGGATTCAGATTGAATTCGAGTTAAAGATTTATTCCATCAACAACTCTATTTATAATTTTGCTTTCATGATCTTCTCTCTTTCTTTTAAATGTATTGTTGTAAAGCAGCAAATAACAGAAAAAAAACTTCATAACAAGATCACAAAAGATGGAAAAAATTACAATAACAAGTAAACAGTAAGTTCTAGAAGTTGTCAGACGAAAAATTTCTTTTTTCCAATCTGTTTCAAAAGGCTTTGAAAATGATTTTAATTGATAATGATTATAAAATTATTTTTCATTTTTAAAGGGTGTTTTTTATAGAGGTATAGAACTTTAAGTTGCAATAAAACAACGATGGATTATTCGATTGACATGAATTTTATTTATCCGAAAGATAATCTTGTGGCATTACATTTTAAATATGATTTCTGGCATATGACCGCTACGGCTGGCGCGGATGTAGTCCAATTTTGACGTCAAATTTTCGATGACTTTTTCCAACATTTGTGGCCGTATATCGGCAATAATACGGCGAATGTTGTCTTCCAAATGGTCAAGCGTTTGTGGCTTTACCGCATAGACCAATAACTTTACATAGCCCCACAGAAAGTAGTCTAGCGGTGTTAAATCACAAGATCTTGGAGGCCAATTCACAGGTCCAAAACGTGAAATTAGGCGGTCACCAAACGTGTCTTTCAATAAATCTATTGTGGCACGAGCTGTGTGACATGTTGCGCCGTCTTGTTGAAACCACATCTCCTGGACATCATGGTTATTCAATTCAGGAATGAAAAAGTTAGTAATCATGGCTCTATACAGATCACCATTGACTGTAACGTTTCCAATTCCTGTGCTCGATGGCGGATGGACTCATTCGGGTCTTTCTCAATGCTACGCTCTACAGCAGCAATAGCTTCGTACAGAGCACCGTACAGCGTCTCTGGGGATGCGAGTTATCAATAAGAGTAAACGTGGTGCGAAAACGTTCCATGGTTAATCGAATTAACTGCTCTGATGGACGATTTTGTCGACGATAAAATGGACGTAGTGCGCGATACGTTTTCCGCACAGAACCATTTTTTTTTCGAAATAAAATTGCACTATTTGCAAGCGTTGTTCAGGCGTGAGTCTCTTCATGATGAATTGCCAAACCAAACTGAGAATAAATCACTTGACAGCTGTTAAATCGGTCGCCATCTTGAAAAGTAGTACAGACAGCTCGTTTTCTAGCTCATCAAATATGCGGGAATTGTCACTCAAAAACATACGTTTTTATCTTCAATAAGTTTTAAAAATTTGCTCCTGCATATTTATAAGCTGGTGGGTGTTAAAAAGGGTTTGCCTTTTATGCAAATATTTTTGATGGGCATTAAAGGATTAAAACTGGTCAATGCCCTTGATTTTTAACTCTTAATTTGTAATGTGATTTAAATTTGAAGAAATTTTTTTGAAAATATTTGCAAAAATAATTTGTAAACGGAAGCAATCTCTTACAAAATTTTTGTTGTTTGTTTTTTTTTTCATTTAATTATCATAATTTGTTTAAGCAAAAAACCAATTTATTTGATTTAATTTTGTGGTAATTTGTAAATAAATTAAAATTTTCAAAAGTTAAATTGTTTAGAAAATCAATTTACGTTATTTAAACAAAATGTTGTTGTATTTGTTATTGTTTCTATTTTTACAAAAATCATACGAAATTTACATACTTAAAGAAAAATAAATACATAAATAAAACCACAACTATAAACAGTGGTAGAAAAATGAAAATATTTTGTAATCAGCTAAGCAGCTAAGCAGCTAATTGGTTAAGTGTATCAATGTATTGCTAGAATAACAGGATTGCCAATTATCGTTACGAAGAAGTAACTGTGAGGGAATGTATTGAAATTGTTTTATTGAGTGCAGTAAAGAAGCACTTTTCTGCTGTCTGGATAACTGTTCAAATTTTAAATCATTTAGTACCACTGTAAACTGAGTATATTTACACATCGATTATAAGCATACCAAAATACAAACAGTTAAAGATACGAATGAGCATTTATTGATAAATAAATTCATTCACCAGAAAAACTTTCCTATCTACTTATCCATCTATCCATCTAATGTAAATGAACCATTTCAGAATTGTTGAAATTTAAAAATAAATTCAAATCAAAAAACTCTTGGTATAAATCTTTGACATTTCAATTCATTTCATTTCATTTCAATTGATTGGTTTATATGTATGTACGTATGTACGTACTTACATACATATTTACAAAACGATGAATTTTATAATAATTTTTATTTCTATTTTTAATATTTCTTTGTACAACAAAATAACAGACTTAAGATGAACAAAAGAATTTTGGTTTTTTCCGAAAGCAAACTCCCCAGTTTTATTTACATGAATAGCTATTGTTTAAATATAAGATAGCATTACATTATGTCAAGTTGAATACCTTGTCTATTTTTGGAATACAATTTTATTTATTATTTTAGAATATAAATTTAAAATGAAAAGTTGCTCAAATATGTCATTCGGAGTCGACTCAAGGATAAAATTGACACATACAACATAAATACTGTGAGAAGTTAGGTTGTAAATCTGACTAAAGGATTGCAATGACGATTAAGTAAGTAAGTAATGAACTTTATACAAACTTCTTTGTAACTTTTATTATTATTTTCCACCAAAAATCGAAATTTGTTTCAGGGACTTGTTTAAAAATATAAAAATAAAAAAAAAAAATAAAAAAATGAGCATAATTTAGTAAAGATTTCTTTAAAACTTTCTTGGAATAACCCTTAATTAAGTATTATGGTTTCGCATAATGCTTCTGCTTAATAAACTAAAATTAACATATAGATTCTAAATATTCACGAAGATCTATTCGAGTAGATTTTCAACAGTGAGTATAAGTTTGATTCGTTATACAAGCCTTTAGGTTACCCAAATGATTTTTGCAACTAAGATTTACAGCAAAGCCAATGCAATGAAAATGGAGGAACTCTATTATAGCACCCTTTGTCAATAGAACATACATACATACATACATAATTGGTCATTACAACCCTTCAGTCAGGATTACGACCTAGTTTCTCACACCACTTATGTTGTGTGTGTTAATTTTATACATGAGTGGTGGCACCTACAGTTTAAAGTCGACTCCGAACGACAGATTTTTGAGAAACTTTTCATGGCAATTTTATTTACTCTCAGAGTTTTTGCCAGAAATCTGCTGAGAGGAAGTCGCCGAAGAAATACTTTTTGTATTTTATCTTTAATGTCTGGCCTGGGGCTGGAACCCTGGCTTTTCGTCTAATAAGCCATCACACTACCTACTAGACCACGGCGACTTCTTGTCAATAGAACACTTCTAGCTTTAAGGAACTCGACAAACAGCTCCAGTGCAATTATTAGCACGTTCTGTTCACCAAAGGTAAATACATACATATAGTAGCGCATATTTCCTTAGGTGCACAATTGGTGATATAATACACCAGCAATTGTACATTGCAGCTTCTATACGACCATCTTATATATATACATACATTAGAACCCTTCAGTCAGTATTACAACCTAGCTTCTCACACTACTTACGTTGTGTGTGTTAATTTTATACATGAGTGGTGAAACCTACATTTTAAAGTTGACACCGAACGATAGATTTTTGAGAAACTTTTCATGGCAATTTTATTTACTTTTTATTTAATTTTTCCAGAGAGGAAGTCACCGAAGAAATATTTTAATGTCCGACCTGGAGTTTGAACCGTGACCTAACGTCTACCTACTAGACTACTGCGACCATGTTCTATTGTTATTTATTACAGGCATAATGATCTGTAAGTGTCTCCGTAAGTGTTCATTGCTCTAATTTCGAAATTGAGAAAATTTCTGAAATGAACAAAGTCAATGGTGTTTATCCAATGTTGTCTCATAAAACATTTCTTTCTAAGAAACTAATACTGAAGTCAAAAGATTAAGTGGGTCCCTTAGTTCACTTATTTGTTCGCCATTTCATTTCTACGTTGCTGCTTATGCTGCAGCGCCAATATCAAAGGAATTTGATTGTGAGTAACCAAGTTGTTGAGATCCTTGTACAACGAGTATACGAGAGTATTTTTATTCTTACTTCTTTATGTCTCCTATCTGAATTCCGTTGTTTTTAGTATAGCATAGAGTTCCGCTTCAAATATGAGGACATTAATCCACGTTCTTTGGGCACCATTGTACTAGCCTTTAAATCCTAAGCGTAACTATTATTGGTTCGCTCTCCACATTTACCTGGTTGAAAAATCATCTCAATGATACAGAGATCAATCTCTTAATGAAACTGCGGAAAGAGTCTATGTAGTTGTATACTTGAGCTATTTATAGTATATTCCCGATTCTATACAAAAATCAAAAATTTTTTTGGTTTATATTTTTCTTTTCTGTCAATGTAAAATGCCTGCACAGCAGTCTAGTCCTGTAATACCATTGTCAGCTTTGTTAGATTCGGAAGAGGTTTCATACACCATGGTGTATTGGCTATATGTATGTAAAGGGTCCGCCAAATAACTTTTTTTTTTGAAAATGCTTTAAAAAAACTACTGAATATTTTCACAAATTTCTTTTTTTATTTGAAAGTATAATCCTTCCGCTAATAATGAAAAATAATTTCATTCAAATGGCTGCCTCGGCTGGCCATGCAGTAGCCTACACCAGAAGATGCCGATTTTGGCAAAAAAAATCATCTTTTCAGATGAAGCTCATTTTGATCTTGGCGGGTATGAAAACAAGCAAAATTGTCGCATTTGGGTCACAGAAAATCCGCACGCATACATTGAAAAGCCGACGCACCCAAAACGAGTCACTGTTTGGTGTGGATTTTGGTCCAGAGGCATAATTGGGCCATTTTTCTTCGAAAATTGGTAAGGATTGGCCGTTACAGTCAATGGCGATCGTTATCGGGCCATGTTGAACGAATTTTTGTTCACAAAAATTGAAGAGGAGGATATTGGCAACATTTTGTTTCAACAGGACGGCGCTACGTGCCACGCAGCCGAAGCTACACTCAATGTTTTGCGCCCTGTTTTTGAAGATCGCATTATCAGCCGCAGAGCTGATGTCGTTTGGCCACCTCGGAGCTGCGATTTGACACCGTTGGACTATTATTTGTGGGGTGCCGTCAAAGATAAGTGTTACGCCGACAAGCCAGAGACAATTGACGCTTTAAAGGACAATATTCGTGAAGCCATTGGTGAAATACAGCTGCACACAATCGATAATGTGCTTATTAACAGGAAGGAGTGTACTTTCAAATAAAAAAAGAAATTTGAGAAAATATTCAGTAGTTTTTTTTAAAACATTTCATGTATCACATGTATTCTTATAAATTTAGTTCTTACAAATGCTTTCAAATCATCTTTAATTAAATACTTAATGAAATGCTCTCTCAAATATTCTGTTCTATTTCTAGTAACATTTCCTTAATCAAATAATAGATTTATTACGATATTTTATAGATTTTTTGTTCGTTTTGGTTCGCTATTCAATTGCTATGAAAGATTATTTAATGGCAGACAACAACTTGAAAATTGTTGTTGACTCTCTTTAAACAATCAACAACATTTGAGTTCATCTGATTTCGTTCGTTAGATTGTTGTATACAACAATTGAATTGAAAAGTTTAAAGTGGTTTCTTGAAATATTCATTTGCACTTAAGAAATGGAAAAATTATGACATGGGGGCGGGGGGGGTAGGCAAAATAATATATTGGGTGTATGCATTAATTCCTAATGTTTTGGTGTAATCATTGGTAATAGAATTTTGTTCCTCTAGCAATTCAGTGTCAGTGGCATTAGGGCAATATGCAATATGGCATTGGATGATAATGTACTTAAGGCGTGCGATCTAGCTTTAAAAAAAGTTATTTCAGGCAACGTATTCATGCCGTGATCATTTCTAGACCAATTAGATGAACTTAAGAATGGAGCCGCTAAAAAGAGACAAAAAATAACAACGTCTTGAAAATATTTCGCCAAAGTAAAGCCAAATTTTTGCAAGGATTTGTAAGCATGGATGAGACTAGCAGCAACTATTTCATCCCTGTATTGAAAGTATCATCTGCAGGCAAGTTCATTGTATTTGCAATGCCTCTCATGCATTTAGATAAGGAAAGTCAGGAACTTTAGGGTCACGTTTCGTGATAGTGAGTGTGTTGCTTCAACGTAGCGTCAATCAGTTCACACAGGCACAGGCACATTGCCATAAGCAATATCAATACATTAAAGTTTGAATTACTAAGCCACGCCCCCTTTTTCATCTAAGATTAAGGTTATATCGATTATTTTCGATTTTAAAACTTAAAAAAATTGATTGGTTGTAGAAGGTTTGGTGGCGGCCGTAGTCGGGAAAGTAGAATGTTTGTTTACATGAAGAGAGCTCGAAACTTCAAGCCTCATTTCTGATATTTCTAACGTGCAGTCGCCATAGTCTAGTAGGTAGTGGGTTGGCTTATTAGACATGGCCTCAGATCGGACATCTCGGAGGAAACGAAATATAAAAAAATATTTCAGCGGCGATTTTTTTTTAAGTGATTTCTGACAAAAAAAACCTGAGAAATATATTGCCATGAAAATTTTGTTAAAGATCTGTCGTTCGGAGTCGTATTCAAGCTGTATGTCCCGCTACTTATGGATTAAATTAACGCACACAACATAAGGGGCGTGAAAAACCAGGTCGTTATCCTGACTAAATGGTTGTAATTACCAATTATGTCTGTTATTTTGACTGAAACGTAGTAATGATCAATTAAGAGTTAAGTGCCATGAAAGACTTTGAAATCTGTAGTTTAGAGTCGACGTTTAAGTGGGGATTCTGCCACTTTGGATAAAAAATATAGCACACAACATGGCTGATCAATTATATAATTTATCGTAAAACTTTTAACAAACACGTAAAGGTAAAAGATTAAAGGCAACTTTTAAAAGCTGTAACAAGGTATTTTACTCTGAAAAAAATATGACGCGGAAAACAGATTATGTTGAGAAATACAGAAATTGTTTCAAAATTCAGTTATTCCGACTAATTTTCTGCCTTCTCTCGTATAATTTTTCATTAAAAAATAATGTGAATTAGGGCGTATACCCAATACAAAAAAATTGAATTGAATTTGTTACAATATCTTGATTAAAATCACTTGATTAAATTTCAATAATAAAACAAAAATTATATTGAAAAAGAAAACGAACAAAAGCAAAAAAAAAAATATGAGGAAAAATTGGAAAAATGAAATGGCTTGCCATTAAACTGAAACGCTAAATTGATGGAAAGCAAACACAGAACGTTTTCTACACTACAGGAGGCGAACGTTTTATGGCAGAAATTATGGTTTACCTTTTTTTTATATTCTGTTCGTAATTGTTTTACGTTTTTTTTTTATTTTTTTTTGACTTCAACAATAATAATAATAAAGAAAATATATAAGAAAATTTGAAATAAATTTAACACACCTTAATTTTTTTCTGCTTCTTTTCGTTATTTGTTTACAATTTATGATTTTCCTCCTTTTTTGTTTTTTTTTTCTTTTCTCGATTATTTTTTATTTCAATTGAAACACTTTAAATTTTATTTTTGTTTCGTGAATTTTTATGGACTTTTTCTAAACAATATTTCATTTGTGTTTGTTTCTTTTTTCTTTGGCTTTTTTTTTGCTGATGATTTAAGCTAAGAATCTTAAGAATTTATTTATTTTTTTTTTAATTAATTGTTGTTGTATTGTTTTCTTCACTTGATTTTATCACTCCACTACTTTAATTCACGAGTTAAAGAATTTTTATTATTTTTTTCTATTTTTTTCTTTGTATATTTTTTTAAATGTTGTTGTTGTTGTTAGTGTAATAGTGATATATGCTTTTTGTTAATTAGATCTTCACACCTCATTATTTGGACGTTTTTAATGACCTGCTACAAATAAAATATTGAGGCTCAGGCATCCAAAATCTCGTAATTTTTCTTTCAATTAAAAATTTTTATTTTTTTTGTTGTAATTTTTTTAAAATTTATCTTCCTTAGCCAGACATAAAATTTTTTTTATTTCCCACAAATAATTTTTAGTTGTTGTTTTAAACAAATGTTTACATTTTGATTTGTTATCGTTAAACACAAGAAAAAAAATATTTTGTTTTGTTGTTGTTTCAAAATAATTAAAAACAGACAATTAAAGATTTTCTTTCAAGACTTTTGTTTCTATTTCGAATATCTTTTTCAATTTTTTTTTCAATATTTTGCAATTTATTTTGTTTATTTTATATTGTTTGTTTTATCCTCTTCCCCCCCCCTTTAGGAAATTTTTCCTCTGTTGAAATGTGTAAGTTTCAGTTACAATATGTTTTTGTATTCATTTGGTATTTCTATTTAATTTAATTAATTTTTGTTTAATTAATAATAAAATTAAATATTTTGAAATTCAAAAATTCAATTTCTGTTTAACGCCCGTTTGCTTATATCAATTAATTTTGCTTTTGCAACCGCTGCGCTTGAAGTTTACCGTCGAACTGAATTTCATTATTTTGTATTTCGAGGTTCATTAACAAGCATTTACTGTTGCTGTTTGAAGGAGCCCTTTTGCCATATGCATTTAACAGCACTGTTAGCTAACAGTGCGTAGCCGGAAAAAGCAACAGGATTCAATAATTCACTTTAAAAGAAAAAAATTAAAAATGTAAAAAATCTTTTTACTATTGGAGACACTGTTTCCGATTGTCAGGCTGCATGCAGTCCAAGTCCACTTATCATTAGTCCATTACACACTATAATGATCGCATACAACATAGAAAGACATTTGGGCAATTCACACAAGTCGTTGTATCGTTGTATTCATTCTATTGTTGGAAGAACATACAACAGTGTATGATTGTTGTTTTTCATATAAAAATCCGATACATTTATACACTTTTTTTCCATATGTTTTTAAAAGTAGTATTGATTTTGTGTTATCAAATTTTGTGAATGAAAAAAATGTGTATATGTTTTGATATGTTTTTAAAAAGTTGTGTTGGTTTCGGGCTATCAAATTGTTTGAATGCCACGAGATATACAATACAGCATAGCATTGAGCGTTACACGATACACGATACAAAGTCGTGTGAATTGCCCATATATTTTTGAATGTAATGATTTCCAAAACAAAGTGTCATTTTAATTGACGTACGAGGTGTACTCACGTTAAACAATCTGATCTGTAGGGTCTTGTATTAAATTTAAATAAAACAAAGCGTGTGTGACACAGCATCGAATTTTTTTCTTTGTTTGAAAGACCTATTAATGCCATTTTGTATGGAATAAAACATCGTTCTAATGTTCGCCACAGCTTCTCTGGGTGGAGCGTGTTCAAAAGGTCCAATTCTACACGATTCTGGCGTATAAATCAAGTTGACGTTGATCAATGGTCTGTGTTATGTTAGCTTTGACGATAGTGGCTTATGTGCATATTCTTTTGACTTAAGTAAACTCCACAAGAAAGCATTTAACGGAGTCAAATCGCATGATATCCATGGTCAGTTAAGTCTCCTCAACATGAGATGGCATTGCTTTCAAATCGCTTGTGCGGAATATTCGCTGTTCTATTGCAACCACATGTCGTAGGTAGCGAGATTATTTAATTCGAACTAAAATAAGCTGGTAATCATTGGCCTATAGTGTTCGCCATTACAGTGATGGTCTGACTAACGTCATCCCCAAAGAAATATGAACCAAAAATGCCGTCAACTCAAAATCCACTGCATACAGTGAGTTTGTAGAAGCTTTTGAATATCATCTGGACTGATATCGTATCAAATTTGAACATTTTATTCGTTCACATATCCATTCATCCAGAAATGGGTCTTATCGCTGAATATGATTTTTTGATTAAATTATGGTCAATTGCCAACTGCTCCAGAACCTATTTAGTGAACACACGTCGTTGTCTATTATGATCGTTCATTGTCTTAAGTTCAATAGAAAAGAGACCAAATAAATGGCAACTAAATTGACAGATGTTGCTTCAACAACATGACTGTTATCAACTGTTTAAATTCCCATTGTAGTTGCTGTGCTCTAGTAGGTAGTGTGTTGGCTTATTAGACGAAAAGCCAGGGTTCGAGCCCCAGGCCAGACATCAAAATAAAATACAAAAAGTATTTCTTCGGCGACTTCCTCTCAGCAGATTTCTGGCAAAAACTCTGAGAGTATATAAAATTAAAATGAAAAGTTTCTCAAAAATCTGTCGTTCGAAGTCGACTTTAAACTGTAGGTCCCACCACTCATGTATAAAATTAACACACACAACATAAGTGGTGTGAGAAACTAGGTCGTAATCCTGACTGGAGGGTTGTAATGTATTATGTATGTATGTATGTGTATGGTAGGTAGTTAAGTAGATAAAAGTGTTTATTACCCAATTTACCTTAACACTGGATTCATCCGGTGTTTCTGATTATGCCATTTAGACTCCTAATGCTTTTCTCTGACAGAAAAGGAAAATTGTTTGCATTGTAAAATTTCGGGTACTTTCTTATCATTCGACATAGCTGGGAAGTCCCTGTTCAATGATACTAATTGCACTCCAAAAAACTATTTCCAATGTAGAGCGTATACTTACTTACTTAGTTGGGTATTAGAACCCTTTAGTCAGGATTACAACTTAGTTTCTTACACCACTTATGTTGTGTGTGTAAGTTTTATATAAAGGGTCCGCCAAATAACTTCTTTTTTTTGAAAATGCTTTAAAAAAAACAACTGAATATTTTCTCAAATTTCTTTTTTTATTTGAAAGTACAATCCGGTTAATAATGGAAAGTAATTCCATTCAAATGGCTGCCTCGGCTGGCCATGCAGTAGCCTACACGATCGATCCAATTTTAAAGCTCTTTATCGATTGTGTACAGCTGTATTTCATCAATGGCTTCACGAATATTGTCCTTTAAAGCGTCAATTGTCTCTGGCTTGTCGGCGTAACACTTATCTTTGACGGCACCCCACAAATAATAGTCCAACGGTGTCAAATCGCAGCTCCGAGGTGGACAAACGACATCAGCTCTGCGGCTGATAATGCGATCTTCAAAAACAGGGCGCAAAACATCGAGTGTAGCGTCGGCTGTGTGGCACGTAGCGCCGTTCATGTTGAAACCAAATGTTGCCAATATCCTCCTCTTCAATTATTGTGAACAAAAATTCATTCAACATAGCCCGATAACGATCGCCATTGACTGTAACGGCCACTCCTTGCTCTTTTTCGAAGAAAAATGGCCCAATTATGCTTCTGGACAAAAATCCGCACCAAACATCGTTTTATCGATGAGGATGCCAGTTTCTTTCACTTTTTTCACAAGATAACGAACATACGGAGCTGACGGTGCTTCTCTTCTTCCAAAATCCGCACGCAATTTTCGCACACATTCTGCAACATTACCATGATTTTCAAAGTAATGTCGCAATATTTCCCAGAGTTGTTCAAGCGTATACACAACCATATTCGTTCAGCGGAAGGATAAAACTAATTATCTGTCAAACCAGACATGAGCTAAGTGTTACCATTCACGAAATAAGCACTAGTTGAAAAAAAAACGTTAGATGGCGGACCCGATATTAGTGGCAGGAACTACAGTTTAATATCGATTCCGAATGACAGATTCTTGAGAATTTTTTTTTTGCCAAAAAACTATTGAGAGAAAATCGTCGAAAAAAACATTTTTTATATTTCGTTTCTGTTCGAGATGTCCCAGATGGGCTCATAACTCAACACGCTATATAGTAGACTATAGCGACTTAGAGCGTATATATGTATACATACATAATTGGTCATTACAACCCTTCAGTAAGGATTATGACCTGACTTCTCACGCCACTTATGATGTGTGCGTTAATTTTATACATGAGTGGTGGGACCTACGGTGTAAAGTCGATTCCAAACGACAGATTTTTAAAAAACTTTTGATGGCGATTGACCTAGAGCGTATAACCACTAGAAATTCATTCCATACTCATCTTTCTATTACCAAATCTCCTCCTTCTATTCCGTCAATGTTTTTTTCATGCGTAATCAACTTTCCTTCTTCGTCTACTGCCGTTAAAATCCCAATCTAATATCTTTTCCTAGCTGGTGTAAAGTATTTACATGGATCGATGAAAATCTAAATTTTATATTTTTGTTGTAAAGATCGTTTATGCTTTATGCACTCAAATCATATAGATTGTAATTAAAAAGTAGGTTATACGGTATGTTCCATATTACTCGTAAATTAATATTTTCCTTTGATTTTTCGTTTATCTAAAACGATTTTAATTTTATGCAAAAAGTAAAATATTTAACCATTACCATGACAATTATATTGCAATTACTCCATAATATTATATGTATTTATTTACTGCAGGTAAAATGTTAACTAACATTTCACTGTTAATAACACTTATCTGTCAATGTCAATAACATTTCAATGAAAAATGGAATTTTTGTTTGTTTAATTTTTCGCACATGCGCTTCAAATTGTTAAGGCTCTCCTTGCAAATTCTTTGTTTTGCTCGTGGTGTACGTAAATAAAATGAATACTTAAGCACGTGCTGTCGTGCGGTAATGTACCCCACACAGTGTACAGTATACATGGGGTATTTGAAGTAATTCTTCACGATTATCTCTGTGTAGATAAAAAAAATAAGACCGAAAATAATTTCTTCTTTCATAATTTCAAATGTGTTTTGCTGTTTTTTCTTTTTAATTTCAATTGGTACTCTTGTTGGCTGCTGTTAAAGTAAGACCTCCTACTGCCATTTATTTAATATTTTCATTAATGCGGGCAAATGTACTCGCACATAAATTTTTTGAGAAGCATACCTACTCTACACGTAATATAGTTGCATGGTGAGGTGTTTTGAATAAATTAAATTAAAGAAAAAAACTGCAAAGCAACAACACAAACATACAAAAATATAAAAAAAAAGTATTCATGAGTATTTTATTTATAAAAGGAACGTCAAAAAATTAACAACAATGTTGTATGAGTTCAAAATGGTAAAGAAATGCTTGAAATTCTTTAACTTTCTACCTTTTGCGGTAAAAACATAAAAAAATTGTAATGACAGCTTTCAAGTAGTGGTGGAAGGGGTGGAGACGAATACGCAATTATTTTTCCTTTGATTTATGAGTCTACAAGCCTTTGTAATTGGAGCAAGACTAAAATATACAAAAGGAATCTTATCGCACTACTAGGATATGGTACTGCTGTTATGCGATAATTGTAATCAGAATCAGAGTATAAAGTTAACGTAAATTGTTCTCTGTATGTATGTTAACAGAATCGCTTGTTAGGCGGGAGGGCTTGTTATCCAAGATTCTTTAACTGTTGTGTACATAAAAAAAGAAAAGAAAAAATACAAAATATTTCTGCTTCTAATAAAATATTCAGACTCTAACTTGGTTATGTTGTCACAACAATAATAAGAAAATTATTACCATGTCACGCAACAGACACGTTAGTATTATAATTCCTTTGTTTTTTAACAAAAACACACACCCTTATAAACAAAAAAAGAGAAACGTGTTATGAAACGTCTACTATCGTTAACCGTTGAAGGAAAAATGAAAACATATTTCATCCGTGTCACCCGTACGTAATAATGAGCATGAGACTAAGATTTTAGCAATTAAAAGGTTATTAAATGCTAAATTAAGCCCAGTACTGTACACATGTGTGTGTGCCTATTGCTTGACAAACACGTACTGGAATACTCCGGCGTATACATTCATAAACATTGTCTAACTCGAATTGTATTGTATGAGTTGTCATCTTGAAAACTTCATGCTTCAAAAATTTACGGTGAGGGGACGAGTTCTAAGTTTAGAACATTTTAAAGACTTTTAAATTGAATTTTAAATAAAAAATCCAAAATCCACACTAAAATACATAAGAGGATGGACAAGCAATGTGACTTATATTTCAAGGTTCTATTGCTATTGTAATGGATTATGCTGTGATGAATTTCATGAACTTGTTTCCAAAAACCGCATGTTTTAACGTAGTATTCGTCTTTCGGGTGGAACTTACTTACTTACTAAATTTTCCACAACAACCCGTTTAACCGATTTCGGCCTGCCGCAACACATCCTTCCAGGCGCCTCTGCTTCGTGCGCGCCTACGCTAGTTGGTCACACCAATCGATGACAGGGTTTCTCTCGATTTGGTCTTTCGAACGGATGCAAGGTCGTCCTCTTCGCTGAATTCCGAATGGAACACATTCATTTATGATCGATTGGCCATTGTAATGCTTTGTGAATTGCAAAGGAAACTCGTCACTCTATGCGTATTTGAAATGCCTTTACTGCAGATGTTTTTCCTGTTGCACACAGCATACAGACATACAAAAGTACGACCTTCTCACTCCTTTTATGTTGTGTGTGTTAATTTTATCCATGAGTGGCGGAGCCTACAGTTTAATAACGACTCCGAACGACAGATTTTTTGAGAAACATTTCATGGCAATTTTATTTACCCCCACTGTTTTTGCCATAAATCTGCTGAGAGGAAGTCGCCGATGAAATATTTCTTCAGATTTCGTATTTGTTCGAGATGTTTGACCTGGGCTTTGAACCAAAGCCTCACATCTAATAAGCCAACACACTATCTACTAGACTACGGCGACTTCGCAGTATAGCATAGACGAATTGAACTGCAAAGGAGTACGAGATAATTCTTTTGACAAACAAAGTAACAAAATATTCCTGTAAACTTACAAGAGCCAAAAAGCTTGTTAATAATTTTCATGCAACTAAAAAGGAAAAACTAAACAATAACTAACAAAATAAAAGAAAGTAAAAAAAGAAACTGAAAAAGAAAAATTTCTTAAAAACTAAAGAAACGCAATTTGCTTACGAACGAAATTAACAAAAAAAAAAAAAACTTTAAATTGAAAAATGTTTCACATAAATAAACAGAAGACGATATAATTTTCATTAAAGACACAAAGTTTTTACTTCAAATATGCAAATATTTAAGCAAAAAACAAAACAAATTTACTTTTTAAAGCTTTAAATAAGCACACACACATACATACGAGTCTATCTTAGTAAACTATTATAATACATTTGTACGTACATAACTAATGCTAATGCTAATGCTAATGGCCATAAATTATTTCAAATGCCGGAGTTTAACAATGGAATTTACAATGGAATTCATACGCATAATTAAATTTGAAACATGATACGTTTTCAACAATTCATCTGCTTTCTGTGTTCGAATAGATATACCAGGAGTTAATCTCAAACAAGAAACACTAGGAGTTGATTTATTATTTATTGGTGTCTGGAATAGGCTTAAAACATGAATACATTTTTCAATTATTTATAAATTAAATACATTAAATACAACAAATATAAATTGATGTTGCTGTTGTTGTTGTTGTAAGGTAAAAGGGTTATTAGCGAAGAGATGTTATTAAAGAGATGTGAGGTGCACAACAAAAACGAAATAATTTTATTTAGATTGACTTATTTGGGATAATTAAATTTGCCGTAGTCTAGAAGGTAGTGTGTTAACATACTACACTAGAGCCTGTGATTCAACCCCTGGCTTAGACATCTGAAACAAGAAGTTTTCTAAAACTCTATTATTGGGAGGGGATTTTAAGCTGTAGGTCCCACCAGTCATGTATAAAATTAACACACACAATATAAGTGGTATGAGAAGTTAGGTTAGAAGCAAGTATTTGGATTAATTACACAGCCCTGCATGGGTTTTGCAAATAAGATGGCTCCAGGTATTTCCGAAGGCATTTTGCGTGCTAAACACGAATCTGGTTCAAAAACTTTTCACCACGTCAGGTTTTCGAGAAAAACTGGGTTGAAACCCCTAAAATAGCGTTTTTGGCCATTTTTGAAAATTTGTAGAGCTAAACACTGACGTGCTAGAACCATCGCTATTGTCAGAAATTGACAATTGATCTCTGCTCTTCAAAATGAGCCCAAAGTCAAATTGTTTGCATGCACCCTTAAAGTAGGGGGTAGGTTTATATCAAGGGGTGCAAGAGAAAAAGAAACACATTACGGAGGTCCTTAAAAATTAATCAGATTTACTTGAAAATTGTTAGTCAGGGGTTTTTGGGGTCACTGATTACAGATCTTCATTTAGATTTAAATAATTCAAAATGGCGGTTCCAATATGGCGGTCGAGGTTTATGAAAATTAATCGAACCATATTGCATCCGCCATTTTGAATTTTTAATTTTTGCGGATCTGTGGAGAGGAAGTCGCTGATGAAATGTTTGTTCATTTTTAATTTTGTTGGAGATGTCTGACCCTGAGTTTGAAGCGTGGTTTGACGTCTAATAAGCCAACAATGAATTTTTCGTTTGAAACACATTTCTTACACTGTAAGAATTTTGAAAATAAATTTTAATGATTTGCAAGCGCTGCTCGTTTGTAAAAGTATTCATAGTAAAGTGGCAAACATTACTTCTTCTACAGACATGGTGCTGCGTCACTTTCGCATTATATTCGATGTTATAACTCCTGAGGGATAATGATACCGTGGAATAGCTTATTTGCTAATTGAAGGTGCGACACAACTACAATGACAAACTAATTATCTTCTGCGGTATTCGAAACTGTGGTAGTTAAGCACTATATGTAAACGAATAAAAATTAAAAAAAACACAATTTTTCCTCAAACTGGTTTAAAATTTATAAAATATTTTTTTCAAATTATATTCATAAATAATTTAAAATACATGAACAATTAAAACGTTCGTAAATTGTACATGAAATAGGAAATATTTTTACAATAAATATTTCAATTCATAATATTTGGTTTTTTATTTTGTTTTTGATAATAATAAACATGAGCAAATGAATTTAAAGCATTTAAATAATATTTCAATGAGTTTTCAAATATTTTCATATCCATTGAAGAGAATCAAATTCTAAAATAATGGGTCCGCCAAATAACTTTTTTTTTTGAAAATGCTTTAAAAAAACTACTGAATATTTTTTCAAATTTCTTTTTTTATTTGAATGTACAATCCTTCCGGTTAATAATGAAAAATAATTTCATTCAAATGGCTGCCTCGGCTGGCCATGCAGTAGCCTACACGATCGGTCCAATTTTTAAGCACATTATCGATTGTGTGCAGCTGTATTTAACCAATGGCTTCACGAATATTGTCCTTTAAAGCGTCAATTGTCTCTGGCTTATCGGCGTAACACTGATCTTTGACGGCACCCCACAAATAATAGTTCAACGGTGTCAAATCGCAGCTCCGAGGTGGCCAAATGACATCAGCTCTGCTGCTGATAATGTAATTTTCAAAAACAGGGCGCAAAACATCGAGTGTAGCTTCGGCTGTGTGGCACGTAGCGCCGTTCCTGTTGAAACCAAATGTTGCCAATATCCTCCTCTTCAATTTTTGTGAACAAAAAATCGTTCAACATTGTCCGATAACGATCGCCATTGACTGTAACGGTCACTCCTTACTCAGCAGATTTCTGGCAAAAACCCTGAGAGTAAATAATATTGCCCTGTAAAAGTTTCTCTGTCGTTCGGAGTCGACTTTAAACTGTAGGTCCCACCACTCATGTATATAATTAACACATACAACATAAGTGGTGTGAGAAACTAGGACGTTGTACAATGGGTTAATTCGACCTCCGGGTACTGTACTTGTCTTAATTGACAAGTACACGACCTCTAACCTAACCTAACCTAACCTAAAAAAGCTAAAGAGCCGATTGCTGCTATTGACTATCTGTTTGAGAATAACAAAACCGAATTGAAATGTTAAAAGTTTCTTGAGAAGTATTAAAGAACTAAGCAAATAAGAAAGTGCGTTTATGTAAAATGGTGTCGTACCTTAAAATTGAAGCATAACCAACAGTAAGGCAATGCATTAATTGAGTCTGTTACCAGCCACAGGAAGAGTAAACCTTTAAAAAACAAACCTCTTGAATATTTTGTTTGATGACTTTATTTTCTTTGCTTCTATTCTCTTCGTATCTTCAAAGTGTTTACTTAACTTATGTAAATATGTATGTATGTATGTTAGCAGATATTATTGATTTGGTATTCCATTCGTTCAATTATTATCATTTTAGCAAATATAATTTGGCGTTTTTCTAATTTCTAATCAAATGTAAGTTGTGATAATATTTATTCTCATATTTTTAGTTTATTTAGTTGGCATCAGCCAATATGATAAGACAACTTTATAGACATAAAAAGTTTCTAAGAAATCAAACAAATAAACAAACAAACAAATATTTGCTTAAAAGAGATTAAAAAAAAACGAAAAGAAGACAAAAAGTTTTTCATTTTCTTTTGCCATTTATACTCGTAACGTATATATTTGCGGGGGAAAATATAATAATATTCGCAAGAATTTATACGGGGTGATGAAGTATGCGTTTAAGATGTATAAGAAAGACGACCACGTATTGTCATCAGTTTAAGTGAATTTTTAGGTTGTCTGCCTAAAACTTTGAAGTTTTAAAATAGAAATCGAATAAGAAATTCCGAAATAAAATTCTATTTTTAGATTTTGATTAACATTTTGCATAAATTTGTTCTCTTCTCATTTTTGAAATGTAAATATTCTGTTTAATTTTTTTACAAATTGTTTGTAAGTGATTATATTTGTGATTAAGATTACATTACAACAGTCCACATAATAGGAAGGAATTTTTTTTTTGTCAAATAAGTCGTCTGTTTGCATGATACCCTACATTGTTTTGAAAAATATTGGAAATTTTTAATTTTTTCGCATTCCATATGCTTACCGACGAAGGGTAGTAGGTAGTGTGTTGGCTGATTAGTTGTGATTCAAACCCCAATTTTTTCAGTGACTTTCTCTCAGCAGTCTTGTGGCAAAAACTCTGAAAGTAAAGTAAAATTGCCAAGAAAAGTTTTTCAAAAATCTTTCGTTTGTTATCGACTTTAACCTGTAGGTCCAACCACACATGAATAAAAGTCAAACACACTTAACATGGATGATGTGTGAAGTTATGTCGTAATCCTGACGAAAGGGCTGTAATAACCAATTATGTAAGTAAATAAGCATCGAAGTTTAATTAAAATCACCATGTTGCTGTAGCGGACTTACTTACTTAGTCGAGTTCTTGCGGAACCAAAGCGTAATACATGCAATGAATGGTTTAGAAAATAAACCTGTAGTTTAAGCGGACGTCCCTTAGGGCTCCATATTTCGATTGCTATTACATAACATTATATATGATGTTATACAGAGTATACAATACCAGACTTTATCTAAATTTTCGGCATTGCATATGGTATTACCCTAGTTGCAGTAGATAAGGTGGAGGAAAATATAGAGAAGATGAAGCATACAATGCTTGTAATGGTTGACATTTGCATCTGCATTGACATTTCCTGCACATAACACAGAAGCCGTCTCTATAAATAGACAGAAAATACTCTAAAAGATCAGAATAAACCTTGGAGATACCAAAGCCGAGGACCAAAGAGTGTCCACACGGAGTTTTTAGGAGCGATGATCGGCGATAGTTTGAATGAACTTCAAGAAACATGTGAAATTTGTTATCTAAAAGCAGCGTTTAGAAACCTCTTACGAGGCTAATGCTAAATGCTGGAGGACCAAAGCCACAAAAGAGGAGAACAATATTGTCGTTTATAATATCAAGAATAATAATATGATAAGTAGTTTCAGGATATTGGATGAACCAACACTGTTATTGACAAGAGCTACGTTGAGAGACGTATTGGCGGATGAAATGAGGCGTTTTGAAAACCCAGTTTAAGTTGCAGCGAAGAACGATGGGTTTTTATGAGCAAATTGCAGTGACTATGGGAAGGCAATGTTAGTTCAACTAAAGGGTTGTATTGACCAATTATGTAAGTAAATAAGCATCAAAGTTTAATTAAAATCACCATGTTAAAATGCGACGAAATTTGACACACAAATTTAGGGTGACAAAATATAAGGGGGAGGAAATCTTTTATGAGGCTGTAATGTTTAACAATAATTTGGCTGCAAATTTGAAATTGTAATTGTAGTTGGAAACAATAAATATTGTAGGAATTTTATTGGGGATTTTAATTTAAAAATTATTTCAACAATTTTGTTGTATTTTAAAGACTGATTTTTATCCCAACCATACCCTCCAGTCAGGATTACGATCTAGCTTCTCACACCACTTAAGTTGTGTGTGTTAATTTTATACATGAGTGGCGGAACCTATAGCTTAAAGTCGACTCCGAACGACAGATTTTCATAGCAATTTTATTTACTCTCAGAGTTTTTGCCAGAAATCTGCTGAGAGAAAGTCGCCGAAGAAATACTTTTTGTATTTTGTTTTGATGTCTGGCCTGGGGTTCGAACCCTGACTTTACGTCTAATAAGCCAACACAATACCTACTAGCCTACGGCGAATTCAGCAATTTTATTTACTCTCAGAGGTTTTTCATGTTGATTTCTTACCCTGGGATTGAACCGTGGCCTTACGTTTAATAAGCAAACATACTACCTACCACACTACGGCGATTTCAGCAGTTGCGACAAATGTCACTAGAATTGGAAAAATGATGAAATTTTATCATATAAAAATATACAAATGGAAACAGTGTAAAATGTATCTCAAAAACAAGCGAAAGAGTGTAAAAACATACTAATGTTCAGTTAATTTTATGATTAAACACCCTACAACACTATTAATGGCTGTTAGAATTTGTATGATTTACAGATCAAACGATGAAAACATACCAATTGTGTTGAAATAATTTTCTGATTTAAATAAACCTCCTATACGTTCACATTTCTTTATTAAAGGTAAGAGCCTTGGACAGTAATCTTCTATCCAAGAAACGATATGCGTTCATAAAGGGGAATTCTGTTGAGATGGCCTTTTATACCCTAACGTGTACTATAGAGAAGGAGTTTTATATCGTGGCTGCCTTTTTGATATTAAGGGTGCCTACAAAATTGAGGCTCGAATCTACGATTTGTTCAATCTTTACTGCAGTGGTGAGGTCTATCTTAACCTACAGTTACATTACGGGCACTTATGCAAGACGTATTGGTCTTGGATATTTATCAAATGACTTCGTTAGGACCAGTAGAAGTGATTACATTAATGAAGAAGAAAGTGACTTGATGTCTACTATGTGGACGATATAAATAATTTGACTATTTTACTGCATTAGGAATTTAAGTTGCTACTTCAGTAGCACAGAAAGGGACCAGAACTAGAGGAAATAGATAATTGGGGTCTTATATTCTCTATTCTAACTTCTTTATCTACAAAAGAACATTTGGCAGTTTAATTTATTAAGAGTAAGGCAGTCATTGAAGTTCCCGTAGTCTAGTAGGTAGTGTGCTGGCTAATTAGACATGAGGCCACGGTTCAAACTCTAGGCCAGACATCTTCAACAAAATGAATGAAATGAAAAATATTTTTTTTGGCGACTTCCTCTCAGCAAATTTCTGGCAGAAACTCTGATGGTAAATAAAATTGCCATGAAAAGTTTTTCAAAACCCTGATGTCAAGCCTTAAATGCAAGCAGGATTTTTTTTTCGCGGGAAGGAGGGAAAATGCTTTATGCATTCATGAAGGTCGTCACCATACATGGTATATCGGACTCTCCCACTGGGTATACCGACTAAAAACCCGCCTTGTCTCCTCACCGGGGTATCATTCCACCTCAGAACCTACAACCGTGGTTACTTCGAGGTGGACCCCTTTCTGGCACCTGTGCCAGTTCCATCATTGTTAGCATGCGTCCAGGCTCCGCTCTTATCTTATTCTACTGCGTCTAGGTCATGTTTTTTCCTTCGCAGGACATAGTGCACAAATTGTTTTACTGCTTTCCAGTTTTCCCTACTGTTTGTCATTTTCAGCACAACGTTTGTAGCACTAATAATGCCGATTTCAGCCTCGAGACTCTGACGGCCCAGCGACTGCAGCCGAAGGAAGTGTGTTCGGCATCGTCTAACATTTCCTCCTCCTCGTAGATGCAGAATGGCGAGCGACATTTCCCCATGCGATGCAGGTACTCTCTGAAATATCCATGACCGGTTAGCATCTGGGTTATATAGCAGTCTACTTCGCCGTTTTTTCTGTTTTTCAACACTTGCAATTCTGGAATCAGTTTATATGTCCACCTACCATGCCGTTCATTTTCCCAGCGATATTGCCATTATAAGAAGACTTCGTGCTATATCGTTTCTATGCTCTGTGACTGAGTCGTGCTCTGTCTAGCGTTGAAAACCATCTGGCGCTCAATTGCTTGAAGGTCTACTGGAACCATTCCAGCTATTATTAAGGCAGCTTGTGTTGATATCGTGCGATACGACAATGTGACCCGTAGAGGTGCTATTCTCTTCGAGTATAGTAGGAGTATACTGTTTCCAGCCTCCATGAGCAACTTCCTCCTACTTGGTCCTCCAGTATTCGCCATCAGTCTACTCAGCTGTGTTGTTATTCTAGCTGCTTTCGCTGTTGCATACTCTATCTGCTCTGAGTAGGTCAGTTTCGAGTCCAGTCTAATGCCAAGGTATTTAATCGATATCTTCGTAGGGATAACCAAGTCGCCTATATTTATTTCATTTATTTTATGTCGTCTTGTTAGTAACAGCAGCTCTGTTTTATGCATGGCCAACTGCAGGCCGAAATTCGAAATTAAAATTCATCAGGCCATCCAACAGCCAACTCATTATTTAGCGATAAATTCGAAAACATTATTGCAGCTACTCGATAGCGATCATTCATAACACTAAAAAACAAGTACAAGACATGGCAGTACTATCTGACAGTAAGGTCGCTATCCAAGAACTCGGGTGTTAAGAGCTTAAATCGAAGATAGATATGGGATTGTCTGACTGGGAATATTTCCAGCGTATAAAAAGCTTTTGTGATAAATTTACTCACTAAAGATTTGAGCACCAAATGCATGGATAGAGACGATTAATTCTCGTTTTAACATTTATACAGAATATTAAGAATATTAAAATTTGCTGAATATTGCTTTCTTGGATATTAAAAAAGTAATTAAATCCCATGAAAATAATTCTGGGCAGTTGACCTCTTTTCAGCTTCAGCTTTCTAATCATAAAAAAAATACAGTGTATTTTATAGTCGTTGTGAACTACTATTATTTCCTCATTTATTTGTTTATTCTCTGATGTTATCCTTATAATGGAAATCATAACTTGTCTGACTGACGTTTGTCTAAAACCGAAAATCTTTTTGAAAATACCAACGCACTTAGAAAAAGATTTGCCACACAATTTATGTGGCAATATGCTGTCAACATGTAAACGCAACACCTTTCTTTACAAATAAAATACAAACTATGCACGTATGTACATTCATACATACATATGTACATACCTATACATACATACGTATGTATATACAAAGTATATCCATGTAATAAATAAATTTCGTCTTTATCTTGGTAGATTTTTTCTGATATTTTTGGCTTAAATTCGTGTTGATTTTTATTTCACAAACAGATTCCAATATCCAGCTGATGTGATGATTTTTTTTCTTCCACAAAAATTCGAAAAAATAAATGAAAATACAAATGGAAAATCGTCTAAAATGTGACAGACAGTGTGTGAAATGAAAGTTTATTTTTTTTGCTGCAAAAAAAACCCAAAAATACAATAGAAATTGAAATTTTGATGTGGTTTCCCTGCAGACGCATTTAAATTTTTATGCCTTTTTCATGAAGACTTTTCACAATTATTTTATGGCCTGTACATAGATACATCTATTTATGTATGTATGACATTTTTCGGGTTTTGAATGATAAAACTCAGAAATTAAATTTATTATCATTTTTATTATCATTTTGAAATTTGTAACCTTGAGTTTAAAATTAATTTTTGTTATCATTTTATGGATACAAAACCAACTGTATTTTCAATTATTGGGTGTATTAATTAGAAATTTGTGAATTTAATGGGAAATTCTGAATGTTTGTTGTGTATTATTTTCATATTATTGGTCATTGCCAGCTAATAACAAAGGAATACGTCTTTAGCCGACATATGCAAAATTCTGGTCAATAGACTGTGAAGTACACATAATGGGTTCAAATCTTAGACTGGCGTACATGCTAGGCTGCCAGAGCCCTGCAATATATTTTAGGTGGTGTTCGTGGTCACTTTTCAAATGTTGCTGGTTAGTAGGATTTCTGCTGTAAGTTTTCTGAACAATCAAGCCCTTTACTACGATTTCTGTTCTGATTGATAAATGCCGATGGTTTTAGACGTTAATTTAATGCGAGTTCCATTCATAGAAATATCGTCGGTAATCGTGACGCTGCTTAAATGGTCACAACGGCTACATAGCTTGCAATTTTAATGTGTGGTCATTGTCTGTTAAAACTTTTTCCCGTCGAAGTGTAATCAACCACAGGTGTTCCAATTGCCTCAATTAAAACGTTTAGACATCTGTCGGCGTATAAGGGGGATTGCTTGAGGGGCTCTGGCTGACGTTTTCCTTGCATTACATGGCCATCCATTCTGCTATTGCGGCTAGTACACGTCACTGCTGCATATAAAGATAACATCGGTATTGCTCCACATGAATTCCATAGTTAGCAGAGGCTATCGATCATCCCACGTATCATTGTCTAGTGTGTCTGTCTTTAAGAGCTCGTGATTCTTGGCCTGACATTTTTAATTTAAAAACGCAATTTTTTTGGTTTGTAAAGGTCTTCCATAGAGACTATTTAATATCAGAATTGAACTTGAGATATCACAATGGGCTTGACCTTTGACCTAAACCTGTAGGGAGTGCTCGTCGTCTTATTCGTCGTTGAAATAGAGTAAATCTAGGTTTAATAACGAGGTTTTTATGGTCCGAGATTTTTTTTCTAAGAGTTGTCAGCGGCCAATAAATAGCGTGTCCTAATAGATAGCCCCTTACGGATATAAAATCCATAGCTATGTTCAAGTGAGGATGTAGTAGTATTCGGTTGAAACGTAGATGAACACAACAGTCGCAAAAGTAAGTTCCAACCAGTTTAGATCTTAAAGTAGCACCCGAGAGAGATTTAATTACCGCTTGCCTGACAGAGAGGATGAATACGCTAATAGTTGGAGATCAATTTAACGAAATCTGTATGCAGTATGATTTCTGAGCATCACCTCAGCCTGAAACACACTACCGAAATGAACAAAAATCTGACAAAAATTCATAGATCATCTAATTCCACCATAATGCCAAAGCTATCCATGACCATGATGGAGTATCAGCTTGGACCTCTGGTGTGTAATTTTTTATTAAGTCTAGATATAGACGTTTTGTAGTGCATTTTGTCTGGGAATCTCATATCGGATAGTGGAGACCTTAGTGGCATGGCAAGAAAAGCCATATGTTTTCTGTAACAAAGTAAAAAAAATAAAGTTTCCTCCAGAATTGCGTTGAAATAAAAACGCCGTAGATGCTTGTATTATTCGGAAGCAGAATAAAATTTGAATATGACTGTGAATGATATTTTTTGTTTTCGATGAAATATTGTGTAAAATGTTGCTTGTAATACTTTACAGCATTACAGTAGACATGTATGTATGTTGTTTTTTTACTGTATTCAGCTCTTCTGCCTTAAAGGCCACCCAGCAAGAATGATGGTAGTAAGTAAGGCGTAGACAGTTTTGGGATATTCGAATGTTCGAAGTAAAACCCATTTCATTAGATTTACAAACTCATTTTATTCGTTTAAATTATTTATAAAAATTCTTATGTTGCTGAGGAAATATTTTTAATTCTGTTACATGTTGTAGATTGGCTGGTTTGGTTAGCTGGTTTGGTTGTTTGATTGTATCCGGGTATGGTAATGTTCATTTAATTAATTTTTAAAATTATTTTCCAAATTAAATCTTTTCTATTTTTAGCTACAAAGCAAGTGTGGTCTTTTTTTGCAACATTAAAAGCAGAAAAAACAATTATTTTTAATAGAAAAGTTAGTTGGTTAAACTTGTCCTGTAAATCTGGCTTCGTTCTGCTAACATTTTGGAATATATCGTTTGCTTTTGAAAATTAGAAGAGGTATGCCAGCGTATACTTGATATTTATTTATTACTCATACGCATAGCTGCCAGATAAATGAGGCATCAAATCGTCAAATATTTGAAAAAAAATCGTCAAAATCGTCAAAGACGTTTATTAAAATCGTCGAAAAATCGTCAGAAAATATAAATAAATAAATTAAAATTATTTAAGAACCAAAATTATTTCTATTGTAGTAAAACATATCAATGTATCTACATATCTGAGTTCAAAAATAAAATATTTAACAAAGAATTTAAAAGCTAGCGTCCCTCATTTTCATTTAATATTTTTTTTCTTCCAAAAATAGAGAAATTGCGATCATTTTCAGAAAAAAATTGTTTAAGATTTAAACGTTGTTTTTTGACACATAAGCGCAACAATAATATTACATCATCTATATCTATGGGCGATGTAGGTATTAGGGAGTCAGAAACTTTTGTTGTTCTGAGCATGAAAAATCAGTGTAATGCTGATAAATTTTTCAGTTCCTTTTTAAGTTCTGATCATCTGATCTTACTATTTACACCGTTTTTAACTGACAGAGAATGGAATACAACTCTCATGTATGGGTTGCTGCCTCAACGTCTACAGAAGAGACCATAGTATCTCGTTAATGACGGTAGACATTTCCATTGAATCATTGGAGCATCGTTGCATAAGTGGACTTTTTCCCGAAAATCATTTATTCCTACATAACGCTCGCCTTTTTTGGCCAGAACATCCGTATGTGGTCGCTTGGCCAGTGGATCGCACAGTACATTACAGTAAAAATACGGTTTTAAGTCGGACTATCCGTATGTGGAACTCAATTCCTGCAGACGTCTATCCTGTTACTTATGGTATAAAAATATACCAGCCTAGTGTCCATAATTTATTATTATTTTATTAGGCTATTTAGGTGTTGTAATTTTACAGCTTTTAAGGGGTTAAAAAGGAATAAAATACAGAAAAATCAAATCACAGTTGTTCGAAAGTAACTTTAAAATACAATACTTTACTCCTTGTTTTTACTAACATAAATTTCCAATAGAAAACAATTGCAAAGTAAATACAAAGCTTAAAGTGGCTTTTAGTGTTTTTTTTTAATTTTTAAAAATCGTCAAAATAAGGGCAAAAACCTGGGAGTTATGATTGTGAGGCCAATGTAAATGAAATAAAAATTCATTTCCAACCGAAGCTGTTGTAGTTCACAGAATTAATTTTTTTTTAGAATTTTAAATTTAAACTTTTTGATCGCCAACCTATTGTATTTACTCACATTATGCTCATATTTAATATGTATGTATGTAAAATTCATAATGCGGAGAACATATGTGACGTATGAGTTATATTTAATTCCATTAGTTTCATACATGACAAAATCGAAGTATTTTTATTGCATACTTTTCAGGGTAACTATTCCAGTACATGTAATATGATGCGTATGAGTAATATATTTCAAATACAATTAAAAAGAATGTATACCCCATAAATTTGGAATTAAGCTACATGATTCAATTTCGATTCTATGCAATTCTAGGCTATATTCTAGATTCCAGGAATATTACAGGGTGAACAAAGAAGGATTCAAATACCTGTGAATGTGTTGATGGAAAATTTGATTAGTAACAATTGCAAAGTAAATACAAAGCTTTAAGTGGCTTTTAATGTACTAAAGTAAAAAATATGATGTAAATTTTTAATTTTTAAAAATCGTCAAAATAAGGGCATTAATCGTCAAATCGTCAATATGATATTTTTGGTGCTTAAAATCGTCAAAATGACGATAAATCGTCAAATCTGGCAGCTATGCTCATACGCCATATTGAAGTACATATATTATTGCTGATACCATATGTATGTAGCATAACTTATTGATACATACACGAGCTGTTTTAAGGGGCGGAACATTCTGTAATTAAACGGATGAGTCGAGAACAGATCACAGGCAAGGAGCTAGAATATTTAAAACTCATAGAGTAACACGCGAGTGTCGTCTACGCCATTGAAAGATTTGTTCAATTCTTCTGGGAAAAGATGTATAAAGAACGAGACACTTAGCAATACCTTCTGACAATCAGACCGCCTTCGGAGTACTTGGTTCGTGTGAGGTTAGCCGGCGAATAGTTTGTCGCTGTTTGGGTAAATACGATACTGAGTCAGCCTCTGCTAAATCCCAAGTCATGTTGGATTTCATTGAAATTAGCAGGCAGTTGCGATTGAGAAAAATGGATCTTCCTCGCTACTGGTAGAATTAGAGGTACATATGTCTAAAAATGAGATGTCTGGCACTATTGCTACACTGATCTTCAGATAGGATTACAAGCTAGCTTCTCATACCACTTAAGTTGTGTTTGTTAATTTTATGCATGAATGATGGGACCTGCAGTTTAAAGTCGACTCCAAACGACAGATTTTTGAGTAACTTTTTCATGGCAATATTTTTTAACTCTCAGAGCTTTTGCCAGAAGTCTGCTGAGAGGAAGTCACGCAAAAAAATATTTTGTCGGAGATGTCTGATCTGGGGTTTGAACGCTGGCCCACTCACTACACCCTAATCCTTCAATCATAGGGTGATGGATTAAAAAAGGGGGTAAGGACTACTTTGGTAATCCTTCAATCATAGGGTGATGAATTAGAGAAAGAGAGGAGAATCATTGAGAGAGAATGTTATGCGGTGCTTTGACCCTCTATTGACGATGAGAAGCCTTCAATGATAGGGCGATGGATTAGAGAAATGCAGTAGGGACATTGAAAGAGAATGTTATGTGGCTCTTTGGACGATGGAAGAACCGGCTTGCTTACATATTTAACCAGCACTGTGGTCTATTATGGAGTATTGGAAATGGAAATGTTATGGAAATGTTAAATTGATGACAGGGATCGGAGATAGATGCCAGTCAAACTGTTGTAGAGTATGTAGAGATATGGAAGAGTTGGGGAGCACCAGAGTATAGAGCACCTCATCTGTAACTGCCCAGCTTTCAATAAAAGAAGGGTGAATAGTCTATGTTGGGGAATTTTTCAAGATTTTAATCTCTGTCGGAAAACGATAGTCCGGCTCTCTTGAACTTAATATTGAGATTGAGCTGGCAGGGGGTAAGCTTATCTTTTGTAATCAATTTCGCAGTTCTCAATTTCTCATATTTTATTCCCCTTCTTCTATACTTGCTTTTCTACCACAGAAGATCAGAATGTGTGCAATAATCTACGAGTGCATTGTATATACAATAAACTATCCTTTAATATTTAATTTACAATTTTAATGGATTTAAAATATTCAATTCAAAACATCAAATCGCTTAACTGCTCTTCATCTACAAAGGAAATGTGTGTGTGGGATGGTAACTGCAATCAAATCAATATTTATGCACACGTTTGAAATGAAAATGAAAAGAGAAAGAAATCAATATTGGTTGGTTGTCAGCAGCAGCAGCAGCAGCAGCAGCAGCAGTAAGTATACTTACATAATATCCGGTATTGTACGTATACAATTTAGCATTTCTTCAGGTTTAACAATACCTTTGCAAATTTTATATACAGTCATGAATAAAGGAAATCTGAAAAAAGAGAAAAAAAAAAAAACCCCAACAGAAATTGATGACAACTTTTATGAACAGTAAGTAACTCCCGTCTGCTTACTTATCCTCTAAACCTTTCTGTTGGAGCATTACTTGCACCGCAGCAGCAGCTATTGGACCCATTAGTTTTTCGTCACGCATTAATTGAACTTGCAGTTCTTGCAATGAGTATTCGGATTTCACTAAAGCCTCCGCCAAACGACGATTACGACTGCCATGGCAAACAGTCAATAGATCGGCCAGACCGCATGCTTCGAAAAATGTGGACAATTTGCAACCGGGATAGAAGACATCCACAAAGCGTATCATTTCCAAAAAACCAAAACGTATACATGACGATTTTGTATTCGTACTACAATCGAAACCATCCAAAATGCCCACAGCAAACGATAAAATGTGCTGCGAGTAGACTGCGATTTAAAGAAATTCAAAGAACAAAAGAATAGAAAAATTAGTGAACCTTTAAAAAGCCAATCACTTCGACACAATCAGCATCATCAATGACGGCAACACGAAAGTTTTCCGAACGGAAAATATCCTGCAACAGCTTGTTGTGCATGGCATCACGACAACCCAAAGTGGCTTCACAGTAAGAATTTTTATTCAACTCTTCGGACAAATTGGCACCCATTAACACCGAACAGGGTATCTTAAAAGAAAATTAAAGAAACACGGCTTCAAATTCCCTTGCAACACTTTCTCAATCCCACCCCCACCCCACCTTTAAATGTTTCATAACGGAGTGGGAAACCAATGTTAGGCCACCCTCTTCATCTGGCGAAAAACCTTTGGTCACCGTTATGGCAATGGCAAACGGTTTTATTTTACCCAATAGTGTGCGACAGAAATCGGGTATCAACTTATAATCGGTTACGAATACTATAACATCACAATACTTGGCTGTCTCCAATAGATCAGTGCAGGCCACTAAATTTTTCGGCAAATTTAGTTGAGGCGCATATTTTGTATTCACATGCGTGGTATTGATCGTGTCACTCAAATGTCTGCCTTGATGCATTTCATCGTACACATACATATTGACACGATCCTCGAGATGAGCGAAATTAACAACATTTTCAGCCACTACTTTAGCAATGGAAGTTGCCCTGCAACATAACAACAAGCAGAACGTTATTATTACGTTACGATGCATTAAATTACCATGAATTTCTCACCACATTCCTGAGCCAATGATACAAACGCTTGTTTTTTCCATGCTTTTAAGTGACTTTTTAATAAAAAGAAAAAAAAAAACTAAAAAAAGAAGAAGGAAATTGAAATTAAAACAATTGTTTGTTTTGATTGAAATTTATTTCACAGGGTAATCCCAAATTAAATGAAAAAAAATACTGAAGAAAATTTTCTTTCAAAGATCGACATTCAAAACCAATTGCTTTAGCACTCTGTCAGGTGTTGTGATTAGTAAATCGGTTAACATTGCTGCTCAAATTGTATTTAATATGGGTGGAGGTGACCCGAAAGATAGGCCCAATTACTAAGAATATCGTAGAATAGAATAGAGACTGTTTTCAGTGCCAATTCGATTATGATGACCATAATCACCCCATAGTGATCGAAAAGTGGGTACACTTGAATCACTAGTTCGGTTATTAAACATATGAATCGTAAATCCTTTTACCAAATAAATAACACTTCAGAAGATAGACCGCCAGTTTTGAAATTAATGACTCGATATATGCATCACAGAAAGGTCATCTCTTTTCACCATTCCACCTGAAATAGAATCTATTGCCAGCATATCTTAAAAACTGGTCATGTACGTTGGCAGGCATCACTTGCTTATACATTACTCGATAGTGAAGATTATAATCAGTTAGTAAGGGCTTCAACCTAGCTGTTTATAGTACGCATATTATGTGTGTTAATTTCATCCATAAACGGCGCGACCCACAGTTTAAAGTCGACTCCGAATGACAGATTTTTAAACACATTTTCATGGCAAATTTTATTTATTCTCAAAGTTTTTGCCTGAAGACTGCTGAGAGGCTCTCGTCTAATAGGCCAGACTCACAAAAAGCTTGCACAATCATTTACCATGACTCAAGCAGCTATTTCAAGGGTTTAAAAGCAGCAGAATTTATTCAGAAGTAATGAAATTGAAAGGCACATATAAATGAAGTGGAAAGACGATATCACAGGTCCTATATGCTGGTTGATAGCTCTAAAAGGAAATTATTTTTGCATCGAATTATCATTGGCGATGAAAAACAAAGTCATTACGACACCCCCAAACGCAAGAAATCATATATAAAACGGGGCTAAAATTTGATATGAGCATTGACCGCCGTAGTCTAGTATGTAGTGTTATAAGTTATAAAACGTGAAGCTGAGGTTCAAACCCCAGGCCAGAATTTCCTAATAAAAAACGAAATATGAAAAAATACTTCTACGGCGATTTCCTCACAACAGTCTTCTGGCAACAACTCTGAGAGTATATATAAATAAAATAAAATTGCCATGAAAAAGTTTCTCAAAAATCAGTCATCCGGAGTCGATCCATCCATGAACATAGGTAGTTATCCAAACTGAAGGGTTGCAATGTATGTTTGTATGAAGGTGCCTGATGTATTCCTTTCAGAGAGGGTAAATGGCTGAAGGGGTTGTAATAGCCAATACTTTAGTCAGGATTATCACCTAATTTCTCACACAATTATGTATGTATTGACTGAAATTCTTCATGACAACGTTTGCCCACATATTGTGGAGCCGGCCAAAAGCTATTTGAAAATCAGAGAATGGGAAGTTATCAAGCCTCTTATAGACCAGATCTTAGCACTTTTGAAGACTATTTGTTTTGATCGTTGTAAAACGCTTTTACTGGAGTATACTTCACATCAGAACAGGATATGAAGAATTGGCTCGATTCACTGTTGGCCTCCAAAAGAGAGTGTTTTTTTGTTTTTTAGGAAGTAATTGAGAAAACGCCAGAAAGTTGGGAATGTCATGTTCTTTCAAAAAAAAAAAAAAAATTTTAACAACGAATTTATTTCCAATCTAAATATCCGTCTTTTAAATTAAACTGGAATACTAGTCTTTAATGATTAAATATTTAAATATTCTTTAAGAAAATCATATTTTAATTATAAAGCAAAAGAGTCTGTTTTTAATCACACCGGCTTAGACCAGCATGAAACATAGTCCTTTTATACCGCAATAAACACTTGAATTGGAATCCTTTAGAACTGAAAGAAAGGAACGAATAAAAACAAAACTTTATTAAAAAAAAATAGCTTAGAGAACATGCATAATTTATGACCTTGACACTGATGTTTCTTTCTTTCACTCACATTGTATATTTGTTTCTTTCAAAAATATTTCGTATTCATTTACATTTTCTATGTTTTCAATGCCTCAATGCCTCAACGCCTTTTGCTGTTTCATTTCAAAATTACAACGAAGGTTATTTTTCTTCTTTTTCTTCTTATTTTTTTCTGCCAACCATAACAAGAGTTTACTGTTGTGTAGGGTTGACATGAATGTATGTCGTCAGTTGGTTGTACGAGAATGAATCTTATTTTCTTATATTTTTACACGTCTAAACTCACTTTAAAATTCATTTAAAGTTCATTGCTTTTGCATCAGGCATGGTTTTTACTTTTACTAGGTTTTCGTAAATGAAAAAAAAAATAATTCAAAATTTTGTTTCTTTTTTTTTTGGTTTTTTTTTGATCCCAAATTTATGGAGTTTATAATCGGCATTATTTGCAGAATTTCGTCTGGCTGTACCGTTTGTTTTTGTGGCATAATTTTGCTTTTTTCTCTTTCTTTTTTTGTCCAAGAGTGTAATTTGCCAGTATATTTTCATTTCTATTGTATGCTTTGCATTTGGTTGCCGTTTAAGTTGTATTGTTGTCCCATAAAAAAGGGCTGCTGTTTAGTAGGCTTCTTAAGCTAGTGCGTCTTTACACATATTTCAGCTTAATTTTGCATAAATAAATCGTTTTTAATGGCGCTTTCACCAACCTTGAGCATCTTTAAGTATAAATTTACCCAAAAAAAATTTTCATTAATTTCTGCCTTAAAGAATAAAAGCACACAGTTGTACACATTAAAGTGTGTCATGTAAAGGAATATACATAGAAAAGTAAATTATTTGCTTATAAGTGTTGGCCAGGTTTTGAATTACAAAGGCTCTGTATATCTTAGTAAAGTTATTTTTTTATTCGAAGTCATTGTAATCTAGTAGGTAGTGTGTTGACTTATTAGACGTGAGGCCACGGCTCAAACCCCAGCTCAGGCATTTCGATCAAAACGAAATATGGAAATAAAAATATTTCTTTTCGACGATTTTCTCGTGGCAGATTTCTAGCAAAAACTAAAAAATAAAATAAAATAAAATAAAAATTGCCACGTAAAGCTTTAAAAAATTTAAACTGTATGTTCAGCCACTCATGTTTAAAATTAACACACACAGAGCACGGGTGGTGTGAGAGGCTAATTCGTAATCCTGACTTGAAGTGACCAATTAAGTAAGTAAGTCGCCGTAGTCTAGTAGGTAGTGTGTTGGCTTATTAGACGTAAAGCTAGGGTTCGAGCCCCAGCCCAGACATCAAAACAAAATACAAAAAGTATTTCTTCGGCGACTTTCTCTCAGCAGATTTCTGGCAAAAACTCTGAGAGTAAGTAAAATTGTCATGAAAAGTTTCTCAGAAATCTGTAGGTCCCACCCACCACTCATGTATAAAATTAACACACACAACATAAGTGGTGTGAGAAACTAGGTCGTAATCCTTACTGAAGGGTTGTAATGACCAATTATGTTATGTATGTATGTAATTAAGTAAGTGAGATTATGTTCACCTGAGTTAAGAATAAGAAACAGAACACGAGACGAATTTTAGAATCTTGGATTATATTGCCCAAAATTTAATTAATTTTAGATCTGGATTGGATCCATCAAATCTTTTCTTTTCTTTAAACTTCTAAACTCTGAATTTGTTCCAAAGAAACTTTCCATAAATAAAATGCAATCATACCACCAAACAATCTGTAACACATGCAAATATCTCGCATCTCTATTAAGTATTCCATTAATTTATGCACGTACATCGCATACATATGTATGTACATACATACAATATACATGTGTATGCATTGAGGATATCTCAGTCTCTATTCATTTAGATTGTATTGACAATAATTTATGCATCGCATCTGTGGCATTCATAAACAAAAACAAATAAAGTCGTGCATATATGGCAACGTAGCCATTGTAACCATAACATATATTCTCTGCTCTGCTACTTTCTAAACCAGTTGCAAGCAACACAATGTTGTCACACAAACAAATTATTGGCTTACGTGCACCTACTACGTACCTCTGTATTCACAAACATTCCGTTTTGTTTTGGAAAGTTTAGCAAGTTAAAGTCGTATTGATTTGTAGATTGTGTTCTGCTAAGACACTGCACCCTCTGGCTGTGCTGCAGACTAATCACTTATAATCGAGTACAAGCCAGTCAATTTCATTTTCCATATTGCTCAAGTTATGCAATGTGTGTGCGTTTGGTTTTTAAAATCTGAAACATTTCAAGTGCTGAGGATAATTGACAATTATTGGATTATAATTGCCAGGGTTAAGGTATACGGTAGGTAGGTAGGTATGTGGTAAGTGTGGATAAATTGCTTGAAAGTTTTGTTTTTAACATCATGGAAAACTTATGTTTGTTGGCATTGGAGTGCAAAAAAAGAGAGTATTTTTTTAAGCGGTGATTGAAATTTACCGATTTTTCGAGCATAATCGGGAGATTATGGTCTTATGGTCAATGTCTTAGCTTATGGTTGAACCTCGGGCTCGTATGTCACAAGCCAACACACTACCTACTGGACCGGGTAACTGTAGAGTGGATGAACTGGCCAGAAGGGGCTCGAACATCGAACTCTTTGATGAATTCTCGCCACAGGAGGTCCCTTTGGGTACCTGCAAGCTTATAATCGACAATGCAATCGTGGACCTTGTCAACAGTAGACGGACCGCATCGGACAGGGGCAGAACGAAGCAGAAAATCTAGACAAGACTGGATAGAAGACGCGTGACAGCTCTGCTTAAACTCTAGAGAAGTAGACTCAGCACTGTTGTCGGGGGTTATTATGGGGCATTGCATTATAGGAACGCATGCGAGGCGTATTGGTCTTGGTCACCTTGCGATTGATTCCTGCAGAAGCTGTGGAGATGAGGAGGAGGATGAGACTGTTCTTCACCTACTGTGCATATGGCCGGCACTTGGTCGGAGGCACCTGGCTACCTACTCTATGGAGGATCTGGATGAATTGTCATGCATTGATATTGTCAATCTGAGTCGCTTCATTTGAAACTCTGATGTGAAACTGTGTTATCACAATGGGTCCTGTGTGTGGCCTAAGTGTGTCTGCTCATAAGTCCATTGTGGTGACAGCCACTTCTACCTATCTACCTACCTACCTAGCTACTGGACCACTGTGTCTTCATGTGATATAGGAAAGACGAAAATATTACTTACTGTCCAGGTTGGCAATTGGCATAGCCTTGATGACCATATAATAGTGATATAGGAAAGACAAAAATATTACTTACTGTCCAGGTTGGCAATTGGCATAGCCTTGATGACCATAATAGTCCGATAACTGAATAATCAAAATTCGTTCCTGGAGCTGTGCCAATAAGATATGAACATAATGAACCATCAAAGCAGTCTCTTATATGCTAATATAGTAGTTATGAAAGAAGATCAATGATAGCATGATTCCAAGAATTTCAAAGTATTCTTAATGTTTTCAACAGCACAAGAATTCAGTTTGCATTTGTAAAATAAACAATACCCCAGGAGTAATAGTTTTGATTGACTTTCAATGGCTTAAGTCTAGTGTAACCTTTACCATGGTATGATGACTGGCCTTTAATTAGCAAATAATTCAATTCAATTTCCTCCCAGACCCCTTCGACTCTTTCAATGCTCATTTACCTTGGGGAGAAAGTCTTAATAATTTATTTGTAGAAAATTAATTGCCACCAATTAAGAGAAGTTTTAAATCCATTTTAAGAAAACTTTTGCCATTCTTTTCAAGTGCGAAACTAAATTTCCCTCTTCACCATATTTTTGTTAAGAATACCTGTGTAGTGTCTTAAGAGAACTTTGATCATAAATTATTAAAAACTGTTTTAGAAAATAATGTTCTTGAATTTCCTTAAAAAACAACAGCAACAACAACAATAAAAAAATTAAACAGCATTTTCCCCCCTGATTTTTTCTTTTAGTGGGCCATGTTGCCCTTCTTACCACTTTCGTTTTTAATTTACGCTTTTTGCCCCAATTTTTTTTTATTTACCTTCCATTAGAATAGAATATGTTTTGCCATCTATTTTGCTTCTTGCCTGTTGGTATTCCGGCCAAGTTGGTTGTTAATGTTGTCTCTACCGAGAACATCAGCAACAACAACAACTTTACAAAATTGGGGTTGATTTCCCTGCTGTTTTGCTTGTAAAAGTAAAAAGAAACTAAAAAAACAAGAGAAAAACTTTTCAAACTTTAAACAGATTTCAGTTGCTTAAACACGCATTCTTCATGCCATCGTGTTGTGTGTATTAAATACTGAAGCAAAATAGAAATGCTTTACCATGTTGGTCGTAACCCACTGACAGACTGTTGAACTGTTTGAGTAGCAATATGGCTATGAGTCTGTCTTTCAATCTGTCTGTCTCTATGAATTTGCTGTCATAAGTGAGTGGGTTTTTGTAAAGCACTGGGGAAATGGGTGCACAAATGCTTTTTTTTTCTTTTTGTAATGCAAACTTCCTGCAAAAGTTCGGAAAGTAAATCGAGTTTTCGAAAATAAAACGCAGCAGCATAAGAGGCGGCATTCATTCAGTCTCACAAGCCATTAAAATAAACGATGAACGATGAACCAAAGAGAAATCTATTGAGTGTGTAAACTCACATTATTTGTAAAGTACATCTGAGGATAGGTAAGTAGTCTTGTATGTGTAGTTGGAATAACCTCTACGACTCGTGTTACACAATTCTCTGCGGCAAACAACATGTTCAAGTATTAGTTGTGGGTAGTCATGTAAAACATGTGTTAAATAATGTTTTCGAAACTTAAAAAAATTAAGGATAAGCATACCAAATAGAGTGAAGGTGCAAATAGTCATCAGGTTCAAGAACTTACAGTCGTTACTGGATTAGAACACAACAAGAAAACTGAATGTATCCACGATAACATCCAAAGTTTGTAGTGCTTTTGATACAGGCAAAGGAACAAGTAATACAGGCTCAAGTCTCAGCTACAGATATTGCGTTTGGCCTCCTGTAAAGCTGGTAATTGGTAATAGGGCACCAGAAACAGGAGACTTAATATTTGAGAAATCAATCAGTAACCAAAAACAACAACTAATGTGCCCAAGGTAATTCTCGTGGATAATAGTGAAGTCGCAAACTGTCATTTAAATAGCAGAATGCATCTCTATAACCACATTGATGCTGATTTTAAAAACCTCAAAAGCTTACTTATATCCTAGCGTTAGTGGAATTCCAACAAAAGCAGTTGTAAAATCGGTTGTAGGTTAGGTTAGGTTAGGTTAGAGGACGTGTACTTGTCAATTATGATAAGTACAGTACCCGGAGGTCGAATTGACTCATTGTACAACGTCCTAGTTTCTCACACCACTTATGTTATGTGTGTTAATATTATACATGAGTGGCGGGACTTACAGTTTAAAGTCGACTCCGAACGACAGATTTTTGAGAAACTTTTTTCATGGCAATTTTATTTACTCTCAGAGTTTTTGCCAGAAATCTGCTGATAGGAAGTCGCCGAAGAAATACTTTTTGTATTTTGTCTTTATGTCTGGCCTGGGACTCGAACCCTGGCTTTACGTCTAATTAGCCAGCACACTACCTACTAGACTACGGCGACTTAAAAAAAAAATCGGTTGTATCATTAAAGACTTTTTAGTGAAAACGCTTCTTAAAAGGTAAACCCGTAAACTAAAACCATCTTCTGAAAAGCTATCTCTTTCTCTTTCTCTTTCTCTCTCTATCTCGCCTTGTCTTTCTTTACGCCCTCTCTCCCTCCCTCTCGCACTCTCTCTGTCCTTCTGTCTCTCTCTCTCTCTCTCTGATTTGACCTAATGACGAAAATACAATCTTAACCCAGAAGACTGGAAGAGCCTTGAGAGGCTGTAGTATATAGACCAGCAGAATATATGGCTAAAAATCATATTCCTGAGATGTAGCCTATTGACTACATGCTCTCTTATATGATATTGGTTTTCCTGACGGGATCTATAATGAACCTCAAATGTTAAGTGCGTGTATTGAATAGAGATTTAGAAGAGTGGATTTCAAATAAGAGCTGGTGTTGATGTTGCTTTCTACATTGGAGAAAGTCTTTGATGGACATTACGACGTGGTTCAAACCTCAGTTCAGACATCTCGAATAAAATGAAACGAAAAAATATTTTTTTCGAATACTTCCTTTCAGCAGTCTTCTGGCAAAGATTCTGGGAGAAAACAAAGTTGCCATGAAAAGTTTCTCAAAAATCTGTCGTTCGGAGCCGACCTTAAACTGTAGGTCCCGCCTCTCATGTATAAAATTAAAGCACACAACATAACGTGAGACACCAAATCATAAGCCTGAGTGAAAGATTATAATGAGCAATCCAGTAAGTAAGTTTGATGGCGAGACCAAGCTCCATTAATAAAGAGTACCTTCGGTACTTAATCTGTTATGAGCAGATAGTCCACAAGTATTCAGAAAAATTGCTTGCGAAAACGTAAGAGGTATTCGCCACAATTTATGAAAGTTAACCGACGACATAGCAACACATGCGATAGTTTAGAATGGAGGACGGGAGCCATTCTTACAAACTTAGGGTTGACATACTGAAATAGAAGTATTTCGCATACAATCATGATGGAATGCATCCGTGCTATATAATGACTTCTGCAGCAATTGCGGAATTTCTTTGCGTTGTCAAAAAGCAACACTGCTCTTAGTCCATTGAAAAAAAAAACTAATGTTACAGGTTAGATTCAAGGTTCATTAGAATTTCTGTATGGTTCAAGCTTATTTGCTAATTGGATGTTATGTAAGAAGTTATATAAGACTAAAATTTCTGAAGCCCATTACATTGTTGTTTTATTTAAAGTCGCTTTAACTGTCTCTAAAACAATCATCACTTCAAGAAATTAAATTCAAAAAATGTAGCCGGTTTATCAGTCAATCATTGTCAATAAATGAAATGAAATTTTAAAACATGTTTTTCGATTGTCAACGCCTCTTAACATGTATCCTAGGATGTGAGTGTAAAGCAGGTGTTGACAATAAAACTCTGTTTCAAGTCATTGTGGGAATTTTTTGTATTCTTTTTCTCTTGGGATATCCAATACTTCTGGTTAATAAATGATAACAACAAAAGAAAATTTCTTTATTTCCCTGAAAAAGAATTAAAAAGGAATTAAAACCAATTCAACTCGGACTCTAGGTGACAATCAAATGCAATTGTTGAGATTTCCTGGTTGTATCATTGAAGATTTTGTTTTAGTGGAAACGATTCTCATATTCAATATTCATTCCCTCTTCTCTTTGTTTTAGTTTTTCTTTTGCGTTTTCTTACTCAATAAATCCAAAACGGTGTGAATAAATTTAAAACAAAATCTGGAAACTTATTAGCACAACAACAATTTTAAAAATTTACTGTTACTATCAGAACGATAAACATTCCATGTGCCACTGAAGTGTACACATTCTACACGTGTACCTTGTCCACATGTATGTACAGAATATTAAACCAAAAATGAATACAAAACTAAAAAAATGGAATCCTTTTGACGTGGTCATAAATTAAAAACACCTAAGGAAGCTCTAGTCGGTTAAAGTAGGCTATTTAAGGCGCTACAAAATAATCCAAACGTAATATTTAAGCTGATTTAGGTAGGTAGATAGGTTGAAGCCTATCCAAAACATCATGTAGGGCCATTAAGAATACTTACGTATATGTATACTTACATAGGACGTTTGTTTCCTGTAAAAACTTCCTTAGGTTAGAGGACGGGTTAGAGGACGTGTACTTGTCAATTAAGACAAGTACAGTACACGGAGGTCGAATTAACCCATTGTACAAAAAAAAAAAATTCCTTAACTTCTTCAAATCCATTCCTCTGAGACTAGTTACGTCTGCTGTAGCGTCATCACCAAAACATTGTGCTTTCATGCTTAAAAAAGCTGGGCAATGAAACAAAAAGTGTTGCATCGTTTCGATGCCTTCACCGCATGCCCTGCATTCATCTTTTCCACCACTCCAATACGGTTCAAGTGTACATGTAAATGTATATATATATAGTATATACATACGTAATTGGTCTCTACAACCACTTAGTTAGGACTATGACCTAGTTTCTCACACCACCTATGTTGTGTGTGTTAATTTTATACATGAGTGCAAGGAGCTACAGTTTAAAGTCGACTCCGAACGACAGATTTTTGAGAAACTTTTCATGTAAATTTTATTTATGCTCACAGCTTTTGCGGTTCTACGGAGATGAAGTCGCCGAAAAGAATTCCTTTTCTTCAGATTTCGTTTTGTTCGAGATGTCTGACCTAAGATTTGAATCATGGCCTCACGTTTAGTAAGCCACCACACTACCTACTAGACTACAGCGACTATGTACGTTTGCTATGATTAAAGTTGGCTTTAGATTTGCGTTTTGCGATGCAATAAATTTCATTATTTACATCAACAACAAATTTGTAATATCTGCGGATGTTTATAGGGCGTACAAACACTACGAAACAAACTTGTTAATATAACGAAACGTAACCAACGTAAAATTACTTTAAATTTGAAAATCAAGGCATGCATGCATGCACTGACTGGATTAGAAATTTATTTATAAGCATTGAGTGTGAAAGCAAAGCAAAATGATGGAAAAAGCAACAAAGATTTGTTATAGTTTTCTTTTATGGGTTTTATAATCCACATACGGGCACATAAAACAAATCCACAAAACATTTACTTTTTCCTAACAAGGCTATCTTTTTGAAAAACAAAAACTGAAACTTTTTTACGACCAGCACTACAAAACTAAATAAAGAACGTAAATAAAAATAGAGAAGAAGAAGAAGAGGAAAAGAAAATACTAAAACAAATGAATCTTAAAAATAAACTTTAAAGTGGTGGACAAAAACAAAAGCATTGAAAGCCATAAACAAAAAGCCAATGAACCAACCACCAACTAAACAAGCAACCAGCCAACAAACCAACCAACCAAGCCAAATCACCATTCATTTCACTCACAGCCATAAAAATTTTGTTGCACGAGTTGTGATTGAAAATGTTTCCTTTGGTTTTAGTTTAAAATTTAAACGCGGCGTAAAAGTTTTTCAATTTTTGCAGCACATTTGCATCGATGTTCAAGGTAAACCGTTTAATAAAATTTACTTAAACATCCTTGTTTTCCTTTTTTATTTTTTTTTAAATATTTTTATTTAAATTGTCAGTTACTTAATATTGTTTATCTAATTTAATGCCAGTATGAAACTATTTATACAGAGTGACAAGAAATTGAGGGAACAAATTATTTAAAACTGAAGCAATTATTGCACGATTACTCCATGATGTGTAAGGATGTACAGCCTACCAACTCCTTGAGTCATAACTTCTTTTGTGTACTCAACCAGGCTGCTCTTAAATTTAAGCGAACCGCAAGTATAATGTAAGCATATGTATACACATGTATAGGACAAGAATGTATTATTTACGACAACTTCAAATAAAATTAATCGTGTTCGTCGTTCCATGGTTAACACTAATAGTGACAATGCCTGCACTGACTGTAAAAAAATTTACATTGTGTTCGACAAAAACGGCAGGAAACAATCTATGTTAACAAGTATTGCCTTTAAAATAATCGCTGCCATATACACCTACGTATTGTATTCTTGAGATACTGCTGTCTTTGCTACGTTGCGTTTATAGTAAAAGAGTTCTTGACAGCCAAGTTGTTGGTGGTATTTCTTCAGAGAAATTTCGAATGTAGAATCTGGTTACATTTCCATTCCATTTGGATGATGATTTTTAAGCACCTAATGGGTGATTTTTTAAGAGCTATAGGAAAAATTTTCAAAAAAAAAAAACAAAATTCAGAATAATGCATGAAATCTTTATTTGAATCGATAGTACGGTCCATATAATTTAATGTTTGAAGATTATTTCATGCAAATGTTGACCGCGACTGCGCCTCAAATGGTCCATGCGCCTAGTCCAATTTTGGGATACTCTTTCCAACATTTCGGCCGGCATCTCACGAATAAATGCTTCAATGTTGTCTTCAAATGCGTCCATTGAAGCTGGCTTGTCTGTATAGACATAAGCTTTAACATAGCCCCACAAAAAATAGTCTAAAGGCGTTAAAGCGCACGATCTAGGCGGCCAATTGACCGGTCCCGAACGTGAAATAAAATGTTCACCGAACTCGCCTCTCAATAAGTCCATTGTTACGCGTGCTGTGTGGCATGTGGCACCGTCTTGTTGAAACCATGTGTCATGCAAGTCAAGCCCTTGCATTTTGGGCAAAAAAAAGTTGGATATCATCTCACGGTAGCGCTCACCATTCACAGTTACGTTACGATTCGCAGCATCTTTGAAGAAGTACGGTCCAACGATGCCAGTAGCTCATAAACCGCACCAAACTGTGACTTTTTCTGAATGCATTGGTAGCTTTTGCAATGCTTCTGGCTAATCTTCACTCCAAAATCGACAATTCTGCTTATTTACGTATCCATTTAGCTAAAAATGAGCTTCGTCGCTGAACACAATTTTTCGATAAAGAAGTGGATCTTCGGCCAACTTTCCAAGAGCCCATTCACCAAAAATTCTGCGTTGCGGTAGGTCGAGACGATTCATGGTTAAATGTGAAACAAAACACGAAACGTGCGTGAGCTATTTAAACCAGTGTTGCCAAAAAGAAAAATAGCTAAAAAATCACCCGTTATTTAGGTAGTTATGGGGGATCATGTAACCAATTGGCTTCGCACGATGATGGTTAGCAGTTTGCCGTGATCAACCTGATTGCTATAAGAGTTACCTGCTGTTCCAGGAAGTCAAATTAGGGAAAAAGGACTCGGGTTAATGTAGTCCTCAGGGCAATAATAGTAAGAATGTTTGTAAATCTACAGTTGTCTACAGACAGGATTTGATAAAGAATTGAAGCATTATCTTAACAATAGATTGTTTAGAGGCTCTTTCGAAGATGTTCTTACTTATTTGTCTAATTGGTCACTACAACTCTTTAGTCAGGATAACAACCTAGTTTCTCCTGCCACCCTGGTTGAGGGCATTAATTATAATAGATTTGATTTAGTCCCATAATTTTTACCAGAAGACTGCTGAGAGAAGACACCATAAATTTTTTTTTTTCATTTTTCGTTTTGTATGTCCAGTAAGCCAACGCATCAACGTACGAGTATATAACGAGCAATTGTTTCCAAAAAGTCTGGTACATAAATTTGGACGGGAACGGCATCAGGGTGAGAAACTAGGTGTGAGAAACTAGGTCGTAATCCTAACTGAAGGGTTATAATGACCAATCATGTATGTAAACAAAAGCGCATAAAAATTGTACCAACAATCCGCCAAAAGCTGCCTAGTGCTATAGTGCATAACTGTATTACTATTCACCCTGTATAATTACCACAATTTAAAATTTATAAATGTTTGCATTCTTCGTATATTTTTATTATGAAAAATGTGCATGATTATCCTCGAAAGACATGCACATTGTGTTCGTGTCAATTATAAATTGAAAATAAAAACTAAAACAACAACTAAAATAATGGCAATCTGTCATTAGCGAACAGTTTCGTTGATCTATTAAACAATTCAATTGACTTTGACACGACGGCTGACAATTTGTTATGCCAGCTCTAAACACATTGGCAGGAAGCAGATGACAATGGCTTCAATAACAAGACAATATTTAATAAACTTGAAAATAAAAATTTTGAAATTTGTTTACAAGCATTATAATGCGGTTCTTTCAAGGGCATATTTTATATGAAATTTTTTTAAAAGAAAATAAAAACTCAGCCCGCTTTTTTAAAAGAGTGTTTGGAAGCGTCCTTATATTATAATCTGGCAAAGACAGGGCTCAAGTCATTTCTTAAAAGAAAAAATATGTTTCTGTAATAAATTGAAATTTAATGCCTTCTGTGCCCCATTGTGCAACATTAAGTAATTGATAATTTTGTCATTTGTTTGCCTAATGACTTTATGGAGGTTTTTTGTTCTTTTTTCAAATATTTATGGAATGGAAAATGCAACACATTAACAATAAAAATAAAAGTAATCAACAATAATCGTTTGTTTATATAAAAGATAATGACGTATGACTAATATTTTATTTGATAGAAAAAATATTAATCATACGGCACAGTGTCAGTATAAGCATAATTCCTACATTTGTTTCAAATAAAATGATACTCACATTAAATACCGCTGATGATAATAACTTAAAACATGAAATTTTTCATCAGACAGAGTATATCTTCTACACATAGTTTGGGTGTTCAACAATCAATGTGTGACTAAAGCAGTGACGCTCAAAAGCTAAATTTCCTATCACATGTGATAGGCAAAGAAAATTCTGCTGACGCTGCGTTGATACACCTACACTATAAGCTTACTTGTGTGATTTCTTATAATGATTGTGTGTTTGTTGCTTTTTTTGTTGTTTTGTGTTGAACTCAGAGAACAAAATCAATTCAGTTGATGTCTAGCACTTGATGAAGCAAGACCTCGCTACGCAACTTTTTTGAATGATTTTTTGTTTTTTGCAAATACACGTAGCAATATGGTTGATGAAAATTGGGAATATGATTTCTTTGTTATAGAGAATATGGATGGTAATGCACAATGTATTGTGTGTTATCGCACTTTATGTCGTAATTCCTTTTTTTATAAAAAGAAATTACGAGGCTAGCCATGGATACATACATACATACATACATCAATATATTCATCAATACATACATATATACACACATGCATCAATATATTCATCAATGCATACATACATACATCAATATGTTAATCAATACATACATACATACATCAATATATTCATCAATATATACATTCATACATACACGTACATCAATATATTCACCAATACATACATACATACATCAATATATTCATCAATACTTACATACATACACACATACATCAATATATTCATCAATACATATATATACATACATACATACATACACACATACATAAGTTCATTATGTAATAACGTACACGCAACACAATAAACCAATTTTTTCATTTTTTTATTTTCCCAGTGTACGATTCTCAAAAATTAAGTTGAATTTTGTTCTCCGCTGCTTTACCAATACAACCAAAACTATGATAGTATGTGTTTGAGCACCACTGGACTATAGAGACTAAACATGTATCGTTTATTCTCTCTTGATGTAGTCGTTACACAATTCTCGCTTAGAAAATCCCAAAGTTCACTTGCCATACCTTTTCAATGAAAGAATATCAGCGAAATATATCGTTGGCACATCAAAGTTAATCGTGTATTGATTATGCTTATGCGGTTCTAAAACTATTTCAATAAAGAAAACAAGGTTTCACCAAGTTAGGCCATATCCGTGAATAATATTTTCGAACAGAGGAAGAATCTTCAAAAACTCTGAGAGCTAGTTAAGCGGCAAATGTTTATAACCAACATTATACATAAAAAATGAATGAAATTGATTACGACAGGAGTTAAAAGAGAAACTTTAAAAAACAATTTTAAGTTCGAAATACTAATCGAACATAATAAAAAAAATTTAATTTAAGCAGCGAACCGTTAGTCCACAGACCAGACTTACTGATTTATTTACTTATCATAAATACAATTTCTTTCAATTGCAATTAGTATTCTAGGCAACATTCCGGGCCTTATGGCCCATGTCATCGACCATATTACGAAGAAAAGATTTTACGTGGGTCTCTGTTAATCCTATGGCCCTAAAGCGGTTGACGGATGGATGAAAGACTAATACAATAGTGCAATGGTGTGTGTCTTTAGATTGAATAGAACATCTTCATACTTATGGACAAATTACCAAGCGTCTTCATTTCAAGGATTTCAAATGTATGCTGATGTAAACTTGAAGAGAAATTCAGTAAGTCTGCTGTATTCGATGAAGGAGCAACTATTCGGGGATCATCTTTAGCAACTCGATGTCATAAACAAGCTTATTGGATTAACTACATAGAAGTTAGGTTAGGTTAGGTCTGAGTGGTAGCTCTGATTTCACAAAGCTCTCTTGAGCACGCATAGCGGCCAGTTGTGATGCCACGGGTGAACGCAGTCCCTGTACTGACCAAGTTCCACCAAAATCAGGGAAGAGGAAGAAGTTGGTCAGCGCAAGGGCTGCACACATAGAAGTTATGTATGTCGATCCTAGATAACTGAGAATACTCTCTTAAAATCGCAAATTTTGAGATTGACTTATTTTTAAAATGGCGTTTCTCCTACAAATTAGCTTAGAAATCATTGAATAGTCACGCTGGTTGAGTAAACTAGGTTTTCTATCGGAGCATGACTGTCTGGGACATTATTTCAATAGGTTATGTCTCTTCGATAAGACGGAATTAAGGCTCCTTGTCTCGTTTTGCGCTGACTAGGACCAAATTACAAGTTTTTATGCTGTGTTATCTGAACTTCAAAACTAAACTTAATGTAGAGACTTTGCTGTTCGAACATGTCATTCGATCTGTTCCTCTCTATTTGGATACCATTTCGGTGGGATGCCATCGGTGGACGATTGTAATCTATTGGATGACATCTTTAGGGGTAATAATGATATTTTATCGAAATCTTTTATTCTTTGGAAAGACCTATTGAAACCATTATGTGTATATTATGGCAATATTCCATAATAAACGCTATAAATTCTTCAATAATCTTTAGTATTTATGTTATGAAGCCCATAATTATTTTATTTTATTTTATTTTATTTCTCTTTATTCCAAAAAAATTTTGTCCATATTAATGCAAAAGAAAAACATGTTTTTCAAGACATTTTTTCAATGCAAATACCTCATAAAAATCTTTATTATTAACCCATAAACGATTACTGTAAACAGTTTACACGCAATGAATGAATATATTTAAGCTATTTTAGCCCTCTGATTATAACGATACCAAATAACTTAAAATATGAAAACAAAATAAACGTATTTATTATAGTCCATTTTTGTACATCTGGCGCCTTACAAAGGTTAACTACCGTCTAGGCATTTGATGTAAATAAAATTTTAATACGAAAAGTTGCCTGAACCCTTTTAATACTTTGCCAAAAGAATTTTAAGTCGCAAAACATCACAATTAAAATCCACAGCTGAAGTCTGAAGACAACTTCGAAAAGAACAACAACACAATCAAATCCTGAAAAATATTTTATTTTCTTTACTTTTGGAAACAAATGCGAGGCGGTATAAAACAGCAAAGAGACTTTGGTGAAAACCTCAATATAATTAAAGCTTTAAAATTAGTTTGACAAAATGAGTTTCAAAGCGAATAGAAATATAATTGTTGTATACCATTAACCCATTAGTGCCCAGTGGCAACTTAAGTTGCCAGCAGAGGTTGCCTTAGTTTTTATGCTCTGAGAGGAAATTGAGTGTAAAAAACAAAACGGTAACCGTTAGAAAAAAAAGTAATTCGGGCATTAATGGGTTAAGGACCTGTCATTCTTAGCTTCTTTTAAGTTTATTTCTATTATTTATCATCCATAGAATTGCTTTTCACCACATATAAGATCGGAGACAAAAAAAAAATAAAACTTAAAGTCGTGTTGACTTATTACACAAGAGTTCGTTGTTCAACCCTTGGCTAAGACAACTCGAATAAAACATGAAAAACATTTCTTCCTCAGCAGTGACTTCCTTTCAGCAGTTTTCTGACAAAAACTCTGAAATTAAATAAAATTGTCATGAAAAGTTTCTTAAAAAATTTGTCGTTTGGAATTGACGTTAAACTCTAGGTCCCAGTCACCCATTGATGAAATTATCACACACAATATAAGAAAGAAAGACCGCTCTGGGTTTGCTTTGCATCCTGTCCTATCAGGCGATCAAACGATCTGCCACCTAAAGAGTCTTCTAGGAAAAGCATTTGTAAAGCAATTTTTCTGCATACAATATAAATACTTCGTACTTAATTGTAGCTTCTAGCTTCTCAAACCACCCATGTTATGTGTGACAAATTTTCTTTATAAGTGACGGGACCTACAGTTTTTTGAGAAACTTTTCTATGGAATTTTATGTGCTCTCAGAGTTTTTGCCTGAAATCTGCTGAGAGGAAGTCATCGATGAAATATTTTTTATATTTCAGTTCGTTGGAGATGTCTGACCCTAGTAAATACTTAAACTTTTAAATTTATTTCAATTGCTGAAACAGAAACCTATTTGAACATGCATTACGACACTTACAAATATCATTTGATTATAATAACGGGTGATTTTTTAGCTATTATCTTTTTGGCAACACTGGTTTAAACAGCTCACGCACGTTTCGTGTTTTGTTTCACTGTCAAACATCTTCAGTTTGGTCTATAATTTAACCATGAATCGTCTTAGAAACAAACAACGCTTGCAAATCATTGAATTTTATTAATAAAATGCGTGCTCTGTGCTCTCTTCCATTTGATGGTCAGTTTAATCGACCCACTGAAGCGGCTATTCGGGCTATTGTGACTAAATTTCGCACCAAATTTACATTGTTGGACATTAAACTACCAACACGCTTACGTAGAGTGCGAACTGGAGAAAATATCGCAGCTGTATCGGAGAGTGTTAATGATGACCATCAATTATCGATTCGTCGCGTTTTGCTCAACAACGTGGAAAATTTTGCTGAAGGATTTAGGTGTGAAGCCGTTCAAAATACAGCTGGTGCAAGAATTGAAGCCGAACGACCTACCACAACGCAGAATTTTTGGTGAATGGGCTCTTGGAAAGTTGGCCGAAGATCCACTTCTTTATCGAAAAATTGTGTTCAGCGACGAAGCTCATTTTTGGCTAAATGGATACGTAAATAAGCAGAATTGTCGATTTTGGAGTGAAGATCAGCCAGAAGCATTGCAAAAGCTACCAATGCATTCAGAAAAAGTCACAGTTTGGTGCGGTTTATGGGCTGGTGGCATCATTGGACCGTACTTCTTCAAAGATGCTGCGAATCGTAACGTAACTGTGAATGGTGAGCGCTACCGTGAGATGATATCCAACTTTTTTTTTTTTGTCCAAAATGCAAGAGCTTGAATTGCATGACATGTGGTTTCAACAAGACGGTGCCACATGCCACACAGCACGCGTAACAATGGACTTATTGAGAGGCGAGTTCGGTGAACATTTTATTTCACGTTCGGGACCGGTCAATTGGCCGCCTAAATCGTGCGGTTTAACGCCTTTAGACTATTCTTTGTGGGTATATGTTAAAGCTCATGTCTATACAGACAAGCCCGCTTCAATTGACGCATTGGAAGACAACATTGAAGCATTTATTCGTGAGATACCGGCCAAAATGCCAAAATTGGACTAAGCGGATGGACCATTTCAACATTCACATGAAATAATCTTTAAACATTAAATTATATGGATCGTACTATCGATTCAAATAAAGATTTCATGCATTATTCTGAATTTTATGTGTTTTTTTTTAAATTTTCCTATAGCTCTTAAAAAATCACCCATTATTTAATCTAATATATAAGTAAAGTTTCCCTATTCTTTTTGTGGCACTTATTTTGTGGCCATTACCAAATAAACTTTGACCACAAAGGCTAACAAATTTTTCAATTACGCTTGACCCCTTAATGTTCTGTGACCTTTTCAATATTTTCCTTTTAACTGGTAATTCCATGAGTCCTCTGTATGTATGTACGGTTATTAGTTGGTGTCAACAAATGTGTTAAAATTGTTATAAAAATTCTTTCATCCACCCCCACACATATATGTGTATCTGTTGTCGCAGTTAATGTGAAAATTTTCCACTCAGTATTCGTATTTATGGTTGAATGGCTGGATGGGTTATTGACATCTTCATAAAACAAAATGTCGTCGCATTTATTATTGGTGAAATGGTACCCCATTTACTTACTGACAGTTATACAGACATGTAACGGTGAGAATTTATTTAAGACATAATTTATTAATAATACTGGGCATATGTACGAGGGATTGTCTTGTTTTTTTTTATTATTAGCTTTTAATAGCATGAAAATAAAATAAAAACAAGAAAAAACCAAGAAATAAGTATGAAACAAAATTTTATATTTTCCCATATAATAAGTAAGTAAAGAGCACATAATTGTTGAGTGATTATACTCCCATTAACCTTTTTTATTAGTGGGTGATGAATTGATGAAGGTATCGATATTGTAGCTGAATATTACAGGGTATTATTTAGGAAGTAAATGAAAAAATCTTAGTAAAATAAGTTACTCACAGTTGCTAAAGTATACATACGGTTAACAAATTTCAGAAATTTTTTAACCAATCCGTTTTCGTTGAAAATCTTTATAATTGTCTGACATCTTCATTTTCAACGAAAACGCATTGGTTAAAAAATTTCTGAAATTTGTTAACCGTATGTATACTTTAGTAACTGTGTGTAACTTATTTTGCTAGGATTTTTACATTTACTTCCTAAATAATGTGCAGGCCCACAAAAGTTAACAAATTTCATAAATTTTTTAACCAAACCCTCTTAAAATCGAGGAAAGTTGTCAGACAATTATAAAGATTTTCAACGAAAACGGATTGGTTAAAAAATTTCAGATATTTGCTAACCGTATGTATACTTTAGTAACTGTGTGTACCTTTTAAATATACGAGTATTTCATAAATGATACGAAAACTTTATTTTGCAAATTTGTCGATATTTTTGAATGCTTTGATCGTTCTAATAAAGCTGGAATGAAAGAGAAAAAATTTGAATCGACTGGTTCGTTGTATACACCGCAGTCTAGCAGGTAGTGTGTTGCCTTATTAAACGCCAGGTCAGATATCTCGAACGAAATTAAACATGAAAAAAATTTTCTTAGGCGACTTCCTCTCAACCGAACTCTGGCAAAAAGAGTTTTCTTGAGAGTTAAATAAAATTGTAGTTTGGAATCAACTTTAAACTCTAAGTCCATCCACTCAAGGATAAAATTAACACACAACACCTTAAGGTTATAATTCTGGCTGAAGGCTTGTTATGACCGATTAAGAATGAAGTGCGTATATTGGATGCAGAAATTATTGGAAGACTCTTTAAGTGGAAGATCGTTTGATGGCATCAATAAAGATGCGGCAAACTGTCTTCAGCTTGATATGGCAAGATGCAAAGAAAACCATGAGAGACCTTTCTTATATTGTGTGTGTTAATTTCATATATGAGTGGGGGAACCAACAGTTTAAAGTCGACTCCGAACGACAGATTTTTGAGAAACTCAGGGTTTTTGCCAGAAATCTGTTAAGTCGCCGAAGAAATTATTTTTTTTTTTTTGTATTTCATTTTGTGTGAGATATCGGACTTGGGGTTTATTAAGCCAATACACTATCAACCAGACAACGGTGACTTCCTTCTAAATATAGTTCTTCGTTAACAATGGCTCTTAGCGAGCAACGTCCAAATCCAATCCAACGTATCTAAAAAATTTAGTTTGAAGTTTCTTAGAAATGGTGCAAAAAGCATTCCAATTTTTGTCATATTGAGTGTTAAGTTTTAAAATGCTTATCTTTTGTGTTTATTTATGTAATGTACTTTTATTTCCAGTTTTGTATGCTTTTATGTTAAATAATACTTTTGTTAAAATAATACTTTTATAAAAAAAGAGAATACAGCCCTATTTTATTATTTTTCATTTATTTTCTGGAAAATATTTTTCATTTAATTAATTTTTACCACCAAAAATATTTGCCCATAAGTATTTATGACAACCAAAAAAAAAGGCGTTTAAATTTTACCAGAAATCGAGTTAAAAATTTTCATTAAATTTTTCATATGAAATTTATTTTATTTGCTCAGTACATATCCTTAAAGACAAAAGCAATCTTAACAAACTTTTCTTTCTCTAAATAATAAATAAATCAAAAAAATCTGTGCACAATGTTAAAGCTGCTTTAATACTATGGACCCAGATTTAAGATGCTTTTGTTTCAATGTTCAAATAAAATTAAATCAAGTTCTAGTAACTGCACAGAAGAATTGCTTGGAAAATGTAATCATAATACCACCACCATATCCATATGCCTTCTTACGGAATTCATTTCATCATTCATACAGGATTCTGTACAACACAGATGAGTTAATTTCAGAATCATTTGCAGTGGATAACGAATAAGTTGAACGAATCTATTTAAAGTAAGAAGAAATACAGAAAGCAAACAATTCTATTTATGTCCTTGAAATTTTATTATCGTATCCTTTCTTGTTTTATTCTAATTCCGAGGAATTTCTGTTTCTTCTTTTTGGTCTTGTTTTATACGTCCATTGATTAAAAGAAAAAATTCTGAAATTATTACGATACTCATACGCTCTAAAGCTCATACGGAATATTTGTTGTTTTCTTTTTTGTTGTTGTTACACTGAGAATTATTTGTTGTTTAAAAACACGGTTCAAAAACCCTTAAATCATCATGCGTTGTTGGCTGGAGGCTAGAAATTTTGTTTCTGTTGTTTTGCTATACAAAGAGAACGAACTATGAGTTAAATAAGTGAAGCCTTAACGTAATACTAAATCCTAACGACTGTAATTATCGTACAAGGAAAGCTCTTTTACCTCATCTTCTCTTACGGTGTACTTCAGATGTACACTACTTTAATCAGGTCCATTTCAAACAACCGCACCCTTGTTTGGTTGAGAGCTATTTTGAATAGGACACAAAGGCTAACTTGTCTCATTATTACTTGGACTTGATCTTTTCATGTCAGTCTAGAAATAATTCAGGACTTAAGTCTCGCCGATAAGCTTATACAGAAACTCAAGAAATCTGCTGGACTAAGGCACTTTACCATCTTACGATAAGGCAGTAGCAGGAACAATGTGATTACAATCTGTACCGGCGCCACAAAGATGATGGCAGTTATTGAATTACGTTTTTATTTTGATGATGAGAATGAGAAGCCTTCGTGAACATTCGTGGAATGATTGCATAACATACATACATACATACATAAGCGGTCATTACAACTCTTCAGGCAGGATAACGACTTTGCCTCTCAAAATATTTATGTTGTAAGTGTTAATTTTTTACATGAGTGGCGGAACCTACAGTTTAAAGTCAAATTTTCATGGAAATTTTTGTTTACTATCAGAGTTTTTGCCAGAAATGTGTTGAGAGAAAGTCACCGTAAAAATATTTTTCAAATTTCATTTTGTTGGAGATGACTGACCTGGGGTTTGATCGAGGCCTTATGTTTAATAAGATAACACACTACCTACTTAAAATACGGTGACTTCAACGCGCAACGATTAGTTCACTAAATTCCTTATCCGCATCTAGTCAGCTGTTCTCATTCACTTGAACAAGTTGGATGTCATCAGATCGAATTGTTATATGTTTCAAGTTATGATAATCTCGTCTGAAATGTATCTGCACGCTCTTGTCTTACTTACTTACTTACACTCAGCCACAAAAGTATACATACGGATAACAAATTTCAGACAACTTTTCTCGATTTTAAGACGGTCTTGGTTAAAAAATTTCTGAAATTTGTTAACTTTTGTGGGCCTAATGTACACTTTTGTGGGCCTACACAGGCCCATAAAAGTTAACAAATTTCAGAAATTTTTTAACCAATCCGTTTTCGTTGAAAATCTTTATAATTGTCTGACATCTTTCTTCGATTTTAAGACGGTCTTTTGCATTGGTTCAGAAATTTCTGAAATTTGTAAATCCGATGCATACCTTTGTGGGCCTGTGCAGGGCAATCCGCCGAAGAAAATTTTTTTTTCTGTTTCGCTATATTCGAGATTTCAGGGCTGGGATTTGAACTGCGGCCTTACGTCTAATAAAAAAACACACAAATTTCTAAACTACGGCAACTAACCCCCTGACTAGGAAGTCGAATTTTACGGCCAAGTAACGAAGGCGGTACGATACAGTCACTTGCAGCAAATGTTTCTGGCGAGGGAAAGATGCAGAACTTTCTTAGCTGTTGGTAAGGTATGCACGCTTGTTATGATGTATACTAGGACTTATGTATGTTTAAGGGTATAATTTTATCACTTCTGTAATGACATTTCAGAAAAAAAAAAATTGTCGCGACATCATGTCCAACTGAATATAACCACAAACTGCGTTTTTTGCACTTTTATGTCAGAATATCTCGAAAACCTATGGTGATGGAGCAATTCGTATTTTAAGTATAATTAATAATAATTTAATAATTAATATAAAGCTTGGTTTTAAAGTTAAAAATCTTGTTAGCCTGTAGATAACATGAATATTGGTAACATGGCTGCAACAAGGCAATGCATTTTCCCAGTAAACTTTACTGATGCTAACTGAGTGCCTTTACAACACCTCTGGCTGTTTTTTTATTTTCTTCGAATTTTGTTAATTTAAATTTACACATGTTTTTGAAACATTTTTAATATTTAAAGGACAATAACTTTTCCAACAACATTTCACAAAAAAAAAAGAAACATTGCTTGTGAAATGACAAGACAGCAGCACGAAAAATAAAGGAATAAATTTACTTCCACAATCGTTGTTGCGTCGTTGTTTATTTGTTAAGGAATTTTGCCTAGTGAAAGTAAAATTATAAATGAGTGGAAATGAGTAAAAGAGTAAAAGATTGAAATAATAAAATACATACGATAATAATTACGATATTTTTTTATATTTTTTATTTACTTCGACTTTTATATTCCCAACAGCTTTTAGAGAAAATAAATATTTAATGCTGCTGCTGCTACCGCTACTACTGCTGCTGCCAAATACAATACAAATAAAAGTAAGCACACAAGCAAATGTAAGAAACGAAAGCTGATGTGTTGAATTGCAGAATAAAAGGAAATTAAATGAAGAAAATGTGAGACAGATTAGATGGAGTAAATAAAATTTGGATTTGAATTTCGTTTTCTTTTTTTTTTTTTGGGAACATATGCAGCCACTTTCCTTTGCTGTTGTTGGCGGCCCATGGCAACATAATTAAATGCCAGTTTGTAAGAAATTAAACGAACTCAAATATTTTAAACGTGATTCAAATAAAAATTAAGGCGTTCTGAGTAAAACATATGCTTTCCGATAAAACATACGATTTTAGAATTCCAACTAGAGACTTCTAGTTTGAAGAGCTGCCTGACCACTCCAGTAATTTCCAAGCAAAGCTCTTGGCAATTTTGAAAGCGGTGCAATGCTTGTTGTGTGACATGCTTTTCGCTGCCTTCTGCGGGAGATATGAATTCATGGAGGAGACTATCGTTCATCTCAGGTGTCAGTGCCTAACTTTTTCTTTGAGAATGCACTTATTCTTGGCTTTTTAATTGCTGTTATCTTAACTCAATTCTTCAAAATCAATGTGACCGTCCTAGTGAGATTTATTGCTGATGAGCTAGCCGGTAGCGGTACATAGTTCGCAATCTTCGATATATTACAGGCCATAGCTATTCCGATTGCTTCAGTTAATTTGAACGTTATTCGCACATTGACCAAGCTTCTCACACCACTTATGTTGTGTGTGTTAATTTTATACAAGAGTGCTGAAACCTATAGTTTAAGGTCGATTCCGAACGACAGAGTTTTGAGAAACTTTTTGAGAGGAAGTTGGCAAATAAATATTTTTTCGTATTTCGTTTTGTTGGAGATATCTGACCTGGGCTTCGAACCGTGGACTCACGTCTAATAAGCCAACACACTACCTATTAGACTACGGCGACATTATTTCACTTATTATAGGGAATGTCAATCCCGTTAGTAGCAAGAGGATACGTGCAACATAGCTAGACTGTACTGGACTACTGTATGGCTGTGGGGGTAGATTTTTTGGGTAGATTATCACACGCGCGACACCCAAGCATCAGAGTTGGTGAAAACTGCATTAGGTATGTGACTGAGGTCAGGTATCTTGGAATAGCTATGGCGGAGCGCATGCGCTTCCATGTTCATCTCGATCGCATAAGAGAAAAACTTACGGCAGTCGTTGGGAAGGTCAGGCGCATCTTGAGGAATGATTGGGGCCTCAGCAGGCGTGCCGTTCGTACCATATACGATGGACTGTTCGTTGCTTGCGCAGCGTATGGTGCATCTGTTTGGTATGATGCGGTGTTGACTGTTGTTGGCAGACGTAAGATTCTTACTTGTCAAAGAATTGCTCTCTTAGCGTGTATCCCGGTATGTCGTACAGTGTCAACAGACGCATTGCAGGTCCTCGCTGGTGCAGCACCCCTTGATCTGGAAGTAATACGTCGCAGTGTTGCTTTTAAGATCAAGAAGGGGCTGCCGCTTCTTGTACATGATTGGATTTCTTCCTCTGATCTTGCAAGTGGGAGTGTTAGGATCAAGTCACTCCTACAGGAGTGTCTTGATATTAGGTGGCAGACAAGATGGACGAACAGTGACAAGGGTCGGGTGACTTATCATTTTATACCCAACGTGACGTTTGTACGGGAACACCCAGATTTTTGCTTCGGCTTACATCTGGGGTTCATACTTACGGGACATGGCACCTTCAATGCATTTTTGCATGCTAGAGGCCTGACTGATACAGCTGACTGTCGGTGTGGGATGGGACCTGATGACTGGAAGCATGTACTGACAACATGCTCAGACTATAATGACATTAGAGATTTAGATAGTATGGGTATTACCTATACTCGGGGGGTGTGGGATTTCAGTAGGGCCTTAGAAGACGTTCGGACAATTGGGAGGTTGGGCGTTTTCGCCAATGAAGTGTTTAGGAGAAGAACAAGACGTTAGTGGAGGTTTTCCCCTTCACTTCACTCGCCAGTGGTTTCCTGATCTTGCCGTTTTTTGTGCCCTTTGTCCAGTGTTATTGTCGCCGTAGATAGTTTTTTTTTTTTTTTTTTTTTTTTTTTTTTTTCCTCTGGTAGTTTGTTGCCGTTTCCCTTTGTTTGCTGATTAGCTTTGTTTTTGGTGCTTCTCTCAAGCTGGGACGTTGTCGTTCATAGGGTCACCAGTCCCGAACTGTTTGGAGTTCAACTGGTAGCAGACTGGACTGCGAAGCTCGACCGGAGGCTTAATTCTGGTACCACGGGTGTCGGGAGCCCCAGAGACTCGTCTCTGCCCGGCAATGGTGAGGCCCCCTTGTGGGAGCAACGTGGTGGCTGTGGTTTAAACCCAAATCGCGGGAAGGGCGTAAGCTCGGTGTGGCGTTGCACTCTCAACCATTGGAGAAGTGGAGTTTAGATAGTCTCCCACCCCTAACCAAGAGGGAAGTCTTGTCCAAATGCAAGGCTTCGAATTGGTACTCACGTATGGTGATGTGATGTTGCATTGTGCAGGGTTGCATCACTGTGCGTGGGGGCGCTGGTAGACGCATTGTTTCCACCCGTGCTTAGAGCACCGTGGGGTAAGCCATCACGGCGATACTCACGTAAAACCATGGACGAATGTATGTCTGTGGTGGCTGTGGTTTAAATCCAAATCGCGGGAAGGGCGTAAGCTCGGTGTGGTGTTGCACTCTCAACCATTGGAGAAGTGGAGTTTAGATAGGCTCCCACCCCTAACCAAGAGGGAAGTCTTGTCCAAATGCAAGGCTTCGAATTGGTACTCACGTATGGTGATGTGATGATGCATTGTGCAGGTTGCATCACTGTGCGTGGGGGCGCTGGTAGACGCATTGTTTCCACCCGTGCTTAGAGCACCGTGGGGTAAGCCATCACGACGATACTCACGTAAAACCATGGACTAATGTATCGACTACTGTCCATAAGTCACATGAAGGTAGAGATCCATAAGAAATGTAGAGCGTTATTAAGCCTGAATACACCAATTATACACAATTTTACTTGAGTGATGTACTTTTTATGATACTTTTTTGCATTTCAAGGAGAATTCTGGTGTAAAATTTTTAGTCCCATGTGTTGTTTTCTTAGTTTTATTGAAAACATAATCTCTTAATACCGTTTAACAACAACAATTGATGTTCAACAAACAATTTTTTATTTCTTCTGTTTTCTTAACCTCTTCTGACCCTTGTTGCTTACATACAAACAGCATTGAAATATTGTTTACCTTACCGGGGACAATAATCAATGAAGAGGAGATAAATATTTTGTAAAATCAATAGGAGGAGACAAATGTAATCTTAAATTCGGTGAATTTAAAGGTGCGGTGGTCGTATATTTCTTTTCTTTTACGACCAAAAAAAATTAAGGAAAATGAAGAGAAACGATTTTTTTTCTTAAATTAATCGCATAGCAATTCTTTTTGTGCCTTAAAATATTCAACTTCACCTTGGCTTTTGTTTCGTATTTCGTTTGTACGTTCCTCTGCTCTAGCAGGTCAATTCCATAGGCCCATAAATTTCGATTAAAAAGAAGTTCACTGCAGAAGTAATTTTAACAAAAAGAAATAAAAAAACAGAAACAAAACTGAAGAAAACTTGTGTCCAAATAATGTGGTGAACAAAATTAAGAGCGACGTAGATGAGGGCAAGTTTGCCCATTTCAACAGAGCAATGACAGACAGTTGCAGACAGACTGATTAAAAAGAAATACAAGGTGTCAACTCACTGACAAAGGTCAAATTATTTCCTTTAATATTAAACAATAACAGCAACAACAACAACAAAAACAATGAAATAAATTCGTTGCCTATTCATTATTACTATTTTTTGTTTCGTTCTTTTTCTTTTTGTCGTTTTAATCAACCACAAAGTGAAAATCTTTTTGGCCAACAAAATGTGAAAAAAAAGAAGAAAAATTACTTGGAAAAACCCATAAAAGTAGATAAAAGTTAAAAGAATAAAATGTTATTAAAGAAATAAATTTACTTTTAAAATATTGCCAACAACTCAAATACCACAATATATATGACCCACCTTAAGGCCTTAAGGCCATTATGAATTACAAAGACATTCATTAGAAAAAAGTTTTGCCATCAAAAAACTCATGATTATTTATGAAAAGTAAATGAAGACTAATTTGTTTATGGCTGGCATAATTAAAAATTAATAACGATTATGTTTGGATTCAAAATAAATTAAAACGTAAATCACGTGAGTTGTAAAGTGAAATCATTTCACAGGAACCCCACCATTTGCTTTTACAGTTTGACTCAGAATTGTTTAATAGCGTGTTAGAAGCAAACACAAGAAGAATAAAATATTCTACAGTTTTTCAACAGTGAAAAAACACTAGACTGCTGATTGATAATATAAAAGAGTTTATGATCGAACACTGTGCACTCTGTTCAGTAATGACATACGGGGTATAAAGACTGCTGCTGTTCGAATATCTAACAATTTAATTTAAAGTTTTATAGAAGTGGTGGAAGAGACATTCCATTCATGTGACTTAAGGACAGAAATCCATACGTGTCCGGCAGAGTTTAGCAATGTTGCATGTATCCTCTTGCTGCCAACGAGATTAAGATTTCCTAAAATATGGGTGGATAATATCCCAGTTAACTGAATCAATCGGAATACTTACGCCCTATAACATGTCACAGATTCCGAACTCCGTACAGGCTCTGGTCAACTCAGCAGCAATCCAATTTACCATGATATTCCTATTGTCCCGAAACCCATATAAAAGTTACCATAGGTTAGGTTGGCGTGGTAGCTTTAATTTACCAAAAAAGCTCACTTGAGCACGCATAGCGGCCCGTTGTGATGCCACAGGTGAACGCAGCCTCTGTACTGACCAAGTTCCTCTGATCCAAGGAGGGGGAAGTTGGTCAGCACAAGGGCTGCACATTTACAAAAAGCACGACTACCCCACGCTGGAAAACCAGCCAGAAAGTTTGATAAACTAGGCTATGTCGTTGATATCAATGGACGATAGCTCCGTCAAGCTGACAAAGTTCGGAGAGCCAAATAACCTATATCTGCACCCCGCAAGGGATGGGCATTGGCAGAGGAAGTGGATGACAGCCTCCTCCTCCTCGGCGGATCTGCATTCTTTCCGCGTGTCTACCCATAACACAGTGGCCTGTAAGCATGGCCACTGTGGTTGAGATGATATTACGGCCAAGTCCAAGTAGTTGGTTGGTACGCCTCCCATCCATTGTGGGCCAAGTGAGCCTAGCGATGGAGCAGGACTCTTCATTGATCCAGGACCGGTTGGCATCCTGGGAGAAATTCCGCGCAATAGCCAGTTTGAACGAGGTAAGTGGAATTCCCATGTTGATTGAAGAAGATTCCAGAAGTAGTGCGCCAGCCCTGGTCAGCTCGCTGGCCCTGCAGTTTTCCGGAATATCGCAGTGTCCGGGAACCCAGACAAGTGTGACGCCGAAGCGCCCAGAAAGGAGATTGACGCAGCGGCGACATTCTCTGACGATCCTTGAATTATCCGCAACTTTATCGCAGCCTGGCTATCGGAGTAGATCGAGATACGGGTGAAAGGGACAGGAACACCATAGGCGAGGATCCACTGTGCGACCCGGCAGATGGCCATTACCTCCGCCTGGGATGTTCAGGTCCAATATCCCAGAGTTTACTCCACTGCCCACCCCGTTATCGAGTCTGGAGCCGTCGGTGTAGACATCCAGGAGTTCATATGGAACGGTCGTGTCAGGGGTCCAGTCATTTCTGCTCAGGATCAGGAAGTCGAACCCCCATTGAATGGTTCGAAATTTCTCTGAGAAATTCTCGGACGGGCATTAAATATACGTTAAAGGCTTCATTACAGCCTGGCTTTCCAATTAATCAAAAGATATTCAGAAAAAATCAAGTCATTCACGAAGCATTGTGTCGCTTTCGAAATTGCCATGAGCTCTTTTTGGAAATTCATACATAATTGGTCATTACAACCCTCTAGTTAGGTTAGTGACCAAGCTTCTGACACCACATATGTTGTGTGTGTTAATTTTATACATGCGTGGCGGGACCTACTATTTCATGTCGATTACGAACGACTGATTATTGAGAAACTTTTCCATGGCAATTCTATTTAGTTTCAGAATTTTTATCAGTTGACTACTGAGACAAAGTCTTCGTAAAAAATACATTTTTTTTCCGTATTTTTTGATCAAGACGTCCGGAATCTCGTCTCATAAGCCAATACACTGTCTACTAGACTACGACAACTTCATCGACTATCATTGATTACTTCTGTAGGTATTGCCTCAAACGTCAATTTTCATATTTAAGTCTTAAAATAAAACTCTTAAAAGTTTTTTCTTTTGTCGCGTAAGTCATCTCACTTACTATTGTCATGACATCCAAATATTTTTCAATGTCACTTTCTATGGAAATATCCATTAAAATGTCTAGCAACATTCGAAAAGAAATGAAAATTATTATTACATCAACAGCAGCAGCATTATGGAGAAATAAAAGACAGAAAGGACAGAAAAGAAATTCTTCTGGAAAAAAATTAAAAATTATGACGGGAAAGTAAAAAAAATCCATTTTTATAAAAAGAAGTTGCTTTTTATAGAATAGCATTCAAGTGGTGGACAATTTAAAATAATTTTCTACTTGAACTTAATATACTGCTATTGGTGAAATAATCTTTTTGTTGAATGAGGGATTGACAGCAATGCACGTCCAAGAAATGGTTACTAAAAGAGTACTCTTGACAACAAAAGGATTTTTATTTTAAAATTAAATATTACAGCAGACCAATCATTTCTAATTTGCTTGGAAATCTTGATTAATAAAATTGAAATAAAATCAAAAAAGGCGTGATAGCGCTTCACTCCTTAAAGGACTGATAGTAAACGCGTTTAGTAGGGCAAAGTAGTACGTAAAAGCAATTTTAAATCTTAAAAGTGTCGTAAATATTATCTTAGAATGACTTCTTGATCATTTTGTCAGCAAACAATTATCAAAACAATGGGTTTCTTAGTTTGAATCAGCTTCAAAAGTTTTACAGATTTGCTGTACATATTCAAAATCGAATATTATGCCAATTTATTAAAGAAAATAAAAACAAAAAAATAGCAAACGACAGTATTTGACCAAAAAAAGTCTTTTTTACCAGGAAAATGTATAGAGATTTATGATGCACAGTTTCCATACAAACAACCAAGGCTTTGAATTGCTGCCTCGTTTGTCAGTGTCTGTGGATTTAGTCTCAAGTAAACATTTTTTATTCTCAAAGCTGAAGAAACCTCGGCGTAAAGAAATTTGACGCAAATGATGAACTCCTTTCACAAACAAATCTATTTTGAAAGGTATTCGTGAAAGGTATACAAAATTAGTGCAACTTTGGAGAAAGTTTATAGAGTTCCAAGGCGAATTTGTATGTAGGTAGGAAGGATTGTGGAGGTGGCTCTCTACACAAGGAAGTCTAATGGACAGACTTGGGTTACATAGAGTCGAACGTGTCACTACAATTTATGTTATCTTACTACCACTAAACCTGCTCTAAACTTTTAATAAAGAGTCACAAAAAGCTAATTCGTTACAGTTCTTCCAGATCATCTATGTAGTATGCACCAAGGTGCCCTTTTTTCCTACGCCCTAGTGCAGGTCATGTATTCCATGGGTAAAGAACAATCTTCTCTTCTTCTCATCTCTGCAGGTTCTGCCGAATAGTCTGGTGTTCTTTCTCATCTCTGCAGCTTCTGCAGAAATCTATCGTATGGTGTCTAATGCGCTTATCATTTGTGACCACAATACAATGACCCGTCATGCCCACGACTAACATGCTGAGCGTGCTTCTTTGCACTTTCAGCAGATTTATAGTGCATTCTCCTTCGAGTTTTGGCCAAAAGGAGGCGCCGTTTTGACCCACCCATCGGAGATGATGGTTGCATTGGCATTGGATTCAGCCTGTGTTACCGATACTTCCCCCTGAAAGATGCTACAGAATTTTATACGAACAACACTTTGATGACTCAGTATAAGGCTATTGCGGTGACTGTAATGAATTTATTACTCCATTCCACATCCAATTAATTCAATTTCTTGGTAAAACTTTTAAATAATTTTAAAAATGTGAACTCCAGCCAACATTGTTCACAATGAATACTTCTTTTAATGTTGGTGTGGTCATGGATGCATATGTGAGATATTTAAATACAAAATATTACTCATACGTACAGCTGAACCAAATCTTCTATTAATATTATGCGGTAAGAACATGTACATACCACACAGCGTATGCATGTGTATGCCTAATATATGAATGTATACATATAAGAAATCACCGATAATATTTCATAATAATGCCACACACACACAACCCCACAAGATGTTGTTTATTAATAGAAGAAATCAAAAATCATACAATATTGTACACAATATTGTTCACATTATTTATTCATATGTAATGATGTCGTATTAATTTCATAATTTTTGCCTTAAAAACTGTTTGCTTTCGGAGTAGCAAAATCAATCAAGAGAAAATAAATTCTGCTCTTCAAAGTATTTGTACTTGAAGGCTTTTCTTTTCTATTTATGTCAAGTTTTTGTATCTTTTGACTACGAAATGCTTTTAATAAATTTACTACTGATATGTACTCAGATTTCTTTAATTAATATTATTAATGACAATGAATGAGAGTGTGTTAATAGGGACATGCATTGCATTGTTTTGTATGTATGTACATATGTATGTATACAAATATGGTTTTAAGCTTATTTCATTATGTGACTTTTTGAGCCTCATCAAATATGAAATTAATATTAAACCATATGACCATCATATGTTGATGTCTTAAAGTATACTAGTATACAAGGCCAATCTAAGATATTTTGTTTACTTTTTAAATGTCGTATTAATCTTGTTTAAAAGGCACTTTTTATTCTATATTACGGGTGTTATAAGAAGAGATAAATTATAACTAAAAATACTGGGTGTACTAAAATATAATAATGCCTTCAAATTAATATTGAGTTTATAAAAAGAAAATTGAAGTAAATAAGGAATTTATGACCAGAGAAACTGGACTTCATGATACCCTACAAAACAAAAAATATTCCATAATACGATTCGACATGATAAAAAAAAACATTTGAACGTTTTTGCCTTCAATTAGTTCGTATTTAGTTCGTTTTTACTATCGAAATTAAAGACATACAATGTACATAACATAATTGGTCATTACAACCCTTCAGTCAAGATTACGATGTAGCTTCTCACATCACTTGTGTTGTGTGTGTTAATATTATACATGATTGGCGGTACCTACAGTTTAAAGCCGACTCCGAATGACAGATTTTTTGAGAAACTTTTCATGACAAGTTTATTTACCACCAGAGTTTTTACATGAAATCGGTTGAGAAGAAATCGCCAAAGAAATATTTATTTCGTATATCATTATGTTTGAGATATCTGACCTGGGGTTTGAACCGTTTGTTGCCTTACGTCTAATAAGCCAACATATTACCTACTAGACTACACGGCCAATGCTTCCAATTCGTTGAGAATTGAGATCAGGTTCTCCACTACGGTGGGCTATCTCAGGATCATGCACCATGTGAGGTAGAATATCCCCGAAAGCTTATATAACTCTCTTTACCTGTAAACAGGTCTTTGGTAAAAGATGAAGACTGCAACCATTATCGAGGAGACTAAAAAAGGAGGATAAATCTTCCTGCAACGGCTATTTGATGGTTGTTAGCGTAGTAACTGAAAACACTAGAGGCCGTGAGAGGGCAACTTGGCATCAATATTATAGGTGCCCTACTAACAACATCAATCAGCGTCCTTTAAGTAATGATAAACTGGCTTCACACCGAGTTTCTTCTGGAGTAGGGGACAATTATTGCGGCAATTTCTTGGTAAACTGCTAGAATCCTTTGTCTTTATTGTATTTATTTGGAACTATTCTTCTAAACATAGACTATGTGAAGACATATCATTATTTAAACTCTCTGGAAATAAACATTGAAGGCTTGAAATTAAATGTAATGCTATGGGGAAGAATGTATTTTAAGGGCTTGAATATCAGAAACTTGAAATATAGACCCTCAAGTAACTATAATATCTTCCAGGTATGCAGTCATAGTGGTAATATGGCTGCTCATGTAGGGGGCTGAAAATTAGGGAAAATTATTGTAGTTGACGATATGAGACTGAACTAATTAAACGAACCTAGTTTCTGTTTTCATTGGAAAAACAGACCAGATGGACTGTTAGACAGAGTAATAGGATAATTGGCAGGTAACTCCTTAGGGGTAAAATCTCCTGTTATTTATTTAAGAAAAAATGTGTAGCAATATTGCTAGAAATTGAATGAATTATTTCCGCCAATTTCTGTACTATAACGTGAAGTGACATGCTTGATGAGCGATTCTCCGAAAATTGAGCAGAACAGGTACGTATTTTATTAGAAAATAAATTAAAAAATGCAAAGCAGATGTAATAATTATTGTTATTTGAAATTGACTGCCACGTAAGAAACAACTTTAATTACATTTAAAAAAAATTTCTGTTTTATTCATCCCTCTTTTGTCATAATAAAAAATAACTCTCTTATGTTATGCCATTTAAATTATTGTACTTTAATCCAATAAATATTTTACACTCTTTATGTTGCGAAACCGAAGAAAAACAAGATAAATTTTTCCATTCAATATCTCCCTGGGGACCTACAAAATACAGTCAGTCAAGTCAGTATGCTGTAGGCATATACACTACGTGCCTAAAATAATTTTCCTTTTTCAAAAATCATCATCATATTATGTCACAGTCTCTACAATTTTCTATTGAAGTATGCAGTTTGATATTCTCGTAATCCAATGATTGTAACAAAATTTTCTAAAAAAAAAATCGGAAATTTACTGTTTTCCGATGGCAGGCATAATAAAACATAATTTTAATGCCACTCACACAACATAATTCAAGAAACATTACATTTTAAAATTATTCCGATATTATGGGGGCGAAAAAAAAAATTATTTTAAAAGCAACAGGACCAGAACAAAGGAATGAGACGTAAGTAAGTATTGAGTCACATCTGCAACTCAATCATATAAATGTGAAACGTTTTTTTTTTCTTGTTTTTTGTGTTTTTTTTTTTTAACAAAATTATGTAATATTTTATAAAATGTATTCAGAAATGATTCATGATAGAATTTCCACAACAAAATAACATGAATTTTATTTGTTTTTCACAAATTTACACGTTTTCCACTTATGCAGTGCGTTATATGTACTATAATCAGGGTTAACAAGTTCTGGGCTACACTAAATGTACTCACATTTATTTAATACGGGAAATAGGCAGGAGAAACAACGGTGAAAGGAGTGTGAACAATAATACAGTCCAGAGCTGGGGCGTTAATGGCAGGCTCTCATCTAATAAGCCAACACGCTACGAACTAGAGTACTTCGACATCCATTGCCTTAAGAATTTTATGTGGGGCACGATAGGCACATAATACTTTTCATTCTTGGTATTGAATTATTCAGTATTTCTCATACTGAATTCCAATTAAAGTAAAAAGTTATTGTAAAAGTCCATATGGCTTTACTGTTATTAATAAGAAAAATATTTGATTAATAAAAATAAATTAAAATCTCTCCAAAATAAATTTAAATGGCCTCTAGGTGTATTAAATTTATTTTTAATTACAATTCAGTAATATAACTTCGTTAATGAGGGTTTTTTCCCAAAAAATAATCAAACAGACCATAAGACATAAACCATAAGCCACTCAATTATCAGCAAATTTACTGAATGAATATGAATCTTACATTTCAGATTAACTTGGAGCTGATTTTTCAACGCCAACTTTTATGTGTCCATGTGTCATGTTACAGACACTTAATACACGGTGGCTTAAACTGTTGAAAAGTTTGCGTAGGTTTTGTTTGCTGTTAATTAAACATTAATTGGCTAAAAAAGTTAATTTTTGTTTTATAAATAAAAAAAAAATAAAAAACTCATGATAAACCTTATAAATGTGCTATCAGCGGGAAAAATTATGAAAAACATATTGAAAGACACTGTAGTCGCCGTGGTCTAGTAGGTAGTATGTTGACTTATTAGACGAAAAGCCAGGGTTCGAGCCCCAGGCCAGACATCAAAATAAAATACAAAAAGTTTTTCTTCGGCGACTTCATCTCAGCAGATTTCTGGCAAAAACTCTGAGAGTAAATAAAATTGCCATGGAAAGTTTCTCAAAAATCTATCGTTCGGATTCGACTTTAAGCTGTAGGTCCCGCCACTCATGTAAATTAAAATTAACACACACAACATAAGTGGTGTGAGAAACTAGGTCGTAATCCTGACTGAAGAGTTGTAATAATGACCAATTATGGAAGACACTACCAACTCAGTGGCTGTCAACTCTGTTATGTGAACATTTTTCTACATGTCTATGAGACCGGACATCATCAGCACAATTCAGATTTTCCAAGATGGTGTCTAATGATAGACTCTATCCTGAATGACAGAGTTTACTACAGCAACCCTATGATGGATACTGCAAGTAAGATGCATTATTTCTCTGGAAATTGTTCAGCAGTTATTATTCTTTAAGGCTGGTTTTCGGCTTAATTCTAAGGAACCCATGTATTAAACCCTGTCTTGATGCTGGTAGTCGAACTCGGTTAGTCGCGACTTAATAATTAGCACTTCACGTATTATTACATCGAACCACCATGTGTGCTTAAGTGAGTTTTGTTATAACAAAGGAGCCACACCCGCATATTCTATACCATACTACAGATAATTTTGTGGACCAGATTATAACAATCAAATCTGCAGTTGTTATAGCTTAAGAAGATTCAACATGCCATGCAACATGCACTCCCATTATAAACGAAAAATCAAAATTCACTTCAAACGAGTCTATGTACTCGTATTTAAATTTAATGAATCCTTAACTAAACTTTGTTTAGCTTTAGGACATGCTAACATATCTTGTTAGGAATTATAGTAGAACGCAGAGTTTGTTATATATAACAGAGTAGTAAATAAGGCTGCCTTCCAAAATGTGTCAATACAAAGTTTGTATGCAGTTCTACTACTGCATATAAACTTTGTAGATATGCAAAGTAACCAAACAATGTATCAACTATAAATCCGATGCCTGATTGCTTTTTGACTGCGTTAAAAATACACACGACATTTTGAAATAGAATACATTGTAAACATTTTGTACAGCGGCATTATGAAACACGATACTTTGTTCAAATACAAAGCAACTAATAATTTGGAAGGCAGCCTAACAGTACATATATAAATAGTAGTAAAAAGTGGTATTGATAGAAATAGTAGTAACTACAGATTTTATGCATATCTTCTCACTTGCATAACTCGATTGGGTTGAATGTCAAAAAACTCTGAAAGTAAAATAAAATTACCATGACAAGTCTGTCAGCTCTTTGATCGGATTCGACATTAAAGAGTATGTCCGCGCATCACTTAAATAAAATTAACAAACACAACACGATTAAATAAGAAATTAAATTGCAACAGATATATTCGCCGTAGTCTAGACGGTAGTCTGTTGGCTTATTAAACGTAACGCCACGGTTCAAACATCAGGTCAGACATTTTCAACAAAAACGAAATATGAAAAAATATTTCCTCGGCGACTTCCTCTCACCAGATTTCTGGTAAAAACTCTGATAGTAAATAAAATTGCCATAAAAAGTTCCTCAAACAAATTTGGCATTCGGAATCGACTTTATACTGCATGTTCCGCCACTCATGCATAAAATTAACAGACATAGCATATGTAAGTGTTGAGAGATACTAGGTCGTAATCCTGACTAATGATTGTCAATCCAAGAGAATTGAATAAATAAAGTTAGAGCACATAGGTGTTACCACAGTCTTTCATTTTCCCTCATCCTAGAACGATTTACATCTTCCAATAAAGGCACTTAGACTACTAATATCCACTCTCGAAAAATCATTAAGATTGTCTGCATAGCAGAAACAAGGGCACTCTTTATTTCTGTGATTTTTAGCTGTGTAGCTATCCAATATGTACCCTTTTTCTGTTCCAGCTGTTCTGGAAAAAGCTTCATCGGTCCGTTAGTAAGCTATACGTGCCGGCTCCAGAAACATTTCTCCATCCAAAGTACTATTCACAGTTCCATTCAAAGTTCCATAAACAGTTCGATTCAGTTTGTGTTCATCGTAAGGAGAGACAAGACACATAAGATAAGAATGATTACAATTTTTACAGCATCTTCTGTACGAGCACTTTTCTTATACTGGCAGGTTAAAAAGTGTGTATATCTTATACACACTACAATATGACCTTCGAATGGATCTGGCGTACTACCCTTACAGACTAACCTCGATTTATTGCAATGCAGTGGTAATCAAAAGATGAAATATTATTTTTTTTAATTAAAATTGAAATTAATTTGATTTTGTTAATCAAAGTTTTTTTGGTTTTATTAATTCTTGTGAAATTCGGAAAATTCTAAAACATATTTAATCAAGTTTTATTAGACGATAGATTTCTTATTAAAAATTAATGAAAATAATTCGCAGACAAAATACTCTCCTTTATTTTTGTTTTTATTTTTATTTTTATTTTTATTATTATTTTACGTTTAATTTTAATTACTTTATTATCTATCACAACGTTATGATGATGGCCATCATTTTAGTGTTTGTGTCCTTTAATGATAGACAGCAGACAACGGCGTCAGAGTTTTATTAAACAGACAGACAGAGAGAGAGATAGACTGGAATACAGGGTGGAAGATAAGCTGATAGCCAGACAAACAGAAATATATTCGTTTAACGAGCAACTAAATGTCTTCTATTGTCTTCTATTGTCTCCTTTGTCTCAAATCAATGAATTGAGACACAAAACCATAACGAAAGAATTCCTTGAAGGAGAAGGAGATGATGGTTCGATTAATTGGAAAATTTCAACCTTTTTCAGGCGTTTTTGAAAAGATTTTTAATAAACAAAATGCCATTTTGATTATTAAATGGTTACGCTTAGTGATAATGTTTAATTTAATTTTAGATAAAGACTACACCATATTTATTAACGATTACCGAAGTTAAGTGCTTTGTTAAATGTGGCCAGCGAAGGTGGTCTGCTAAACACGAAAAATGAAGAGAAACATATTTTTTCATTTTTATATTCAAATTCAAATAATTTTTGATTAGGGTTCTTTGCCAAAATTGTGATTAACAGTTCGAAATCGAAATTGTCATCCTGTATTCAATTTGAAATTCGCTTGAAAACTCCAAAAACCTTCGTAATCACATGTGCACACAATTAATGAAGCTTTTTAAAGTATCTGTTACGGCTAATCGCCTTATATCGGCCTTGTCCAGATTAATTACTTTAAAAATCATTAATTTTAATTTGCTTCTTCTTCCTTTTCTCGTAAATTTTCGTCGAAATATGCTTTCATTTTGCAGCACGTGCATGCAGAATGAAGGTAAAAACTTTTATCACACATTTCTCTACGTTTTTTTTTCAACTACGAATACTCTACACACTATAAAGATATCATTTGTTTCTGTCAAATGTTTGTAACATTCCTGTAAAAATAAGGTAACCTGCGACCTATCGAATTGCAACCCTGTTTTGATCATGATTGATAGAGAAACTCTTTATAATACTTTGAATAAAACTTATTTCTGAATTGGAAAAAATAGGAGGTGTTTAAGAGTTCAGATGGAGCCTATGCACCTCGATTCACCATGGCATGGTGCCAACAAAAACAATTTTCTTCAGAATTTTCCATGTGATTGCTAACGAAAGTGAAGACTGGAAAAACAAATCTTCAAATCTCCAAGCGGGTGCTCAGATATAGCATGTCGACAGAAATTGCTGAAACAAAAGGTGTCAATAGACTCCGATTCAGGAAATCGACACTTTTCCAGATAGTAATTCTTGCCATTGGAATCTGTGTGAAACGTACCTTCATTGATATAATTTCTCATAGCCAATCGGCTTTAAAAGCATTTCAGTCAACTACTCGTACAATGACCCCGTAACTAAAATGTGAGAAGGGGAACCTTCTCTACACGTAAATGAATTTTAATGCTGTTACACAGGGTTGGATTTCTAAACATAAGTGAGCTATAAAGGTAATGTAATGACTCTAGCACTATGACAAGAAAATTTTGCCACTAAGTTGTCCATTCTTTGTGCTTACAAAGAAACGTAAGAAGAAAGTGTAAAACAAAAGAACTTAGGAGAGAAGAAATTTACAACTTACCGCGTAGCTAAAGGTAGTCCTTTACAGCGGTATTGCTAATAAGCTGTTTTCGATAAGTACAGCAATCTCTTTGGAGGATACTTTCCTGTAAAGACCAAAGTCTTTAGTTTTTGTGAAATGATGATGAATCTTCAAAAGACATTCTTCATAATAATCTTGAACTAGAAAGACAAAGACTTCACAGTCGGCTACCAAAGATGTGTGTCCACTTAAGTTGTAGAACACAAAACCTGAATTTTTTTTTAAGGGTTTTAGACCTTAGACTTGTCGACCTTAAAATGTGGACCCCATCATTCTAGCCTAAAAAGAAATAATCGTATGATTGACTTCTATTCTATTGGAGATAACAGGACAACTCCAAATTACTTTTAAAGTAGAATGTCAATCTAGATAGAGTTGCTGTAACAGCTGCTTACAAAATTTGCAATAAAATTTACACAACTTTTTCAATCAGACAGTTGATACTAAAGTGACTACTGGGGTATACTATAATTTTGCCACGAAGCAAAATTTGCTCTGGCTTGTAATGTAGCCTGCAAAGATGAGAACGGAAACTCGGTAACAGATCCGCAGGGGGTGCTGAGGTTATGGAGGAAGCACTTCTCTACTCTGCTACAAAGCGATGACGACACCAATTCCGCCTTTAGAGATGATGTTCCGAACCTGATCGATGATGACGGCGTGGAGATTCCGCCATGAAGAGTTCAAAGTCGCGATAATGCGTCTTAAAAACATTAAAGCGGCGGGTCATGATGGCCTCCCCGCTGATTTGTTTAAGGCCGGATGTAATGAGTGGGTAGGGCGCATGCACCAGCTTATTTACAAAATATGGCTAGAGGAAAGTATGCCCAACGATTGGAACCTCAGTGTCCCCTGTCCTGTCCTGAAAAAGGGAGACCCTACGATATGCGCCAACTACAGGGTTATAAGCCTTCTCCCTATCGCATATAAGGTTCTTACAAGCATATTGTGTGAAAACGACTGAAGCCACTCGTCAAAACACTGATTGGACCTTATCAGTGCGGCTTCAGACCTGGCAAGTCCACCATCGACCAGATCTTCTAACTAAGCCAAATCCTGGAAAAGGACCACGAACAACAAGTCGACACACACCATCTTTTTGTCGACTATAAGGCTGCCTTCGATAGCTCACAATGTCTGAGCTCGGTATACCTGCGAAGCTGATAAGGCTATGCAGAATGACGTTGAGCAATTCCTGCAGCTCCGTCAAGGGAGAAATGGACCTCTCCGAACCTTTTGCTACCGTGCGAGGTTTCAGACAAGGCGACCACTTATCATGCGACCTCTTCAACTTCGTCATGGAGAGTATTCATAGGGCATCATAGGGCGTACCAAGCGAGATGTTACTGCTGCCTTTAGTGCTATTGAACGGGAGTCTACTAAGATGGGTATGGCAGTAAGTGAAAGTTTTCAAATTAACTTGAAGTAACCACATATGATATCACCTGCGGCAGTACCTCTGAGAAATGATTTCCTTGCTGTTTCAGACCCCAAACATGAATTTTTCGGTCGTAATACTTGTCATGGCAAATTTCTTCTAAAAAGTACATACCATTACAATACATATATGGGCGGATATGACCTCTATTTTTGTCGATTATTCTTCTTTTAATATTTCAGTTGCATTTTAGCAATTAAATCCTATAATTGTTCAGTCAGGCAAAACGTCAATGTTGCTTGGCTATTCGCTATAAAATATCCAACATGGATATGTTTTTACCCAACAACCGACAATCACTGGTAACAACAATATTGTGAAAAAGAATAAAAAAAAACAAAAAAAAACGATTGAAAATATTCGAAAATATTTTCTGTTTATTGAGAATGTCAGAGAAAGAAAAAAGAGAATTTGAATGAAAACAAAAACAGAATCAGGCAATAATATTGCCAGTGTGTGTGTGTGTGTGTGTGTGTTATTGCATGGCGAAGCGATGAACTCAATTAAAGGCAAACTAAAGTTCGATTTATTCACGCTTAAAGGTCAACATGAGAGAAAATCAAAACTGAATAGAAGATCACTGAACGACTGTCATGAATTACAACAATTAAAATGTTTGTTAAAAATATCTCATCGTGGATTAATTAATGCAAATGAATGAATTGCAATTCGTATGAATTTTTTTTAATGAAAACATAGAAATAATGGCGTACAATAAAATGTAAATATTCATAATAAATTTTGTTCATAACGGAGAGAAAACAACACTCAGGGAATGATTCCCACTCGCAGTTGCTGGGTACAAGGAAAGGCTATCAGAAACTAATACCATCTTGTGCTAAGCTTCTAATGCTTCTGCTTCTGCTTCTCCGAACACCTCCCACTGTAATACAGCAGTACATGTTCTAGAGATTAAACAGTAACTTTAAAATTAAGCTTTTGCATCTGTTGCAACTCTGCACACATACATACATATATTTCCATTTAATCTATGTTGTTGACATATTCCTATGAACTATCTAACAGAACAAGAAACCGGAGAAATAAAGAGAGGGAGAGAGAAGGAGAAGACTACAAAATGATTTAATCGGTAATCGGTTCATTGATTTATTGTCGATAATTTTAATTGCAGTTGTTTGTACATGTCTATGTCTATGTGTGCTGCTCAGTTGGGTACTTATTTATGTATTTGCATAAATGTTTGTCTGTGTGTGAGTGCATTGAGATACAGTTAATTAAATACAAAAAGATGTTTTGTTGCGGTTTAATAATTATAAAATTGAATGCTTTGTTATCATTAAAACTAACGAGGGGTGACTAGCAGCAATTATGCTTTCAAACGAAAACTCATGGGTTCATTAGTTTATTAGCAATGAATGGTATTGGATTACATGGAAGGATAACATTCGAATTTCTAAATTCTTTCTTTAGACCTATTCTTCAAGCATGTGTATGTCTTTCAATAAATATTTAACTTTGTGGGCTCCAGCCTATTGTAATAATAATGTAGCAACACATCCGAGTCGTTTTCTTGAGGAGTATTTTTTATTGAGACATTTACGCTTACTTACAGTAGATCGCGTTATCAAAACACTTAGGTCAGAAGCTTTCAAGTATTCTCTGTAATTATTTGTTGATAACTTTTGGATTGTAACGACAACAATCGAGGTCAGACTTCTCCCGCAAAATGAAGTACGAAAAAATATTTCTTCGGCGACTTCCTTTCAGCAGATTTCTGGCGAAAACTCGGAGAGAGTAAATAAAATTGCCATGAAAAAGCTTTTTAAAAATCTGCCGTTCGGAGTCGACTTTAAACTGTAGGTACCGCCAATCATGTATAAAATTAACACACACAATATAAGTGGTGTGAGAAACTAAGGCGTAATCCTGACTAAATGCTTGTAGTGACCAATTATGTATGTATGTGCCTATGATGCGGAGTACTAAGATTCCTTCCCCATATTGCAGAAAAGCGTCCTACACTCATCTCTTGACTTTCGAAATAAAAAAGTGTAGGTATTTAAGGGTCATAATGTCCTCAAGCAGAGATTTAATCAAACCTGGTACTAAAATTGGCTTCAATTTGACATTAAAGTTGTAAGCTGACTACAGCCTGAAGCTGACACTGTATTAGTTGTGTCTCTGGAGATTATGAAAACCTTTCCGGTATACTCAGTGCGTGATTCTTTTCTATCACTCGTAGTGACGTTATGTGTGGATTTGCATTTAATGCCTACTGCTAGGCTTTTAAAACAGGCAGTGTCCATTAGCTGCCTATTATAGTCGCTCATTATGAGTACAGATGCCACATGAATTTAAGAAGAATTTTCGACTAAACCACTGGGCCAATTAGCAATTTCATTTGAAACGGAAGTTGGTGTCTCTTACGTACACCCATAATTGGCCGCTACAAACCTGTAGTCAGGATTACAACCTAGTTTCTCATACCACTTCTGTTGTGTGTGGTAATTTTATACATGATTGGCGGGACCAACTGTTTAAAGTCGACTTAGAACGATAGATGTTCGAGGTTCTATTCCGTAGCAATTTTTTATTTGCTCCGCTTGTAGCTTGTTTGGTAATGATTTGATTGCAATTCGATATTGGCCCACGCATACAGTTTCTTTTTATTGACACATGCAAATTACAAAGAATAACAATGAAGCAAAAGGAAAAGCATACAAACGATCAAATAAGCAAACAAACAAACAAACAAAAAAGCATATTAAAGGCATAAAAGAATTGATTAAAAAGGCATGTCGATGCGCTTCTAATTAACAAGTCAAGTCAAATATTATAAACAAGTCAAGGCACAAGTCAAGGCACAAATAATAATCTTCGCACACAAGCTTAAATTATGATGAACGCCTTTAAAAGGAAACAAAAATATTCCACGAAAGCAGCTGAAGAATGAATACAACGAAATGAATAATTGAGTTAAACACGTGCCCTTCTGGTGCAGAAACCTTTTTTCTTCTCCTACTTCTTCTGTGTAAGCGGTATTTAATTTCGTTAATTGATATGCCCTGGTTAATATGGCAACATAATAAAGCCATTAAAAATTTTGCGTTTTTTTTGGTATTGTTGTTGTTGTTTTTGTTATTGTTTTTCTTATATTTGTAAAGGAAGGACTTCAACAACACACGCTTTACATACAACATTTTTTAACTGAAGTTTTTCCTTTTGAATTTCCATGAGAAATTTTAATTTCCTTTTGCACTTGTGTGTGTGTGTGTATGTACATGTCATAAAAATTTCTGTGTTCCTTTAATGACGTTAAAAGTGAAGCCGTAGCAATGTAATAAAATATTCACATGAAACTCGTATTCATTATTTTAATATTTTATGATACCTTCAGGGTAAATTCATTCAAAATTAAATTAACAGATTACAATACAATACAATACAGACAGGGCTACTAGTACTCACATTACCGCCAAAGCATATGTAGTTGGTTGGAGGAGTAAGATGCTGCAATTTTCAATTAAATTTATGCAGGACTCAAGCAAAATTATTATTTTACAACTACTAACGACAATAACATTCTGTAAGGCTTTTATCCTGTACATTAGGGTATAAAAGTTTGAAATCTTAGGTTTTTTCTCCGTTCATAACAAAACTCTTCTATTTCAAAAACTTGTCTCTGGGCAAAGACAACCTTCTTTTCGTTTTCTACAACCTGGACAGCTCGAGTTGGTCATCATTTTAGATATAACGTTAACACTGCATGAATAACATCGAATAATAACAACACAGCGCAGCAAATCTAGCCAATACTCGATGAAGAGTGTACGAAAACTTTAAAGGAATACTCCTTCTAGATAATCATGAGAGACAAGTCGTCCTTTGCCACACTGCATACGGCAAACAGCAAGAGCTGCAGAGACGATCAAGAAAAAGAAACTGTTCATCACTTCTAGGCTACATTCCTATTCTTATATTATGCAGAGAAACTGCATATGGCTGCAGTTGAAAAATTTATGACTGTGGTATTCCAATTGGCCTCAACGTAGTTTCATTTACCCCAACCGTAATAAGAAAAGATCGTTAAAAATCGCCTTTTTTTTGTGTTACATGCTAGTGTCATTGGGGCATCTTCCCTCGCCTAAACGATGTGACTAAGTCAACGTAGGCGATGAATCTCAATTTGCTAATTAATGTTCTTGCAATTGCGGACCTCAGAGCGCTCATGGTTTGGAAGATAAACTCATTGTAAATTCACAGAAAATCAAAGTTTTTAAAAGGAATTTTCCTCTAAAAAAAACTCTCACAGCAGTAGCGTCAGTGCAGCTTAATATCCATGCGTCTACGCTACAAAAAAGGAACCGAAGAATGCGTGACATGTAGAGTATGTTCAAAATGTATTGACAGTACAACAATTATGAGATCCCTGAAGCGTGTGTATATCACAATCAACGATTGTCAAAAAATGCCGATTAATGGTTTCATATAGTTTCCAGGGCACGAAAATGGAGAAAACAGAAAACATTAACGAATTTATAATTGAAATGGGTATTCCTCTAGAGAAAGGTAAACAGATGATATAACGCAAAATACATTCAGAGACCAGACAAGTTGGGACCGTGACAGTTCCATCTTAGGAGCATTATAGTACTGAAAACAGAACACTGACAGCTGAGAGAGTATGTAACCATAATAACGAGAAAAATAATATCTCCGTTGTCATCATCTAGCATTTGGAAGTCTGAAGCGAATGATTCTTGCGCACGCAGAATTTATTGACAGAATACATCAACGAAGGTGATATGGATGGAATCCATGCTTCTATAAAACTATGAGAATTACTAAGAAATCCAATACTAAAGAGAAATTATAGTTCAATGAAGGACTAAATACTCCCGTTATTGTAATGGCACCTTGTAAGACTCGAGTAACCTTTTTGTTATCTTTAAGGCGGTGGCTAATTCAAACTAATCTAATCTTTAGAGCGTGGTATACACCAGTATATATAGAATTTTTTCTTTGACTGTACTACTGTAAAGATATAAAACCTTTAAATATTGGTGGTGCTATATTAAACCGCTGGTGTATGTAGACTTTTTTCTTTGACTGTATGTATTGAACATAACATTCTATTAATCTATCCCATAAACACTTGTTTCCCTATCCGACACTGTTTCTCTCTTTTTTTCTTTTCCTTAATTTTAAAATATTTTTTTTTTCTTTTTCTTTGGCTTAATTTGTAAGCCTGACAAATGGAGTCCCATTATTTCCTTTAAATATCGGTTGGTTACATTTCTAATTGAAAATGTTGCAATAAAAACAAAAAGACGGGCAATATTTCAAAAGAAAACGTAGAGGAAACTGTTGTTCATTCATTTATTTTTCAACAATAATTAGCAAAACGTGTAGAAACCAAAAAGGGTTTTAAAGGGAAGTTTCTTCATGCCGAAGATAATTCATTTTCACAATAATTATTGAAATTATTACAGTCATGTACACTTCTCTCCCCTACCAATTGATTGTTAATTGCAAATTTATGCAAATAATAGTGAATGTTTATCAATAAAATATTGAATTTCCTTTACATTCCTATGTATACCTTAAGTTAATTGAATATTCCAAAGAAAATGACAAGGAAAACAAAGGGAGATTAAAAGCTTCATGCCCCATTTAACACAAAAAAGACGGGAATAAATTAATTACGAAACAAACATCTCACCCCCCGAGACTAGGTTTAAATCAAACAAAATAAGATGCTTGGACCTAACAGTCTTGTTTGATTTTAATTTTTTTTAATTTCAACACTTAAAAATTTTAATCAGTTTATTGTGTTATTTGTTTGGAAATATTTAAAATGTCTACACACAATACAATAATCATAAAAGGGTCAGTTAAAGGATTATTTTTTTTATTAAAAACAACACTACAAAAATACAAACAAACCCCCAAAAAAAAGTTCTTTTTTTTATTATAATTGTCGACAAACAGTTTCCACTCTGATTGCTTACAGGATTTCTGTTTTTTTCTCTCGATTGTGTTGGATTTACTTTCCCAAATATTTTAAGCCCATAAAGCCACGTGCCTTTCAAAAAAAATCTTTTCAAACTTGAATCCTGCTGGTCAGTTTATTTGAAAAGTTTTTTTTAATAATTTTCATACGTATTTTAAAGCCTACAAATACATAAAAATAATGAGGGTCGGCCTTTAAGTCTTATGTTTATTGTCTGAGTTCCAATTTAATTTGTTTCTGTTTCTTTCTGTGTTTTAATCCAAAAAAAATGTGTGAAAAGAATTTCCAAAGCAGGTCATTGTATGTTTTCTTTTCTACTTATTGAAAATGTAAATGTAATGCACGTGTAAGTAAATATGAATTCTAATGACAAAGCCTTTGTTGGTGGGGCAAGAAATTGGTGCCACATTTCTGGCTTCAATCTTAATTTTAAAAACTTTCAAGAACAATTTCAGAATCCATTATATCTGGCAATGGGTTAGGTTAAGTTGCAAAGGAAATGCTATTAAACACATTGTCATGCAGAGGCCAGAAAGGAAACAAATGTTTCAAACCAAAATCTTTCAAAAAAAACTACATACATACATCCATACATACATACATACATACATACATACATACATACATAATTAGTCATTACAACCTTTCAGTCTGGATTACGACCAAGCTTCTCACACCATTTATGTTGTGTGGGTTAATTTTATACATGATTGCAGAGACCTACAGCTTTAAATCGGCACCGAATGCGAAAACAAACTGAAACGTATACAAGCTTTGTTGATAATTTAACTTTAAGGAAGGCATAATGAACAGCAGCAGAAATCATTGGAATGTATTAAAATTTATATTGCACAACATCTCATGTACATACAAAGAGCTCATGAAAAAATTGTCAAAAATTCTGTTCAAATAAGTTTTACAGAATCATGAATTAAAGAACAGTCATGTCATGTCGTCTAACCCAAACCAGAGTAACTCTTTAGTTAGGATTACAGCCCAACTTTTCACATCACCCATGTTGTGTGTTTTCATTTTATCCATGATTTAGGGGAACCTAAACTACTTGAGTTCGACAAGAAAACGGTTGGCACTCTAACAGGAATTCTACCGAGACATTGCGCCATCGGCAGTTTTTCTGAAAAACTCGGTCTGCTCCACTAGGATTACCACAGAAGCTACCGCTATGTAGAGGAAACGAAATCGGTGCAACACCTTTATGCGAGTACCTTGGACTTCAGGACAGACGTCATTGGTTTTTGGGTGACAGAAAGTTTGAAGATCGTACCACGGAGGGAAATGGCCGGTTTTAATCGGAACTTGTGGTATTTCAAAATTACCACTAACGGATCATGGCAAGTGGGCCACCAAGTAAATTTACCTATGAACATCTAAGCTAATCCAACCCGCTAACCTAACCCAACCTAGCCTAACATAGGAGAACATACAATGTAATGTCGGCTTACGAGCAACAGATTTGCGGCAATTATCTTTTGTAAAATGGCTACCGAAGAGGTTTTTAGCGAAAATATTGTTTTGCTTTAAGTATCAGAGCTGTGTTTTGAACTCGAAGCCAACACTCTATCCACAGTAAATATCTTACAAAAGAATGGGTTTTGTATTATGCTAGTGACCGCTGTTTGCATAGAATAGTAAATTATTCTGGTGATTGGAAATGCAGACCTTTGTCAAATACCATTCAGGAGTAATCACTTGTTCAAGCCAAAGGAATTTACTGACGAAAATTGTAAGGCAATCTTTTCTCTTATAGAAGCATTTTAGAACAGTTTAGATAGCCTAATATGAACGCCAACGATCGAGATACATTCGAATGCGAGAAAATGAGTGGCATAGATGGCGGATATAGAACAAAACAAAGCCGAACAGTTGCTAATGAAGCACACTAAAGTCAGGGAATTGCGACCATAGTGAAATATAAGATTGACACTGGCTAACCGAAGCAAATAGAATAAACACTGTGAACTATATCACTACGAGAGATATATGAGATGGAAAAAATCGGGGTAATTAAGCCATCGCCTACGACTTGGAACTTATCAGTCGTTCTAGTTAAAAAGAGCGATGTACAGGAAACTAAATTAAGTCCCGCTAATAGGAATTAATAACACTCTCGATAAGCTAAATGAAACAAAATTGTTTGCCACAATAGGTTAGCAAAGTGGCTGCCAGCATGTAGGTATTCTGGAGGTGAATAAAGATGAGCAAGCGGCATCATTTAAGCGCACAAAACATTTCAGGCATTTTGAAGTACGTTCCAAAGAGACTACCCTAGAAAATATGTTTGGTGTTCCTCCTTTTTATGAACATCAGTAAAAATTTATCTGAAGAAAAAAGTCAAACCCTTTAGATTTTAAAGCCAATTTGAATTTGAATCTTTCCTAATTAACACGGGAACAAATCTATTATTACATGAGACAATTGAGCATTTCCTAAATGCAATCATAATCTTTTTATTTTTAATTTTAAATTTCATTTCATTACAAAAAGCCACATTTTACATGAATTGAGCGTACCCACGTATATTTCGTCATTAATTCCCAATAAAATCAACCGTATTCGGCTTGTTTAATGAGCCACATAAATCGATGGGTTGTCATACTCTGTTGAATATTTTTAAATAAACGGCTACAAAAGCAACAACCATAATACATAGTTTCTATTATGACCACATAATAATCATTATTGGCTGTATATATGTATCTTGCAGTTGAATGGCGCATAATGGCTAAAATGACAGCTGCTGTTAAATGATGGCCGGCCAATAATATTTGATTTTTATTTGTTTAGTGGTGCAGTGATAGTGATAGTGATAGTGATAGTGATAGTGAATTAATTGAAATTGATAAACAATTCAAATGAGGATTATTTTTAATGAAAATGACTGACAGAAATATAATTTTGTGGCCAGGTGATAAAAGAAAATGATTACTGAAGTGAAACACTTACAGGGAAATTAAGAAAAACTTATATTAAAAGAAAACCAGGTAGAGCTGCTTACATCTGGTAAACCGCGAATGCTTGTGTTAAAAATTAAAATTGTTGCTACAATATTGCATTTAGTGACGGGTATATACACACCGGAACTATTTTAAGACGATTCTCGTCCCACCTTTGCTTATCTCTCTTCTCTGTGTATGTTATCCTAGCAACAAATACGACAAGCCTGGCGTGTTTTTTTTTAAATTTCACGTCTCGAGAACTAAGAACTGAAATACATTTTTCCCTGCGTTAACAATATTTTATAATATGAAGCTAAATTGTTAAACAAAAAAATTGAATTTATTTTACAATAAAAACTATTGTAATAAATATGCGTCTACATATACAGTGTTGAAAGGTATAATAAGCACGGAATTTCATATTTTGTATTGTATTTGGCAGGCTTTCTTTAAAATTAAAATTTATTTTCAGAAAATTAAGTAAGAAAATACAATAAATTCGCGTGAAAAAATAATAGGGACAGGACAACACGAGGATTTAATATCAAAAGCAAATAACAAGGAATCAGTAAGCGCTCCAAAAGTAAAATTTTTAATTGGATCTGCTTACTATTTCAAGTGATCGATGATCTCCAGAGACACAACTAACACAGTGTCAGCCTCAGGCTGTAGTCAGCTTACAATTTTAATGTCAAATTCAAGCCAATTTTAGTACCAGGTTTCAGTAAATCTCTGCTTGCGGACATTATGACCCTTAAATAGCTACACTTTCTTATTTCGAATGTCAAGGAATGAGTGTAGGACGCTTTTCTGTAATATGGGGAAGGAATCTTAGTACTCCGCATCATAGGTACATACATACATACATAATTTTTCATTACAACCCTTCAGTAAGGATTACGACCTATTTCCTCACACCACTTATATTGCATGTGTTGATTTTATTGCGTATTGTGTTAATGATTGGCGGGACCTACAGTTTAAAGTCGACTCCGAATGACAGATTTTTTGAGAAACTTTTCATAGCAATTTTATTTACTTTCAGAGTTTTTGCCAGAAATCTTTTGAGAGGAAGTCACCGAAAAATTTTTTTTTATATTTTCGTTTTCTGACCTGGGGTTTGCACCGTAGCTAATAAGCCAACACACTACCTACTAGACTGCGGCGACTCCTTAAGGGACGAATAGCTGGCCGAAAGGCCAGCCGAGGCAGCCATTTGAATGAAATTATTTTCCATTATTAACCGGAAGGATTGTACTTTAAAATAAAAAAAGAAATTTGAGAAAATATTCAGTAGTTTTTTTTTAAAGCATTTTCAAAAAAAAAAGTTATTTGGCGGACCCTTTACTATATGTGAATATATGTATAAATAAACTAAATCATATATTATTGTTTGAACTATTCAGGAAATGCAATTTAATTTGTTTTGCGTATTATTTGTTGTTCAATAAAATAAGTTTTTTATTTTAAATTTAATTTGGAAAAAAAAAGTTTACTTCCTTTCATTTGCATATTTTAATGAACGCCTTCAACAATAACAACCATACAATTGAATTTGAATTAGAAAAACAAAAAAAATGTAAATAAAAAAAATTAAAAGGAATTTAAATGAAAACTGTAATGATATCAAAAGCATTGTTTCTACATATTTTTGACATGTTAATACAAACAATAAAAATTAACATTTTTTTGAAATTCCAAAAATTGTTTGAAAAGTTACCCTAAGGCTGGTACAAGCAGCAGAAATTTTAACATTTTGTTGAGAGACAGTATATGTTTGCTTAAGGGACTTCCTTAATATAGCAATTTATACCAACAATTCACTTCATTTTATATTTGAATATTTATTTTAGAATTTATTTGTTTAAACAGTAGCATTGTAAACAGATTTTTGAAAAGTTTTTTTTTTTGTTTGAAAATTGAAAATAATTGAATTTGTGTAACAACAATAGTAGTTTGTCTTAATTAAATGCTTAATTACATTAAAATGCAAAAGCAAAAGTCAGTTTTTGTTTCAATTAATAAAATAAATTGTTTAATTTACAAAAATATTTATGGTCAATTTATTTAAAATTTTTTTTTTGTTTTTTTTTTTTTTTTGTTTTGAAAACAATTTCTTTTGTCAACTACCGAAAGGTATGTAACAAAATTGAAATGAAAAATAATTTCAAAGTTTATTTGATAAACACACATGTGTGCAATACAAACACATAAGCATTCATATTTATTTGGTCCTTTAGAATAGAAGAGCAGGTTTACGTTGTAGCAATTTTAGTTCAGAAACTTTTATTTTTAAATTTATTTTGTCTGACATTATTTTAAGGTTTAAATGCTACAAGTGTTCTTTCAACCCTCCTAACTTCTATAAATTAAACAGTCCCTCACGTCTAATATTGTACATTGTCAACGCATCTTAAAAAAAACTGCAAAAGTGTAAATCAATTGTAGAACCATGTTTAACTGTCCAACTTTAATTCTCCGTCTAAATAATTACTTCCCAAAAATTATTAAAGGATGGTATAAAAAGATTACAAGTATTCAGAACTTTAACTTCTGTAAAAACTAATTAAATCCAGAAACTGAGACTAAACCTGAGAGATTGAACTCAGATTTAATTGAAGTTTAGTAGGCCTGAAACACATTTGATCTGTTTCAGAACTGGAAATTCCATCCAGATTACTTGGTAAACAACTTAATTTGGACTACTAGTTGTAAAGCCACTCACTGCTCTGTCACTTTGATATATTATTCCATCTGCATCCTTCCATCTGATGTGAAGATCCTCAGACTCAAGGTGAAATTGACTATACCTCTTCCTGTACTCAGGGGGTGTGGGATTTTAGTAGAGCCTTAGAAGACGTTCGGCCAATTGGGAGGAGAAGAACAGAAAAATAGTGGAGGTTTTTCCCATCACTTCAATCGCCAGTGGCTCCTGCTCTTAGTGTTGTTGTCACCGTTGTATAGTTGTCCTCTGTAGTTGGTTGCTTGTTCTAAGGGTCACCAGACTGGACTGCGTCGCCCGACCGAAGACTTAATTCTGGTACCACGGATGCCGGAAGCCCCAGAGGCTTGTCTCTGCCCGACAATGGTGCGGCCCCCTTGTGGGAGCAACTTGTCGATTGTGGTTTATACCTAAATTGCGGGAAGAACGTGTGCTACACTCTTAACCATTTTCACAAAGTAGTTTAAATAGTCTCCGACTCCTAATCAAGAGCGAAGTCATGCCCAAATGGTTTCGAATTGGTACTCATGTACGGTGATGCAACCAAATGATATGTATAAGCATATCATGGATTGGTACAAACATGTCATGGATATGCATAAGCATATCATGGATTGCATCATTGTGCATGGTGACGTTGAGGGATGCATTATTTATAATATATTATTATTATATAGAGCACCGTGAGGTGTGCCTTCATGGCGATACTCACGTTAAGCCCTGAACTAATGTACTTCTTCCACATCTAATTTTGATAGTTTTGTGAAGTTTTCACACTACAATTCCGAGGAGGAAAGTATCCTTTTCTGACATTTTCAAAATATTCAGCAATTCGGTGGAAAACAACACAGACGGTTCTAAACTTGAAAATAGAGTCGTGTTCAGCTCCCAGACTGCTGTAGTATACTTAAAAGTGATGTAATGACCATTAGTAACGCTGAGCAATCATTTGTCACGGGCATAGTTGCCAGATAAATGAGGCACCAAATCGTCAAATATTTGAGAAAAAATCGTCAAAATCATCAAAGACGTTTATTAAAATCGTAAAAAAATCGTCAGAAAATATAAATAAATAAATTAAAATTATTTAAAAACCAAATGTATCTACATATCTGAGTTCAAAAATAAAACATTTAACAAAGAATTTATTGGAAAAAGCTAGCGTCGCTCATCTTATATATTAATATTTTTTTTTTCCAAAAATGGAGAAATTGGGATCATTTTCAGGAAAAAATTCTTTAAGGTTTAAACAATCTATAACAACGTTGTTTATTGACACATAAGCGCAGCAATAATATTACGTCATATATATCTACGGGAGGTGTAGATATTAGGGAGTCAGAAGCTTTTGATGTTCGGAGCATGAAAAATCAGTGTAATGCTGACACATTTTTCAGTTCCTTCTTAAGGAACATCTCAACGTCTATTTTGCGGTTTCTCGACCGTGTACGGGAGAGGCCATAGTATCTCGTTAATGACGGTAGTGTATCCAACTCCATTGAATCATTGGAGCATCGTTGCAATGTGGTTTGTGTTTCACTGTTCTGTCGCTACTATAAAATGGTTTTGCTTCAACGAAATAAGGGGACTTTTTCCCGAAAATCTTATATTCCTACATAAAGCTTGTCTTTTTCGGCCAGCACATCCGTATGCGGTCGATTGGCCAGTGGATCGCACACTGCGTTATAGTAAAAATACGGTTTTTAGTCGGACTGTGTCGGTATGTGAAACTCAATCCTGCAGAGGTCTATCCTGTTACTTATGGTATAAAAATATACAAGCCTAGTATCCATAAGCATTGTGCTCTCTTTCCTTGTTATCATAACATAGTTCCAAACTCAATGCCATCCATCCCTTGAGTGTTGGTCGTACGAAAAAAAAAAAATAACGGCGCTTGCCTTTGTTCTTCCGATGGCAATAATAGAACCTATACTAGAATTTTTAAAATAGTCTGCAGCTACAAGTGATATATTATTCTCAACTACGAGGTTATTTAGGAGTTGTAATTTTCCAGCTTTTAAGTGGTTAAAAATGAATAAAATACAGAAAAATCATCACAGGTATTCAAAATTAATTTGAAATTATAATCCTTCACTCCTTGTTTTTATTAATATAAATTTCCAATAGTAACAATTGCAAAGTAAATACAAGGCTTAAAGTGGCTAAAGTGTACTAAAGTAAAGAATATGATGTAATTTTTTAATTTTTAAAAATCGTCAATATAAGGGCATAAATCCGCGGCAGCCATATAAATGAAATATAAATCCATTTGTAGTTCACAGCAAAACAATAAATTTATCAAAATTTCAAACTATTTTTGTTTTATTACACTTTTAAATTTAAACTTTTAGATCGCCAACAACAATTATATTTACTCACATTATGCTCATATCTAGTATGTAAAATTCATTATGCAGAGAACATATGTGACGTATGAGTTATATTTAATTCCATTAGTTTCATGCATGACAAAATCGCAGTTGTTTATTGCATACTATTCAGGGTAACTATTCCAGTACATGTAATATGATGCGTATGAGTAATATAGTTCAAATGCAATCAAAAAGTAAGTATACCCCATAAATTTGGAATTAAGCTACATACATTATTTTTCGATTCTATGCAATTCTAGGCTATATTCTAGTAGGAAATACATCATGACCTGTATCTTCGTAGTCTGTTAATTAATTTGGTAAAATTTCAAACCGTTTTTGTTTTATTGCATTTTTAAATATAAACTTTTAAATGGCCCAGCGGGTCTAATGGTCTCATGTCAGAATAAAATATATATTTATTCACAAAGCTATAAAGTCTCATTTTCAAACGCTTCCTATTTAATTTAAATAATGGAAAGTGTGTGTTGGATATCACTGATATTTTTTATTCATTTGAAATAGCAATTATGTGTGGAATATATGGTACTAAAGTAAAGAATATGACGTAAATTTTTAATTTCTAAAAAATCGTCAAAATAAGGGCATAAATCGTCAAATCGTCAATATGATATTTTTGGAGCTCAAAATCGTCAAAATGACGATAAATCGTCAAATCTGGCAGCTATGGTCACAGGTCCTAAAGTCTCGAAAAATGTAGGTGAAACAAAGAAGTCAAAAGCCCCTATACCCTCATTCAATTCTATCAACGGATTAGATGGATTCTAAATAAGTTTAACTCAAATCGTAGCATACATATGTCTAACAAGAGCCTTCCTTCCCTTACATGTGGGTTCATATTCAATTAATTTTTTTTCTTGAGAATTACTGACAGGAATAAACACGTATTGTAGGAGGATAACATTAGAAGGATAATATAAGAAGTAGCCGTACTGTGTTGGCTTATTACACTTGCGCTTGCGGCTCAAATCCCAGGTCAAACATCTCCAAATATACGAAATATGAAAAAATATTTCTTCGACGACTACAGATTTCGGGCACTAACTCTGAGAGTAAATAAAATTGCCACGAAAAGTTTCTTAAAAAATCTGTTGTTCGGAATCGAACTCATACTCCCATTCATGTATAAAATTAACACGCAGTACATAAGTGATGCAGGAAGCTAGGTTGTAATCCAGACTGAAGGATTGTAAAGGCCAATTATGTATGTAAGTACGATAACATTATTTTAATGAAACATAAGCGAAAACTTTCCGTTTAAAAAAATATTTTTAAATACAAAAAATATTAAATTTTTGTTTTTATATTAACAATCTATTGTTGCCTTATCAAATACCATAAATTCCCCCCATTATACACGTGCGTGTTATTAAGTTTTTAAGTATTTCCCCTGCTGTTAATTTAAGTATTTATTTACAGACTGAGAAAAAAAACAAAACTTCTACAATATTTTTTATTTTATTTGAAACAATTGCGTACAATGTGCGTACAAGCAAACATTAAATCAATAATAATTTTAATACAAATATTTGTTTTATAAACAAATTAAATAATTACGTACGTATGTATATACAAATAAACAATATTTTTATATGTAAATAAAGGGTCCGCCAAATAACTTTTTTTTTTTGAAAATGCTTTAAAATAAAACTACTGAATATTTTCTCAAATTTCTTTTTCTATTTGAAAGTACAATCCTTCCGGTTAATAATGGAAAATAATTTCATTCAAATGACTGCCTCGGCTGGCCATGCAGTAGCCTCCACCAGAAGATGCCGATTTTGGCAAAAAAAAATCATCTTTTCAGATGAAGCTCATTTTGATCTTGAGGGGGATGTAAACAAGCAAAATTGTCGCATTTGGGGCACAGAAAACCCGCACGCATACATTGAAAAGCCGACGCACCCAAAACGAGTCACTGTTTGATGCGGATTTTGGTCCGGAGGCATAATTGGGCCATTTTTCTTCGAAAATGAGCAAGGAGTGGCCATTACAGTCAATGGCGATCATTATCGGGCCATGTTGAACGAATTTTTGTTCACAAAATTGAAGAGGAGGATATTGGCAACATTTGGTTTCAACAGGACGGCGCTACGTGCCACACAGCCGAAGCTACTCTCGATGTTTTGAGCCCTGTTTTTGAAGATCGCAATATTAGCCGCAGAGCTGATGTCGTTTGGCCACTTCGGAGCTGCGATTTGACACCGTTGGAGTATTATTTGTGGGGTGCCGTCAAAGATAAGTGTTACGCTGACAAGCCAGAGACAATTGACGCTTTAAAGGACAATATTCGTGAAGCCACTGGTGAAATACAGCTGCACACAATCGATAATGTGCATAAAAATTGAACCGATCGTGTAGGCTACTGCATGGCCAGCCGAGGCAGCCATTTGAATGAAATTATTTTCCTTTATTAACAGCAAGGATTGTACTTTCAAATAAAAAAAGAAATTTGAGAAAATATTCAGTAGTTTTTTTTAAAGCATTTTCAAAAACAAAAGTTATTTGACGGACCCTTCACAACACGCAATACTGCTACTGCTGATGCCTGCAACGCAGAGCAGAGCTGAACAGCATTTCAAATAATTTTCTTTTTCTCTCGTTTGTTTAAGAAGATTTATTTTGGCATAGTTTTGCTTTTTTAGTCATTGAAATGAAATTCTTGCTAAAATTAAAATTTATTTCTTTCTGTTTTTATTTACGTTTCCGTTTTTTCTTTAAAAAAAAAAATAATAATAAACAATGAACGAAGTGGTCTATTTTTAAAATTTAATTATATTTGCATTTCAAATAATTGAAAATTTCAGCAGCAACAGCACCAAGTACCGTGAATTTTGTTTTTTTTAGTTTCAAAATAAAAAGTCCTCTTGGGCATCAAGCTTCAAAGGCGTCATTCAGTCACAAGCACAGAAACATGCAATAGCTGCCACGGTCACAGGATGAATTGTAGAAATTACATACATACATACATATGTACATAATTGGTCATTGCAGCTAGGATTACAACCTAGCTTCTCACAATACTTATGTTACAGTTTAACGACGGCACCGAACGACAGATTTTTGAGAAACTGTTCATGGCAATTTTATTTATTTACTCACAGAGTTTTTGACAGAAATCTGCTGAGAGCAAGTCGTCGAAGAAATATTTTTTTTTGTCTGACCTGGGTTTTGCGCCGTGGTCTCACGCCAACACTCGTAATAATAAAATTTCATTTTGACTAATAAACTCATAGGTTGTGATTGAAACTGTTTTGATGACGTAGTAAGTCCTTCGTAGCAATCCCAACGCTCTTACACCACCATATGTATACCCTTTATTCAAACAAAATGGTAATAAACTAACGAGATATATTACAGATAAAATCATATAAAAAAATCCATCTTTCGCTACTTCCTAAACTTTAAAATACCGCATAAAAATATTTCCTATGTTTTAGTGAATTCAACTTAAAAACTTTATTTTAAAATCATTTCAACGTAAACAACAGCTCTCAGCAATTTATGTTGTGCATATTTTGTGTTGGCAATTATTTTATTGTGTTATTCGTTCCACGAAACAATTCCATTCTTATCATTTTTCCATGGTGGCGTTCTCTTAAGTGCTGGAAAAACAAACGGGAAAAACCAACTAAAAATTCTTTTTTTTTTTGAATAAAATGCACGAATAAAACATTTCAATGGAAACTATTCAGTCATTCATTAACTTAGTTTTGCAAATTCAAATGAGCACAGAGGCAGAGGCAAAGACAGCTGGCTGTTGAATTATTTTTTGCAAAAAAATTTTTTATTGAAATTTTAAGTAAACGAGGGAGACAACAAACAATGGAAAGAAAGTATTGTTAAGGAATAATGGGATTAAACAGTCAGAAAGAATTAAAAATTATTATCAAAATAGATGAACAAAAATATTCGACAACTGGGGTGTATAATTGCGAAATCTAGGAATCGCTACAAATGGTTAACATCCTATGCTTTTTGATAAGTTGAAGAAAAGTGGTTTAAAATGTAAAGTTTAGGTTTAAGCCATGATATCCATGATATCATTGTATTACATTCAATGCCCATTCCTTTTCTCGAACAGCTAGATAGGCAAATTCGCATTAAGTTAGGTTAGGTTAGCGGTTAGCTTGCCGTTTACAGGCAAATTCACTCCATGGCCCATTGTCACGATCCGTTAGTGGTTAGAATCACACCGAACTCCGAATGAATCCATCTAGTTCAATCAGAGGCACCTTCGCCACTATGCCCAGATCTTCAAACGTTCCCTCACCCAAAACCGATAACGCCTGTTCTGAAGTGCAGGGCACTAGCATAAAAAGTATTGTACCGATTCGGTTTCCTCCACATCACGGCACCATGTGCAATAATCCTGGTGGTGAGGTTCAAGCCTGTTAGATAAACTGCCAGTAGCACCGCTTTATAAAGAACCGTACTCTTGTCGAAATTCGCATTACCAAGCATGAGGTTAGGAAAAAGCGAAAACAGATTTAAATTTATGCCTACCATGTAGAGACACATACGTCAAGGAAGCTTTTAAATATTAATATCATTATGCCGCAGCAATTCTTCGAAGGTTTAATTTTTCAGTAGCACTTAGGTTAGGTTAGGTAAGGTGGCGAACCCACTTAGGCCAATACTTAAGCACTTTGCGATTCCATACTCAATTTTACCTTCAATAGCACTTAATCGTCTAGTCGCCTTAGTCTAGTAGGTAGTGTGTTGGCTTATTAGACGTGAGGCCACACGGTTCAAACGCCAGGTCAAACATCTTCAACAAAACGAAATTAAATAAAAAATATTTCTACGGCAACTTCATTTCAGCAGATTTCTGGCAAAACCTTTGCGAGTAAATAAGATTGCCATGAGATGTTTCTTAAAAATCTGTTGTTCGAAGTCGACTTTAAACTGTAGGTCCCGCCACTCATGTATAAAATTAACACACACAACATAAATGGTGTCAGAAGCTAGGTCGTAATCCTGACTGAAGGGTTGTAATTACGAATTATGTATGGATGTAGCACTTAATCATGGCTGTTTTTTCCTTCACATTAACTTTGAACCATGAGCTACCAACCTTAAGGCAGCTTTACAACAGCCATCTGTGACTAGTCCCTTATCGTAGTCCTCAGTATCCTTTAGTTGCGATTATTTTAAACCATCATTACTACTTCTCTGCCTACTGGAGACTGCCTTAGCTTATAAGCAGAAATATAATACCAAGAAATCCTATAATTACCACCCAATATAACGTCACCTGTTTGCTTTCATCACAAACTTAATTTGAAAATCAATTTCTTTAAGGTTTTGAGTGTTTTTATTCTTGTTTTTGTTTTTCAATAGAAAAAGGAAAGAATGGCATCACAATTTATTTTTGTGACATCTTTTCATTGTGGTCAACGCCATACCTTATAGATAAAAATAAACCAACAACCTTAGCAACAAATTAAAGCCAACCAAATGAAAGAAAAAATTCTTCACAAGTATTTGAAATCTTTAGAACCCAACTAACTGCCTTGAAAGTTACAGAGCCCTACCAGGCCGCTAACTTAATTTCTATTGTGGTAGGAAGAGAAGAAAACTTTACTGAAAAAATAGAACTTTTGTTGGCTCTTTATCGATTCGATTATTAAAGCAACGTTCAAAAAAGAGCAACAACAACATTGAAAGTAAACAAATAAATTAAAACCGAAATACTTATTGAAGTATTGACTTTCGTTTTAATGACTAATTAAAACAGAAACAAACAGAACAAAAAAGTTTTGTTGTCTACTTTTCTTGTTTGTTTTTGTTTTTTGCTTTGATTTGCCATCACAATTGTAATGAAATATTTACAAATACGGGCGATAAAAATCGAAGAAATAATAATTGGCACCCTTACTTACACAGCGACATATAATCGATGTATATAGTGGTCCATCTATCGGTTTAAATTTGAATCATCGATTATTTGGGAATCTGGAAATACTTATCATCATTCTCCTCTTTCACAAAATTCAGAATATTATCTCCACGGAACATAATTAATCGATTTATGCTTGAGCAACGTTTGGATTTATTGGGCCAACGAGAAAAAAAAATTATAACTAAAGATCATTTCCTTCTTGGCGGGAACGTTAATAAGCAAAACTGCCGTATTTGAGGCTCAGAAAACCCACACATGGACTCACAGAAGCCAGTGCAACCATTACGAGTGACTGTTTGGTGCGGCTTGTGGAACGGAGACATCACTGGCCCATATTTCTTTGAAAATGATGACGGCTCAACCATTACGAATAATGGAGTCACCCATCGCACCATGATAATTGATTTTTTTGTACTCACTCTTCAGGATGGTGCAACTTGCCACACATCTCCTGCCACAATCGATTAATTGCTTTAAACATTTGATAGCCGTTTAATTAGCCGATATCATGATACCAATTGGCCGCCAAGAAGCTGCGATTTGACGAAGTACGATCCCGTACACTCGAAAAAGTGCACGAAAATTGATCCGATCGAATGAGGTGGCCAGCCGTATAAATGAAACAATACTCCATTTCTAATCGGAACAATTGTACTTTACAACAAAAAAATATTTTTGGCAAAATTTCACAGTGTTATTGCAGTTTTAAATCTAAACTTTTAAATGACCCACCCTATACAGGCAGGTGTATCCATGTCCCGTTAACAAATGCAATTTTTGGCAATAAGATCCTGTAAATGGATAGAAGTTTGCAATTCCAAACCTAGTTTTTTGTCCTAGAATAGCTTGAAGCTTGGAATAAGCAAAGTTTCTCTAAATTCCACCCTGTGTTAATCAGAGGATTTTGAAATTTTTATTCAAAGGCCTGTAAATAAATTATTTTAAACAGTTTAACTGCCACATAGTCCTTGAAATCTGTCCAAACACTGAAAGTCTTTACTTGTTTCTTGTACTTACCACTTACATGGTATTAATTCACACTCAGGTGTCAGCAGGTGTAAAGTATGATACACGTGTTTATCATTTCTAACTGCAATTATTCTCTGGACTTTAACCCAACCCCAATCATTAATTTCTCTTTTATTTAATATCCTCATTTAAATCACATGTCCTGTTTAAAAAATATTTGTTCTTAAATTTGAGAAATTTCTCATAGTATTGTTGTGAATTTATAGAAAAAAAGAAAAACAAATGAAATCAATTTCCGTTTTATAAGAGAATAGAATTAAGATGTGTTTTTCTCATTAAAATCCTTCTGGGCATTTTCATCCTTCCTCCTGTAGCTTGTAAAATAATTAAAAGTTTTAAGTTAACCACACACACAGAGAGAGAGAGAGAGAACATTTGCGTTCATTAGAAAGTTTCATTCATTAACACAAGAAAAGCATTTGTATTGTAAAGAGTTATTAAGGAAATCATGTGATTAGAAAATTATTATTAAAATTATGGAAGGAGAATAAAACTTTTACAACAAAACTGCTGTTTTGAATAGGCGCTAAAGGCCGCCTGAGGGAAGTTCAAAAAACATTACAACACATATTAAATTGTGAATATTTTAAAGTTTAATGTTAAATGGATTATAATAGATTGAAATTTAAATCGAATTTAATATTCTAAACATGCTAAGGAGCAGTATATGAGGTTTAGTAGAGGGGAAACTTATTTTATTTTGTTATAAAATTGAAACAGCCTAATGTACACACATACATACATAATTGATCATTACAATCCATCATTCAGGATTACGACCTAGTTTCTCACACCATTTATGTTGTGTGTGTTAATTTAATATATGAGTGGCCTGACATACGGTTTAAAGTCGACTCCGAACGACAGATTTCTTTATGAGGAACTTCTCATATATATGCTGAGAGGAAGTCGCCGAAGAAATATTTTTTCAGATTTCATTTTGCTCGAGATGTTTGACCTGGTTTGAACTGAGGCATCATGTCTAACAAGCCAACACACTACCTACTAGACTACTGCGGCTTCTGATGTATAATGAATAAAATGCGATGTGTGCGCGGAAACAAAAATTGCAGAACCTTAGTTTCGCACGAAATACTTCATCTCAGTAGAGCTCCTTGCAAGATGCAACACCTATGTGTGTACACTGAGCGCCATAAATGAGTCAACACTTTTGTTCCTAAGTATAAAACAGTTTTGTTCTTAAGTATAAAAAAAGTTCCTTTATCATGAATTGTAGTTTTTGTTTTAACATTTTATAAGTAATAAATAAACGTTTTTAATTTTATAAATTTATTCGACTATTCTCATTTACTTTTCTCGCAATACTAAGAAAATGAATTATTTCAGTGGTGTTTACTCACTTTTGGCACTCAGTGTATATGCCACCATTATAACTCTCATCTACGTGTCGGGGTTTCAAAGTTTATTTTCTGATTTTTGAACTGAGAGTATGCTACCATACGATATATCGCACTGGCCTATATGTATATAGGGGTATATCACCTATATTCCACTGTTACAACTGTTGCTTCGAACTTTATTTTCAGATATTTTTTAGCAGAGGGCATGCGACCATACGATCTTTCGTACTACTTATCATGTATCGTCCAAGCCTATTGCCTGACGAAAGGATGCTTTAAGATCCTGTTCGACAAAAATAAACATGAATCCCTGTCTCACAGGTTCTCAGAATGTGGTCCGATTATTCATTCTGCTTATCACAGCATCTTGATGTTGGGTTCTAGACGATTCCCATTCTGAACAAGTACCCTGTCAAAAGCCCAATTACTAATCTAGTTATTCCTTGGTAGTATGATGCTTAAATTAAATCTCCTCTTATTCAATAAAAGTTCAGATTGTTTCAAAACTATTTAGTTTAAGAAGTTTAGTTTTGTTATTACAACCCTTCACCGAGGATTACGACCTAGCTTCTCATATTGAGAATAGTTTATGCCTTTCTTTAGCTTTCTTTGAGTATACCTTCCCAAACATGTTTCAAAAAGGGTTCCGCCTCCCCCGCACGCTAGCAAATCTGTCTGCACATTGCCTCGAATTTCACATGGGTCTCAGACCCAACAGAAAGTATTTTTACTTTCACTACCTAGCTACCCTTCGGCTTCTCTTCAATTAATCCTCATAAATGCCAAGTGCTCCAATGGCGGCCTAGTTGGCTGATATCGTTGCTATGTACCATCCTCTGTACCTTCAATCTAACTTGAATTGCAAACACCTTTCATTGGCATAGACTTCTGCTTCGAAGATACCTGCAAGTTGCTTCTTCGCTCCTACATCACTGATATGATGAGGCTTACAACAAAAGAAAAGCTCAGGGGTTTTATGAAATTTATTTCATAGACAGGCTTCTTCTAACGTCGTTATTTAAAATATAGTTGCGAAATAAATATTTTTCTTAACGATCCTCGCATATTTGTACCGAAAAAAACTGAAAGCGCATCATAACATCCCGGGGAATCATAAGAACAAACCAGAACTTGTTATGAAAAATATCGACAGCTCGATAATTCGATTATCCTCAAGGCACTTGTCATACTTTCGATTTTTTTAAGAACTGTGATTACCCCTACAGATGTTGCGAGCGAGTTCCTATAAACATTCTGTACAAGAGTTTTTCTTCATTTTCTTTGAAAAATGTTTTCAAAAACTTTCGCTAAGATTTTCAATTTTTTTCTTTTTTTTTTCTTTATCTGTATTTCGCAATTGACCTGATTACACAAACTGTCCACGTTTATTTGCCAAAAGTTGCTTATTTTCTTCAAAATACCTACATACAGATGCTAGAGAAGAAAATATATATTTTTTATTTATTTTCTGAAATTATTTTGATTGTGGTCAACAAGAGCAATTTAAGCTTAAATCTTCAATTAAGAAAATTTTATTAAAACTTTAAATAATTTTTAAATAAATTATTGAGAAAAATATTGCAAAATATGTCTTACGATAGATAATACATGGTTATTAAATTAATTTAAAACCCGTTTCAATTAAAATCACTCAAATACTTTCATAAACAAACCCCCTTAAGCGTGCCAGTTGTCATTTATTCGATTTTATTAAATCAAATTAAATTCATCGTTATTTTCATGACAAAATAAATCAAATAATTTGTATCGTATTACCCTGACTGATTTATTAGTTTAATTGAAAGCAATTTATTGATACACGGAATCTAATAAAACTATTGAAACAACAACAACAACATCAGCTATATATCGAACATATTCAATAACTCATCTTAAAAATGAATACAAAAATAAATACAGAGCATTCGAAGCAATTTATCATGCCATCACTGCTGCCAGATTTTTTTCAGCCCTCATCCCCAAATCCATTTTTTTTATCCCCAAAAATCCCCAAATCCATTATTTTATCCCCAAAAAAATCCCAAATACAATTAAAAAAAATATTGTTTCTTATTTTTATATAAAATTATTATATTAAAAATTAATTTTTTTATGTGCACATATGTATGTAAGTACAATATTACCATATATGTACATAAAAGTATACATACTACTTTTCATAAAATAATTTAAATTCATTTTTATAAACTACCTTAAAGTTTGTTTACTTCAAATAAAAGTAAAAAATCAATTGGATTAATTACAATATTTAATAATATATTAATAATATATAAATATATTTAATAATCTATTAATTCATATTGCATTTTATTTCGTATTTTTGTTTTGGTAAGATTCATTATTAAAAAAACGCGTTCAACGCAAGCGTTACTTGTTGGTACACAAAGAATATTTAAAACTAGTTCAGCAAGTTCCTTGAATGGTTTAGGACCTGCAGAATCTTTGTGGCAATAAACTTTACTCCAAAATACATTTAAATTTTGTCCAGGCTCTTCTACAAAACAATCGTTCCATTTTATTCTATTCTATTGGGATATTTGCCTTTAATACAGGATTAAAATTTTAGCAATAGAACAAAAATTTGGTTACTCCATTCAATTACAGCATATACTTGGAGAAAATTGTTTGTATGTTTAAAAAAACATAATTTTTGTTGGAGAACGTTTTAACATTTGAATCACAACAAAAGAAAACTATAGACTTGCCAGAGTAAACATTCTATCACATAAATATTTTTTATTATTATCCATTATGTTACTAAATCGACTTTTATATGTAAAAAAATCTATAGTTTTTTATCCTCAAAAACTCCCCAGCAGTGTTGGTTCATCCCCAAAAAATCCTTAGATCCCCAAACTGAAATTTTCATCCCCATTGGCTAAAAAAAATCCCCTATTTGGGGATAAATCCCCTAATCTGGCAGCAGTGCATGTCATGATTAATAATTGACAAGCAAATATGTATGTCAACTATTTTCAGAATTTCTATTTAAAAATCTTTTCTTCCACGACCCCTTTTTGATGAGAGCATGAGTAAATAAATGAGTGTTTTTAAGTGCATATTCTTCTAATGGATTGTTGTTGTCGCATGTCATAAGAAAATATGGGCAATTATTAAATGAACTCATAAATCTTTTTAAAAACACTGCCGGATTAAATTTAAAATGCAATAAATTTAACTGAAAATAAAAACCATTAACAAACGTATGTACATATGTATGCAATGAATTAAATTTAAATTCCTTAATAAATACCTGACTAAACGGTTGTAATGGCCAATTAATTAAGTAGGTAAGTAAGTAAGTAATAAATGCCTTATTTAAGCCAAATTAATGAATGGAATATGTAAGGATGCTGTGAGATAATTAGCAGCTGGAAATAATGGAAAAATTGGGTGTTTTTTAAAGAATTGCAGAATATACAGTGAGCGTCAAAAGAAACTGCACACAAAGGATAAAATGCTAACAATCATCAAACTTAACTTTTACCACTTAAGGAGAGTACCTACATACATACATACATACATACATACATACATACATACATACATACATACATACATACATACATAAATACATACATACACACATACACACATACATACATACATACATACATAAATACATACATACATACATACATACATACATACATACATACATACATACATACATACATACATACATACATACATACATACATACATACATACATAATTGGTCATTGCAACCCTTCAGTCAGGATTACGACCTAGTTTCTCACACCACTGATGTTGCGTGTGTTAATTTTATACATGAGGGGCGGGACCTACAGTTTAAAGTCGACTCCGAACGACAGTTTTTTGAGAAACTTTTTCATGGCAATTTTATTTACCTCAGAGTTTTTGGCAGAAATCTGCTGAGAGGAAGTCGCCGAAGAAATACTTTTTTTGTAATTTATTTTGATGTTTGATCTGGGGCTCGAACCCTGTCTTTTCGTCTAATAAGCCAACACACTACCTACTAGACCACGGCGACTTCAAGGAGAGTACCCGAAAAAATTTGACAATATTTCGAGATTTTGTTGAATTTTTTTTTTCAATTTTCAAAATAAAAATAACGGAAATTTATTATTATTTATAAATATATATATATAATTCTTTCGGCGCTCACTGTATATTGGAATGAAATTTTTTATTATATATATTTTGCAGCATAATATGTCCACATATGCGGCACGGACTTCCATACTCCAATATATGTTTTCTTACTTACTTACAGCCGTTTAGATAGAACTCCAAATCAGCTTTTCACACCACCCACATGATGTGAGTGGTAATTTGATACATGTGTAGCGGAACGTTTAGCTTAATGTGTCACGTCAATTATATTTATTCTCAGAGTTTCTCCAGAAGACTGCTGACAGCAAGCCGCCAACAGAAAGTTTTTTCATATTTCGTTTTGTTCGAAATATCTGAGCTGGAGTTTAAGCCATGGTCTCTCGTTAGTAAAATCAGCGCATTACTAACTAGACAGCGGCTTGAAGTTCAACTTAGTTGCAGCAATTATAAATGTAAAGGCCTCTTGTCTGTAATATGGGCTTAAAATTGATTGGATTTGTTTAGCCTCCTTCCTTGGGTATAATAAAGAAAATTCGCTTTTTAAGCCTGTCAAGAATACTCGTCACCAACATGATGTCAGAAAGAACATAAGTTTTATATTTATTAAATAATAGTCCTTGAATAAATCAAAATATGGATGATATAGATGGAAACGAAATAAGAGTGTGTACGAAACCACAGGGTAGGGTTAATGAAATCTTGTTGCAGAGTATGCAAAACACAAAGTTCAGATGGCTAAAGGCAAATTTCACGAGACACTTTCTAATATCATTCAAAGTACATAGCTTAGAGACTGTCAAAGTCAGTGTGGTTAAAGTTAGGCACAGATAAGACCTCAATAGTAAAAAAGCTTATGAGGAGTATAAAACTTACAACATGCAAAAACTTTTGTACCCTTAGGTGAAGTAATTTCACAGGAACTGGATGTAGAATATCGTGTAATATCACTGGATAGTAAACTGATATAGAGAGCTAACATAGCAAGAATTACAAGAAAGCCGGACATGCCATAATGATATGCAGAAGATTTGAAGATTAAAACCTGGGCGTACTCTATTGGATAATGAGGTATAGCTTTGAAGGATTCGGTTGGGATAATGGGAGACAAGTCTAAAACAGATTCATAAGGAGACATCGTGACCTAACATATCTAGTGTCTGACAGTTGTTCCCTTCTCTGTCGCCTGGACAAAACCAGAAGATTATAAGAATTTAGTAAATGCTTCTCAAAGAAACGTAATAATAATAGTGAATGAAGTAATTTGGATGCTAAATACTCTTTTAAAAGGGAGCTTTTCTTATATAAGGGGATCCTTCGAGGGCCAATATAGGAACATAAGCATAAGGTTTATGAAGCCAGGGTGAAATATAACAAGCCCATCAGGAAATCTGAATATATTTTCCAAGTGGAACTCTACGCCGTCAAATTAATTGAGAGTATAAAGGACGAAACATAGCAAAACTATCTAACAGCGAAGCCCTTATTAGATTAACACAAAATTGTTTATAACTGCTTAGGATAGTACAGTCACCTGGGTGAAAATTCACTATGATTAGCAAGGAGGAGGGAAGCTTTCATGCCACTGAAGAAATCAGAACCCTTCTTTTGAAGTGGAAAGAGATATTTGACAACACATGCTCAGCAAAAAGGAAATAGAGAGAAGCGGAAACTCTTCCCAAATCAAATGGGTTCGGGATAATTTAAAATTTTGTTGGAATTCGTCGTAATCTAATAGGTTCAAGCTCCATGTCAGACATCCACAACAAAACGAAAAAAAAATAGCATTTCTCAGTAGGTTTCTGGCAAAAACTCTGAGTCTAAATAAAATTGCCATGAAAAGTTTCACAAAAATATGTCGTTCGCAGTCGGCTTTAAACTGTAGGTCCCACCACTTATGCATAAGTTAACACCCATAACATAAATGGTATGAGAGCAAGGTCGTAATCCTGAGTAAAGGGTTGTAAAGATCAATTATGTATTTATAAATATATATATTTCTTTTGGCGCTCACTGTATATTGGAATGAAGTAATGGTTTGTAAAGACCAATTATGTAAGTATGTATGTAATTACAATAGGAGGAGATTTAAGGTATGCATTAGTCTATCCAGAAGCAACTTAGGGTAGGTAACTAGTCTTTTGTCTGGGCACAGTAGGCCCAAAGAGCTCTTGTACAATATGATTTTCTCCTCGACACAAGTGTCTATATTCTGTAAGAATGAAAAGAAATTATCAGAATACATGCATAGATTCAGTACGACGTTAATACATTCCATAAGAACACGAAACAGATGCTACTCAGGAACTTATCCTTGTTGACACTAAGTCATCTGTAAATCGTGTACATATACTAGTAACTGTACCGTCACTTGCTGTACAACCAGAATATTTTGTGTCGAACGTGACAACAGCCACTAATTTTGAAATAATTCCGTATTGTTAAATGAAAGTAAAATTATCGGAATATTTAGCTTCCGAATATAAGGTTCAACATAATTCGTAAGTCTATTTTTATTTACATTAACATTTTTTTTTTTTTTGATTTCTAATCATTTCATTTCATTATACTTTAAGTATGAAACCTTTCCTTACATAAAGGGTATAAAAAAAAATTTTTTTAAATCCCTTACCTTGATGTGAATATAAATGAATTCTTTTTTATTTTCATTTCAATTTAAAGCCTATTTCCTCATTGTTTTTCAATTGAAAAATGATTTTCGCAAATTACAAACATTACAAAGGTAATAAAATAGCAACAGCATCAATAACAATACAGTCTACGCACACATAAAAATACAAAACACATAAAAACTCTGACACTTGAATTTTATGCACGAGTAATTCATTCTGGTCATTTCATTTCATTTCATTCAAAATGATGAATTTCAACAAATTAATAAAAAAAGAAAGAAAAATAATAGCAACAACATAAACAATATAAACAGACAGTAATAGATACTAATGGAAAAAAATAAAAAAACAAAAATTGTTTAAAAATATTTTCCATTGCATAAAAGGGCTCGATGACTAGCTGGTTGGCTGGTATACATACATTCTGTAAATAAAAGACAATCAACGTTAACAAATGATTACAAATGATGGCAAATGATTACAAATGGTTTAAAAATGGTTTGCAAATGGTTATTGTGTTTTAAATGAATATTTTATTTTTAAAAATAATTTCTATTTTTTTATTTTTCTTCCTTTTTATTGTAATAAAAAAGTAAAATAGTCCGGGTAATATTTCATTTGTGGCCAAAAAGAGAAAATAATTACATTTGAAATGCTTTGATGTTTATTGCATGACTAGAATAATAATTTTCGCTCATCAATTAACGCTCTAGACGAACAACTCTTTCATTTAGGCTTTCTATTGGCTCCAATAGAACAGAACTTAATTGCACTGTAGATATTAGAATGATTTTTTAACGATCGAGACTCTGGGCCTAGGAGTTCATTTATTACCGAATGTTTTAAGACAACAAAGGCCAACAAACATCATCATAAACATCATTTTTAAACTTTAATACAGTATTAACGAATCTATGATGAAATAATTTTTATTTGTTTATTTATTTCTTGCAATACAACCACAAATTATATTTAATTATTTGCGAACTTCAACCTTAAGCTCGGTGTAGTGTAACAGACCACAATCCTCACGCTAATAGTCTAGCATACTACCCACTAGACTGTGCAGCCACTGGACTAACCAACTTCATCGATAAGTTGATGGAATACGGTCAGTATAGAGACTCCGTTTACATGTGGCATCATAACGGGCAGCAATCCATGCTCAAGTGAGCTTTGGTATCAAAACTACCATTCCAACCCACCTATCTACCATCTAGACTAACAGGACTCACAAAATCTATTTGATATTCTTCCAGTTACTATTTGATAGTGTGTTGCCTTTTGGGGACGCAACAAATGGTTCCCCAAACTTTCAACGCTTATCATTCAGCTCTAGGTTATGTTAGGTTAGGTTAGAGGACGTGTACTTGTCAATTAAGACAAGTACAGTACCCGGATGTCGAATTGACCCATTGTACAACGTCCTAGTTCTTCACACCACTTATGTTGTGTGTGTGGTGGGACCTACAGTTTAAAGTCGAGTCGGAACGATAGATTTTTGAAAAACTTTTTCATGGCAATTTTATTTACTCTCAGAGTTTTTGCCAGAAATCTGCTGAGAGGAAGTCGCCGAAGAAATACTTTTTGTATTTTGTCTTGATGTCTGGCCTGGGGCTCGAACCTTGGCTTTTCGTCTAATAAGCCAACACACTACCTACTAGACTACGACAACTTCAGCTCTAAAGTCTGCACAAAGATTTTCCAGCTGACTACGAACTGGAACATCTTTGAACTTGTTTTTCATACGGTTTTTAATTGTTTGTTTTCCTTCATTTTCTTCACATTTCTGTGAAATTTATTCGTTTTTCTACATCCTCTTGTTTTCCATTGTGTCAATTTAAATTCTTAACTATAGACGTCGTTACCGTTAATTACACGTATGTATGAAGAAAGTAATCAGAACAAACCAAAGTCACATGCATACAACACGGAAGTATTAATCAAAAAAGAAAAAAACAAAAAGAGAAGACTGGGATAATGATGAAAAAAAACTGCTAAAGCCACACAACTTAATTCCCAGCTGTATTCTGTCAACAGTCATTATGCTGCTGTGGTTTGTACAACATTTTCACTCGTCGTAGTTTCTAAATCTATTTTCTGTATTTTCATTACTGCTTTTTGGTTTTGGTTTGTGATTAATTTCATTTTCATTATTTAAATGGACTTTTCGAGCTCAACTGAGTTAATTGGCAGCAAAAAAAAAACGATGAGTTTATATAACATAAACACAAGCAGACACTCGAAAAGTTTTATATGAAATGCTTACTTGGTATGGTTTTGTAATTATGGATAAAGTATACAGTAATATTTCATCACGATTGAATTTTTGTTCATATCCAGGATACACATCAGCGATATTCTGTTTACGTGCTGAAATATTTATAAAATTTCTGTTTTCGGCCACTAATGTGGGAATAGAAGCTGAGTTTTTTACAATATCTCTATTAAGAGGTTATTAGGTTGGTAATTTCAGGAATTTCTCAATTAGAAATTCCCTTTCTTTCTTTAGCCTTGATCTAATATTACATAAGGTTTGGTTACAGTATCTCTATCTACGTTACTTAGATTTCTCAAGTGTATGTGAGAAAGGAATTGAGTGAGTTTGGTCTTCGTTATCAGCATATATCGGAATGGATATCCTTATCAACTCATGGTGCTTTACTTATACCCTGTAATTAACTTAAGGCTGGGATCTTCAAACTGAGGAATAACTCGCTATAAGCATAGCATCATGAGAAATTAAAAATTTTCAGCTCAAGCATCTGTTCTCCTGTACGATTGAGAAACGTGAAAGGCAATCAACGGATTTACAACGAAATTGCAGGTGTTTGTTAGCAAATGTCTGTGAGACACAGACAAAATGTTTTGATCAAATCGCAAAAACCAAATTCGAGAAATATTCGGCATTAGTAGTGAACACTGATGACACTGAAAAGATCAGCCTGAAGTACTAAGCTCAAGGCAAAGATGATGTTGACTGGCAAAGAGCTATCTAATAGTGTTTTCACACCAAAATTTAAAACCTGATTTTAGCATTAAAACCATAAACAGCTGAGTTTGCGTTCACACTGCAAGTTTTATTAAAATTGGTTTTAAATTCATGACATTTATGACTGCGAGAAAAAAATTTTATGAGCAATATGCCTTATTTCATATTGATATATTTAGCTTCTGACTTACCTTTCGCACAAGAAACTATATTCATTGTGACCAGAAACAACACACATTTCGATTAATAATTAAATATTTACAAATTTTTAAAATTTTCATTGAAGAAATTATAATATTCCAAATTTTTCCTTTTTTAATACAAAATAAATGATTATTTACATTTATTTATTTATTTACAGTTTTTTTTGTTTTTATCAGCTGTTTTCAGGTTTTCAGAGCTGGTAGCTCTGATTTAGTACATTTAGTACATCAAAACAAGGTTGTATTTCATAAAACCAACTTAAAACCATTTCAAAAAAGGTTTTATTTTGGTTTTAACACAATAATTTTGTATGGTAAAATCAGGTTTTATTTTTGGTTTTAACGTTAAAACCAACTTTTGCGTTAAAACCACTCGGTGTGAAAACACTATAACGTACACAGATGTGTAGAGGCTAAATGCCGATGCAAAGAGTTTACAAAATGCGGCATATGGAGCAGTTTGGACTATATATGTACGTATGCTTGACTAATTCACAAAACTTTGGAAAATTCTTTACTTTGATGATGAAATTGGCTCTATCAGGCATGATGCATGGTGTGCGAATATTAATGTCACTGCAGAGTGCGCAGACAGAAAGCAGTTCTGAATTACGCTGTGTACGTTCATGCTGTTCCATTCCAGCCAAAGCATTATTTGTTTTACTTAATTGGCTTTCCATAGGCCTGCACTTGAAAAAGAGAATTTAGCTGGTGGCAGTGAGGCTCAAAAAACAGTCAAATCCTGGCCCAACCTAAACACGATGCAATAGTGAGAAACTGTAGATATATTAGACCAACTGACTACTGCAGTCTAAACAAACGAAGTCTTAATTCCCTCAATTTACTCGTACAACTAGACTGTATTAAGACTTCATCTCGACGACGGACATCATCCATTAATTTGGAGAATTTCTCAGGGAAATTTCAGATTATATCAAGGTAATACTGATATGGGCTATGAATTACATTGTTGATGAGCTGGGGACGACTGATACGCAGATTACGCAGATTACGTAAGTTTATCTGAGCTGTGAGACTACGGAGAAAGAAGAGACGAAGTGATAGATTTGACTTCAGTCATATTTGACTGATCTCTCCAAAATAAAGATTTCTACAATAACAAGACTTAGTTTGTAGTCGAGATATTTTCCTGATAGGAATGGTTAGGATTTGATATTAATTTGTTGTATTACAAGGTGGTAGTCACCGCAGTCTAGTAGATAGTATGTTGATCTATTGGACGTGAGACCACAGTTCAAACCTGAGTACAGACATCTCGAACAAGACGGAAAATTAAAAAATATTTCTTCGACGACTTCCTCTCTGCAGATTTCTTGCAAATAGTCTAACAGTAAATAAAAATTGCCATGAAAAAGTTTCTCAAAAATCTGTCTTTCGGAGTCGACTTTAAAATGTAGGTCCCGCCACTCATATATGAAATTAATACACACAACATAAATGGTGTTGGCACTAAGTCATAGTCCTGACTGAAGGGTTGTAATAATCAACTATGTATGCATGTATGTAATGCTGGGTCCGAGGGTTGGATAATAATTTGTGGTACTACAAGGTATCCAGCCTCTGGCTTAAATGGGATATTAACCATTAAAAAGTCTCCTACTATTACCTATTACACTGACTGGCCCTACAGAGTGAGATGCATTTTGAACATCGAAATTTCTAGAAGGCAATCAAGCCTTCGCCGCCAAGCATTCGTCATCAAGCATTTGAAGTCGCCCTAGCCTAGCAAGTGGTGTAAGAAGCTAAGTCGTAATACTGATTGAAGGTATGTATTGACCAATTATGTATGTTATGTACATACATATGTAATCAAGCTTTCGTCTTCTGGATCTAAAACGTTCGGCAAAATATTCTTACGGTAAACTTTGATACTTTTCTAGCATATTTTTTAGACTTTTCTGATTTTTTTTTTACTGTATCTCCATCAAAAATTTCACCTAAAAGGTCATCTTGCAAACACGTGTCCGCTTGACATAATCGAATTAATGTAGTGAAGTGACAAAAAATCAATACAAAAACTCAAATATGAATGCGAATAAAGAAAGAAATTCTATGAAAATTTTGTAAATTTTGCAGTACATGTATAGAAAAATAATCAAAATATAGTTGCGTGTTGCAAAATTTAATACAAGCTTTCAATACTTATTCCGTTTGGAAATTGTTGAAACAAAAATATTTGAAGCTACAGTCCAGTCAGTGGTTATTCATCAAAATATTTTTCACATTGTAATGCTGAGTAAGAAATTTGAATAAAGAATCTAAAACAGAATACAGAAACGAAAATTATTTTATTTATGACACGAATTTCCATTTTAATTGTGGTCAATTTTACAACCACTCGAACACTTGTGCCAGTGCAAATGTATGACGCAGAACAATTTCTATGCCCCAGCCGTTATATCTGTGTACACACACATGCGTATGTACACACTCATAGAAATATATTTTAAAAAATTTACATAAAATATACGTACGTATGGAATTTAAATAATAATTCCAACAAGTATTTGTTTCATGCTGCTTTATTACTGCTTCTGCTGCTGCTGCTGCTACTGTGTTTTTCTACGTCTGCCTGCTATGGCCGCAGCAAATGTTGACAATGATGGCGGGAACGATTTTGTTGTTAAAGTTCTGCTTCATATTACTGTGTGCTGGGGTCAACCGCTATTTTAACACGCCTGAAATATACAATAACTACACTGGTGAGTACTCCCACTCAACGGTGGATGAGTTCTCATCACCACCAGATCGTTTTACTTGAAAACAGCCAAAGCGGAAACGGATGTTAAAGCACCCAAACAATAAACATTTACATATAAAAGTCGATGTGTATACGAGGATGTATGAGTGCATATTTATTACAAATAAAACTGCTGCTGTGGTAGGTGGTGTTATACTGTATCAGGCGTACGTACAATCAGTGGTAAGTGAGTAGGGATGTGATTTATTTTCATTTAATTTTTTTTTGCTTACAGCGGCCCACAAATAAAAATGAAAACGAAAATAAATTTAATGAATGAGTGTTAGCAGCAGTTGTTGTTGCTATTGTTGATGTTGTTATTATTCAAATATTTATTTGATATACGTGAACGAATAATAGGAGACTTGCTTAGGGTTTGAGCGAAATGAAGTGTCAAGCGGATTAGATTAAATGTTTAAGCAGCTGAAGGCGACCCACCCAACAGAAATAATAGAGAAAAAACGCATGAATAATAGATGAAGAAAAATTCAAATATTCGATAAAAAAATTTTTTGGAAAAAATCATCATGAATTATTACTTTCTGTAACGCTAACATGATTATACCCTACACTAGCAAAAGTGATAAGCTTAAATGGCCTTCTATTATGTACGGCATGTGGAAGAAGAAGTTCGATATAGTCAGCTGGTTGGTATTATAAACTGTACCATGTTTCGTCTGCATATGCCTCACGTCAGCCTATTGTGCGCTTACTTACAAGGAATACCAGTCACTTAAATTCATTAGATATCTCTTTCTCTGTTTTTAACTTTTTTTAATTCAATTAGCTTCGATGATAAAAGTTTCATGCATAAAATACTGAAATCTCATGCGTCCATAAGACAAGCAATGCCAAGCGTACCATCGTTTCAACATCCTTTTCACATGCTCAGCATTCTGTGTTATTCGGCGTCCCTATGTGACTCAAATCTACTTGTAAAGTCGAACACTGTTCATTGCTTAAAAAATCTGATTGCCATTCTCATTTCGGGGTCTTCTCAAAAAATTCTAGTGATTTTCCCTACTGTGTTGCCTTTCCAAATAATTTTTTGCAGCATTTTAATTGAATTCTGTAACTTTTGTTATTCTCAGGCTGTATAGGGTAAATCATTTGGCTGTTCGTTAACAAACACTTTCTTAATCTAATCGAAATAGAGTCCACTGTATCACTGTACCCAGCGAAAGTTTAAAAATATATGCCACAGCTTCAGTTGTCTCTAAAATATTAACAATTGTATACCGAAGTCATTTTGTGCTTATTTATTCAGTTTACATACTCCCTGATCGCATATAGCTTCGTTTGGGAAACCATGTTATGGTGAGATAGGTTTCTGATACTACTACTATGAGGTAGGTCCTCTATCGGTTTAAATTTGAACCATCGGTTGTTTCAAATTTGGAAACACTTATGTCATTCTATTCTGTCCCCAAATTCAGTATCTTATCTCCACTGAATGTAATGAATCCATTTACGCTTGAGCAACGTTGGGATTTGTTGGGACAACGAGAAACTGCACGATGATGTCAATTTTGCAAAAAAGAATCATCTTTTCGGAAGAAGCTCAATTTCATCTTGATGGGTACGTGAATAAGCAAAATTCCCTTACTTAGGGCTCAGAAAACCCACAAGTGCATAAATTAGGAGTGACTGTTTGGTGCGGCTTTTGAAGCGGAAGCATCATTGGCCCATATTTCTTTGAAAATAAAGACGGCGATGGAGATACATATCGCACCATGATAAACGATTGTTTTCGAACGATGTTTGGTTTCAATAGAATGGTGCAACTTGCCACACATCTCATACCACAATCGATTTATTGTGTTAAACGTTTGATAGCCGTTCAATTAGCCAAAATAGTGATGTCAATTGGCCGCCAAGAATCTGCGATTTGACACCGTTGAACTATTTTCTTTGTAGCGCCGTTAAAGAAAAGTTTTATGCTGACAAACCAGACACAATTGAGCATTTGAAGGTCAACATTCGTGATGCTATTGCCGAGATACGACCCCATACTCTCGAAAAAGTGAATAAGGAAGGACTCTATTCATTAGTTCTGATCAGTTAAAAAAGTAGATGAGGTTTTGCAACTGATGAAGCATAACCAAAAGACAAGTTGTCAGAAGACTAAAAGTCTTCCACATAAGTTACTGGAATCATTGACAAATGAGGCTTAAAAAGAAGTTTGTTCTTTGAAAAGAATTTTTATTGACCGAAATCTTACTGTAATATGAACTAACCTTCATTGGTTATATCCATAAAATCTCTCTTTTCAATGCCTATCGTTTACAAAGTTTCTCTATCATAAAATATTATAATTACATGAGGTTACGAAGAACTTTTCTAAACTGTTTTCTGTTTTCCGCAAGTCTATTGTGTCATAATGACTATTTCATGGTTATATACATACATGCATACATACATAATTGGTCATTACAACCCTTCAGTTAGGGTTACGATCTAGCTTCTCACAACACTTATGTTGTGTGTGTTAATTTTATATATGAGTGGCGGGACCTTGGCAATTTTATTTTACACTCAGAGTTTTTACCAGAAATGTGCTGAAAAGAAGTTGCCAAAGAAATATTTTTTTTGTATTTCGTTTTGGTGGAGACTTCGGGTTTGAACCGAGGTCTCATGTCTAATAAGCCATCATAGTACCTACTAGACTACTAGCAAGTTTTTTTCAGTTTACAATTAACACTCAGGGACGGTCTCTACCTACAGAAGGCTATTGGGTGCTACTTATTAGTAACGTCAGGTCAATATCTTGGAAATGGAAGTAAATCCCACTCTCACAGTAAGACCCTATGAGCAAATATTTCAATATTCTCAAACAACTGTTGGGTAAAAGCTTTTTCTCAATGCTATTGAGAAATAAGGATGTGTGACGAATAAATTTCTATATTTTCTCTAAAATATCGAATTCGGATAAAACTAGTTCCGAATACTTCCCAAAATTATATTGTACTTCTGAAACTTGTGGCAAAGCCGCCTGGTGTAGGGTATCAGAAATATTTATGCTTCACGTGTAAAAAAACAAATTCAAATGACCTTTAAAGATAATTTTTAAATGTCGTCTACACCATTATCGATATAATTTTTTGCCTCTCTTGTTTTCTTTACACAATTTTTTTATTATTTTTCACTTTTTCTTTTTTTTCTCCACAAAATACTTTTAAAAAACGTGGCACAGTGTAGTGGAATAAGAATGGAAACTATCCAGAATATTGTAAATTATCTCACAAGCAAATGTTTGATGAAGTGTAAGAGAAAATAATTTGGATTTTGATTGTTTTTCTGCCAAAAGATATTCCAAATAGTTTAGGGCAATTGAAGTACGACAACAAATTTAAATAAAATTCAAATGATGATGTATTCAGTTATGTGTGGGCTTTTAACACTTAGGGAGTGGAAATAAATTTATAACGACGTCTAATACTCAATTTTTCAAATGCGTTTGTGACATATTTTAAATGAAAATTTTATTGAGTAATTGTGCCGTTTTAAAACGCATTATTTAGTAATATTCGTGGTAACTGTTTTAATATTTAAAGAGTTTTAAAATGGACGAGTTCTGTACGATAATAATTTGTGTCTTTTCTATTCCATATGGTGCTTACCTTACACTGGATGATACAATGCGCCATATGGGTCAGCGATTGAACTTATCTGTGAACGCTACCCGATAACCTAACGTAATTTATCACATAAGATGATACAAAGAGTGGTGAGTAGAATTCTGTGGAACAATTAAACCATATTTCAGGCAGAATTATTTGCTGTTCATATTGTTTCAATTAAGGATTTTTGTCGAAATAATAATCTAGAATCAGATACCAGATAGCCTGAGAACATATGGATTCGATATGGAGTTGGGTAGGGTAATCATATATATGTACATAGCTAGACATTACAACCCTTCAGTCAGGATAACAACCTAGCTTCTAACACCACTAATGTTGTGTGTGTTAATTTTATACATGAGTGGCGAGACCTACAGTTTAAAGTCGACTCCGAACGATAGATTTTTGAGAAATTTCTCATTACTCTCAAACTTTTTGCAGGAAATCTGCAGAGAGGAAGTCGCCGAAAGAAATATTTCTTTTCATATTTCGTTTTGTGGGAGATGTGCAACCTGGAATTTGAACCGTGGTCTCGGGTCTAATAAGCAAACACACTACCTATTAGACTAAGGCGTCTTCAATAATCATTCAGTTTGTATTAAAACTTCTGTATGAGATTCATATACTTGCCCCCATCTTTATTTCGATCCTACAGTAAAAATAGGTTATCCGTTTGCGTTACCCAGACAGAGTTCTATCTGCAATGAGAATCCTCAACTCAAAGGCAAACCCACCTTGGGGAAACGTAAGAGCGATGATTCATAAGTTAATTACTGAGCTCAGGTACTGTTTCCAATAAGCCGATCCCGTCAATTTCAATACGATAATTAAAGTATTTATAAGGAAAGTGCAGAATTTTTGCCACAGAATAGTTCTGAGGGTCAGTCCAACATGGACTGCTCCTTCTAACCCCAGTAATACTCAAAAGCTAATTCAATTTTAATCACTTTTCGTTGTTGTTTTTTTTTTTAATTTGAAGTTCAACGCCCTTAAAAATGCCTGCAGCTTTAAACTAAAGAGTGTTGAAAGGATTTGAAAATATGTATGTATTGTTGTTGTTGTTGTTGCTATAGTAAATGATTTATTGATTTTCTATTTTCTATACAGAAGCTTAATTTCCTTTTATTTGTTGTTTTTTTTTTGTCTTATTTGTTAAGAATTAAAATTTAATTTAATTTAAAATTTGATTCGATGGAAAAAAGTTGTTTTTGTTTTTAATTTTGTTTTTTTACAATTCGAAACCAATTCTGTGCACAATGGGCGAGTAAATTTAATAAAAAAAAAACCACTTTAAATGGAAGTCGTTTAATTGGAGTCATTATACTTATGTTGCCCATTGTGTCATAAAGTTCTGGGGGCTCTACAAACAAGCCCGTTGTTATCAAATGAAAACATTTGTCTGCTTCCGTATGAATATTGTATGTCATGTTGTGGTTGTTAACAAAAAATTCCTTTTGTATCTTTTGTCAGTTTTATTGCTATTGTTGTTGTGTTTTTGTGGCTTTATATTGTTTCCTTTTCATTTCAATTTTGTTTTTTTTTTTTAACATATCTTTTCTTATATAGAAAAGGCTCTCTGTGTTGTTTTCTTTAATTTTACACTTCTCTGGTTTACAAAAGCAAAATCTTGTGTTATTTTGCTTACTCCTTCCCATGACCTAATTCGGGATTTGATAATTTCACTCTGGTGGTGGTATAAGTAATGTTTTGGAACAAATGATAATTAAAGCAATGAGAGAGGAAAAATGGTGCACAAGTCACTGAAATAGTTCTTAAAGTAAATGGCGTAAATGAATCAAAAAATTTCGCAATCTTTACTATGGGTTTCGGTACAGAACTACAAACAGGGAAAGAGGAATTTCTATGTCCAAAGTTCTTGTGGAGGAGCAGTGACAGTGACCTTTCAATTTGTTGAGTTTCTAACATATATAGATATGTATGTAATTAGTTGTTACAACCATTTAGTCAGGATTACAACCTAACTCCTCACACCACTCATGTTGTGTGTGTTAATTTTATACATGAGTGCTGGGGCCTATAGTTTAAAGTTGATTTTTGAGAAACTTTTCATAGCAATTTTCTTTACTCTCAGGGTTTTTGCAGACATCTGCTGAAGGGAAGTCGCCGAAAGAAATATTTCTTTTCATATTTCGTTTTGTTCGAGATGTCTGAACCAGGGGCTGAACCGTGACCTCACATCTAACAAGCCAACACAATACCTACAAAACTACGTCGACTTCTGGACATTCATGCGCCCGATTATTTGATTATAATAAAGGGTAAATCGAGTAAAGACTCATTTGTCGTGCTTCAATCTCAAGAATATTGAGAAATCGTTGAAATATTTTAACCATTAAACCTGTTTTGTGTTTTCTTTTGCTTTGAGTCCATTTATTAGCGTATTAACATGTATTTCAATCAAACGTATCACAATAAAAATCTGCACGCAATATACATTTAACTGCCATTAAAAGTGTTTTTTTTTTGTCTCTTTGAGTCGTTCTTTTACAATGAAACTTGCCGTTTATCTAAAACCCAATTATTTGTGAATGTTTATGATGTGTATCAGAGAGAATATATTCGCTTCATAAAAATTTAAGACTATTTTTATGGTGACAACTGCATTATTATTTATCGCATGAAATTAAGCGCAACGAATTTCAAGCCATACAAACATAAAACCACACCACACGTGCAATATCTTAAGAGATCTCTTACTCTCTCGCTCTCTCTTTCGCTATTAAGTGGTCATTGGTATTTACGATTATGATTGATTTAATTATTCAGTTTAATTAAGATTTTATGGTTATTGATTTAAGAGAATTGATTCACACAAAAAAATATTTGGAAATTTAAATGCAATTTTCAAAACATTTAAATTAAATTTTAGAAAATACAATAGAAATCATGTTGGAGAATGTAAAAAGTATACCCTTTGCCTTACCGTATATAATTTACTGAACCTCATCGGTGGAATTCACAGTGATCCTACGATCGCCATACGTAGGTGCCATCTGTGAATAAAGGCCAGTTCAGTGGCTTCAAATCTGCCTTACAAAAACCGAGTACTTTCTGGAAACTAGACGCTATAATCCGCTTTTTTAAGCGACTAAAGTGTTATAGTATGGTGCGACGTAGAATGATAAACAGCTGGTACTTTAGCGACGAACATTATAAGCAACTCTCGTAATACCATCTTTCCGTAAAGATTGGAATTCAATAAGCAAAATTCCTCAAAACTGCATCCAATACATACATAGAAGTAGCTAAAATTAACTGAAAAAACTTTGTTAACGAAATAGAAGCAAAACGGAGAAATGAAAAAGAAAGCCAAGTAAGAGAAACTTGATGAACGCCCTTTGCTCCGTATAGCTATTAACAAGAATCCTTTAATGATAGTTCTCTCTCTGTCTCTCTGTTTTGTAGGAAGGTCTCTCTCCAACTCTTTTCGATTTTATTTATCACGGCATCTAAATGACTTCGCGATGTTTGGCAATTTATGCGAAAGCCTTCTAAGACCGTTCAGTCTACATACATAAGTGGTCATTTGGATTATTGTGGGATATTTGGATAGGATGGGCCATCGAATCTGGCAATACTTATGTCATTCTATTCTGTCACAAAATTCAGCATATTATCTCTACTGAAAGTAATGAATCGAATTATGCTTCGTTTTCGCTTCGCTAGATGGACCAACGAGAAACTACACGATGATGTCGATTCTGCAAAAAAAAAATCATATTTTCGGATGAAACTTATTTTCATTTTGGTGGAGTACGTTAATAAGCAAAATTGCTGTATTTAAGGCTCAGAAAACCCAAACGTGGTCTTACAGAAGCCAATGCACTCTTTGCGAGTGACTGTTTAATGCGGCTTATGGAGCGAAGCTTTCAAAATGAGGACTGCTCAGGAGGACTGGAGACACTTATCGCACCATGATAACCGATTATTTTGTACTCGCTCTTCATGGTATTGATGTGAACGATGTTTGGTTACAACATGATGGTGCAACTTGCCACACATGCCATGCCATAATCGATAATCAATTGGCCGCCATGAGACTGCGATAATACTAATACTAATACTCTACAAGACGCTCATCCTACCCGTGCTTCCTTATGGCGCAGAGGCATGGAGCCTATTAAGCACCGATGCAGCAGTCTTGAGAGTATTCGAGAGAAAAGTACTGCGTAAGATCTTCGGTCCAGTACGAGTTGGCGATGATTTCCGCATCCGATCCAACAGTGAGCTGTATGAGCTTCTCAACGACATAGACGTTGTGCAGCGTTTTAATATCCAGCGGTTGCGCTGGCTCGACCATGTCGTTCGAATGGAGGAGGATGCTCCGGCGAGACGGGTATTTGATGCGGGGATCTGCGAAAGTCGGCGAAGAGGACGACCTTGTATTCGTTGGACCTTGTATGCGGCAGGCCGAAATCCGGTAATCGGGTTGTTATGGCCAATTAAGTAAGTAAGTAAGTAAGAAACTGCGATTTGACACCATTGAACTATTTTCTGTGAGGCGCCGTTAAAGAAAAGTACCGACAAATCAGAGACAATTGAGCAATTGAAGGGCAACATTCGTGATGCCATGTACCTCCGTCATCATTTCAAATTTATTAGTGTAGGCCTCCAGCAAATCAATTCCAATTAAATACATATTTATCGTATAGGAAAATCGTAAACAAGGCCTTTCTAGCCAATAGATCAATATAAAACCTCGTGAATTGCATGAATGTCCTTACCAGGGTCGAGAAGAGCAGTTACAAACCCCTCAAGAAGTTGTCACCATATTAGCACTCCATATAAAAATATCCACCGAATCGCCACACTCAAGAATTTTATGTAAAATATTTAAATAAAAATTTAATTAAATTAAAATACATGCGGGTATTAAACTAATGAATGAACGAAGAGATATTCCCTTAGAATGCATTTCTCACATTGCTAGTTTTCTTATTTAATTTCATTTCCTGTTAAACGTTGTGCTCAATAATAAATTTTATAATAGAATAATAAATTTCATTAAATTAAATCAATTGTATTCAATAAAATATTTCTGAATTAAAACAAAAACAAAAATAATTTTTTTCACAAACACTTTCCCTTGAAGAAAACTTAACCCAAAACCCATCAATTATCACTTGGCGTAAGCCACAGTATTTAAGTTTTGTTTAAAATTTCTCCACCAGCATTTAAAAGATTTTCCAAAATGTTGTTTTTTGCCAACAATTTCTGTAAATTGTAAGCAACAGCATTTCCTTATTGCCATCTTGCCTTATTTGCTCTTTTTTTCTTTTTCTTTTGGTTAAGGAAACTGAAAGTTTTTAAATAAATTTTCATAATCCAAGTTGGTCTTTTTTGTGTTTCAATAGTTGAGAGCGAGAGAAAGTAAATAAAATAATAAGAAAGCAACTGTAAAAAATGAAAGCAAAAAATATTTTCTTTTTATTATTTTTTTTTTCTTTTTCCTAAGAAAACTATTAAACGCCCTCCATTCATGTAATTCCATCAACTTTAAATTGTTTTCAAGTCAACTAACAGTTGTAGAGAAAATTACAAGCACAACTCGAAAGGAAAATAAACACAAACACAAATTAAAAGAAAGAAAAAACACATTTTCTTTCTTTAGTTTTCTCCAGAGCTGGAAAACAGGCACAATTGGCAAAAATTACTTTTAATCATATTAAATTTAACGAATCAGTATTCCATCTCCAAGAAGCTTATTTCATATTCGTAAGAAATTTATTTGCAGTACTCTACTCTACTTATTTGCAGAGGTGTACGAGTGCGTTTGGCTGGCAATAAATACTTAAAGTTTCTAATGAAATAATAAATAAATAAGAATATTTTTTATGCCTCCACATCAAATATAATTAAAGTTTTTACACTAGTTTTTCAAAAGGTTAAGGCGAATGAAATAGCTTTACAAGACGAATCTGCTACAAACACTTGAATTTTTATGCTAAATAGTGGGATCATCCACTCCAGTTTAAACGATGAAACGATATGAGAATTTATCGAACTGTCATTGCAGACTGAACAGTAGGGTTATGATAGAAGTGCAATGAGATTGAAATGTTTACATACTACAAAATAAGGGATCGAATAGATATGATATTACATAAATTCCTAAAGTGTATTAAGATAAACTATTTACAAAAGAAATGCGTTACACTTGTTTTATTAAAGTGTATGGGTATTATTCTAACATAGAACCTGTCATGGGAAAGATGGTTTAGATACACTATCCTTTCGCCACACGCGAAATGTTTGGCTAGAGGAAGTGTGACCTACTATGCTAACCTTTAATTAACATAATTAACTCGATTTATTAGTAAGATATACTTGAGACTGTCCATGTCATGGAAAAAATATGCCACAAAATGCCTAAGCTTTCATATATAGTGAGGCAGTCACAAAGAATGCATAGTGCCCATTCGATTTCTTTTTGATCTCGAAAGGTACAATTATGTTCATAATATGGGTAATGCCTATCTATCTATCTATCAACACTCGCCATAAAGTCACAAAATGACCAGCATGAATGTCAATTTAATGCCTTTCAAGTTGGTTCAATGAACAAATGCAACGGAGAAGACATTTCGATCGTACTATCTTCGAATTTAGATCGTTAATGGATGCATGAACAACAACAATATAGATATCGATAACCGACAATTCAAGATTTAACTTTCAATTACATCTCACTGCTCTATCTGGCGCCCCTTAGCCAATTGGTTACACCAATCGATGACAGGGCTTCCTCGATATTGGTCCCTTCAACGCAGACAATATCGTTCTCCACGTTGACTTCCAATGATCTCCACATCTGTCTGCCGGAGCATTATCTTCCATCCGAATGCTATGGTTGAGCTATCGCAACCACTGGATGTTAATGCGCTGCACAACGTGTATGTTAGATACAGAAATCATCGCCAACTCACACTACCCAAAGGCATCGTCTCGTAGCAAAGAAGCTACGTTGCGAATAATCTAGTAGAGTTAAGGATTTTAAAATAGAACACGTGTACTAATCCATATACGAGAATTTAGAAGAAATGGAAATAGAATCTTTAAGCCCTTTTCGGATGATAAGAGAACAATAAAATCCAAAATTTATATTTTGCAGCTTGTTAGTAAGCTAACAGATCGATACAAGATCTCTAGGCTCCAGGCACGTATTGCCATTATTTTATTTGGATGTATCTATATAATATGCAGATATTATGAATTTTTCTCTTAGATTTAATTTGTATTCTTTTTATTACGCCAACTTCCAAAGCTGCCTACACAATATTTTTTATTTTCGGCTAATAACTGACCTTTTTAATGGAATTCCCAATAAAAATTATTATGACCCACAAATAAGGATTGGAATTAAAGAAATTGTTTGCATAGAATGAAATAAAAATATGATACGAGTACACGTGTAGCCATCCCGCCGTGCAGGGGAGTGATTCCACAATAAAGAGTTTTTAAATTTACATACAAATTTTGTTTTGATTCACATCTCATTGACATAGCTCATACTTTTCATACACTCGTGTATGAATCATTATTCATTATACTCGAGTAATCAAGCAAGTAGTTAGTAGGCACCATTATGCTTAACAACCGGCATGAAAGTTTGAATCACAGAAACAACACCTGCGTAAAGCTGTTGATAACTTAGGAAGACTGAAACTGATAAGCAGGTTTTGCAGTTATTTAGAGATAAAATTAAAATTGATTACTGCGATGAACTGTTTTTACTGGTTTAGTCGAACTAAGCATATTTATAGAAAAACATTCGACCCTCCTACATTACCTTAAAAGAATAGTGACGATTGTGTCCTTAGTAGCTAGTCTGTAGCTGGCAAAGTGCCTGGCTACAAGGGACGATCATCATCAACTGGGAGACAATCATAAAATTTAAACAACTTTTTTATACGGATACACTTACTCATATTCCGGGTTGTTATTAAATTCTTAAGTATTTCTTCTTAAACAGACAGACAAATGCTGATGACAAGTCGACTCTGATGACTTTTATCTCATGCTGCTTGATAGTCACAAGAAAACAATTTCATATGAGTGAAAAGAAATTATGAAATTCATCGTATTCTTTGATTTCTTTTTAGCGCACAAAGAAAATAAATTAACAGAATAGAAAAATTAGAGCACAATATTGAAAAGAAAAGAAAAAAATAGAACATTTGAAATATTTGTGGTGGTACACAATAAATGAATGAAAAACCACAGACACAAGGAAATCATTTGAAATGAATTTTGAGAAGAAAGAAAATTGTCGAAATAATGAAGGCAATCAAAACAATATTAACGACTTTATACAATAGATTGAGAAATTTTTATTTGTTAAATACAATATTTGAAAAGAAAATCAAAGATATTCCGAAATCATAAAAAGACTTCAAAGAAATAATTTTAAATGAAATATTTTCAATTTAAAATATTGCATTAAAATCGCATGCCCGGAAAATTACTGCATGCAGCGGTATCGTGTTGTATTATAAAACTATCGAAACGAGTGTACATTGTTGGACTTCTGATGGATAAACCCCAGGGTGTATATATATTTTCATTATAAACGAATAAATCATTTAAAATCTACTCTTTTCGACTCCGACTTCGCCGTTAGAGTTACTATTAGCCTAGTCAATGCGGACGAAACAATAATTACTGGTATCTTCCACGAAGACTTGTGGATTTATGGTTTGATCAGGCACACCATCTACTTTACTTATTTCCACATGAGTAATTTCCTTATTATAAAGGTAATTGTACACAATTTTGCCTTGAACTCAAACGAGATTTACTTATATCATCTTTTTGATGATAAGATGGGCACATAATAAGATTCGTATTAAATTCGGCATATGAAATGTTTCCAGATATGATGTCGCAGCAGTCTAATAGCTAGTATTTTGGATTATGATACATAAGACCACGGTTCAACTCCTGGCTCAGACATTTCGATCAAAACGAAATATGAAAAAGCATTTCTTCGACTTCTTCCTGTCAGCAGTCTTCTGACATAAATTCTGAGAGCAAATAAAATTCCCATGGAAACTTCTCAAAAATCTGTCGCTCAGAGTCGGCTTTAAACTGCAGGTCCCATCACTAGTGGTTTGAAAGTCTAGGTCGTAATCCTGACTAAACGGTTGCAATAACCAATCAAGTAAGTAAGTAGGATGTTATATTAGTACAGACCGACACATTTATTTCATGCCACTGTATTTTTGAAATATTATTGATTAGTGAGCCCAGACAAAAAAACGCAGAGGTGGTTCACTAAATCCACTTTCATGCAAGAGAACAAAAAACTTATTGAGATTGGGTTAGCATAACTGTTAATATTATTATATCAATCATACCCGTATATAAGAGCTAAAGTACTGCAATTAAACGATCTTTAATCGAATATTAATCGTTTATAGAGATTTCCCAATAATGACTCCTACAACTCTGCTGTGCTGGCAAACCTCTGGTGTCAGTAAGATTAACTCCCCGGATATTATATCATAAGCAACAGATATTCTCTTGTAAAATATTTTAACGCCACACAAATCCTAAATATGTGTTCTGGTGATTGGAGCTCTGCATGTCAGAATCAACATATTGGACTTTATGCGATTGATATACTAAATCTGTTCTGTATAATCTTATTGTAAAACTCTAATCCTTTTTCCACTATTAACAGAAGTTTAGATATTCTCAAAGCCATTTGAATCCCTTTGATCCTCTTCTAATCTATTCATTTTCATTCTCTGCAAGAATACACTTTAAATTTCCTTTCTCCCTTACGAACAAAATCAAGTTCATCTTGCTCAATCATTATCTTAAATTCCCACATGACCTAGCCTGCAGAAAAAGGACAATCTATTCTCTCTGCCTAGCGGATTCATTTCGAGTTACCCTCATAAGAGCTAAGTGTCTGAACGACTGCAGGCGTTTCAGATAGTATTGCTGTGTCCTTGTCCTCTGCTCTCCATTTGTTGGACACATCGTGAGATTAAAAATGTTAGAATTACCATATTTCTGAATTTTAGATCCTGTGCCACTAGCACGTACGTATGTAATTGGTCATTACAACCTTTCAGTCAGGATTACAACCTAGTTTCTCACACCACTTATGTTGTGTGTGTTAATTTTATACATGAGTGGCGGGACCTACAGTTTAAAGTCGATTCCGAACGACAGATTTTTAAGAAACTTTTCATGGCAATTTTATTTACACTCAGAATTTTTGCCAGAAATCTGCTGAGAGGAAGTGGCCGAAGAAATACTTCTGGTATTTTATTTTGATGTCTGGCCTGGGGCTCGAACCCTAGCTTTTCGTCTAATAAGCCAACACACTACCTACTAGACCATGGCGACACCACCTACTGTGCCACTAGCAGTTTCTGAAAATGATCATTTTAATGTTGATTTAATTATCTACACTGTGGAGACCTACAATATCTCCCTACCGTGAAATTACTATCGATATGCAAAAAAAAAATTTAATTTATTATATGTAAACTTAGGAGTACATTTCCTATAAATCCCTTCTCTCCTCCGTCAAAAAATTCATGTCAGTATTCACTTTTCATGTCACCGTCCTCATTTGAGGCTCTTTCATAATTTATTTGTACAATTCAAAAATAATTTTTCTTTCTTTTATGTGTTCTTCATTGACAAAAGTGAATTGACAAAGAGATCAATAATAATTGAAGATTAAAAAGCAACATGAATTTAAAAAGATGAGAAATGAGAAGCAATAAAATCCCCTTTGAAATCGTTAAAATCGTTCCCTAAAAGGTAGCCATAAATAAAGTTGAATGAATAGAATGAAATAAAAAAAGCCAGAATACGTGTACGTATGATGAATAATTAATCGAATTAACATGAGTTATTATTGCTCATACGCCTTGAACTGCCACCATGGTAGTGCTTTTGCAAATTAAAGGAATTTAATGAATTAAAAAATTAATGACCGAAAAATATAATTTTAAAGATACGACGATAAAATGAAATCCCGCCATTCATGCTTAAAATTAACACACGCACTAGCGATAAGCTTGGTTGTAATCCAGACTAAAGGGTTGCAGTGGTCAGTCAAGACGTATTTCCTTAACGTCAATATGACAATATATTACACATCTATTCTACATTTATTTATGATTTGTTTAATTATTTAAGAGGCTATCTGAGGTTGAAGTCAAACTGTTGCTTCAAAGATCATATAATAGGTGATTTTTTAAGAGCTATAGAAAAAAATTTTCAAAAAAAACACATAAAATTTAGAATAATGCATGAAATCTTTATTTGAATCGATAGTACGGTCCATATAATTTAATGTTTGGAGATTATTTCATGCGAATGTTGACCCCGACTGCGCCTCAAATGGTCCATGCGCTTAGTCCAATTTTGGCATACTCTTTCCAACATTTCGGCCGGTTTCTCACGAATAAATGCTTCAATGTTGTCTTCCAATGCGTCAATTGAAGCGGGCTTGTCTGTATAGACATGAGCTTTAACATAGCCCCACAAAAAATAGTCTAAAGGCGTAAAGCGCACGATCTAGGCGGCCAATTGAACGGTCCCGAAAGTGAAATAAAATGTTCACCGAACTCGCCTCTCAATAAGTCCATTGTTACGCGTGCTGTTTGGCATGTGGCACCGTCTGGTTGAAATCACATGTAATGCAAGTCAAGCTCTTGCATTTTGGGCAAAAAAAGTTGGATATCATCTCACAGTAGCGCTCACCATTCACAGTTACGTTACGATTCGCAGCATCTTTGAAAAAGTATTCTCCAATGATGCCACCAGCCCATAAACCGCACCAAACTGTGACTTTTTCCGGATGCATTGGTAGCTTTTGCAATGCTTCTGGCTGATCTTCAGTCAAAAATCGAATATTCTGCTTATTTACGTATCCATTGAGCCAAAAATGAGCTTCGACGCTGAACACAACTTTTCGATAAAGAAGTGGATCTTCGGCCAAATTTCCAAGAGCCCATTCACCAAAAATTCTGCGTTGCGGTGGGTCGTTCGGCTTCAATTCTTGCACCCGCTGTTGAGTAACAGAGGCCCAATTGCTGCGAACGGCGACGAATCGATAATTGATGGTCATCATTAACACTGGCCGATACAGCTGCGATATTTTCTTCAGTTTGCACTCTACGTAAGCGTGTTGGGGGTTTAATGTCCAACAATGTAAATTTGGTGCGAAATTTAGTCACAATAGCCCGAATAGCCGCTTCAGTGAGTCGATTAAACTGACCATAAAATGGAAGAAGCGCGCGATGAATTTTCTTAACAGAGCACGCATTTTGATAATAAAATTCAATGATTTGCAAGCGTTGTTCGTTTGTAAGACGATTCATGGTTAAATTACAGACCAAACAGAAGATGTTTGACAGTGAAACAAAACACGAAAAAAAACGTGAGCTATTTAAACCAGTGTTGCCAAAAAGGTAATAGCTAAAAAATCACCTGTTACTACTTACAAAGTAGCATCTGAACAATTATTCTTTATTGAATTGAATTGAAAGTACATTCCTGTTTAAAGCACAGAATAAATAAAATAATATTTTACTTAAGATTCTCATTTTCCTTTATGATTGCGATTCACCATTTTTGTTCATCCATACACTCAATTGCTTTAAATAAACCACGAAATTTTTATAGCATAAGCAAATTTAATTATGATGCTTTTAAGGAGATACTCATTATTGGCAAAGTAAATCAATTACAATCAACTTCAGCAACTTCAGCAACTTCAACCACCAACCACATCATCATCATCGTCGACATATTGTTTCCGGGATGTTCGCCTTACAAGTAAGCAAAGCAGCTGCCTGTAAAACCTTGGGCATGGCATAAAAGAATACGAAAACACAGGAAAGACATGAATGATCGAAATAAATCTGTTTGATAGAGAGAATCGAATAATAATTGGTGTTTTTTTTTTTTCATTTTTTCTTCTTTCTTTTCTCTTTCTTTTCTTTTCTTTTCTTTTTGTTTTTTCTTCTTTCAATATAGTTATTATCGGCCGCACAATTTTATTAATGCCACACTGATTAATCAGCAGAATTTTTTTCTTTTTTGTGGCAAATGTTGCAATTGTTACTGTAACACAAATACGAGAAGCATTGCTTTTACTTAACGAAGCGATTTAATGATGAAAGAGATTCTGTTTTAATGAATCAATAAACGAATCAGTGACAGTAAAAAGGAAGACATACGGAGTGAATTGTATTTAAAATTAGATTCCTAAGTAATTCTTGTAGAGTTTTTGAAAGAATATTTTTATTTATTAATTAAAATACAATTACAATCTGTTATTATAATTATTACAAGCGAATGAACTAACATCTTTTGGTCAGTGTAGTGTAAGAAGTCCAAATTTCTAATGGAAATGAAATACAAACGCCCCTTAGACTGTTCCCTCAGTATTCCAAAGAAATCTTTTTCGAAAGCCCTTTTTTTCTTTAAGTGAGTATTAAGCCTTTATAATGTGGTAGTTAATGAGAAGTCGTCGTGGTCTAGTAGGTAGTGTGTTGGCTTATTAGACGAAAAGCCAGGGTTCGAGCCCCAGGCCAGACATCAAAATAAAATACAAAAAGTATTTCTTCGGCGACTTCCTCTCAGCAGATTTCTGGCAAAAACTCTGAGAGTAAATAAAAATTGCCATGAAAAGTTTCTCAAGAATCTGTCGTTCGGAGTCGACTTTAAACTGTAGGTCCCGCCACTCATGTATAAAATTAACACGCACAACATAAGTGGTATGAGAAAGTAGGTCGTAATCCTGACTAAAGGGTTGTAATGACCAATTATGTATGTATGTAGTTAAGTGTAGTTAATAAATATAAGTTTTGTTGTTGTGCTTATGAGGCAAAGGATATGAATGATATTCTATTACACATCACAAAACAATTACACATCGCTTGTCGTCGAAACTGCCAATAGGGCAGTGCCCCACTAGAATTCCTGTTAGAATGCGAACTGTTCCCTTGTCGAACTCAAGTAGTTTTTTGATTCTCCCGCTTTTCACTGCTGTAATCCAGCGGCAACCATTTATGTTTGACCATCCACGGTTTGTTGAATTCCATGCTGCTTTTTCCAATTTGGAAAAGTATTTTTATAGAGACTCATATATCATTTCTATCGTCTCCTCGTCCGAACCCTACCGTGCCAGTTCGCCTGTTTTTTCGTTTTCCTACAACTTTTTATATACGTATAACCATTCATTATTAACCAGCCAATTTCTGGAGGTGATTCTACTCGGATGTCTTGTAAAAACTGTGCTCAACTGGGGCAGAGGAGGTGGAGAGTTATTTTCGTCTCTAAATCTGCCGTTTTCGGAATGGTATCGTTCATATATAAATTCCAATTCGATAATGAGCAGGAAACACATGATGTAGAGAGTACCGTGACTCATCGTCTAATAAGCCAACACACTACCTAGTAGACTACGGCGACGTCAGGCCGATATATGAGAGCTTTGTACAACTTCGTTAGTCAGAATTAGAAACTAATATCTCACACCACTCGTATTTTTATCAATGAGAGTTGGGATGTAGTATTGTATGTCGACTCCGATCGACAGATTTGAAAAACTTTTTATTTTTGCCAGAAGACTGCTAAGAGGAAGTGAAGCTGAAAGAAATATGCTTACATAATTCGTTTTCTGCGTTATGTCTGTACCGTAGTCTACTGAACTACCACGATTTCCAACACTGGATCTAATTCATACGAGCTCCCTGAAAAATTAACTGTAACCGTAAGCCGCTTAGCTTCAATCTACAAACGCCTTAGACTATAAGAATCTGAAAATTACAGAAACTGAGGAGTTGGAGAGGCAATTTCTGAAGAAAGATTAGAATTATAATTGGGGATTGAATTAAGCCTTATTGTAGCCATGAAACTGATTTCAAAAGAGGAAAGAGTAGAGACTTTGATCTGTTATACTTTAATAATAATTTTATTTCCTTTTTTTTTTGTGATTACTTGGCTGTTAATAATTCGCTTTTCTAAACATTTCTATATACTTGACCTGTCAATTAAAACGAATGTTAATTGAAATGGAAACATTTATTTGTCATTTTCAAATACATTTGCCAAAGATATTCTGTCAAATATTTAACAATACAATACAATACAAATACAATGAACTGATTTCCTAGTAGAATGAATATCTGATTGATGGCTAAGCTTATTAATTCATTGAAATGTTTATATCCTATTATGCAATAGTAATGTGAAGATTCCAAATGAAGTCTATAAAAATTAAAGGAAATGATTCAAGAGGCCAATTTTTTTTATGTAAATGGCAGTCATTCTAATGTAACTTCTTCATTAAAGCACAAAACGTAAAGAAAGCATATGTTGATGGACATTCTGATATATAGGTTGTAATAAAAGCATGTTAAACGATGTTTGAAGTTATCTTAGTCTAGTAGGTAATGACGTGAGCTCGCAATTGAAATCCCAAGTCAGACATCTCCAACAAAAAGAAATATGAAAAAATATTCCTGTGGCAATTTCCTTGCAGTTGAATATCTGGCCAAAACTCTGAGAGCAAACAAAATTCCCTGGACAAATTTCTCAAAAATCTTCTGTATAGAAAATAGAAAAATCAATAAATCATTTACTATAGCAACAACAACAACAACAATACATACATATTTTCAAATCTTTTCAACACTCTTTAGTTTAAAGCTGCAGGCATTTTTAAGAGCGTTGAACTCCAAATTGAAAAAAAACAACAACAACGAAAAGTGATTAAAATTTAATTCGTTTTTGAGTATTACTGGGTTAAGAAGGAGCAGTCCTTGTTGAATTGACCTCAGAACTATTCTGTGGCAAAAATTCTGCACTTGCCTTATACTTTAATTAGCGTACTGAGCTTGACGGGATCGGCTTATTGGAAACAGTACCTAAGCTCTTACTTCGACAGTTTGAATGTTTTTTTACCGCTGATCAGTAATTAACTTATGAATCATCGCTTGTACGTTTCCCCAAGGTGGATTTGCCTTTGAGTTAAGGATTCTCACTGCAGATAGAACTCTGTCTGGGTAACGCAAACGGATAACCTATTTTTACTGTAGCATCGAAATTAGATGGGGGCAGGTATGTGAATCTCGTACAGAAGTTTTATTACAAACTGAATGATTATTGAAGTCGCCGTAGTCTAGTAGGTAGTGCGTTTGCTTATTAGACCTGAGGCCACCGTTCAAATTCCAGGTTGCACATCCCAACAAAACGAAATATGAAAAGAAATATTTCTTTTGGCGACTTCCTCTCTGCAGATTTCCTGCGAAAAGTCTGTGAGTAATGAGAAATTTCTGAAAAATCTGTCGTTTGGGGTTGACTTTAAACGGTAGGTTCCGCCACTCATGTATAAAATAAACTCTCAGAACAATAGTGGTGCGAGAAGCTAGGTCGTAATCCCTACTGAAGGGTTGTAATGACCAATTATGTACAGTGAACCTGAAAATAAATTGTATACTATGGATAAAATTCTAAGCAATCATCAAACGCAACTTTTGCCACTTAAGGAGTGTGACCGAAAAATTTTGACAATATTTCGAAATAGTTTGTAATTTTTTTTTTGTTTCAATGCTTTTTTGTTGCAATGAAACAATTTTAAAATAAAAATAACGGTAATTTATTAATATATACATTTTTGAATGTACAGTTTCTTTTGACGCTCACTGTATGTATGTTGGATGTAATTATAATTTTTTGACTCCACAGATTTCAACAAAACAGATTTGATTACCGCAAATCATAATGTGCTCTGTATGAGCAACACTAAAATATTTTGTTTTGAATTCTTAATTTTACGTATCAAAAATTTAAAGATAAAAAAACTTTTATGAAATTCTTCTAGTGTTTGTAATTTAAATTACCACCTCCCGTTAACATGAATATTAAATTTTATAGTCATTAATTATTATTTATTTGTCTGTTTGTATTTATCAATGACTCGCAATTATAGGAAATGAATATTACCTTTGTTTATTTATAAATATTTCAAATATTTACAATTAATAACAAAAAAAAATAAAAGAAACAAAAAACAAGAGTCGTAAGAAATTCACTCAGCATAATAAGAGAAAAAACAGACCAGATATTACAGGGTGACAGAATAAAACATTGAAAAGTACGTTGTTTCGGCGACAATCAAACGACACGGTGCAATTGGGTCTACGTTAACCTTGATTGTATTATATTAACTAAGACTCTTGGAAGATAGATGGTTTTCTTCTCATTTCTTATCTCAGTTTCCAATTTTTATCTTTGAGCCAATATAAGATTATATTCATCAACAGGTTTACACTCTGTCAGTCCACTTCCGTTTTGTCAATGATATTTAGAGAATATGGAATATTTAGACAATACAGTGAGTGTCAAAAGAAACATTAAAAAAATACACATTAATAAATTACCGTTATTTTTAACGTGTTTAAAATTGAAACAAACAAAAAAATACAAAAAATTTCGAAATTTTAAATTTTTTCCTACACTCTCCTTAAGTGGTAAAAGTTGAGTTTGGTGATTGTTAGAATTTTATCCATAGCGTACAGTTTCTTTTGACGCTCACTGTATATTCCAAAAGGATTATTATGACATTTTTGGAGAGTAACATTTTTGTAATCCGAATTAATATATAGTCATACGGACTATGTCTTAACGTCGATACCACTTTGTCTAAAATTCCTATTTGACAACCTGATTTATATGTTAAATAAAAGGCTAAAATAGTGCACAATATTTACAACATGTTTCAGCAAAACAGTACTTACTTATCTTACTTATAATCTCCTCAAACCTGCTTTACCGCTTTAGTGATTTGTCTTTATTTTGCGTTAAGAAAATTATTCTCTACACAAATATTTTGTAAAATGCCACGTTCCATCCGCTGGCGGTTCTAATACTGCTTAGACTAAACGGGGTATTTGTATTCAGTTATCAGTCAGATGTTTTTAGATATAGACAGTGGAGTGGTATAGTAAACAAAGCATTTCACGTCAATATATTAACAGAAGACAAAAGATTTTTTGTAATGATTGCGACGAGTTTAAAAAAATATAATTCACCCTTCCCTAAATAATGTTTTTCTTTCTTTAACCTCCCCCGAGATAAGTACACCAGGCCGCTTTGTACATACATAATTCGTCATTGAAGCTCTTCAGCCCAGATTACGACTTAGCTTCTCACACCACCCAAGTTACCGACTCCGAACGATCGATTTTTAAGAAACTTTTTCAAGGCAATATTATTTTACTCTCAGAGTTTTTGCCGGAAGACAGCTGAAAGGAAGTAACCGAAGAAATATTCTTTTTATATTTCGTCTTGTTCGATATGTCTGGCTTGTTTGTTGGGACAGTGAAGTGTCCTTAAAATAATGTTGGTTGCCACAACTTAAATTCTAGTCCTCAACCAACAAGACTTACAAAGTAATTTCGTTTCAAAGCCTTCTAATTTCGTTTTAAAAGAAAACAAACAAATACTCCATAAAATTTAATTAAAAGTCATCAGAAGAACTATTGAGCCAGAGAAATTGTGCCGACCAATTATTTAGAAAATAAAACAAAAGCTTGGAAATTTTAAAGCAATTGAAAGCAAAACGTAGACTGTAAAAAACTTTAAAAGAAAGAAAAATGTTTCCTTTTTAAGCAGACAAACTTACAATAGAATGGAAACACATTTACATACATACGTGTATTAATTTCAGGCATCTATTTTTGCTACATTTGAACATAGAAATTACGACTATCACAGCATATCATAGACTTTCATTCTAATTGGACGGTGGACGAGAAGTCATTGATTTTTTGGGGTAAATTTTTGCTGATGAAATCGCACCATAATGATAAGATGAGATTTGAATTCTTTTTAGTTTTGTTTACTTAGTTAAATAAACTCCAAGCTAAACATTATAATTTAATGTCGAATTGTTAATTGTGTTGCAGACATATGCTCTCATGTTAATACAGCTTAGATGACAGTTAAGTATGATGTAAATTGTGCGATAAAGTGCGCCATTAATAGTTAATGTCAACATTTCTTTTGTAGTGTAGATTTCTATATGTTAAGGCCATCTAAATGAAAAGGAATAAATAGCCATTGTACATATGTACATACGTACATTCATAATGAATTTCATATAAAAATATGGGTCAGCAAGATTATATTTGAAGGCATTGTTAATTAATCGCTTTTATTATTTCCAAAATATGAAAGCAGCTGTTATCAAGTTTTTGTAGGCAGACGTATAGTAATTTTCAGAAAAAAAATTATAATTACAATGAGAATTATCGTGTACAGTAGCTTAGACTTAATAACATACGTCGTTTACATACATACATACACAAATAATTGGTCATTACAACCTTTCAGTCAGGACGTTAAGACCCACCGCTCTCCCACCGCTTATGCTGTGTGTGTTAGCTTTACAATACATGACAGTTAATTCGACTACGAACGTTAAATTTTTGAGAAACTTTTTCATGACAATTTTATTTACTCTCAGAATATTTAAACGAAATCTGTTGAGAGGAAGTTGCCGAATAAAATTTTTTTTTGATTTTTCCTTTTGTTGTTTGTAGATGTCTAACCTGGGATCTGAACCGTGGCCTCATGTCTAATTAGCCAACACACTACCAGCTGGACTGGGATGACTTTTGTAGCAAAATACGCAACTTCAGAAAAAACTTGTAATTTTCTTCATATGCTACGTTGATCAAGGATTACAGGATGGATGACATAAATGGAGTTTTCCCAACAAAGCTTATAGTTATCAGCTCAGTAGCATATGAGTAACTTCATAAAATAATTAACAATTACACGTACTTATTCAGGTAAAGAAATACTGATTGGCAAAAGAAATATTCACTTTAAAAATCTCTTCTTTGTAATAGGCGTTAAGCAATGCTTTTCTTGAATAACAATCAGTTTCCTTTTGTAATAGAAGTGAGCGTCAAAAGAAATTGTACACTATGGATAAAATTCTAACAATCACTAAACTCAACTTTTACCGCTTAAGGAGAATGCACGAAAAAATTTGATAATATTTTGAAATTTTTTGTAAGTTTTTTTTTGTTTCAATTTTAAGCTCTGGCAGTGAAACAATTTTAAAATTAAAAATAACGGTAATTTAATAATGTATATATTTTTTAATGTACAGCTTCTTTTGACATACACTGTATCTTTCTATGTTTCCTTCTTTATTTTTGTATGCAGTAACGTTTAGCACAGTGAGTAGCATTTAAAATTTAATTTAAGAATTTCAAAAATTATTAAATCGTTGCTAACTGAATTGAAAATTTCCTTCATAACCCTGTGCCGTATTAAATTTATTCAAATTATTCCATTCTATTGTGTACTCTAATAGCTACTGCCACTGTACTTAACTAAATTCTTCAGCGTATAAAGCGACTGAGGGTTTGTAATTAAAAAGAGGGGTAAACTAAACTTTATTTCGTATTCGAAAATCAAAGCAAAAGTGTTACATTTAAAATCACAAGAGAAATGAAAGGAATCAGTGGCTGAAACGTGTTTAACCCCAGAGTTAAAACAATCTTTTGTAACTAAAAAAGGAAGCCAACAATGGAATTAAATAAAAACTATTGAATAATAAAAAAATTTCACTTCTTATAGCCTTTAATAGTGTTTGATTTCCTCCTCTCCCCTTTTGTAATACAGCTCTCGCATACAATCACCACCAGAAACGCCAACATCATTCGAATGCTTAATATTAAGTTTGTTAACAGCTTAAATGAGTAGGGCTTTGTGAAAATTTTTAGAATATTTACTTAAGGTAATTAACATACTTTTAAGTTTGTTTAGCAAGAACAAAAAAAATTTGGAAATTAGTTTCATGCTGCTACAATTTGTTGCAGCATCCAGTACTTTTCTATTGTATTGTTATGGCCACACTTTAAATTATTAAAAATATTTCCTTATAATGGTTGTTTTAAGTGCCCCAAATTATGAAAATTCTTTTCGTAATTGTTTGCTTTTGGTAGGAGAAATTGTTGGCTGAGAGGAATTTTCATTTGGGAAATAGAAAGAATTTAAATTGAGAATTTATTTTCATAATGAATCCAAAAGATAATGGGGCTATTAAGGCACTATGATTGCAATGCCAAACATATTTTACGCTGGCCATTATAAAGACCAGTAAGTAAATCTATGGCTAAATATGTAATAAGATTAAAACAAAGCCGGTCGTAGGTTACGCTATGAGGTACCTTTTTTTGATTATTAAGTTTATCTTTATGTTTTGGCGATGGTTTGATAGATTCGCCTGTGGGAGAATAATCTTTACGAATACGACATTTTTTCTGTTATGTATGTTATGTTAGGCTCCCAGAGACTAAAAATAAAGAGGTCAAAAGGTATGGGGTACCTTCCCCAGCGCAAATGGCGATAACAAAATGAAAACACAAGAAAAAACCTATTAAAGCCTATTAAAGCCGAGAACTGACAAAGAGAAAAGAAAACAAAAGACTCGGAGGAAGAAAAAGATAGGGAATAAAAAAATCATCTCACCAACCAGCCAACCAACTTGGGGTTTGAAACGAGGCCTAACGTTTAATAAGCCATCACAGTACCTACTAGACCAGAGTACAATACCCAGTCAAAAATCCATACAGCACCCTTACTACCTCTAGCTGACATAATGTGTTTTCGATCAAATTTACTTTCTAACCATAATTGGTCATTACAATCCTTTAGTTAAGATTACAACCTAACTTCTCACGCCGCCCATGTTGTGTGTGCGCATTTTATGCATGAGTGGCGGGACCTACAGTATAATGTTGATTCCGAACGACATATTTGGCAAACTTTTCGTGGCATTTTTTTTTTTTTTTTACTTTCAGAGTTTTTGCCAGTTGACTGTCAAGAGGAAGTCACCGAAAGAAATATTTCTTTTAATATTTCGTTTTGTTTAATATGAGTGAGCAGAGATTAGAACCATGGGCTCTCGAGCAAAAACTGTAACTCTCCGCTTGGAACATATCGCAAGTTACTGAAATCCTGCTTTTTAGAGGAGACAAATGGAACGGAAACAACTTTCACTGCTGATGACAGAAATTTCTTCTCCAGAAACATGATTCTACATACTATACATACATACATACACAATTGGTCATTGCAACCCTTTAGTCAGGATTACGACCTAGCTTCTCACACCACTTATGTTGTGTGAGGTTATTTTTATACATCAGTGGCGAGACCTATAGTTTAAAGTCGAATGCGAACTACAGATTTTTGAGAAACTTTACATTGGAATTTGACTTATTCTCAGAGTTTTTGCCAGAAGTCTGCTGAGAGGAAGTCGCCGAAAAAATATTTTTTCATATTTCGTTTATTTGGAGTTGGGGTTTGAACTGAAGCCTCACGTCTAATAAGCCAACACAGTGCCTACTATACCACGTATTCTCCATATGAATAATACGTCTCTTCTTAACGTCAATCGACTTTAAATGTAAATTCTTTAAAAGAAAGAGGAGTTAAGGATAAAATACACAATTGTTTACACATTACACTATAGTATCAAAAAAGTAATGAAAAACTAGCCACATTCCATTGCCTTTCGAGTAATTTAAAAACTTTGAATTCGTAATTAACATCAAGAAAGGCTTTCTTGCATTCAGCATAAGTATTTCACAAACTAAATGCACTCAATTTTAATGATTATCTTACAGTGCAATAGTTACATCGCTTACCATCCTACCAATGGTTTTATTTTTAGTCTTTCCCTAATTTATATCTCTCAAATCATTTAACTGCCGGTCTTTAGAAAATTACCAAGATCTTCTCATTGCTATACAGTATAGAGCTTATAAAGTTTACAAAATTGACACAAATTTGCATGTAATTACTCACAGTATTTAGTGAATGGTTAACACCATGTCTAATGACGATATTTTAATGCCACTTAAACAAGACCATCAAATGATGGTCAAAATGGTGGTGATGAGGATACTATTGCTGCTGCTTTTAATAGCTACTTGAAGTGTCGAAAGCATAGACAAACTCGTTCTAAAGAAATGCAAATTCTGTTAAGTATTCCAAAAGAAATTAAAAAATATAAGAGGAATTTTAAGTTTGTTCAAGTAAAATAAATAAAAAAAACTGACTGTTTTTATGAACCCTGAAATAGAATATTTATTGTCATCCCTTAAGCGATAAGTATTTACATAAGTTTACATGAATATTTAAGAAAAATACATTTGGACTTTATAACAGGCATCAAAATTAGTTGAAAAACTAGGGTACCGCAAAGCTCTATTCTATTTTATTAATTTCATACTGCTGTGGTACTTTTCACATGTCAGAAAGATTTATCACGCATAGCTTTTTGACAATAACAATCCCGGATTGGGCTTGTGTAAACAGGGCATGCTATGCCTAATATTAAGCAATGAATATTTCACTTCACTTGACATTAAGTAAGGAACAGTGTTGTAAAACGACTTGTTTTCAATCAATCTATTGCATCCCTACAATCCCTCCCCAACTTGTAACGGGTGATTTTTTAGCTATTATCTTTTTGGCAACACTGGTTTAAACAGCTCATGCACGTTTCGTGTTTTGTTTCACTGTCAAACATCTTCAGTTTGGTCTATAATTTAACGATGAAACGTCTTACAAACGAACAACGCTTGCAAATCATTGAATTTTATTATCAAAATGCGCGCTCTGTTAAGAAAGTTCATCGCGCGCTTCTTCCATTTGATGGTCAGTTTAATCGACCCACTGAAGCGGTTATTCGGGCTATTGTGACTAAATTTCGCACCAAATTTACATTGTTGGACATTAAACCCCCAACACGCTTACGTATAGTGCGAACTGGAGGAAATATCTTAATGATGATCATCAATTATAGATTCGTCGCCGTTCGCAGCAATTGGGCCTCTGTCACTCAACAACGTGGAAAATTTTCGGAAGGATTTAGGTGTGAAGCCTTTCAAAATACAGCTGGTGCAAGAATTGAAGCCGAACGACCTACCGCAACGCAGAATTTTTGGTGAATGGGCTCTTGAAAAGTTGGCCGAAGATCCACTTCTTTATCGAAAAATTGTGTTCAGCGACGAAGCTCATTTTTGGCTCAATGGATACGTAAATAAGCAGAATTGTCGATTTTGGAGTGGAGATCAGCCAGAAGCATTGCAAAAGCTGCCAATGCATCCAGAAAAAGTCACAGTTTGGTGCGGTTTATGGGCTGGTGGCATCATTGGAGAATACTTTTTCAAAGATGCTGCGAATCGTAACGTAACTGTGAATGGTGAGCGCTACCGTGAGATGATATCCAACTTTTTTTGCCCAAAATGCAAGAGCTTGACTTGCATTACATGTGATTTCAACCAGACGGTGCCACATGCCAAACAGCACGCGTAACAATGGACTTATTGAGAGGCGAGTTCGGTGAACATTTTATTTCACGTTCGGGACCGGTCAATTGGCCGCCTAGATCGTGCGATTTAACGCCTTTAGACTATTGTTTGTGGGGCTATGTTAAAGCTCATGTCTATACAGACAACCCCGCTTCAATTGACGCATTGGAAGACAACATTGAAGCATTTATTCGTGAGATACCGGCCGAAATGTTGGAAAGAGTATGCCAAAATTGGACTAAGCGGATGGACCATTTGAGGCGCAGTCGCGGTCAACATTTGCATGAAATAATCTTCAAACATTAAATTATATGGACCGTACTATCAATTCAAATAAAGATTTCATGCATTTTTCTGAATTTTATGTTTTTTTTTTGCAACATTTTCCTATAGCTCTTAAAAAATCACCCATTAGATCACGATACTGTTCGATTTCGATAAGGCTAACTTCCAATGAAATCGCTGTAGCCTCGTAGGTAATGTGTTGGTGTATTAGACGTGAGACCATAGTTGAAAACCCAGATCGAATATCTCGAGCGAAAAACAAAATATGAAACAATATTCCTTCTGCGACTTCCTCTCTATAGATTTCTGGCGTAAGTAAAATAAAATAAATAAAAATTACCATGAAAAATTTCTTAAAAATCAGTCGGAGTCAACTTTAAGCCGTAAGTCTCGCCGCTTATGTATAAAATTAACACACACAACATGGGTGGTGAGAAAAACTAGATCGTAATTCTGGCTGAATTAGAGCCCCATTTTCATTTTTGAACACTTATGAACACAATCTGTTGTGATTACCACCGCTGAAATTACTTGCCTAGAAGGAAAACTCTTTGCAACAGCATGGTATTATGTTAGCTAGATGCTGTGAGTCTCTAGTCCATGTTCATGGATTCAAAAAGAAAAATAAGTATTTTATATGTTCTTATATTAGATTCTTAATATTCTTTTGTTTTTAATTGTCCTTTCAATTCTTTTTTAATTACATCTCCTGCAGCCTTATTACTTTCAAACTGCAATAGTTGCATCAGGTTGTTTGCACTCTGTTCGATGAGATGCCCTTCAATTCCTTTTACTTTACAATATGCGATGTAAATGGCACCGAGTCTTTGGGGAAATGTGAGAAAAAATACTGAAATAAACCTGATGGAAATAAAAAATAAAAACTGTTTTAAATTTTCTTTTCCTCTACTTCTTCTTCTTCTTATATTTTCAAATGCAAATTAAAAGCTGTTGGCTGTTTAGTTTGGTTCCTGGGAATATGAGACATTATTATGCCCTAAAGGGTTTTAAACTGTCATGGGTAAGTCCTATGATATGATTATTATACGGAGAAATGCTGCTTGTAAAGCCATCAGCATAAGTTTCTGAATAATTTTAAAGAGTTATATCGTGTCTTCAATCAAGACTAAGAACTATAATCACTCGGCTTGACAAATTCTCTAAAAAAGAAAAAGAAATACATACTGTAAGCCAGCAATCGATCTTAACCGACTGTAGTATTCTTAGTTATTTTAATTTTTTTTTCTTGCTTACAGCAGCTGCTGACAGTATTTTATATTAAAAGTAGAGGTGTCTGCATCTGTAGTGTATCGTTATTGGTTCATTAGAAACGAAGAAGGACAGAATTTTAATCGTTATTGTAAAATCTATAATTTCTTCTGTTTTAAAGACGAAATTAATTCCACATGAAAACTTTGCAGAAGAACTGAATTATAAATTTCACAGGTTATTGCTTTAAAGCGTGAGTACATGGATCCCGCAGGGTGCTATAAGATGGATAAAAAAGAATGAAGTTCTTTGCTTTTATGTGAATCAAAATCGGATATCAATTGTTTACCTTTGTTAATCTTTAAAATAAATTACTTGGTCTTTAGCGAGTAAAATTAAGACAATGGAAAATAAAGAAAATGCTGACATCTTGGTACAAAAGGAATTCACCAGTTAAAAACCGTTAGAATGATGTAAAATTGATTTAGTGGAGTAGCTCTGTCGCTACTTGAGTTATGAATGTTACAAGCTCTGTACTTTCGACAAAGTAGACTCAATACAACGAAGAAAAATGGCAGATAGAGTAACTAAATTAGCAATTCTAGCATGGAAAGAATATATTTAAAAGCATGGTTCTATCCAAGAAAATGAAAATCAATCATATTGTACACGACCTTAATATTATACGATCCAAGATTGGATACAATCTTAAGAAGATGTAGCAGATGATGTGAATACTTTCATCGAACAAATTAAAACTCCATGAGCTTAAATGCAACATTGATGTGTTCAGGAAAGTTGAAATCAATATTTACTTTATCATGCTTAGTAGGCCATACTACATTAAGCGTTGGCCTATCAATAACTACAGCATCCGATTTGATCGTTCTTGAAACGATCTGAAAACTTGATTGAATATTTCAAAAATCGTTTAAACGATTTAATGTCATGTAAAGTAGACTATCGAAGTCGCCATAGTCTATCAGTAGTCTAGTAGGTTGGTTCAACCAATGAATCAAATATTTCTTTCGGCGACTTCCTCTCAACAGTCTTTTGGCAAAAATTCTAAGGGCAAATAAAATTACCATGTCATTCGGAGTCGACATTAAGCAGTAGGTCCCATCACTCACGGATGTAATTAAGACACACTAAATGGGTGATGTTCAAATCTAGCTTGCAATCCTTAATTAAATGAGAGAAGCTTGCGGCGTACTAGAGATGAACATTGAGAAATAAAGTTATTAACACCCTTTTTCTTCTCGACGGAACCATAACATCTGTAGAAGTGCTTATACGAGTAAGCGAAGCTACACCACATGCTTGCACATGACGCAATGAACGTGTGCAGAAACGCATTGCAGATGACTCTTAATATGTGAGTAGTTGATTGGTACTTTTCCTCTTTATTTTAGTCAAGCTTGGTAATTTAGAAAGAGTCGTACTCAGCTTTAGGTTTGTGGACCTCCAATAAATAGTTTTGACGGATGGAAAGAGTTCAACGGTGGAAAGAGGTGCACCATATAAGAGAAACCACTTGATATGGGCGATTATCAGAGATTATTCTAGCAGCAGTTTCGCAAATTAATTGAACTGGTTATAAAAAATTATGGTTTTTAGCTCAATGTAGCAATCAATACTGAAATTTTAATTTCACTTGAGAGATTAAAAAGAAAAGTTTTAATTTTAAAAATAAAATAAAACGTTTACATAACGCTAAATAGGCCATTAATCTACAAAACAAAGCAAAACTTTTTAATGAGAATAATTTCAAATCGTCTTGACTGACTGTCGCATAAAAATAAATTTCAAATTGAGACAATCTTTTAACACCTACGCGTTTCTGTCTCTTCTCTAATTTTTTTTCACAATTGTTTTATGTTTTGTTGACACTCTGTTTGAATTTTTCTTTTTGTTTTTTTTTTTCTTTCTTAAGAAACCATATTTACTCATAACCACTCTATTTACCGGAGCCATAAAAGTATTGGCATCTGTTGCCGAAATACCAGCACGTAACAGAAAATAACGTCAAGAAAAGAAAAACATTTTTAAAGAAATTTATGAATCTCCACACAAAAACAAAAAAAAAACTGCTTCTCTACGCTGTATTTTTTAAAACGCCAAGAACTTTTTACATTATTTTCGTTTCGTTTTTTTTTTTTCTTTTTTCTCTTTATGCTCACATAGATTTTCAATATTTCGTAGAAAATACAATGTCGTGATGAAAAATTTCCGTTTGAATGCCAAAGTAGTAATGGAAGGAACAATTTTTAATGGAATTAAAATAATATTTTTCAAATGTACATCAAGGAGAAGTAGTAGGTACTCAGCAATGTCAACCTTCTAATGGCGAAAATCAAAAAAGAAAATTTTCGAAAAGTAAAACTTTTAACTTCAAAAGTTAAATAATTTACTTAAGGAAAGTTTGAAAAAATTCTGTAGAATTCTTTTCAAAGTCATATTGGTTTACCCACATAACAAAATAATCACAGATGACAGAAAGTTAACAATTCAAATTAATAATAATTGGATTATTTGGCGTGTGATTGTTGGATATCTTTTCATTGCCTCTCTTAAGAGTATATGGTTTACATGGTTTCTGGTTCTGTTAACACATGTAATATAGTGTGGAACTAGTCCCTAGAGTATGGTTGAGCTCAGCTCTTTGAGCGTTTCACTATAGCGTCATCTTTATTGTACATACAGCTCTTGCCCCTCAGGCTGCCTTAGCTTTAATTGTATATTTGCTCTAGCGCAGCCCATACATTCCTTAAATACACGTATAACACACAAATCTATTTTTAATTAACAGTGGCTTCCCATAGATATCTATAGATTTTGAAAGAGGTAAAAACTGTCGTCATAAATACCTACTTACTTACTTACTGATCATTACAATCATTTAGTTAGGATTACGACCTAGTTTCTCACACTAACCATGTTGTGTGTGTTAATTTTATACATGAGTAGCAAGACCTACAGCTTAAAGTCAACTCCAAACGACAGATTTTTTTTGAGGTACTTTTCATTGCAATTTTACTTAGTCGCAGAGGCTTTGCCGTAAGATTGCTGAGAGGAAGTCGCCGAAGAAATATTTTTTTAGATTTCGTTTTATTTGCGATATATGACTTGGGGTTTGAAGTCGCCGTGGTCTAGTAGGTAGTGTGTTGGCTTATTAGACGAAAAGCTAGGGTTCGAGCCCCAGGCCAGACATCAAAATAAAATACAAAAAGTATTTCTTCGGCGACTTCCACTCAGCAGATTTCTGGCAAAAACTCCGAGAGTAAATAAAATTGCCATGAAAAGTTTCTCAAAAATCTGTCGTTCGGAGTCGACTTTAAACTTTAGGTCCCGCCACTGATGTATAAAATTAACACACACAACGTAAGTGGTGTGAGAAACTAGGTCGTAATCCTGACTGAAGGGTTGTAATGACCAATTATGTATGTATGTATGACTTGGGATTTGGAACGCGACATCACATCTAATAAGTCAACGCATCAACTACTAAACTACGGCGACTTCAAATATGGTTACACGTTGAATTATTCCATAATGTCCCACATATTTATGTCTTATCCTCATCGAATGGCCTCTTTGAATAAATTTACCTCCTGTTTTGTTTTGCCATAGAGGCTGAAGGACAGATACGAGCAAGTCTTGTAATTCAGTTTTCATATCCTCAAAGGACTTATCTTTTACTAGCTCGTATTACCTGCTCCCCCAGTTACTTATTTATTTTTTTTTTACTAGAAAACAACTTCAAATTACAAATACATACACTTGCTAACATAGTATATAATATGTAGTCCAACATGTGGCGAATAATAATAGAACGTCCTCAAGGCATCAAAATTTTGCTTCGATTCCAATTCCTCTAGCTATTATTAAGCTAATTAGTGCCTTATTTTTGATCGGATATTAGTGAACATATTAATATCACTCGCGTCTTGTACTTACTTCCATCATAACACTGTTATCTGCTTGAAGAATTGAACTGCGAGAAGGGAAATAAAAACAACAATTGGATACTAAAATTCTCGAGATTTCCATTGTCTTCAGTTAATTCGTACAGCACAATCTTATAAAGCCGAAGCACTAATAGCACCTTAAAAGCTAAAACAGCAAAGTAGGTTGCTTGACAAGGCTTTCTGAATATTAATTAAGTTAACAAGGATAGCATACAACTGTATTAGTAACAGCTTCTGATGAAAAAAAGCTCTGCAGGAAAGAATAGAAAGAACTAAAGGTTAAGTTAGATTAATAGTAGCCGTAGTCTAGTCGGTAGTGTGTGGACCTATTAGACGTGAGGCCATGTTTCAAACCACAGGTCAGACATCTCGAACAAAACAAAATACAAAAAAATTTAGCGACTTCCTTTTAGCAGCAGCAATTGGTCATACGGAGTAGACTTTAAAATATAGATCCCACTACTCATGTATACAAATTAATACACACAACATCAGTGGTGTGAGAAGTTAGGTTGTAATGCTGACTGAAGGGGTGTAATGACCAACAATGTACATATGTATGCTAGTTAGGTAAAAATTATTTCTCAACTTAACCACACTATTTCAGTCCATTAATACTAGGATTCGTATACATAACCTTACTTCTTTCTCTCTTTGTAAGTAGCAATTATTTTAATAAATTGCGTTAAAAATTAAAGCACTTTCTCTTTCCTTTAAAACTTTTCTGAATAGCACTTTACTTGTGTTCGTCTTTAAACAAATGCTCATTTTTTTTCTTCTTCTTCTAAACTTTATAAACTACGAAGCAAATGTTGTTGTAACTCAATAGCACATCATTAAGGCCAAAGAGCACATGTTCAACACAAACCACCAAAAAAAAAACTGTTTGTCAGACAATTTCAACTACTTGAACAACGTTTCTCATGACCCTTAAAAAAAGGCAGAGTGAAAACAGAGATGAGGCTGCTACAAAATAATCGATGTTTAACACAAATACTCTCGTCGAAAGTCCCCCAAAATCTTAAATCTTTGTTTAAACACTGATTTTATTACACATTCAAATAGAAAATGAAATGAAAAGAAATGTAAAGAATAAGAATAAGAAATCAAAAGTAAAAACATCTGGTGCTATTTTAAAGTTGAGAATATTCATGGAGTTTGACAAATCTTGTCTGTCCCTTGTTATTTTTTTCTTTTTTTTTTGGTAACAGCCACAGCCAAAGTGCCTTTAGCCATTTAAATACTTTGTTGGGTACGTTTCGTTTTGTTTTCTTTCCGTTTTTCTTTACTTTCTATCATCTCACACCCCCTCAGTTAAGTGTCATTGTGTCATTGTATCCTCTTGGTAATTTTAGTTGCTTTAAGGATAATGTTTTTTCATTATTGTTTCTTCTCCTCCTCTCGCTTTTTGTTCTTTCTTTCTTCTCCTTGTGAACACTTGATAACCTTAAGGATATTTTCAATACGTAGGACGTAGAGCAACGCAAAGGGGGAGAGTAGGTGTTTATGAACAATGGCTACACTCCAGAGGCAAATCATTTATTATTAGCCGTGTAATTCACTGTATAAGGCTTGGGAATTTTATTGTTTTTCGATATTCTTCTTACAGTCGTAACAGTCTTAAAGTTGGTTGGATATTGTATTTCTTTTTGCTCTTGAAAATGCCATTTTCTTGCCTCAACTTTTTTAATAATTTTTGAATTTTATTGCGTCATAGCAGCAGTTAAGCTAGACTAAAAAAAAAATATTATTGGCTTAGTAATGAACATTAAAAGATAAAATTATTGTCTGCCAATTTATTGGAATTTTTCCTAAAGCCTTAATTACAAGAAATTGTCAATGATACCACTTCATTATGAATTTTATGCAAATGAGCACAAGTTTAGTGCCGTGGTTCCTTCGCATTGGCTCAATAGAAAATATGAGCCAATATATACGTTGTATAGTGACTTTATTAATCCAAAGATTGTTTCTTTCCTCAATCTATGATACACTGGATATACACAGAAGTCGTCAGTCCTATATTCATGCTAAAATGACACGGGTATGGAGCGAATTCCTCTGCAATACGATTAACCTCAACTTAATACAGCAGATACAACGATTCTTTCACATAATTATGAGTGAATTATGTACTACATCTACGTCGGCGTAGGAGATTATTTGACATTTCTTTCCGTTATATCTTTATTTTATCGGCTCAACAGCTAATATTGGTCAGCACCTAGCTAGCGTACTAGGCAATGAATAAACAGTGGCACGAACCGTTTATTGGTGACGTGAGTAACGATATCTTCAAGTGGATAACTGGATACATAACGCCGAACAGTGACGTCTCAGAAAACTTCAGAGCTAGTGAAACGGAAAAGAGGTCAACGACTATGAAGCTGTAGATGGAGACATTTTTTCATAGCCGGCAGATTATCGAAACGTTGCAGTGTCTTTCAAACGAAAGTATTGGCCATACAGACTGCTATGACGATTACGATGCATGGCCGTTTTAGAACTCTGGGAGTCTTTTAACATCATGCATAGTGTGACCATAAACTATTTCATGAAACTGCAGAGTGCATTAAGTGGCCAGATGCCGAAGTTTCAGGCGAATTTTCTACATTATTAACAGGCCTAGGTTTGGCAATATGGAAACGCCGCATAAGCATCTTCGGGTAGGGGCAAGATAGCGCAGAAGATTTGACCAAATAGAGAATACACTTAAAGTCTGCTTAAACTCCAATAGAAAAAAATCACATGGGCAGTATCTTTTGCGGAGGGTTCAGAAAGGACATGCATAGCATTGTGTTGTAAAGAAAGGCAGGCTTCTATCATGCAGTTGATCTCACTTGATAAAGTAGGATCTATCAGAAAGACGCCTTTCGCCATTCCTTGATGCTCTTGCTGAACGACTATATGAACTACATACATACATACATAATTGGACATTACAATCCTTCAATCAGGTTTACGACCTAGCTTCTTACAACACTTATGTATGTTATGTGTGTTAGTTTTACGCATGAGTGGCGGGGCCTAAAGTTTTTAAAGTCGACTCCGAACGACAGATTTTTTGAAAAACTTTTCATGGCAATTTTATTTACCCTCAAAGTTTTTGCCAGAAATCTGCTGAGAGGAAGTCACCGATGAAATATTTTTTTGTTTTGTTGGAGATGTCTGACCCGGGGTTATTATCAATACCTCTAGCTATCGAACATACTAGGGTCTCTGTGGGGCTATAGAGCTTCAGAAATAAGATCTCATGGGTACTATTTTTGCAATTGTTTTTGCTTTTGCTTGTCTCTAGAAATACATCAACATTGCAACCAAAAATATTAAAAATAACAAAAATATTCACAAAAATCAAAAGCAACAATACAAACTCCTTCTCCAACAACCCTTGTAAGACAAAGTCCTTTAATCATCAGTACAACGAATTCCACAAAAAATGAATAGAAAAACCATTAGAAAAATAATTCAAAACACGTGGTAAGGAATACTATGAGTATTTTTCAACGTTTATTTCTTTGCTTTCCTTTTCTCTTTTTTTTCTTAAACAAATATTTAAAAAAGAAATATTTCTAAAGGACAGACACATTCACTTAAAGCTGTTTACTTTCGATTTTTTTTTCATAATTTTTTTCTCTTATTTTGTAGGATGATTAATCAGCCAACAGGATATTAATAACCGGAAATATAATTACGTTGACAAAAATTAAAGAAAATATTTTCTCTCAATCCCACGAAATAAATTCATTTTCAACATGACAACAGCTTTTTTACGTTGTTGACTTAATGCAGCAACCATTTTGGGAGGGATTAGGGATTACGAATGTTCTTCTAAATGATTTATTAATAGATAATGATGAGAAATTATTTATTTATGCCACAATTTAATATGTATACGCTAGAAACGTTAGAAATTATGTTAAAATGAAATGAAAAAAAATACGTCTTAAATACATACATACATACATGTTATGTGACAAAGGTTGTAAATAGTTTTTAATTTGTATGCCTTTTGTGATGCTAAGTCTTTCGTCTTTAATTATACCGCAAGGTAATACTGTTAATAAAAGCCTTAATTTTATTCATCATTTTATTCAATGCAGCCAAAAGATGTGATCACCTATTCCATAAGCGCTCACTTACTTTTTAGATTCACTATTTGCTTACCATGCCTACTGCTTGTTGTACTTTTTTACTTGTCTTCTGGTAATATCAATCCCATAGGTTAGGTTAGTGGACTAGTTACCCGAAACATATCAGATAATGAACTGCATAAATAAAAAAATAAAAAATAAGTAAAAGGATTAAAGCTACACTGAGTTTTCTGAAGGAATTTTGTGGGACACTCACTTGTGCACGGTGACGAAATAATGAAAAAAGGTAATCAAAAGTGGCTTCATTGTTTGGTTCTTCTTTGTGGACATTTAGGAGAATGTCTACGCCCTCTACAGTGTAGTTTAAAAAGTAAATTTATTTTTCTTCCTAAGTGCACTGCATTTATCGTATTCAAAAGTTTCAGCGTCCTCCACCAATCAAACCGCAACCCCTTGAAATAACTTAGGATGAAATGGAACTGAACTTGTTGTAGAGAAGAGAAGTCACCTTAGTCTAGTAGGTAGTGAGTTGGTTTACTAGACGTCAGGCCACGGTTCAAATCCCAGGTCATACATACATACATCTGAAGCAAAACGAAATATGAAAAAATACTTCGTCGGCGACTTCCTCCCAGAAGATTTCTGGCAACAATTCTAAGAGTAAATAAAATTACCATGAAAAGTTTTTCAAACAACCTGTCGTTCGGAATCGACTTTAAATTGTAGGCCCCACTATTCATGATGTAAAGGGTGTTTTTTATAGAGGTATAGAACTAGCTATTGCTGCTGTAGAGCGTAGCGAATGAGTCCATCCGCCATCGAGCACAGGAATTGGATCTGTGTCCATCCACTTTATGGAAGATTTTGCGGAAGGATCTTGGTTTGCGTGCTTACAAAATCCAACTCGTGCAAGAATTGAAGCCAAACGATCATCAAGTAAGGCGTAGATTCGTCGAATGGGCCCAAAACGAGATTACCGTTGTTCCCGATTTTCATAAGCGAATTTGGTTTAGCGATGAAGCGCACTTCTGGTTGAATGGCTACGGCAACAAACAAAACTGCCGCAATTGGAGTGAAGGTAATCCTCAAGTGTATGTGGAAACACCGTTACATCCAGAAAAACTGACTGTTTGGTGCGCTTTATGGGCTGGTGGAATCATTGGTCCGTACTTTTTCAAAAACGATGGTGGCCAGAACGTTACAGTCAATGGTGATCGGTATAGAGCCATGATTACTAACTTTTTCATTCCTGAATTGAATAACCATGATGACCAGGAGATGTGGTTTCAACAAGACGGCGCAACATGTCACACAGCTCGTGCCACAATAGATTTATTGAAAGACACGTTTGGTGACCGCCTAATTTCACGTTTTGGACCTGTGAATTGATCTGTGACCAAGATCTTGTGATTTAACACCGCTAGACTACTTTCTGTGGGGATATGTAAAGTCATTGGTCTATGCGGTAAAGCCACAAACGCTTGACCATTTGGAAGACAACATTCGCCGTATTATTGCCGATATACGGCCACATATGTTGGAACAAGTCATCGAAAATTGGACGTCCAGATTGGACTACATCCGCGCCAGCCGTGGCGGTCATATGCCAGAAATCATATTTAAAATGTAATGCCACAAGATTATCTTTCGGATAAATAAAATTCATGTCAATCGAATAATCCATCGTTGTTTTATTGCAACTTAAAGTTCTATACCTCTATAAAAAAAACACCCTTTATAAAATTAATACACATAACATAAGTGGTGTGAGAAATTAGGTCGTAATCGTGACTAAAGGATTGTAATGGCCAATTACGTATGACTTTCTAGACGAAATTGCAAGTCTAAAACCTCTGCTCAGATGTTTTGAAAAGGAAAAATAGTTCTTCCAGCAAACCCCAGAAGATTGCTAATCTTCCGTCAAATGTACTGAGTATCTTCATGAACATTTAAAGTTGTCACGTAATCCAACGCCATTTCAGTTGTAATATCCAGACCAAGTCGTAGTTCAAATAAATATTCGGATTCCTTACCCAGGTATTGAAAATTTTATCATCTGCATTGAGTTTCAGCTTGTGCCTGGAAAATAGTAATCAAGTTTCATGTTTCATCAACTGTTTGATCTTTCCTGCCACCTGAAGCTTTAGTAATATTTCATTGAGATTAATAACTTTAAAGTCTAGACCAACTTTTACTACGGTCGCCGTAAAGCAATTCAATCAAGTTTTCAAAGCTTCTGGTATAAGCACAGATTTGGACTCTAAAGGACTCTCGCTTCAATATTTATGGCCGAAAGTCAAAGTCGTCGTAGTCTGGCAGTGTGTTGGTCTAGCATTTCGAAAAACGAAATACGAAAAACATATTTGTGTAGGAAACTTCCTCCTAACAGGCTTCCGAAACAAATTCTGGTCCCACCACTAGTGGATAAGGTTAACACATACAACATGGGTGGTGTGAGAAGCTAGATTGTAATCCTGATTAAAGGGTTGTAATGACCAATTACAACTGATAACTGTAGAGTATCATCACGATTTATGCTTACAACAGCGAGGAAAGGTATTTTATAATCTGATATAGAAATCCTTTAAAGTTCCGTGAAATTCCATAAAAGAAATCTCTTAAAAAGGCCAGAGGAGGGTTATGGCTGAAAGAGCATAGAGCTAAAATAACTTCTTACCGGTTTTAAATGGTTTTAGTACGTGCAGAGCTATACTTTCTCAAAGAAATTTTCAAAATACTCTTCTTTTTTTGCAAATCTTCCTTATTTTAGTGGGTTAAAATAAGCACAAGTATTATTTACTGCTTGGAGACCATCTAGCGAAATATTTAAGCATGATATACATTTGGTATATGTCTTTACTAAAATCCTCATGGTTGTTGTCCGCACTACTAAAAGTGAAGCTTTATAGAAAACTTTAATTACGAGAACTACACATTCTTACAAACTGAAAATCAATGTCAAGAATTAAAAATGCAAGCGTTTCTTATTTATTTATGATAGTTGAAGTATCGTTTATTTCAAAACTTAATAGAAAAAAATTAAAACAATAACAAGAACATGTTTTATGAATAAATTTATGTTTATGTTTGTTTTGTTTTGTTTCAAAAGGGAAACGATGAAGGTTTAAGCCATTAATATTAGCATGTCTTAAAGCAAAAGAACCGTATGTTTATAACATATGTATGTAAGTATGTTCATTTTATGAATATTTATTAATGAAAACCAAAAGAAACTATTTCATGGCTTCAAGTGAGTCTGTATTTGAGTCATGAAAGAATATTTTTTTAATTTTTTTTTTCATTTTTTCATTAAAATTGAAGCATTCAAGAGCGCTGTGAAAGAATATCAATGTTGATTAGCTGCAACAAAGCTTGTAATAAGCAGGTTAAAATAAAAACAATTTCTTTTTCAATTGTAATTCTCTTCTTCTTCTTCTGTGAATGAGGAAAATTTCATTTCATAAAGAAAGAAACGCTTTCATTTTTAATAATGGAATGTTTTAATCAAGACAGCAACTAACAACGTAGAGCAACAACAGCAACGGCTGTAGAATTAAAGTTGTCTCTACGTGCAGGTCACGTATATGTATGTATGTTACCCGGTAAAACTTCAAGCCTGGTTATTACGGCCATAACAATATAAACAATGTGTAGAATCATGTTTAAGTCGGTAGATATTAAAGTTCAAATCCACCAAAAAAAAAAGAAATCAAAACCTCGTTCTCTTACACTTTTTTAAAGAATGAATGAATTGAAGAAAAAAGTAAAAATTGAATTTCATTCTACTTCCACTTCTTCTGTTTACTTTTTATACATACACATGTATGTATGTGAACTGCTCTTGCTCTTCTAAGCCCTTTTTAATAAATTTTCGAAATAAAAAAAATGTATTTCACAGATGCTTTACAGACAGAGCGCTTTATAAACAGAGTGTCAATGTTAATGTTATTGTTCATCTATACATACATACATACATATATGTGTGTGTGTGTGTGGGTTTATAACAATAACATGTGAAAGCGGTGTAAATTAGCACAAGAGCCAAGTTTATTTTAACAACAACAACATCATCATCCACAACATTATCCAAACAACAAAAACAAATAAAAGTATCAATGACAGGTAAATTTTGTGAACCAACGTGTGCTTAAATACAAATTCGTTCATTTACTTTGAAAGCATTGCGACAAACCCAGACACAAATTAAAGATACGCCATCTGATGTACTGTCTGTCGTTCATACATACATAGGTACGCGATTAAGGAACAGTGGTGGGATTTCCAAAAAAAAAATGTTAAGCAATTAACAGTATTTTACGCATTCTTTTTTTTGGCCTTTGGAGGCCTATTTACCAAGTTCTAGATACTTACTGCAGATAAGATTTTATGAGAAAATAGTGGTTTCCGGAAGGATTTTCAACTAAAAAACAGTTACATAGATTAGGTCCATGCTCTATGTATTATTATTTTTACATTTTATTCAAACAGACTTCTGAATGGAAAACACTAGAAAGGAAAGGCGTATTACCGAATACAATTGAAATCATCATAGGTTTGTACACAAAAGCAGAATTATCAGGAGGTATCAGGCAATTATTTTACACCTACACTGGAGTAAAGAAAGCCTGTACTCTGTCGTTATTGTCTAACTCATCTCCATGTACCTAAGATTTTTCGAAGACCGCCGTTATAGGCTTTTTACAGGACCCCAGCAGCGAGCTACTTCTACCACCGTCGATAGATATTCAAAGGCTACTCATAGCTGCTCTGCTTCTTGCCCCGGATCCGTCAATCAGTAAGTTAATGGGGATAGCAAACGAATTCAGGCCGGCACACGTATCAGCAATCAAGAAATGTATCGAGCAAATGCGTTAATCATCTTTTTCTCAAGAATATTGCTAAGCATTGGAATCCAGGAGAGACTGGCCCCATCCAGTCCAAAGGTTTTTATGGTGTGGTGTTCTCACAATCAAGAAACAACCGGGGTTTACACCAGAGAATCCCGAAGTCCCTCAAAATTGTATGGTATATAGATAAATTCGTATTGGACTCTCTGTCTACATTGAGTGGTGCATTAAAATGTTTTATCCAACGTAGCCTAACATATTTTAAGAAGGCCCTTAGAATTGAATGGTATACCGATAGATTCCGACTGGACTTTCTGTCAATATATGCTTTAAAAAGTATTATCCAAAGTAGCCTAACATTTTTTGGTTTATTTGGGAAATAACCAGACTTGCAAGAAAAATTATATGAGAGTAGGCTAACACGCTTTAATTGATAATATCATGCTATCAATTTTATTGCACAATCCTTTTCCTATAAAAATCAGTTTTATTCCCTACTCGTACTTCAATTATTTCTAGTATGGCAACTTCTAGAATTTTACTGTTCTTGTTACTCTTTTCTTTAACATCTTTCGTTGTCATACTATGTTGTTCTCTTATTTTAATTTGTTATTGTAATGTCGCCTTAGTCCAGTAGGTAGTGTGTTGGCTTAACCCCAGGTCATACAGCTCCAACGAAACAAAATATAAAAAAATATTTCTTCTACGATTTCCTCTCAGCAGATTTCTGGCAAAAACTCTGAGAGTAAAATGAAGTTTCTCAAAAATCTGTAGTTCGGAGTCAACTTTAAAGTGTAGGTTCTGCCACTCATGTAAGAAATTAACACAGACAACATAAGTAGTATGAGAAGCTAGGTCGTAATCCTGGCTGAAGGGTTGTAATGGCCAATTTTACTGTTGACTTGTTCTTGTTAATCGTTTCTTTTAAATTTTTCGTTGTTATACTATATAAAGGGTGATTTTTTAAGAGCTATAGGAAAATTTAAAAAAAAGACATAAAATTCAGAAAAATGCATGAAATCTTTATTTGAATCGATGTACGGTCCATATAATTTAATGTTTGAAGATTATTTCATGCAAATGTTGACTGCGACTGCGCCTCAAATGGTCCATCCGCTTAGTCCAATTTTGGCATACTCTTTCCAACATTTCGGCCGGTATCTCACGAATAAATGCTTCAATGTTGTCTTCCAATGCGTCAATTAAAGCGGGCTTCTCTGTATAGACATGAGTTTTAACATAGCCCCACAAAAAATAGTCTACAGGCGTTAAATCGCACGATCTAGGCGGCCACTTGACCGGTCCCGAACGTGAAATAATCCATTGTTACGCGTGCTGTGTGGCATGTGGCACCGTTTTGTTGAAACCACATGTCATGCAAGTCAAGCTCTTGCATTTTGGGCAAAAAAAAAAGTTGGATATCATCTCACGGTAGCGCTCACCATTCACAGTTACGTTACGATTCGCAGCATCTTTGAAGAAGTACGGTCCAATGATGCCACTAGCCCATAAACCGCACCAAACTGTGACTTTTTCTGGATGCATTGGTAGCTTTAGCAAAGCTTCTGGCTGATCGTCACTCCAAAATCGACAATTCTGCTTATTTACGTATCCATTGAGCCAAAAATGAGCTTCGTCGCTGAACACAATTTTTCGATAAAGAAGTGGATTTTCGGCCAACTTTTCAAGAGCCCATTCACCAAAAATTCTGTGTTGCGGTAGGTCGTTCGGCTTCAATTCTTGCACCAGCTGTATTTTGAAAGGCTTCACACCTAAATCCTTCCGCAAAATTTTCCACGTTGTTGAGTAACAGAGGCCCAATTGCTGCGAACGGCGACGAATCATCATTAACAGTGGCCGATACAGCTGCAATATTTTCTTCAGTTCGCACTCTACGTAAGCGTGTTGGTGGTATAATGTCCAACAATGTAAATTTGGTGCGAAATTTAGTCACAATTGCCCGAATAGCCGCTTCAGTGGGTCGATTAAACTGAACATAAAATGGAAGAAGCGCGCGATGAACTTTCTTAACAGAGTACGCATTTTGATAATAAAATTCAATGATTTGCAAGCGTTGTTCGTTTGTAAGACGATTCATGGTTAAATTCTAGACCAAACTGAAGATGTTTGACAGTGAAACAAAACACGAAACGTGCGTGAGCTGTTTAAACCAGTGTTGCCAAAAAGGTAATAGCTAAAAAATCACCCGTTAGTTCTGTTATTGTAACTGAATCTATGTTTGATCGCATTATCGTAATTTTTTTATTACTTTGTTATTGTTTCCTTTCCACTGTTCTTTTTTATAGTAAACTTTCAGTATTTCTTATGTCTTCTCAACAATATTATACAGATTTTTTGAATTTTGAATTTTTTTATATTTTTTTTTTCATTTTTTTCCCATTCAAACCGCTGTGCATTGGTGATGCTTTAAAGATGACAAGTATGTACAGGTAGACTGTTATTGCAGTTCATAAATTAAATTTTTTTCTCTTTTTTTTTGTTTGTTTAAAAATGTACTTAAATTATTAAGACAGACGGACATAAATATATCCGAACATACACTTGCCATCACTTATTTCTTGTTTTTTTTTTTTCTTGAAAAGTTTTGTTAAAAGTTTATTGATTTCTATTTTTATTGCTTTTTTGCTTTTGTTTTTGCAGGTATTTTCTGATATTATTTTTCGTTTTTTCTGGGTTTTTTTTTGTTATTAATTAAATAAAAAACTAATAAAATACAAATGATAGAAAGCGTTTAAATAAAGTAAATAAAATAAAATAAAATAATTTTATTTATTGTATTATAACTTTATTATCATGGAGTTAAATTTGGCGTTTAAGCAATTTAACAAAGATTTCAATTAAATTCGTACGAGTAACGAAGAAAGTTTTTTTATCTTTTTGAAGAAATTTTATTAGCAGTTAACAAATAAGAAAATTATAGAAATAAAAAATAAACATGGAATAGAAATTGTTGTTTCTATTAACAAATTTCATTAAAAAAATTTTTATACAAAATTTGTTGAAAAAAATTTCTTGTAAAATTTGTTGAAGATAAAAAACAAACACACACACACGTCTTTATTACTTTGTATGTATGTATGTATTTTTGCATCAGATATTATCTAAACAATTACTGAAGCATTCCATTCAGTTTTTCATTTTCCATACGTAGCTTTCAACACTTCTCTCCTGCAGTATTCAACGTCTGTTAAGAGTGTAAAATTAGAAAAAAAATTTCTTTAAGTTTTTCAAAATTAATTTTATTTGTTGTTGTTATTGTTGGTGTTGTAGGGAATTATTTTTCATAATTTGTTTTTAACTACCACATATACTTTGTTGTTGATGTTTTTTTTTTGTTGTTGTTGAACACCTTTTTATTGCATAGCTGTCTGGTTTTTCACTTATTTTATGGCATTTCTTTTCTTTATGAAGCGTATGCCATGAAAATCGTAAGTCGTTATTCAATACAAAGATAAGTTTTAAATTAAAAGACTAACAAACACTTGGGTTCAAATGTAATGATTTTGTAATGAAAATAATTATGAAAACTTTAACGGTATGGATTACGTTTTAATTGCTTATATAGTGAGTTGTACGCAATGAAATGGCGTTGATTTTCATTTAAATATTTCATCAAATCTAAAGTAAATTATTTTTTTTTTACCAGAATCATCTTTTCATGCCGATCACTAATGTTCGTATAGCGGTTTGGCTGCCTCAAGAAAAAATAGAGATCGAATAGAGATTAGAAATTTTGAATCTTAATCGAGGAATTGAAATTCTTCTATACCATTTGAAGTTTATGGTATTTCATCGTCTATAAGGATAGTAAATATGTTTTTTAATACTATTGAGTAAGAGGCAATATTGTATTTAGCTTGGCAGCCCAATATCACTTCAGCTTACTGAGGTGCAAACAGACTTAAAAATCAATCTATTGGATAAGTGTATTTGTATGCAAATGTCTCAAAAATATTTAAGAAATTAAGTGTTTTTCATAAAAATTTTCGTTCATCTGAATTCACTTATCTTTCAGGGATTTTTTCAACCACGAAAAACCACATTCTAAGCGAATTTCTAAACAAACAAATTGGTCAGTGTTATGAAATTCAATACTTGCATTTGAAAGGCCTCAGTTCAAACAATATTAAAGCCGACATATATTTCACTCTCGTGCAACAGTATTGAAACGAGGCTGTAGAAACTTCCACAACGAAAACTAAAATTGTCGGCCACTAGTGGTGTGTGCGTCAAAAGCTGATCCAATGCGACACTGTTAAACATCAATTGTCTTGAAATAACCTGTGCTCTTTACAAAACCCAAAATACTGTCCAATTAAAAAGATTCTCAAATAAAAGATATCCATTCTGGATAACAGTCCTCCAATACTCTTCTCTTCATTTTTATCCCCATATCTGCAGCAGTTATTTTAATACCCTGTGCTTAAGCTTCGCAGCTACTTGTAAAGCTATATTGTCCATATTCGATATCGGGTAAGAACCCGTGTGTCGGCGACTAATGTCGTGGAAGTCTAGTAGGTAGTGTGTTGTCATAATTAACGAAAGCTTGTGATTCCCAGCTTCAGCTCAAACATTTCGCATAAAAGTTAACTTCCTACCAGCAGTCATCTGACAAAAGTCCTGCACGTAATTAATTGCCATGAAAAAAGCTTTTCAGATCTATAATTTGGAGACTGCGTTAAACTGTAGATACCGTGGTCAGGTTGTAATGACTAATTAAGTAAGTCAGTAAGCGTCTCGTGTCAAAATGACACTCTTACTACCTGCTTATCGCAGAGTTGCTTCCAAACGCTCATGTACTATTCAAAGTCCCTGTAGGATAACAACGAATACAGAGAACAAGAACGCATTCATGCTTTCCGAATAAGGTAATACGAGTCATATCAAGTTCATCTGTCCTAATAGTCCTCTGTATTTTCTTATGAAGCCGCCGTAGTCTAGTAGGTAGTGTGTTGGCTTATTAGACGAAAAGCCAGAGTTCACACCCCAGGCCAGACATCAAAACAAAATACAAAAAAAATTTTCTTCGGCGACTTCCCCTCAGCAGATTTCTGGCGAAAACTCTGAGAATAAATAAAATTGACATGAAAAGTTTCTCAAAAATCTGTGGTTCGGATTCGGCTTTAAACTGTAGGTCCCGCCACTCATGTATAAAATTAACACACACAACATAAGTGGTGAGAAACTAGGTTGTAATCCTGACTGAAGGGTTGTAATAACCAATTATGTATGTACATATGTATGTATGTATTTTCTTATGTCGTAGTCTAGTAGGTAGTGTGTTGGCTTATTAGATGCGCGGCCTCGGTTCAAACCCAAGGTCAGACATCTTCAACAAACCGAAATCTGAAAAAATATTTCGTCGGCGTCTTCCTCTCAGCAGATTTATGATTAAAACTCTGAATGGAAATAAAATTGCCATGAAAAGATTCTCAAAAATATGTGGTTCGCAGTAAACTTTAAACTGTAGGTTCTGCTACGCATGTATAAAGCTGACACACACAACATATGTGGTATGAAAAGCTAGGTAGTAATCCTGATTGAAGGGCTGTAGTGATCAATTATGTACGAGTATGTGTGTATTTTCTTATGCCACAGGACCCATAGAGTCCGATTATCAAGTTGTTCAACCATTTAAGAGATAGTTACAGAGATGAGTTACAGTCGAGATTAATTCTTATCGTCAGGATTACAAATTTCAAGGCTTCAACGGTGGAACAAATAGCTACTTGTATAGGTTTCAGATATACAGGATAGCAAGGATTGTTAACTGGTAAACACGACAATAAATTGAAAGCCTCTATGTTATGTGCTCGCCAATCCCCATCGAGAATATACCAAAACCTACTCTCTCCTGCATATTAAACCCGTACTTGTAAATATAAAACCTTGCCTTCTGTCATAAAAAAGATGATGCAAGGAAACTTTTCACTACGGTACAAAATCTAAGCACAGTAAACCACAGCGAGATCGTCAGTCGGGGCAGTGCATAAAGTAGTGATAAAACATACCGAGGCTATTATCTGTACCTTACTCAACATCACCTGTGCTTTATTCAACATCACCAGGAAGAGGACTGGACTCAAATAATCGTATCCAAAGGAGGCTAGGTTGCCCCGGCAGGCTATTTTGGGTTGTTTGTTTTTTGCAATGAAGTTAGAATAATGCTGCGCTAACTTATGGCAGCGTTTAATCGATAAAAATTGAAAAACATGCAGTCGACTTATTTTTATTTATCTCCTGCAATCTGTCTAGTATTCTTTCAATTGTTTTGCAAAACTGTAACGTTGTGGAAATTTCCCAAGATTTTCTTGCAATCAAAAAAAAAATCCATAGAAAAACGAAGAAGAAATAATGAAAAGAAATTGTTTAAGAAAAAATATTTCATTTATTGGCCAGCGTTTTAACATCTTCTTATATAATCTGTAATAGTGTTCAGGCAATATTTTTCTCTTTTGCTGTCGAAAGAAAATTTAAGCATTTCTTGAGACTGTATTTTTTATGATTACGTGTTCAATTCTGGCATAAGCTATATGGCCATCTATTCAACCATCCATCCATCCATCCATTCATCCATCTATCCATCCATCGAAGCAACTAACTAGATATCCAGTTAGCCAACCAGTCAGCCGTCCAACCAATTTACACACACTCAATAAAGCCTGCAATCTTCTGCACAAGAAAAAAATTGTTTTCGTCTTCAAAACAGCAGCCAAAAGCAATTGGAAATAGTGGTTACCGGGCCAGTGGACTGGCTGGTTGGCTGACTGGCTGACAGGCTTTCAGGCTGGTTGGTTGATTGCTTAGATGAATCTCTAGTCTGGCTGATGGTTTATGCGTTCAATTGCTGGTTACTGTTTGATGCTAATGTTTAACGAATGCTTTACTAAAACTAAAGTAGCAACAACAGCAGCAGCAATATTATCGTCAATAATAGTGCAACACAATAAGAAGATGCAACAATTACAGCATTTGCAGCCAATATAAATTATATAAGACTTTTTTTGCTTTTTTTTTCTTTTAACAACAAAAAGAAACAGAAAAAGTAGAAAACAGAGAAGAAGTAGAAGAAACATAAAATGTGTAAATGATACTAAATAAACTAGAAGCTGTTTTTGCATGAGCGTTCAAAATTATCATGCACTCGCCTAAGAAATAATCGCATTTCAGTAATGCTTCCATCATCTGCCTGACTACACTACACATCTGTACACCATGTACCAATGACCATTAGCCCATAGCACAGCCTGTAAGTTTTAATTTCAAATTATTTCTGATGTTAATGCAAAGCAGGTTCTATTGCTGCAGAAAACATTTTTCGAACATTTCAATTGCAATCGCTGCTTTAAAAGTGTAAAACTATGAGAAAAATCAAATTAAAATCGAACAAAAACATTTTTTTTTTAATCCAAAGGAAACACTGGACATTAGTCTGTTTAATTGTCAATCATTTCCATACATACATACATACGTATCATTTAAATGTGATCTGTTTGACTTTGAAACATTGTAAGCGAGCTTAATTACACTGCAATTTCCATACGGTAGCTTAACGACCATATTTCATATGTAAAGGATGTGTTAACGAGTGTAATACAATTGGGAGTTTTTTGTTTTTTTTTATAATACCCAGGTAGTAGCCATTTGTCAAGACTGCTCTAAATGGCATGAAATTAAATTTCTTTTAGGAGTTAAAGCAGCTATCTGGCTTGGCTCGTAGGATAACTGGTCTGCGGGCAGATGTATATACGTTAAGGTATGCTTGGGTTTGTATAGATAGGATGGTTGCTTTAAAAGTTTAAATTTAAAAGTGCAATAAAATGTATATTTTTGTTGTGAAGTACAATTGTTCCGATTAGAAATGGAATATTATTTCATTTATATGGCTGCCGCGGCTGACCTCACAGTATCTCATACGATCGGATCAATTTTCATGCACTTTTTCAAGTATATAGGGTCGTATCACGAATGTTGGCCTTCAAATGCTCAATTGTCTCTGATTGGTTGGTTTGATTGGTTTTCTTTAACGGCGCCCCGCAGAAAATAGTCCAACGGTATCAAATCGCAGCTTCTTGGCGGCCAACTGAAATCAGCATTTCGACTAATTAAACGGTCGTCAATGGTTTGATGCAATAAATCGTTCATATCTGTATCATGAAGAGCGGTTACAAATAAATCGATTATAATGGTACGATAGATGTCTCCATTGAGCGTAATGGTTGTCCCGTCCTTATTTTCAAAGATATATGGGCCAATGATGCCTCCGCTCCACAAGCCGCACCAAACAGTCAATCGTAATGGCTGATCTAGATGATCTAGAGTATCACATAGCTAGGCTTTATTCACTGCAACTTTCTTCTCTATTTACCAAAAAAAATAAAAAAAAACTGTCTAAGTAATGTGAAATAATTATTATCATATTACAACAAGTTTTCAAAAAACCCGTAACATTCGGGTTATAACCTGAGCAGCAAGTCCACCTTTGGGAACTTTCACTGTTTCAATTGCCCAAAAAACATTTTTTTTTTTGCTTTTTGCACGCAAATAAATTCAAATAAAAAAAATTATTTTTTAACACACTTTTTCTACATTTTTGTTACAAAAACAATAAAAAAAAATGTAACAAGAAATGTGGCATAAAATAGGCAACAAATATTGTACAACCTTAAGCCAAATAGAGTCACAGTTCTTGTACAACCGCTGCTGCTACTGCTGCCGCTAGCTAAATCTGTAAAATAAGAAAGAGAAGCACAACTAAAATGCTTACGACTTCAATGGGTGTGAGAAATTTTACCGGACAAGTAAACAGAAAAGTGCTAGAGGTGTCAAGAGTTCACCCAGCTAGAGAGATGTTTGGAAAACTTTAAATGATATTTTAAATGAAATGAAATGGTTTGGAAAGACTTACATAGGCCAGTGACAAGTAATACGCCACTTGAAATAACATCAAATAACTCATAATGATGTTCATTGTTGCTGTTATGCTCTATGAGGAGGAGAAGACTCCTAATTATTAAAATTTGAAAGCCACGATGACAATTTTTTTTATATTCTCTAGGACTTTGACATGGAGTGCTTGAATTTATAGTCAAGCACTTTAATCACAACTCCACTCCACCTTCATTGCAAATAAGTACACATTATGCTATAATAAGTGGAATTAACTCATACAAGGATTGGACTATTGGGAGGAATTTAAACATTGTCCGGAGTTTTATGTTCTACAGCTTAAATGGTTAAACGCAGGACAATCACAAAAAATCTGTTCTGATCCTTTAGCAGCACATAAATAAACGTTGACCTTTAAAGCGACCACAATGACTTTTAAAGTACCTCGTTATAGACTTAATGTACATCCAGTTCCTAACTAGTTCACTCGTGAGTCACTTTATAATTCCACTGAATGGCTTAGTGCCCATTAAAAGCAAAATTACCATCCTTTTGCCCAATAATCTTGTTCGTGACGTCATATCACTACAATAAAATATCAATCTGCATAAAAAGTCCCACAAGACTCTCAAACATCTCTCATGTTATTGTCGCGTAGAGTCGGAATGCAGAGAGAGTCCCTCTAGACCCTCAAACAACTTCTCTAATGTCTCAACTTCTCTTTTCAGAAATTCCCTTTAATTTCAAAGTACATGAGTCGTAGTCTAGTCAGTAGTGTGTTTGCTTATTAGACGTGAGGTCTCGGTTCAAACCCCAAGTCAGACAGCTTCAACATAACGAAATACGAAAAAATATTTCTTAGACGACTTCCCCTCAGCACATTTCTGGCAAAAACTCTGAGAGAGTAAATAAAATTGCCATGAAAAAGTTTCTCTAAAATCTGTCGTTCGGAGTCGACTTTAAACTGTAGGTTCTGCCACTCATGTATAAAATTAACACACACAACATATGTGGTATGAGAAGCTAGGCAGTAATCCTGACTAAAGGGAAATGATCAATTATGTATGTATGAATCGAAGTGCGGAGAGAGTCTCACAAGACCCTCAAACATCTGCCATGTCATTATCATGGAGAATCGATCTGCAGAGAGAGTCCCACAAGACCCTCAAACAACTCTTTTAATGTCTCCACTTTTCTCTTCTGAAATTCCCATTAATCTCAGGGTACTAGAGCTTCATCATCAATTATGATCGAAAGAGGTGGCATACCTAAAAGCATCCCTATTGCATCGGTAGAACATATTCTTATTGCGTTGTTAATTCGATGCATTTTACTCAAAACATCCCTAGACATCCATTAAACAGTTTCCCTCCACCATGCCAATGATTTAAATGTGATTATAAGTAGGTGCTACTGCTGAAATGAATGTCCAACAAATCGTTCCTTTGTCGCCTTTACAGTAACCTTGTGTATTCGATAAGAGCACTAGTGAACAGAACCGCTATAATTTCAGATAGGATACGTTCCTAACTGCACGTTTTTAGACCTTTATTTGATTAGTTTAAGTATAAAAAATTTGAAGCAAATCACCAAAATATGCCACAAAACCATGACACAAATTCAATGTCAGTTAACCATTTTTAATTACTTGGTTCCCCCTCTTAGCAACGCTTGTTAAAGAACTTCAGTCTAAAAATTCTAGAGCAACTACAGCTTAAACAGAATGTTTTAGAAATACAAACAAACAAGCAAACACATGTTGTTGTAAAACAATTTCTTAATGCCATACGATTGTAATGTGATAGCAGCAGAGGTTTAACCTGATTCTGAAAATATTTTGCAAAGAAAAATAGAGGAAGAAAAATTCACAAGAAAATTGAAATCTTATGGATTTAAACGAATACTCTTCTGTGGATCTCTAAAGAATTCCTCTAAAAGAAGAAAAAAGAAAAAATAATCAATACAATAAGAAGATAAAATGATAAAAAAAAAAATACAGTGAGCATCAAAAGAAAAATACATTAATAAATTACTGTTATTTTTATTTTAAAATTATTTTTCTTTAAAATTACAAAAAAAAAATTCGAAATATTGTCAAATTTTTTCGGGCACTATCCTGTGGTAAAAGTTGAGTTTGGTGATTGTTAGAATTTAATCCTTAGTGTATAGTTTCTTTTGACGCTCACTGTAGAACCTGTTCAAATGTTAAAAATGACAAATTATTACAAAAATATTGATGAAATACAAGTTTAAGTTTTAAAGCATCATAAAGCATAAGTACGAGTATCACTTAAAGATTGCGGAACCTCAAAAGACATGATAAATTTACGCATGTATTGTAATCAGCAAGTGTTGTGGTGTCATGTATAAAATTATAAAATATTCTGCTTTATTCACATAATGACCACAATCGTAATCATAATGATGGTGATGATGAACATTTTTAATCGACAGACTGGAGTTGCAGCAACCATCATGAGACCACAATGTGTATGTGTTGCCAACTCAGTTGCGCATTACATTATGGCTGCAGTTTTTTGCATCAAGGTGAACATGTGTTGAATGCATTTCATTATTTTATTTCATTAATTCATTACTTTAACGGCCACTTCCCCTTCAACCTGTTTAATTATAATTTATTTTCTGTGTTTTTTCTGCTCATTTAATTAAAAAAAAAAATTAAAAAATAAATGCTAAAAATAAAGAAAATTTTTCGTATTCAGTTAGTTAGTTTTTTATTTTTAAATGTCATAAAACTAAACGGTTTTAATTGCAAATCGTAAAAACAAATCATTGTCAATAAAGAAAGACAAAAAACACATGTAATGTCAGTGCAGATATACAATATACAGACCCTATTCAGTATTTTTTGAAATTAAGTTAGGTTAGGTTGAATTATATTGTGCCGATTTTATAAAGGTATGGTGGATCTTAACTTGGTTGCCCAAGAATCTCCTGTCAAAGTTCTCAACGTGCCGCACAGTGACGCAAAAGATGTTTAGTGCATATACAGGCCCTATTCAGTATTTGTCAAATTAAGTTAGGTTAGGTTGAGTCATATCGTATGAATTTTATGAACATACGATGAATCTTACCCAAATTTCGCCGATAATTTTTGGTTGCCCAAGAATCTTTTGTCCAAGTTCTATAATTCTCATGTATGGGCCGGTGTCTCGAAGCCTGCTATGAGGCTTCTCAACCGCATTCAGAAACAACTCCAGTCTTTCACTAAAATACCGTCATAATGTTGCTTGTCTTCTATCGGTACTACAATGCATTGTGTTTTAGCAAAATAAATAGGCCTTGTTTCCATAAATTACCTAATATTAGGTAGTACTCTTCTTTCTTATAAAATCATCTGCTCGAAGTCGATCGGCCACAACGCATTATAAAGAGCATTCGTTCTTCAGGCACACTATCCACGTGTGGAATGCTCTTCGTACAGAAGTATTTCCTGCCGCTTACAACTTACACTCATACATACGCAATAGGTCATTACAACCCTTCAAGTCAGGATTACGAGCTAGCTTCTCACAGCATTTATGCTGTGTGTGTTAATTTTATACATGAGTGACAGGAATTACAGCTTAAAGTCGACGCCGAACGACAGATTTTTGAGAAACTTTACATGTCATTTTTATTTGCTCTTTTGCAGAGTTTTTGCCAGCAATATGCTGAGAGGAAGTCGCAGAAGTAATATTTTTTCATATTTCTCTGGCCTAGGGTTTGAACCGTGGCCTCACGTCTAATAAGCCAGCACACTACTTACTAGACTACGGCGACATTAAAGTGTCGTACAATAGGAAAGAAATTATACATCAATCTCCTCTTCTAATACTTAAAGTTCCAATATTTGGGTGTGTATACTCGAGGCTAATATACCGTTCTGACTATCATGAGGTTCTTAAGATAAATTCTAGACAGATTAATAAAAATACTTCTAACCGCTTATCTGGTCTTCTAACAAAATCGTTCACTTTCCCAACTTATTTGAGTAGCCTGCCCATCAATACAATTCAAGTTATCTCGCGTTTAAATTCGTTTGAATTATAAGTTGTACCAGCTTACACAAGGAAGTCCTCAATGTTGTAGTCTTCTATGTCCATGGGCGTAGGATTGTGTTGAAGATAATTGTGTCGAACACAAGACTAATGACAGTTGCAAATTGAAGGTGTGGATGGCTTTAAGTATTTCAAGCACATTTCAGGACCGGGCTGCAGCACGGCTTCGAACTTAACAAATCGAGTCAACAAAGCTAGATGTGCATACACTAGCAAAGCATTGAACTCGTTTTGAATATCGAAGCATTTGGATATCAAAATTTTTAACCCAATGACAACATCTATAATCCTAAATGTTTAAGAAACATGGTATGAAAGGCAACCCACACCTCTAGAATGAATATCGCAAACGAATTGCTAGTAATTAGTAGCCAAAATCGATTTCATAAAACATTACTCATGTTTTACTTACTTAATTGGTCATTACAAAGCTTTAGTTAGGATTACAACGTAACTTGTTCCGTCTTTGTTCCGTAGGGTACCCTATTGTATGATGTTTTCATTTACTAAAGAAATGTTTTCTTGTGTTACAAAGCTATTGACCCCCATCACACCATTCTGGCAATATAAATTAAGTTTCAAAACAATTTCTTTAATACTGAAATTCACAACTGGATTCACCTCAACATCCTTAACAACTTAATGCGAATCACTCCATTTAATTCACCAAAAAAAAAAAAACAAAAAAAACGCCATTCATGACCAACGACCATTAACATTAAATCCAATGCTTGTAAAAAGGAGGAGAAGAAGAAGAAGAAGAGGGGAAAACAAAAAGCCTTTAAAATTGAAATTCAATTCATAATGCCATAATTATGATCATGATCAATGTAAGTAAAAAAGATCAACGTCATCTTGAGCATGATTTCAATAAAAACAAAACTTTCCATTTTTTTAAAAAACTGCACTACAACAACTCAAGCAAATAGTTACTCTACTGCAACAGCAACAACCATACAACCATACAAACTTACCTGTAATTAAAGGTATTTTTGCAAATCAGTCAGCAAAATTAAAGCAGAAAAACTCAACGAATTGAACAGAAATTGGTTATCCAAAGAGAAGGTGCTGATAAAAGAAAATTAAAAATGGGCAGGCAGCCGCTTCAAAAGAAAGAAAAGAAGAAAAAAAAACAAAAAAAAACTCAACATGCAACACATATTACACATTGAAACCCCGTTATGATTTTTTCTTATCATTTCGTTTCGTTTTACTCTGATTTAATGGAAAAATAAACAAAAACAACAACAACAAAATTATAGCCGGTGAAAAATGTTTACGATTGCAACATCTCCATCAGCCAAACATAACTGGCCATAACTTGTTGCAATTCGCAACAACTAGCCACTTGAAATGCAACTCCAGAAAAATAGAGTATTACTTATTACAACAACAACAACAACAAATTAATTGCAATAGCCCATAACAACAACAACAACAACAATAATAATAATAAAAAAATAAATAAATTTTAGTAAATCTGCCTTTAAATGTGGCGTGTAAACAAGTGTTGCAGCAAAAAAAAAGATGCTTTTAACTGAGTTGAAAACATAAAAATTAGCAGCGAAGAAATAAACAAAATATAGAGTGTAAGAAAGATAGGATAGGATATTTATACCCTATAAACGAACGTATTGAAAGTAGAGAATTTGCTTTGGTTTTAATGTTTGTAACACTTTGAAATTTAAAAATCACAAGGAAATCAACAAATTGTAGCTTTTGGAAAGGGGTATTCATGTTATAATTTCAAGTAAAAGGATTTCCTATTAAACTCGATTCAAATAAGTTGCTGAATCACCTCGATAATAGCGGAAATTTGATGAAAGTAGCTTCATAAACAAGGCCATAAGATATAAATTAATGGCTGTAAAGTAGAGTCTATTAAAACGAAATCGCCACCGATAAGTTGAAGTTATTAAGTTTTCAAATTAAATTAAAATTAATGCCTACAGTAACAAAGTTATGAATAAGTAACTGCAGATTAAATACCATACCGACAGTCCTTAGCACAACAATTGGTTGTATAGTGTTATTATTGCCGTGTAAAGGTGCTAGAAGTAGATGTAATCTAGTAGGTAGTATATTGGCGTAAGGCCACGGTTCAAACCACAGGTCAGACATCTCGAACAAAACAAAATATTAAAAAATATTTCTTCGCCGACTTCCTCTTAGCAGAGTTGGTAAGTACCCAGTTGTATCCTCCTGATATGCTTTCGCGACCACCTACTGGAAACAATTCCTTTTCCAAAAAATGTTCTTTAAATACGCAGTGCCCAGTCAGACCGGTTAGTATACTAAGACTTCTTCTTTTTATTGTAATTACCCAGCAAAAGTGAAGGTTAAATCATACCAATTTAGCTCGAGAAGAACCCTTCATATTCCCCTTCGTCGAATATACCCTTCTCAACTTTTCTTCCAACACCAGAGACGTAGAAGCTCCCCTCCTCGCAAGCTTATCTGCGTGCTTATTGCCGTAAATTTTTAAATGACGTAAGACAACAGAGGATGACCCTATTTGCCCTTTTGAAAGGTTCACAAGCTATCAGAGCCGTAGAAGCTCCCCTCCTCGTAGGCTTATCTGCGTGCTTATTGTCGTGAATTTTTAAATGACGTAAGACAACAGAGGATGACCCTATTTGCCCTGCCCATCTGATTCAAATATTTCCACAGCAGCCTTAAGTAAACCTTATATGAGTCGATAGGCGCGGATGTTGACCACACTGTTAAATAGCATTGCTATGCCTCCTTCTTTAAATTTAACATATAAATTAAAATTAAAACGTCTTTCGGATGACTTGTGGTTACACTTGAAATATACCCACGAGTTACGCCACGGGCTCAGAATATTTGCCGTTAAGAGCAAACATCACCGCTCCTGCCATACGATCAGTCTTTTACCCATACAATGCCACAGAATGGTCCCTCTCTTAAAAGAATATGTTACCTACACTTTTATTATTCAGTGTCGTTGCGAAGTGTTTCTCAATAGTCTCTATAGTTTCTATAGCTCTGGTCCCTGTTACCAACAATCTGACAGAGTCTTCAACATTGCTGGAAGACAAGTTTTCATTGCAACCTCATTCCTTTCTTTGTATCTAATCCAACACTAACTGAGATATTTTCAAATTACTGTCCAAACAATCACCAGCCTCCAAAGAATACAATTGATTTGACCACCATAATCTGTAATTCACCCGCTACCACTCTATTGGGGATGCTGCCTGATGTGATAATTTCTTCACTTCTTTAACGTCGTTATTAGTTTTTTTCATGTCTGAGCCAATTTTTTCTAGCTACAATGCTTTTAAACATATGAAGAACGTTTTAACAGTTGCATCTGCGTCTTCAGTTGTTGTTATGTCAGGACGTACATAATCAGTATTGTTGTCGATATTTTATTGGTCTTTTGAAAGATCTTGTAAAAATATCTCCTGAGCTTTTTAAATGTTTCCGACTTTTTGTGTAATATTCTGCGCAAATTCAGTCATCATTAAACAAATCAAAAACTAAAAAGAAAGAAGAATACAAACATTCCTGCATTCCAAATTCCCCTAATCATTTCTAATATATTTTTTTAAACGGCTGTAAACACTTTTACTTACTTCCTCCGGTGCACAATAAAACGAAACCCTTTTTCTGAAAATTCTTTACATATTACTCATGCCATTTTTATTTCGTTTTCTTTGTTTGCATGTGAACAATTAAATTAAATTGTTGCACTCAATTTGATTGACATTTACAAGAATTCTTTTCAAAACAAATATTTTATTTTATTTTTTTTTTTGCCAGCGGACCGGTCTGAAATATTTCTACAAAGCAAATCTAAAACGATAAAGAGTTCAAGAAACTACATTTAAAATTTAAAATGCAAGTGACATTGTTAAATAAATTAAATGTCTAACACATGGCTAACAACACAGACAGATACATATAAACAACACACACCAAAACACCAAAAACAACAAAAGAAACTTGTTAAAATATCTTTGAATCTTAAGAAAATAGAAAAAGAACACAAGAAAAACAAACAAAACAAAATAAAATTCTATGTTGCAGCAGCAACAATAGCTAAACAATGGCAATAAAATTCTCACAAAAGAAACCAGAAACCAGAAACACAGTTACAAATATTAAAATAAAAAAACACTAATCAATAACAACAACACTTATTAGCGATAACAGATAACAACAGCATTAAATACACGCACCGCTATTAACAAATGGTCAATAAAAAAAAAACAGCGATAACAGCAGCAATAACAACAACATAAAGATCATCCATAATAATATTTTCATCATCAACACTTAATTAAAGGGCAACAACCAACAACAATAACGGATAGAAGAAGGGAAAACAAAAACAAAAATATCATTTACACAACCATTATTGGCCAGCAGAATAAAACTTCAGCAAAAGAAACACGAGCATAAACAAAAGACTTAAGCAACAAACTTGAGAAGTGAAACTCTCTGACACACACAAAGCAATGCAACTTGTAAGAGACTGAAATAGCAAAGAAAAAACAAAAACAAAATCATTCATAAATTCTAAAAAAAAATCTCTAAAAGAAAAATATTATTTCTTCTCTAGACATTTTAGTACTTTTTATTTTTTATTTGTTTTGGTACTAAAACAGAGAGTTCTACTTGTGGAGCACCCAAGAGAGTTATTTATAATGAGTGTTCGGTCTCTTGGTTTTGCACACACAAAACGAGTTATGGTTTCATACTCATGAGTATGGCAAGTTTCAACACCTGCCATGGTTAAGCACACACAAGAGAGTGGAGCCTACGATTTGAACGATTAATAAATACACTAACTGTACTGTGTGACCACTGAAAAAAAATTTAAATGAATTACAATAACAAATCAAAACTATGTTCTCGAAGTTGCCAACCTAAAAATAAATGAAGTGTAAATAGACAGTGAGTAGTCGCTGTAGTCTTGTAGGTAGTGTATTGGCTTATTAGATATGAGACCACGGTTCAAACCACAGATCAGACATCTCGAACAAAACAAAATATGACAAAATATTTCTTCAGCGACTGCATCTCAGCAGATTTCTGGTAAAAACTCTGAGAGTAAATAAAATTGCCATGAAAAGTTTCTCATAAATATGTCGTTCGGAGCCGAACTTCGCCAAAGAAAAATTTTTTATACTTCGTTCTGTTGGAGGTCTCTAACCTGGGGATTGAACCGTGACCTCATGTCTAATAACCATGGCTTTTCGTCTAATAAGCCAACACACTACCTACTAGTGGTCGCCGTGGTCTAGTAGGTAGTGTGTTGGCTTATTAAACGAAAAGCCAGGGTTCGAGCCCCAAGACAGACATCAAAATAAAAATACAAAAAGTATTTCTTCGGCGACTTCCTCTCAGCAGATTTCTGGCAAAAACTCTGAGAGTAAGTAAAATTGCCATGAAAAGTATCTCAAAAATCTGTCGTTCTGAGTCGACTTTAAACTGTAGGTTCCGCCACTCATGTATAAAATTAACACACATAACATAAATGGTGTGAAGGGTTGTAATGACCAATTATGTATGTATGTATGTATGTACTACCTACTAGACTACGGCCCCTACTGAACTAAAATCATTAGAATTTACAAATTGCTTATGGGCAGCATGAACGCTTATTCTCTATAAAAATAGGCCAAAAAACAGAAGGGATTTTTTACAAAATTTTTTAAATGACACTCCTTCAAATAGCCTTTAGAGATCTTATCTATGCATCTAGTTTTATTACATTACCAACTTTGATCACAAATGTATAATATGGCCACTGTAGGGTATCCTTTTAACTAAAACTCTATTAGAAGAGAGCATTAAAGAAATCGCAAACAACGCTGGAGACTTCAAACCGCTTGTGTGCTCAACGCTGTGCTCTAGATGATGCTTTTAGGGTTTCAGCATGAATTTTAAATTGAAAAATTTAGTTGTCGAGCGACTGCTGTTTAAGTTAAAACGTGTCTTTTGGCTAAAGCGGACGATGGTTTAAACGTTTTGTTTAAGAAATAAATAAAGAAAAAAACGATACAAGACTAGTTTGTCTGCATTTTTTCTTAAGTAGTAAATGCATTGAGCAAAAAAAAAAAGAAAGAAAAAAGGAAGAAAACGAAAAGCAATAAAAAGAAACAAAATAAGAAACTTTCGTGGCGCGTCTGCTAATCATCGGTAATAGATATTCTATAACACTGAAGAAAACAAATTGAATTTTTTTTTTCAATTGCTGGATTTTAATGAAAAAAAAATAAGTTTTTTAATTGAAGTGTTTAAAAAGATTTAAGAAAATCAAAAAAAAATATTTACAAAATAATTGCAAAAAATAATTAAAGTTTTGTAAAAAAAAAAGGAATTTATTAAATTTTTTTAAAATATATTTTTTAAAGTGTTTTTAAGATTTAAAGCGAATAATTTTATTTTTAATTTATAGCTGGGATATTTTTGTTTCTTTTGTTTTAAACAAAAACTTTTAAGTAAAAGCCGAAAAACATATTCAAGGTAAGTAAAATAATTGAAATAATAAAAACGAACCAAGAAAAAAAATCACCTTCTAAAGCTAGTGCTTTAAACCATAATTTATTATTTAAAAAAAGAATTGCAAAAAGATTAATAATAATTGCATGCGTTGATTGCTATTTATCGTTAAAAATAAAGTTTAAATAACACTATGAAAAAAGAAATAAATTCAAATGTTATGGCACCATAATTGATACTCCAAATATGAGTCAAGAATCAAGCAGGTTTATTTGAATATTTTGTTTTATTCAAAATTAATAAAAAAAAAAATATAAAAGGTGTGTACATTACTTGTATGCACGTTGTTGTGCATTTATTGTTTATACTATGTATTGTTGAAAAACAAAATTAAAAATTAAAAAAAAATGTTTGTAGACATTTGGTTAAATCCGTTTTAGTTAAACTCGTTTGTGTTTAAAGAAATATTTAAAGAATGTTGTGACATTGAAGCTGGACCATGTTAGAGAAATAAAAATTTTTAATTTTGTTTTTATAAATTCAAGATCAAATCAATTTAGTGAATGAAACGCTACTAGCAAGCCTCTCACTTATTGAAATGCGTACTCCAATAGGCAATAGGCTTATAAAGGGTCCGCCAAATAACTTTTTTTTTTTTGAAAATGCTTTAAAAAAAAACTACTGAATATTTTCTCAAATATCTTTTTTTATTTGAAAGTACAATCCTTCCGGTTAAAAATGGAAAATAATTTCATTCAAATGGCTGCCTCGGCTGGCCAGGCAGTAGCCTACACGATCGGTCCAATTTTTAAGCACATTATCGATTGTGTGCAGCTGTATTTCACCAATGGCTTCACGAATATTGTCCTTTAAAGCGTCAATTGTCTCTGGCTTGTCGGCGTAACACTTATCTTTGACGGCACCCCACAAATAATAGTCCAACGGTGTCAAATCGCAGCTCCGAGGTGGCCAAACGACATCATAATGCGATCTGCAAAAACAGGGCGCAAAATATCGAGTGTAGCTTAGGCTGTGTGGCACGTAGCGCCGTTCCTGTTGAAACCAAATGTTGCCAATATTATGCTCTTCAATTTTTGTGAACAAAAATTCGTTCAACATGGCCCGATAACGATCGCCATTGACTTTAACGGCCGCTCCTTGCTCATTTTCGAAAAAAATGACCCAATTATGCCTGTGGACCAAAATCCGCACCAAACAGTGACTCGTTTTGGATACGTCGGCTTTTCAATGTATGCGTGCGGGTTTTCTGTGCCCCAAATGCAACAATTTTGCTTGTTTACATACCCGCTAAGATCAAAATGTGCTTCATCTGAAAAGACGAATTTTTTGCCAAAATCGTCATCTTCTGGTGTAGGCTACTGCATGGCCAGCCGAGGCAGCCATTTGAATGAAATTATTTTCCATTATTAACCGGAAGGATTGTACTTTCAAATAAAAAAAGAAATTTGAGAAAATATTCAGTAGTTTTTTTTTAAAGCATTTTCAAAAAAAAGTTATTTGGCGGACCCTTTAGTATACATTGTACATAGCTTGAGGGGAGTACAATGGATCCGAATGACCGCTATACTATGGCAACTCTTCATCATAATAATAACATAACAATGCAAGCCTTGTAGAAAAGTTTAATTATCAGAAATTTTGATTTGAAAACTACGAATCAAGGAGCACTATAAATAATGGAGTGGCATAATCAGAGAAATTCGTGTCGAAAATCGAGTCCAGTCAAGTTGAAAAAAAATGTTTAAGCCACGATTTGTGAGTTTTAAAAATCAAGAGGCTTTAACTTGCCCCATCAACTGTGAAGATTATTGGAAGTGCTGGCATCGCCACATGCTGACAAACCCTCACGGCACTTAATATGTATAAGAACCCAATATATTTTAATTTAAACCTTTGTTTCTAAGCAACTACAAAAGAACAAGCTTAACTGAAAAAAACTAGCCAGTGACAACAACGCTTCTCTCAAAATTTTATCACGATAGTTTTTTCTATGTTACAAAGTTAACATATTCCTGTTCTTTTTTAATCTGCTCCACAAGCCACGTGCCAGTAGTACCAATGGTTTTACCTAAAATTATCATTCCTTATACAAAAGCAAAGAAGACGAACAACATCTTCTCGACATAAGTTACTATACAATGTCATAAATTTTTTTTCATTGTTTTACAATAACTTTGCGGACATATCTTTGCGAAAAACCTGCCTTACAATTTCCCTTATCATTCTCTATTTTACTTTGGAATCTTCCCCTTCCTATGGCTGCCAATATATGTATAAGATGTTAATCTGTTGAAATCTTTCACGTCCACCGTTTTCGGAAACTTTACATGACACCGCTTTTCTCCTAGGCTTATACGATTCCATGGCGTTTGCATGGATATTAAATTCATCAAGACTTGAGAAAACTTTTATTGAAATTAATTGTTGGATGATTCTAAAATTAACACACACATAACTTATGTAAGTGGTGTTAGAAGCTAGATTGCAATCCTGACTGTAGGGTTGCAATGACCAATTATGTATGTATGTTTGTAGGATTCTACAGTTCCCAAAAATTGATTAAAATTATTTTGTTTTATTATTTGAAAATAATTTTTATAATCAACACCCCAGACCCCATTAAGTATTCAATAATAATTGTATCGCGTTTGTTTCTTAAGTCTTTTGTTTTCATAACAATTCGTTGCATATGCTTAGCGATTGTTTTTATGATTTTATTATTATAATTACACTTAAAACCAACACATAAAACAACTACAACGTGTAACATCTTTCAATAATTAACGTTCGATTAGATCAGCCAAAAACAACAACAACAATAACAACCTTGGACAACAAGTTTCTTAAAAAAACGTTTTTTTTTTGTTGTTGTTTGTTAAATAAAATGAAACAATCTTATAAAATTATCGGTAAAAATAAAACCTTCTTTACATTGAATATCCGCCGATAAATTATATACACCTGTATGTAGTATATGTATAAACAGTCAGGGAGATAGATAGACGGACAGAGTTTAATAGGCAGTTGGATGTTGTGCAAAAAAAAAATTTATCTGTGCTGTGTTGCTTTCATAGTGAGAAGTTGAAAAAGATGAAGTAAAAATATTATTTAAGGTCATCGAAAAGTTGGGGTTGAATAAAAGTTTATTACAAAGAAAAATTTCCATTATTTCGTATCTTTTTTGTTTCTGTTTAAAGAAAAAAAAATCCTTTTTTGTTGTGTGTATGTGTGCGTTATATTGGAAAGCTGGTAAAGCCAGTTTTTTAGCAATTTTTTTATCAAAAAATTGTTTTAAAAAAAAAATGAATTAAAGAAATAAATGCCAATAAACTTATGTATACAAAAGGAATTGTAATCAAGGTTTCAGCTGACAGTAGAAATATGCAATACATTCGATCGTGTGCATAATTTTTGATCTATAGAAAGTTAATTTATTTGGCATTCATACTCACTTTCTTAACTAACTGATCCTGATCTTCCTCTTAAAACGTTCCATAATCTTTGCATAAGTCAATTGCAGGTAAACGAACTCTATCCTTATATCTACCTTATGACCTTATGACCTTTCAGAATATTTGCTGTGGCTGAAATATTGCTACGATCTCCTAATAAAACGAGTTTCTTTCTCATCTCAGTATGTGTCAGTGGCCAATACATACCCTTTCCTAACAGACAACTCAACCGTGATTATAGTTAAATTCGTGGATAGCTTGGTATTCAGTATAAATATGCCTGCTCTTAACAAGTTCATCAAGTACACAATTGCCATATTAGACTAACAAAGAAGTGCAGCGAAAGTCAATCATAGGAAAAGCGTCACATGCCAATCAGTTTAAACCTGAAGGTATAATTACGTACGTAATTTGTCATTACAACCCTTCAGTCAGGATTACGACCTAGTTTCTCACACCACTTATGTTGTGTGTGTAAATTTTATACATAAGTGGCGGGACCCACAGTCGACTCCGAACGACAAATTTTTGAGAAACTCTTCAAGACAATTTTATTTACTCTCAGAGTTTTTGCCAGAAATCTGCTGAGAGGAAGTCGCCGAAGAAATACTTTTTGTATTTTATTTTGATGTCTGGCCTGGGGTTCGAACCATGGCTTTTCGTCTAATAAGCCAACACACTACCTACTAGACCACGGCGACTGCCACGAAGGTATAATTGGAACCTAGAAATCACAGCGGCTGTAAGTGCTAGTAGTTGGAGATTTTTACTTAAGATCAACTCCTCAGCCGGATACACTCTATAGGTATCAGAGAATAATCTTTTTAACGAAAATTCTACAGCCTAACTTGCTCTCACGTTTAGAAGCATCCATGTCAACTTCGTAGAATTCTAGTGTAAGTGCTAGTAGTTGGAGATTTTTACTTAAGATCAACTCCTCAGCCGGATACACTCTATATGTATCAGAGAACAACCTTTTCAAAGCAAATTCTACAGCCTAACTTGCTCTCACGTTTAGAAGCGTCCATGCCAACTTCGTAGAATTCTAGTGTGTAATTTCTTATCAAGATATGAAAGCTATAGCCTGCCTGTTCGTTTTTTTTTTTTTTGTAGCTGCATTCCACATTCACTACGTAAGGCTACATGAGTGGCGGGACCTGCAGTTTAAAATCGACTCCAAACGACAGATTTTTGAGAAACATTTCATGGCAATTTTATTTTTCACCCAGAGTTTTTGCCAAGAAACAAATGAGAGTCGCAGAAGATATGTTTTTTTGTAATTTCGTTTTGTTCGAGATGTCTGAAACGACTGGATTACGACAACTTCAATGACGTTATGCTACATGAAAGTACTTTAAACATTACGTTTAAAAGCCTTAACGTTTTAATTCATAAAGTTAAGTCCTTTAAATTTATTTGGCAGCTACTCTGCTGCTAATAAATTTGTAATGAAAAGCAAAAGCATTTATGCCTACAATTCGTATGGGCTCTTAGCATGACTTTTTAATTTCTTGTATAAATTTTTGGTTCTTAAGGGCTCTGTATATCTCTAAATGTACAGCAATTGGAATTCTAATCTAGCTGGTCTATTCACAGTTCCTACACGATTTTCTAAATTTTTTTTAAAAATTAATCAGTTTTGATGTATGCAACTACAGTGCAGAACAAAAGACTTAAGACACATGCTTTCCTATTGAAGAAAGAAAAAAGAAATTTTCACATGTCATGACATAAAAATCTTTCACAAATTCAGATCTAATTTGATGATAACAAATATAAGTTCATGTATATCATATTTAAAAAGAAAAGAAAATATAAAATACGCGCGTGTATGTGTGTGTATGTGTGCGTGTGCGTGTGATTATAACAATTATATAATAATAATTATTGTTGTGGTTGTGGCAAAAGAAAGCAACATAAAATATCATTCAAAAACACATCGTACACAGCGAAGTGTGTAATGCGATGTTAAAGGAAATCATAATAAAATATAACAGAGAAATAAATTTAAATCGTTGTTGTAATCATAAAAAAAATTTAAAACTTCCCTTAATAAATAGAGAAAAAGGAAATTAAAAGAAAATAAAATTCAAAAGACGCAATAAATCATCACTTAATGCTTCTCTCACGTAGATAACAAGGCTTGTTTACTTCAATAATTTTTTCATCTTTTTTTCATCATTTTTTTTAATGAAAATACATGAATACATAATAGTTTAGGGAATGTTTAAAGCACACAAAAAAATCTACAATTCAATTAAAAGAAAGTTGTTGTGCTGAAATCAAATTTTATGAGAATTTTTAAAAAACGAATTGCTGTTGTTGCCCACATTCAATTCAGTTCCCTTTTTCTTTCTTTTCTTTCTTTGGCATAAAAAAGAAAACAATTATGCTTACATACTGTATTTTAATTGAATAAATATGTTTTAAAAAAATAAAATAAAAAACTACCAAATAAAACTACACTTGCTTGAGTTTAAAAAAAGGAGAAAAATTAGAAACAGAAAAAATTATAAAAACATAAAATTTTTTTTTCACGTTTCAGTTTTTATATATGACAACCAGAAAAATTGCGAAACAAAATTCCTCTCTTTTTTTCTAATTATTTACAAGTCTAAATTGGTTCTGGAAATCAAGCAAGCATTTGTGGAAACCAACGCTAAATTGCAATGTTTTACTCCAAGTAAGCCTCATTTAACACATGCCTTATTAAAAGTGTTGTTATGGGATATTTACGAAATATTATTAAACGTTTCATTATGTTTCGGAATGGGTGAAGAGAAATTTTTAAAGAAAGCGTACGTACTCACCATCACTCTATTCATTCGTTAAAGAATTTTGATGTGAACCTATTTTTATTATCCATAAATACTGCAAAATTTCTCGTCAAGCATGGCTGTCTTCATACTGGGCAAAGGTGAAAATTTGCTCCCAGTATAGAGCCACATTTGGATGATATTTTAAATTAAAAGTTGAATTATTAGCCACAATATTTGATTTTCCAATTTCATTATCAAATTTTCCTAGTTTAATAAATGATTAGCTCTAGAATGACAGAGTTGCCATCTTTCGTTTCTAAAAATACTGCCCTCTATGAAAACGTGACGAGTTGTTGTACTGTATATATCGGTGAGCATGTAGTAATCAAAGAATCCTATCTCTTCATTGCGTTCGCCATTTAATTTATCCACTCTGTGGTTAAGGAAGCCTCTGTATGATTTTTTTTTATTTTTTATTTTTTTAATTCGATTAAAAACTTTTTGTCTTCAGTTATATTTAAATTTGGTATCCTAGGGTCGCCGTATTCTAGTAGATAGAACGAAATATGAAAAAAAAATTTCTTCGGCGACTTCCTCTCAGCAGATTTCTGGCAAAAACTGTAAGAATAAATAACATTGTCATTAAAAGTTTCTCAAAACTCTGTCGTTTTTAGTAGACTTTAAACTGTAGGTCCCGCCACTCATGTATAAAATTAACACACACACAACATAAGTGGTGTGAGAAACTAGGGCGTTATCCTGACTAAATGCTTGTAGTGAACAATTATGTATGTATGCCGGGGTTTATAGTCAAGCATTTCCAAGAACGGTATTGACAGTAATATTTGTCACTCGTATTCCTTCGATCGTAAACCAAATCTCTGAAAGGGATCGTGTAAATTGGTTTAATTTTAATACGCTTCATTCTATCTGATCACCTTAAAATTTATACCACTTATAGCCGTCAGAAAATGGAATATATGTCTAATGTATAGACTGGATCATGCAGTCCAGCTTTTGGGCTTCAAAGAAAGAGCGAAAACATTCATTAGTAAAGGTAGCGTAACCAACTGCATTGGTTTATTAGAACATCGACTCATTATAGCGTATGTTTCACTTTTCTATCGCTAGTACAACGTATTATGTTCTAGCGATCTGAATGAACTTGTTTCCGAAAATCACATACAAGAACTCGTAGAATGAGCTCCCATCTAACGACATCTTGCGAGGTACAGATTTAGGTTATTTGGCTCTCCATTCCTTGTCAGCTTAACGAAGCTATCATCCATTGATGTCAAGGATATAGCTTTGTTTATTAAGTTTTCAGGCTGGGTGTAGCTCTTGCGCTGACCAACTTCTTCAGTTGTTTGCTGGAATTCGGTCAGTACAGGGACTGCGCTTACCTGGGGAGTCACAAAGGGCCGCTATGCGTGCTCAGTTGAGTTTTGGTAATCAAAGCTACCACTTCGACCTAACCTAAGCTAACTCGTAGGACACATTCGCTCATGATCGATTGGCCGTAGGAAAACACAATGCATTTGAGGTAAAATTCATTATTAAAGCGCACTATCCGTACGTTAAAATCTCTTTGTGCCATACACACCCATAAACGCGACTTTCTCTCTCCCAGAACCTATTTTTGTAGTTCAAACACAATGCAATACATGAGGGTATTCGCTGAGTGTTGATCGTAATTAAAAAATAATAGTGAGGCAGCGATTGTGGTGAATTTGTGCTCTAAAGTCTCAAAAAGAAATGTTCTACGCATTAATGCCTACAGTCCTTTTAAATTCGAATAATTTTCCCTACAACTTAAATTAATCTTTCAGTTGTACTACAGTGGCGAAGACGAATTTTATAATGTTTTCTACCTACCTACAATGGGTCCAATAATTCAAAAAAATATGATATTCAACGATACACTCGTTTATTAATGGATCTTAATTATCTGAATACGGTAAAGAGGTTTGCTTGGCTTTGAAAAAACAAACTGAGAATACAAAATTCATGGACGTAAAAAACATACATATTTTAACAAGAAATTTCTTTCTATTAAAGCCTATCCACTAAAATGAAATGGTAACCAAAGAGAAATGGGTCACATACATATTCAGTGATCATAACTTGGAAAGAAGAAGAAAAAATGCTAAAAAAGAAATTAAATTTTTTTTAACAAAAATAATTACTTTTAGCCAAAGGCATCATCTAGCTAGACATGCATATATGTATGTATGGATGTATGTTAGCAAAGTAAAATACCACACACAGACAAAATTTGAAACGCTACGGCGAAAGACAAATTAAGACACACCGAAACCAACCGAAAACAAAACCAGCCCCAAAGAAAACAAAAACAGAAAATAAAAAAATGAAATATTTTGGCTTCTGACTGACGGCACCCAACATCAACATCATCAGCAGAAGAAATTAATTTTTTTTTTGAATTTTGGAAGCATTCAACAAAAGAAATGAAATGAAAAAATTTAATGTTATTCATTTATTCTAATCACTGTTATCATATAGAAAAAGAGAAAAAGGTGGGTTTGTGTGTTTGTAATCGCTGAAACAATTTTTTTATTTGTTTTTTTACGTTCTTTACTTAGACCAAAAATATTTATTTTTTTTTTTTTGCATTTTAGAAAGGTAGCTGAACCAGGGATTTTGTTTCTTAAAATTATTTAAAAAGTTTGTTTAACTTTATGGTTATTTTAATTTTAATTTTAATTTCTTAACAATTATTATTTTATAATAAGTGGCATTGTTTAATGATTTTTTTTCTTCATATTTTTAATGGATGTCTTCAAATTTCGGTAGCAATAGGAAATAATTTTTAAAATACTTGTGCATATTTTTCAAATTGGGCGAAAACCGTTTAAATGCCTGTGGCTTAAACTGTTGTTTTATTTTGTTTTTCTTGATTTTTTTTTTAAATCTCATTAACAGTTGTAACCTAGTTTTAGTTTTGGTGGTAGTTAAGTTATTAACTTTATTTCAAATTTAGAGCTTTGAAGAACGGAATTTTTTGTCTATCGTTTATAAATTATTTCCTCTTTCTAGCTTTCACGGCCATGTATTCTAGGCATCGAAATTTATTACAGTCCGGACTTAAATTGAACTGCAAATAAATAACAAAGAGGAACAAACTTCTTTCTCTTTATCTTCCATTTGAGCAGTCGATAGTAAAATTTATCATTCACAGTTCTTTAATTGATGACAGAATCTTTTGTAGATTGACTCGCTCCGCCTGTATGTAAACCCCGAAAGGGGCCGAATAGCATGGAATATGAAAATTCAAAGTGAGGTTCACTTAAACCAAACCAAGTGTCCAAAGCAGTATTTATGCACTTTAGTTTCCAAAACGTTTCTGGAAATATTTTACTCCATCTCACCTATTTCCAAATACGGCACTTACGTGGCATACAATTCTCATGTATGGGCCAGTGCCTCGAAGATTACTGTGATACTTCTCAATAACGTCCTAATGTTGCTTGTATTCTATCGCATTGTACTTTAGCAAAATGAAGGGTATTGTTTCCGAATATTTCTTATTATTACGTTGTACTAGTCTCTCTTGTAGAGCCATCTGTTTGAAATCGTTACGCCATTCTAACTCACACTGCATTATAAAGAACATTTGTACTTCAGTCACACTAACCGCGTGTGGAATGCTCTTCCTACAGACGTATTTCCCGCTATTTACTACATACAACAGATTTAAATCTAAAGTCTAATTTCCTTTCACAATGAATTTTTCTAGTTACAACACAATACAGTACATGAGTAGGATTCATATCCTGAGTGTTAGTTGTACAATAAAAATAAAACACGTTAGCTAAAGACAAATCATTCCAAGACTATAACGAAGAGCGTGTAACAGCAACGAACCAAAAACTTAAATTATGGCGCGAACCTAAGCTGAGTTTAAGATTGAGATTCAGTATGAATAATAGAATCTAATTGCAACATCTTCAAATCACAGGACTGTAGAAAAAGACCACTTTAAAATGCTCTACTTTGTTGCAATTAAGAGTAGAACAGTTGGAATTAATACTTTTCAAATCTGTTTTAAGAAATCTTTTTAAAATCAATTTTATATGTACATGTCAACCATTTTTAAAAATAATTCTCAACAATGTTTGTTTAAGTAATAATTTAAAAAAAAACAAAATTCTTCTATTTTCCATTTTGTATGTTTAAAATTGTTTCTTACCTTATAGGTACGCTTTGGTCATAACCAATAAGACTGGTTTTTATTATTATTTTTCCATTAAAAATGTTAATTTCTGTTCACATTATTTGTGCAATTTATTACAAAATAATACAAAAGTAAGCATTGGCGCGTATTTAAAATTCTTTAAATTGTTGAAATAAATATTTATGCCGTGATTTTTTTCTTTCTTTTTATGTTTTCTTATTTATTTTAGTCAATCAAATACAAGAAAACGAAACATAAATTGTGTGTGTTTTGTTTTTTTTTTTTTGTTTCAAACACTTTTAAACGCATTTAATGGCAAAAAAATAAAAATATCAAGTCGTATTCACTGTATACAAAGTTTGGTGTACAGTGGGAGGTAAAAGTTGCAAGGCATCGAAGAGTAACAGAGAATTGAATAATTTGTTTAATAAAAGTATTTTAGGAATGAGTTCAGTTGTCAAGACAAACTTTTTTGAAACCAAACATTTTTATGCAAAAAAAACATGTATGTGTCCTAAGTCTTTTGTTTTTTTTTTATAATAAAGAAGTAAAGTTACACGTAGTGGAATATATAAGACTATGGCAGTTTTTAGCTTAGAATCAGTGTCATTTACAAAAGGTTCTACTCATGAAAAGTTTCGTTATTTTTTTAGGCCAGCGCTCACCTTATCCCTCACTCTAGTTCTAAGAAGGTAAGATGTGAAAGGCAAAAAGGGAAAGTAGCGTTTTTATTAACTTTTTTGGCTTGAGATCGTCGATGGATGGCATTCCATTTTAAATACAAGTAGAAAAATAATATTTTCCGTAATACAGTTTAAAGTCGACTCCGAACGACAGATTTTTTAGAAACTATTCATGGAAATTTTATATACTCGTACTTTCAGAGTTTTTGCCTGAAATCTGCTGCATGGAAGTCGACGAAGAAATATTTCTTTCAATTTCGTTTCGTTCGAGAAGTCTGACCCGGGGCTTGAATCGTGGCCAGACGTCTAATATGCCAAAAAAAACTACCTACTAGATCTCGGCAACTTCATAGTATCCCTTCAATGGAGTATTTTTGTGTTGTTTTCATATTTCCTATGCAGCATAACCATTCATGATCACATTGTTCACACAGAGTACAGACAGAAAATGTTTTTTATCTGCACAATTCGTAGACAGTGTTCGTAATAGCCTAAAGACTTACTAGAGTAGAAATCGAGAGTTCAAAACTTTTGTCAAACATCTTAAAAAAGTATTTCTTTTTACTTTTTTTCATTTGCAGTCTTTTGATAAAAGCTTTGGTAGTAAACTACAGTTGCCATGAAAAAGCTTCTCAGGGTCGACATTAAACTGTTGGTCTTGCCATTAATGCTATCCTAACCTAAATGATGTAATGAATACAACACTCTTACAGAAGAGATCTTTCTTATTACTTTCGAATAAACAAATATAAGTATTATCTACGTAAACCTAACCCCCACCTATGTCCCTCTATTAACCTGTTTACCCACTTTCAATACAATGCCCTGCAATAGGGTCTATTTCCTCCGTTGTACTCATAACAAGGTGGGCAACATAAAACATTAAAATTCAATTCATGCTGTTGAGATTATGTAATCTTTTAATAGAGTTTGTTAGCCCATTACACACTTTAGTTTTCTTCTGCAGGCGGTCTAAACCTGTTCCTTAACCTTAATTCTGTGCATGCTTCAAAAATCCTTTCTTTAAATTCCATAACTTAAGAAAAAAGAATGGATTTTTCTATCTTTTCGCTTAGTTTTTACGTTGTAGTATTTTAACCATTCGAAAACTTTGTGCTTTCACTGTAATTTTTCTATTAAACTTCTTTGTAAAATAATTTACAAACTTGTAAAACTGTTAAAAAGAAAAAAAATACGCAACTCGTTTGTAGGTACTTAGCCTTAAAAGAAATACATGATGGTGGTCAAACCACACTGACAGCAGCTAAGGTAAGTGGCAACACAGTCAAATGCAACTACAACAACAACACTAACATCTACTACAAAAAATACAAACAAATGACACCCAATACAAGCAACTAACCATCTACACATCCAGCCATCATCTCTACATCTATCGGACAATTCCAAGCAACAACACCTGCAATCGTCTACTATGTACACTGCCACACAGACAGGGTCTTGACAGTCTGAAAAGAAATGCAAGTGTCTGGAGAAGAAAAAACAGAATTTTTAATTAAAAAAATAAGATTTTAGAAGCATTTGAAATGATTTTTTTTTTTCTTTAAAGTTTTGTAGATGGGTGGATGGATGAATGGATTGATGGTTGTTGGTTGTTGGTTGTTGGATGCTAGTTTAGTTGTTAGAGTTTGGCTAAGATGTATAGATGGATGAATGGATAGATGGTTGGTTGAATAGATGGATGGATGGTTGGTTGGTTGCTTGTGTGTGTCTGTATTTCTTAGTTTGTCTTGCAAAACCACACTTCATTGTCATTGACCATAACAGCGTGTTAAAAAAAAATTCAATAAAATTTCAAAAAATAGTTTAAAGAAATCTGGTTGTTTTTGTTAATGTTTTTTTTTTTTTGTTTTATTTTTAATACAAACTAAACCAGTTATTTTTCTAACAACAAAAAAAAATATAAAAAAAGTCCAAATAGATTGTGTGGGTTTCTTAACAGTGAATAATAATTGGAAACTTTATAGGTTAATCTGTATTCAATTTAATTTAACTAAGAAATTTACAAGATTTACTCATAATAATTAATAGCTATTATTAAATTAATAAAATTTATTAAAAAAATTTAAAATACATTTTTTTTGTTTTGTTTTAGAATTGCCTCTCAAAATATAAAATTTTTTTAATGTGATCTGCCCCTGATATGATTTTTATAACACAGTATTATTATTGTTTTTTTTATTTTTTTAAATAAATAGTTACGCATTCAGTTTGGTTTCCTATAATTTAGTTACCGTTATTAAATAATAATTATTTCTACGTTTTATTGTTCATTGTCCAGGCCAATTATTTTAATTTTAATTGTTTCATTTTGCTTCTGTTTTTGTTTTGGTTTTTTAAACAATAAACATAATTTGTTGTAATTTGTTTATTGTTTTATTTAAATGCCGTTTTAAACGTATTATATTTTGCATTAAAAACGGTATTTCCCTTGCAGCAACTTTGCTGAAATAAAGTTATTTACTTATGACGTCAATTATAAAAACAAAGAAAAAACAAAATTTAGAAAACAGAAAAAAACACAGTTTTTGGCAATAATGTGTTTTGTTTGATAGCTAAAGGCATACATTGAGGAAGAATCAGCATTTCCAATAGCTGGGGGAAGGATAGGTAGTGAGACAAAAAGTTGGTTGTAGGACCTGCGGAAGCAAATAAAAATTCTAGTAGACATGAGGTCACGTCTTACAACCACAGGTCAGACATCTCCAACAAAGCGAAATATGAAAAAAATTTTTAATCGACGATTGCCTCTCAGCAGATCTGAGAGTGAAATTAAATTGCCATGAAAAAGTTTCTCAAAAAGCTGTCGTTCGGTATCGACTTTAAACTGTAGGAAGATACACTAACGATAGGTTGCTAAAAACTAAGCAACAACAACTCATATATGTATGTTGCATGTTTAGTTTATCATTATTAGTAGAACTATATTCCATTTATTCGACCTCGAACGGTTTAACATGGATTTTCTTTTACTCGGTAAGTTCAGATCTTTGACATGACACTGAAAGCGCTTTCCTTAATTCTTTTACTATCCATGCCAACTTAGATTCATTAGTCTATCCATTCTTTATTTTGGTGTAACTTCCAAAATTCAGTTTGTGGACGAGTAGTTTTATAATCAATTCCACTAGAAACGGTTTAATTTGACCCAAGTTGTGGCTGCAGCAACTGAAAAATCATTTTATGAAGTCATTACTTTCAGCCTTTTCACGCACTGAGACATTAGAACTAATATTGGAATAAATCATGCAAGGCGAAGTAATACTCAAATACTCAGACCATTGAGCTCGTTTCAACTTAGTGGTAATAAGGCTCTTACTAAAGGCACCCCACCATAATACCAAACAAATATGGGATAAATTTGAGAACCATTAGAATTGACACAACAACATTCATGGTGGTTGGACCAATACCACATTTAGGAATCAAAAATTGAAAAGATGGATTGAAGACATCTATTTGGGCATTCTGAACGATGATTAATCTTGAACAAATTCAAATCCGCATCACAGCTGTTAGCTTCGGGTTGAAAAGAAAAAAAATTTTTGACCTCGTCGTATCCTAATTGGTAGTGTGTTGAGTTATTAGCAGTGAGGCCACTGTTCAAACCCTAGGTCAGGCATATGTTCGATAAAACGAAATATGAAAAAATATTTTTTCGGCGAGCAGATTTCTGGCAAAAAGCCCTGAGAGTAAAATTAAATTGTAATGAAAAGAGTCTCAAAATTCTGTCGATCTTAGTAGACTTTAAGCTGTAGGTCCCGCCACTCATGTGTAAAACAAACACGCACAACATAATTTGCGTGAGAAGATAGGTCGTAACCCTTTGACTGAAGGGTTGTAATGACCAATTAAGTTAAGTAAGAGTAGAATTAAGAATACACTATAAAAACTCAAAAAAATCTGCTCCTTTAAAACCTAAGACGGTGTAAAATACTGTGTGAATGTATTAAGCCTGCCTAGCCTGGTCAAACTTTCAACCAAATAATGTGTAAAACAGTATCATACCTACATACATATGTAATTAATATTTATGTTTTTTAAACAAATTTTAGACTTTAATAAGCCTCTTAAAATGACAACACAGACAGTAGAGCATAGCTTTGTTATCTCCTCTATAATTATATCCTCCTATTTTTATCTCCGCTTATCTAATTAAAATTTTTCTTTCCTCTGTCATATGCAGGAAGTTTTTTATCACACAAATATTTTATTTTTTTTCTTCTTATATACTTCGCTTATGCAAAAAAGATTGTAATTTTGTGATGCATAATTGTCTTGTAACTGTCATGAAATGGTTGGACATTTGATTGCCATGAATCAACTTATAATTGTTGTCCCGGACATAATCATAAAAAAAAACAAAATTACACATGTTCACAATAAATTGTTAAACAAATTATTTATAATTTTAATAGGCCGACACTTAAGACAACTTTATAAAATGTGAACGTACATATATTTTTTTAAATAAATAGTACCAAAAAAAAATAGTTTTTATTTAAAGATTTTAAATTTAAATGTTTACAAAATTTATACGTAAAATATTTATACAATCTCATGATTTATTAGAGCCAAAGAAGATGATCTCATACATCAAATATTTGAAAATTTTGTATAATTTTCAAAGTCAATAGAATGTTTGTTCCAAAAGACAGAAAATTATTTAAAAGGAAGAGCAAACAAACTTAAGAAATTATTTTTAAACAAGTATTTACTGTGTAAAGTGTTAAGAATACACTGTGATACAAAAACGAAAAAGAAAAAATGATAATTCTTTGCTTTATGAAATCCTACAAAGTATAGGGTAATCCATTTATCGGTTTAATTTTGAACCATCGAATCTGACCACACTTATGTCACTCTATTCTGTCACAAAATTCAGTATATTATCTCCACTGAACATAATCAATCGATTTACGCTTAAGCAACTTTGGGCTTTATTGGGCCAACGATAAACGTTGCACGATGATGTCGATTTTGCCAAAAAACAAACATCCTTTCAGATGCAGCTCATTTTCATTTTGGTGGGTACATTAATAAGCAAAATTGCCGTATTTGGGACTCTGAAAACTTACACGTGGTCTTACAGAAGTCTATGCAGCCATTACGAGTGACTGTTTGGTGCGGCTTGTGGAGCGAAGATATCATTGACCCATATTTCTTTGAAAATTAGGACGGCGCAACCATTACGGTCAATGGAGATATTTATTGCACCATGATAACCAATTTTTTTGTACATGCTGCTCTTCATGATACAGATGTGAACGATGTTCAATTTCAATGGGTTGGGACAACTACCCACACATCTCACGCCACAATCGATTTATTGCGTCAAACGTTTGATAGCCGCCAAGGAGGTGCGATTTGACACCGTTGGAATATTTTCTATGGGACGCCGTTAAATAAAAGTGTTATGCCGACCAATCAGAGACAATTGGGCATTTGAAGGCCAACATTCGTGATGCCATTGCCGAGATACTACCATACATACACTCGAAAAAGTGTACAAAAATTGGTCCGATCGAATGAGGTACTATGAGGCCACCCTCGGCAGCCATATCAATGAAATTATTTTCCATTTCTAAACGAAACAATCGAACTTAGCAACAAAAATTTGTGCAAAATTTCAAACCGTTTTTGTTTTATTGCATTTTTATAAAGGGTCGGCCAAATAATTTTTTTTTTGAAAATGCTTTAAAAAAACTACTGAATATTTTCTCAAATTTCTTTTTTTATTTGAAAGTACAATCCTTCCGATTAATAATGAAAAATAATTTCATTCAAATGGTTGGCTCGGCTGGCCATGCAGTAGCCTACACCAGAAGATGTCGATTTTGGCAAAAAAAATCATCTTTTCAGATGAAGCTCATTTTGATCTTGGCGGGTATGTAAACAAGCAAAATTGTCGCATTTTGGGCACAGAAAACCCGCACGCATACATTGAAAAGCCGACGCACCCTAAACGAGTCACTGTTTGGTGCGGATTTTGGTCCAGAGGCATAATTGGGCAATTTTTCTTCGAAAATGGCCGTTACAGTCAATGGCGATCGTTATCAGGCCATCTTGAACGAATTTTTGTTCACAAAAATTGAAGACGAGGATATTGGCAACATTTGGTTTCAACAGGACGGCGCTACATGCCACACAGCCGAAGCTACACTCGATGTTTTGCGCCCTGTTTTTGAAGATCGCATTATCAGCCGCAGAGCTAATGTCGTTTGGCCACCTCGGGGCTGTGATTTGACACCGTTGGACTATTCTTTGTGGGGTGCCGTCAAAGATAAGTGTTACGCCGACAAGCCAGAGACAATTGACGCTTTAAAGGACAATATTCGTGAAGCCATTGGTGAAATACAGCTGCACACAATCGATAATGTGCTTAAAAATTGGACCGATCTTGTAGGCTACTGCATGGCCAGCCGAGGCAGCCATTTACTTTCAAATAAAAAAAAGAAATTTGAGAAAATATTCAGTAGTTTTTTTTTTAAAGAAAAAAAGTTATTTGGCGGACCCTTTATTTAAACTTTTAAATGGCCCGCCCTATATAGAAGCACTCTCAATATGTTTCTTTGTAGCCTAGTGTAATTATGGTGCTGTTCTTTTGAAAACTGCATATAAATTCCTTTTTTTTCAAAATATTTTATCTTACCAACACCATTACACATAAATATGTTAATAAATAAAGGAATTCTTTTTACCACACTTTAAAATATTTTATTTCTGTTGTGAGGTTTTTTTTAATTTTCTTGAGAATTTAATACGCGTTTATCAAGTTCAAGTTCTTTAGAAGGTGAATTTAAGGCAAAGCAAAACTATTCATAGCATTATTCAAAACCACTAGAGATGTTTAAAATATCGTATTTAAAAATATTAAATTACAACAACTACAGCTACAACTAAAATAAAATTTAAAAAACAATTTATCACATGACTCAACAACATAAAAAGAAGACGTTCAAAAAACCAAAGAAAGAAAAAAATGTATTAAAATTCACTTACTGTGATGAAATCAAAAAAAATAAAATTCCAAACAAAAGAAAAAGATGCTTTGCTTTGAAATTCTGTTAAAAATCTTAGACGTGAACATATTTTTTAAAATAAAAATGAGATTTTATTCTAAAAAAAAAAACAATTTAAAATTAATGACATGATTAACAATGTTTTTGTTATTAAATATGCACACAATAAACTGGTTTTTATTATAACAATTTGAAAAGTTGTTTTTATTGTTTTCTTCATTTTGAATTTTCTGAAATACCTAAAAAGCACATGACAATGTTTTTTTTCTTGTAATTTATTTGACAAATTAATTACAGCCGAATTTCAATGTCTACATTAATAGCTTCTGCGTATGTATATTGAAACTGAGATTCAGTAACAATCTGTCTAACTGCGCAACCGTATTGATGGTTTCATGCGGGATACATCATAGAATTCTTGTTAATTAAATCGTTTCAATTGAAGAGTTTAATAAACTTTTTAATGTACTTACAACTATCAGAGAAGTATTGATTGATTTATAAGAGATTGTACATTCAGTTATCATTGCCACCATCATCATCATGAGATGCTTTCCTTTTTCTAAGTCAAACAGCCTTCTTAACAATTATTCTGTTATTTACTGTACTTGAAACTGAATGCAAATTGATATCCTTTGTGCGTATTCTCCGAGCATTTAGGGCCTTATATTCTTTTACCGCTGAAGTAACAATCGAATGTGTACCAGTAATTGTGGTTGGCCTTTCCTTAACTTGGGTTTAAATATCTACCCACAGTGAGGGTCAAAAGAAACTGTACATTAAAAAAATGTACATCAATCAATTACCGTTATTTTTATTTAAAAATTATTTCATTGCCAGTTTTTAAAATTGAAACTTATATATGAAATTGAAAATTATAAAAATAAACTCGAAATATTGTCACATTTTTTCGGGCACTCTCCTTAAGTGGTAAAAGTTGAGTTTGACGATTGTTCGCATTTTATCCGTAGTGTTCAGTTTCTTTTGATGCTCACTGTAATAATGCTTGGGATTAATTTGTAGATCAATTGGCTATTAGGATTGTTTTCTCATGTTCTTTACCAGTTTTACAGATGCTTTACACATTTTTTGTCATACGACAGCTGGGCTTTCATTGAAAGATCGATTAGCTCGAAGACTTTAGGTACATTGAAGCTTTAGGTACATTGAAACCCATATAATGTTTGTAATCTCTGTCCTAAACGGTAAAGGTAAAATTAACTTCCTTCTTCTTGAATTCGAAATTTTTTCTGAGAGTACAAGAAGGGGAACAGCAATGAAGACACAATTCTTCAAAAATCAATGTGTTTTTGTTTCCGATAAAAAATGCTGTCCTGTAACAGTCAGTAGGAGCATGGCAAACGGCAACCTATAGCCATAGCAATAAAAGGAAATGGAATAAAAAATGTCGCAGCCAATTAATCTTTGCCTGTTGATGATTTGCAGTATCATACATTTAAAAAAAGTTCTACCGACATAAACTATAGTCATACATAACATAATTGATCATCACACTACTTATGTTGTGCATGTAAATTTTATCCATGCGTAGCGTCGACTCCGAACGACAGATTTTTGAGAAACTTTTGCATGGCATGAGAGGTAGTCACCAAAGAAAAATGTATTCTTATTTCATTTAGAAGGAGAGATTGCTCATCAGCTGTTTTAATAGTAGTCTTAAAACGTTTCTTGTGGAGTCATAATTGCCTGGCAAATAATGTGCTTTCCATCTAACTTTAACTAACATACAAAGCCTTTATTTAATGGATTTTTTTTTATTTTTCGCCTCACCCTCAATTATTTTTTGTATTTCTTTCTAAACATGTTTTCATGCTGCTCCACATCCACTTAAAATAACAAAAAACTGTCACTTTTGTATCACTTGTAATTATAGTGTGCCTCTTTTTGTATTTCTTTTTTTTGGATTTCTTTGTCTTTTAATGCCAGTTTTGGAAAAAGAAAAACAAAGATGTGACATGATTTTGTGTGAAAAAATGAACTCTCCACCGGTTCGTGGGAAATTATTTGTTTTTTATTGTTAATAATTTTTGTTGTTTTAACAATGTTTGTTTTAATTTGTTTTTGTTTTTGGAGTAAAATTCACACCATTACCATACAATATTTTAGAAATTCAAATTGCCATGATTAATTGTTTTACATAAAAAAAATGGATGAAACAGGCTAATTTTGAAAAGATTTGACGGTGTACATAGGCAGCAGAATCTTTTAAATTTCAAAATCGCAACACTATGTTGAGGTATTGTTACAAAAACATAGACTCTGTAACTGTTTTTTTTTTGTTTCTATATATATGTATATAGATAGTATATAAACATACCCGCTACCGACTTACTTAAATGGTCATTACAACCCTTTAGTCAGGACTACGACCTAGCTTCTCATGCGTTTTTAATACTCTTTCCTTTTAATAATTATTGTGACTACAAGGCATACCCATGCTCTAGCCAGGAGTTTTAAATCGTGAAAAAAAATTACTCAGGTTGCTGTCTTAAGTCTTTTGTTTGGAGTACTATTTTAATTTTAAATTTAATTAATTTTTTTTTGTTAAATTGCAAGCTAAACCAAAACGCATCACTATTGACCATCATTTCTTTTATTTTGTTTATTATGTTAGCACTTCTTTTAACTTTTTTTTTCGCTTAACTTGAAACAATTTCAGTGGGTTTGGTTTTGCTTCAATTGCGTCCAATCATACAATCACTGCAATTACTTTAAGACATCAAGCGTAGCGTAAATAAAAAATTGAAAATGAAACAAATAAATAATAAAACACTGAAGTTATTGGGGGGGGTCGAATATAAACATACGATACCCTACATCATAACATACTTTTTGTCTTAAAGTCTTATAGTATAAAGAGTCCTTTAAACTTAAAATTCGAAAAACACAATAAGAGCTTGCAAGCATTTATTGTGTTTTTACCATTGTAAGGCCAAAAAGAATAGAACAAATCAGATGAAAAGATGGTTTAAAGTTTAACTTTAACAAATTGCGCTGAGCCATCTAGACATTATTATATTGCCACTGATCTTTTAAGGACCATCTTGCAACATTTCGTTCACTCCTATCCAGCTTTACAGGCGACGACTATTTCCAGCGTTATAATACGAACTTACCATGTATATTTGTTAACCTCGGGATACCAATCTATAGTATTTCTTGTGACATCCTTATATGGCTTTCTACGTTCGTGGCCTATCTATAGCCAAGTATGCTTCTATATTACAATGACATAGTCTGAAGATTCTTACAGTTCTTCGAAGACATACATAATACATAGAAGTTTAGCTCTCCTGCATGCCTCACTCCCTCCCGCCCTCTATCTCTTTCTCTTTTTCTCTTTCTCTGCGTGGTATAGTGGTTACAATTCTTGCCTATAAAATGGAGTAATTCAGATACAAATCTTGGAGAAGACCAAAAATGGTCAGCAATGGTTTTCGAAGTTATAAAAATTAATTCCAATATCAACAAAAAATATCACTGGAAGTATAAATAAATATCGCTGGCACTTCTTGAGAAAGAGTGGAACTCAGTTAGTAAAAAAAAAAACTTCCTCTCCTCCATAACAAATATATAACCACAAAAGCTATGATGTCTAGAACTTGGTTAGCATTCAAGTGTTTTCATCCCAAATTCTTAGGCCACAACTATGTGTTCAAGCGATTTGTTGTCCTTATTACAGAATCAGCTAATAGTGTTTGAAGTGAGTACTACTCTAAAGAAATATTTTTTTTTTTGAGTCTACAATACCCAGTCAAAAGATCGGTTGCCATCCTCAGACTGTTTCTAAGACTGTAAAACTTTGATTTTATCCACCTAATGCCCATATTATTAATTTTAATGGAACGTTTTTATAGCCAAGTGTACTGTGAATGATGAGCTTTAATTGATTCCGCAAAACACTTTTTAATTCAATTACTGGATCAACCTTAAAATTTTATTTTGTGATGTTACAAACAACATCTTAAACAAACACGATAATCTTATCCTATACGCTATATCACTTATGTATTGTGCAGGATGTAATTACATTGTTTTAGATATAATGACTGCATCGAATGGTAGTTATTAATACAATACGTCCACCTACAATTTAAAGTTATTGTTTAAGCTAAAGAAACAGCAGGAGTGAGTTTAAAAATAAAGTTAATAATATAAATGAATCAAAAATCTAACACTTATTAAAACAAAACTGATCTATACTTAAGGTAAATTGAAAGAAAAAAAATATTATTTTTAGAAGAACTAAACGGACGTATGTATATCTACTCTAGCTGATCTACTCAAAGGTTTTGTTAATAAAAAAAACATCCTTGACTGTAACTAGTTGTAAAAATGCGAGACATGCGATATTATCAAGCTAAAAGGATTATCATTATATTATGTAGAAGCGTTAAAAATATTAGCCAAAATGTGGTCAAAGGTAAAGCAGAATTTACTATAAGTTTAATAGAATTGGCTGACAATAATTCATTACCATTAATAACTGACTCATGGGTTTATATGAATAATACATGAAACAACGATTTATAAAACAAAATAGTTTGTATTTGACCAAAATGGGATCATAAAATTAAATCAAAGAATGTGAACCTATGTCACGGAAATTATACGATATATGAACGCTTTAATATTTTTGGAATTTTTTAAGAGAGCGTTTAGATCTTCGATCGTACAGAGTTTTTTATTTTTTTTCCTTCTTTTTAAGGAACATAGAAGTGTGACAAAATATTTCTCCCTCGACATCTCATTACTTGTTTTTTTTTGTTTCAGTTTCTTTAGCTAAGCAGGTCATTGGTTTACTATTCTAGAATGGTAGCAGGTGCATCTGTCATTGTCTTCGATCATATGCTGTAAATTGTGGTGAGGAGATTTTGGTGATTGGATCCGACTTTATCCCAAGAACTACTACTACTAATTGGCCTTCCCATAATGTTCGTTGGTAATTTAATCCATTCTGGGGGAAAATAGGGATCAGAGGGCTTGCTAGAAAACTTATTTGGAGGCACTTAAAGCCTTTTGAAGTCTAATAGGTATTCGGTTGGTTTATTAGACGTAAGGCTAGGTCAGATATCTTCAACGAAACGAAATATAAAAAATATATTTCTTCTGTAACTTCCTCTCGGCAGATATCTGACAAAAACTCAAAAATCAGACGTTTGAAGACGAGTTTAAACTGTAGTGGTGTGAGAAGCTAGGTCGTAATCCAGGTTGAAGGGTTGTAATGATCAATTATGTATGTATGTTTGTGTGAAGTCTTTTGATTTTATAAATTGGAAACCACATTCATTTCGTCTTTTTCGATATGAGAAATTTCTTTTGTGGAAATATTTAATTGGAATTTATTAGGAATTTATTGAAGTGATTGAAAAGCAATTACATAAAACCACTATTATTGTGGCTCAAAGAATATAGAATAGAATTACCTTCTCTGCTGTCATTAATCAGCGTCTTCATTCTCATATGCGCGTGGCCGCTTAGCTTGAAACAGAACACTCTGAATTTAATGTCTCTAGTTGCTTACAGTACAAATAAAATACCAATGAAGTCAGCATAGATTTTAATTTTTTTTTGCAATTTTTCACAAGTCCAAACAATTACATACAATAGAATAATGAAGTAATTTCCTTTTAATTTTCTTGCAAGTTTTTCATTTTCTGCTTTACAAATTTCAAAACAATATTTGGCGCAATTGCAACATTTGCAATGATATTTTAAATTAAATTTTAAATTTTCTTAATAATACCACTCAACAAAAGACTTAAGAAACAAACATGAGGAAAGTACAACTCAGCACAACAACAGAAACAAAAGAATATGTACAACGGACATCATTTTTAAAAACAACAACAATTTTATAAAATTCATTTTATAAAGCCAAACAACAATTAACTTTACTTTAAAGCTTAAGATTTATTACAAAACCGTTAAGCATTTGCATTAATTCGGGTAACAAAACGTTAAAGATCATTTCAATTAGTAAAAGAGGAGAGCGCATAGAATTGATGATCGATGATGTTGACTGTATGTTGGCTGTTTAAGAATAACGAAAGACTATGTGTTCATTAGCTAGAGCTTAACAGTTAACATAAAAGGCTTAAAAAATAAACTTAATTCAATAATTTTCTCCTTCAAATCAAAAGTCTTACTTACTTCTTTACTACTCTTTATGAATTTTATTTTAAAGCTTTACTATATACTTGTATAATGTATAAAAGGTTTATTTAATGTACTTTCTATGAAAACTAGCTTCACAAGCCCCTGCATAAATTAAAATTAATGTTTTTATGAATATGATTGCATAACATTGATGAATGATTATCACTATGAATAGGCCAATATTGAATATTATTTCATTGAAAAGCATTGGATTTTATTTGTATTATTACGAGCAACAATAACAGAAATTTGTTTTGCTATTAACAGTTTTGTTTTAATGCCTAGGTAGGGAATGGGAGTTGAAGTGATATGTTAAGACATAAAAAATTATTATGTTTACTATTTGTAGTAAAAATATTAAAACCTATTTATTTGTAATTTATACCCAACTAATTAATCCATGATGATTTTGTTTAATATATTTAATCTTCCAGTAACGTTTTTAAATTTAATCATTGAATTTAAATACTACGATTAAAACAGTGTTACTAATTTTAATAATCTATGTATATTAGCATTGATTTTTCTTAAATTTATACAACATAAATTTCAAAGTATTTATTTAGAAATTTTAGAAATTACCTCAAAAACTTTTCTACTGAAAAAAAAGACTTAAAAAAGACTTAAGCAACAATACAATTTATTTTCAATAATTTTGATCCCATACAGATCAAATATGGATCATTTCACTCAAGCTATTAGAAGGCAAAAGAGTGATGCAATCAAGTTTTAAAAGCTGCTCGTATAAGCAAAAGTGGTAGGATTGGTAGGATTCTAAAGCGGATGCTTAAAACCTTCCAACTAAGTTTCAGGCGAGTCACTATCAATATTTATGGCCTAAAGTTAAAGTCGCCATAGTCTAGTAGGTAGCCTGTTCGTTTATTAGACATGAGGCCACAGTTTAAACTCCCAGGTCAGACATCTTCAACAAAAAAATATTTCTTCCGCGACTTCCTCTCAGCAGATTTCTGCCAAGAACAACGAAAGCAAGTAAAACTACCATGAAAAAAATTTTTCACAAAATCTGTCTTTCGGAGTCGACTTTAAACTGTAGGTCCCGCAACTCATGTATAAAATTAGAAATATATTAAAGAACCAAACTGTAAATGTACATGAGTATTAAAAAAGAAAAATGATAGGGGCCTTGCCAGAAGCGATCCCGAATTGGTCATTTTAAAGAGGAAATGAGGCGCACAAAATCTTGCGACAGAACCCGTTTATGAAATAGCCTGACTTTGCTACCATTCTGTTCAAAATATACAATACATGATATAAAATTTTTGGAAACTTATATTTTCACACTGACGGTTAATGCAGTTTTACTGTGTTCATCGTTTTTAAATTTACCATGAAAAAATATCAAAGTTATCTGCCATCATATCAATTTCTTTTGGGTTATATGAATAGAAGAATGCCGAAACACATACATATGTTTTCCACTTTTCTTTTATCTCAAGATGTTCCAGTTCAAGTTTAAACTCTCAAGCATCCGCCAAGAGACTGTCCGGCAATAAATAACAACTCTATCATGCCAGGACCTGTTACACCAGATCAATTGTCAGCTTAGATTAGCTATAAAACCCTGATTAATGCCTTTAAAACAAAGCAATGACGTTATAAGAATAAGGATGGCATACTTTTTACCAGTCTTATGTGTGCTTAGCCGAACGAAGTCATACATTACCAGACAAAACACGGTCACAATATCAATAACGTTATGGAGAACACTGTGCGAAGAAGTGGTGCACTAAGCTTTCTTCAAATCAACAATTTTCGAGAATTCCTTTTCTTGCGAAGACTCTCTAATTCTTTGATGATTTTAATGGTTAAAGCCTTTTCCAAATCAACAAATATTGAAGAAATTCTTTATTTGTTCGCAAAGGAACCTTTGAAATCTACTTGCTGAATACGAAGTACGGCATAAATTGTTGGCACTGTATTCGGTCCAGGATAGTCTGACATTATGCTATCATTAGTGCGGATAACAATTTTTCATAAACATTCGTCATATTTTGTTATCAGATTTCTTGATAAGCAATCTTTTTTCTCTTTTATAGCTTACTTTGAGGAATTTTAAAAGTTGTTCTCTTTAGAATTTCATTTCAAAACGAAAGACTTAAGCAGCAAACTTTATTTTTCTTTTTTACACAAATTTATGAAACTTTTCCTTTGTAACGCTTTAACATGGTATCAATAAAAAATTAATACTACATACTAAGACATTAACTAAAACCATAAATTATGATCACTTAATGGTTATAAGATCGTAAATTTATTTGATTAATAAATATGGGTGCAATTTTATTACTTTTTTTTAAATACTTTTCATATATTTTTTATTATTATTTTAAAGCAATAAACGTTTACATTTAAAATTCTAATTTTCTTCTCCTTTTTTTGTTCTTAATCTTTCACAGATGTTTTATCACCAACAGCATATACAACGAATACGACACTTGAGCATATTCTTGCTATTGTTACTCTATTTGTCACAAATCAAAGCTTGGCGACCATGTCCAGAATTGAGTCCAGCTTTGCGTTTACCCTGCAGGTGTGTATTTTATATTACAAAAAAAAACAAGAAACAACAAGAAAACAAAACCAATAACATTACTAGACTGAATAGACCAGAAGCATACCGAACTCACAGACTTAGTGAGTGTCATTCACATTCTAAAGAGCGTAATAAAATGAATCAAAAGAAAAAAATGTTAAATGAACAAGAACAAGAACAGATAGAAGAAAATCAACTGTGTTTGTAACGGTTGTTTTTTATTATTTATTTTGTTTCTTTTTTCTTTTTTTTTTGTAATATTTTCTTGAAACTTGTTTGTGACAGCATTTCTTTACTATTCATTACGGCTAAATGCCACAAAACACTCACAGCCACTCACTTACTTACTAACACACTCACACACGAATATATTTGCTATGCTAATGGAAGCAATAAAAATTCTAAATAAACGATTTCCGCCTATGGCAGATTGATTTTCATTCAGAATTTTTTATTTCTTCTTTTTTTATTCCATTTCTTGTCTCGTTCAAGTATTTCTAGTTATTTGAAGAAATATTTTTTTTCTATTTTTTCTTTTTTTTTAATTTCAATGACTAAGAATTTATTTATTATTATCGTTTATGTGTTATTCATGTTGTTGTTGTTGTTGTTTTATTAAATAGATGCAATGTCGTTGCTTTTGGCTCAACGGGACAACTTGGTGCAGTGGCGATGGATTGTGATCGTGTTGTATTTCATGGTGAAGCTCCACAGTTACCATATGGTGCTCCAATAGTTTCATTTTCTCAACGTTTTAGTGGCCAACAAGTATTGCCCTCACAGGTAAGTTTTCTAAGATTATTTTTGGTTTTTTTTTTTCTAGTTCTGCTGAACTTGAGTTTGAAATGCTAATAAATCTGTTATAAAATCTCGCCATGACATGTTGCCTTTTATTTGGAAACATGTAGATTTTTTCAAACCACGAAGGATACTTTTGGACACCATCAACTGGTCGGATACATATGTACATAACATAATTGGTCTTTCAACCCTTCGGTCAGGATTATGAGCTAGCTTCTCACACCACTTATGTTGTGTGTGTTTATTTTACTCATGATTGGCGGAACCTACAGTTTAAAGCCGATTCCGAATAACAGATTTTTTGAGAAACATTTCTGATGGCAATTTTATATAGAGGAAGTCGCCGAAGAAATATTTTTTCATATTTTCGTTTTGATGTCAGAATTGAGGTTTAAACCATGGCGTTACGCCTACTAGACATGAGTGGCGGAACCTACAGTTTAAAGTCGATTCCAAACGACAGATTTTTGAGAGAAATTTTTCATAACAATTTTGTTTACTCTGAGATGAGACCGCCGAATAAATATTTCTTCATATTTGGTTTAATTAGAGATGTCTGACATGGGGTTTGAACCGAGGCCTCACGTCTTATAAGCCAACACACTACCTACTAAACTGCGGCGACTGGAGTCTTATAGTCAAGGCTATTGGTGTCGGTTGCCAGATTGATTGAAGGTACAATTGCTTGAACATCTTTCATGTTCGTTGAGCACAATACTGTCGTACATAGGGCAATGACATTTTCTCTGGACTAAAACAACCATACGAAAACTTATTTATACAGATGTGTGGCACATAAGCATTACGACAGTACACTAGCGTCACTCTGTAGATAATTACAGCGTCCTTATAATTTTTAAAACTGTTGTTTAAAAGCATCTTTCACATAATTTAGGCCACAGCTAAGGATTCTCTGCAGAAGAATAAAAATAAACAAATTTAAAATTTTTATATCACACAGTATCACTTACGATAGAACACTTTGTATAAATCTTTACTACTTAGCCGCTTTAGTCTCAATATTTTAAATTATCGACAGCTTACCAGTAACCAACCATGTATTTGCAAAACTTCATTATCAAATAAACTTAATTTAATCGTTAAGTTAATCATCAGAAAAAAACTAAAAATTTTCTTACTTGAAAAAAATTTCAATATTTCGTAAGAAAAAAACCTCAACCCCAGCTATAAAATAATAGCGGCAGGCAATGCCAATGTTTTTTTCTTTTTTTTTTTGTAAGCCATGTTACCACAATTTAACGGATTTATGCAGTTAGATAGTTAGATTTTAAAGCTGAGAAAATAGTTGCCAACAAGATTTTTAATTTATAAAAATAAAGTCAAGGTTATTTTATTTAAAAAAAAACAACAACGACAGCAACAACATTAAGCAACACAACATTTTTGAACAAACTCAACACATGCAATAGACAAACACTCATTAATTAAACGAAAATGAAATGTTGAATGCTTTTTTCTGCGCTTTTTTCTAATGAATTAAAAAATCTTTTCAAACAAAAGAAAATAAAATTTTTAGAGCAACATTTAATTTAATGGGTGGGAAAACAATATTTACAAAATTTGTAAAGAAATACATGTACTGTGAACATGAGCATAAAATGTTATACAAAAAAGAAGGATTATTTCGAAAAACTTTTACTTGACAATAATTAGTCATAGATGAGGTAAATATTAGGGACGTTCAAAAACTATAAGAAAATTATTCCCCCAAAAATTGTAATATCGAATTTAAATTGTATAATTTTATACGATCAGAAGTAGCCGTAGTCTAGTAGGTAGTGTGTAGGCTCATTAGACGTGAGGTCTCGGTACAAACCCCAAGTCAGACATCTCCATCTCGGCGACTTCCTGTCAGCAGATTTAATTTTCTTCATACAGTTTTAACCGGAACCAATCTCATTCTGAAAACAAATCCACCTTATCTAATCTGCTATCATGAGCTTCCACCTCCAGGCACATTAGCTAATCTCCTTTCATGAGTTTCTACCTCCAGGCAACTTGTTATGATATCTTTCATTTACTTCTTGTATTCATAAATATATAGATTAGAACCTAAGAATTTAGAGTTAAACACTTATGTTTACATCCTCCCGAGATCCATTCACTTATTTAAATCGATCTACTTCGATGAATGATTCTAGGTTACGTCAAACTGTCGTACAACTAAACTCCATTTAGTCTTGATATCTTCCCAAAAAGTTCAATAGCCTTAATAGGCCGTAAGGTAACCTATGACATTGCTTAGGCATAACACTCTTTGTGAAAATGTATTCGGTTGTTGTATCATTGAGTTCTACTATTTAGCAAAAGATGACGGTGCCTGAAGTATTCGCCGCAGTTTAGTAGGCAGCGTATTGGCTTATTAGACGTGAGGACACGGTTAAAGCGCCAAGTCAAACATCTCCAACAAAACGAAATATAAAAAAAATATTTCTCAGGCGACTTCCTCCCTCAGCAGATTTCTAGAAGAAACTGAGAGCAAAGAGAATTGTCATGAAAAAGTTTCTCAAAAATCAGTCGTTCGGAGTCGACTTTAAACGGACCTACCGTTTACTCATGTAACCACTATCCCGCCACTCATGTATAAAATTAGCACACACAATATAAGTGTTGTGAGAAACTACGTCATAATCCTAATTGAAGGGTTGTAATGACCAATTGCATTAAATATGACAGTGACATGTCCGATTTTACTTACGAAATATATTTTTTTTAATTTGAATGACTTCTGAAGCTGTATTAGAACCTGAAATGATTGAGATTATAGTCAAGTCGTAATAATTAAAATATGCCATATGAGCTGTCTTAGTATTTAAAATATAACTTTATTTCCTTCACCATTAATATGGGAATACAAATAGAAAGCATTTATAAAATTCACACTTCACTTGTGAACGTCCCTAATATTTAACAATTTAAGTAAATATGTCTGTCAGCACACAGATCTTCGCAGATCAAAATTTAACGAGATTTTTAAAAAAGAAAACAAAAATAAAATCACCGTCAAGAAATGAAAGAAGTAATCAAAAGAAATTTAACAAAAAACGAAAACAAAAACGAAAACAAAAACGCGAAAATAAAAAGATCATTGAGAAAACACTTTCACTTGGTCTAAATAAAGACAGACAGACACACACATGCAGATAGAAACATACACTGAAATACCAAAGGTATTAAAATCTAAACTTAAATTAAAGCCAGAATATGAAAAGAAGAAGACGAAGAAGAAGAAGAAAAAGTAAAACCATTAAAAGTGAAAATTTCTTTTGGATTAAAGAAATTAAAACAACAGCAATAGTGGCAACTGACAGTAGCAGCAGCCGAGTTAGAGAACTAAATTAAAGCACAATCAAGAAAAAAATGTGTTAATCAGGCAGCAAAAATTTAAAAAAAAAAAACAACAAAAAATTTAAAAAATAAAATCCAATTAAAATTTTTAATTTAAATAACGTTTCTATTAACCTCTTTACACTTCATTTTCTTTCTTTTTTTTCTTTGTTCTTATAGCACTTTGGCTTGTTAAAACTGCCGATAGAGGAATTGGATTTATCGAATAATCTCATTCGGCGCATACCAGAGAAATCATTTGCCGGCCTTAAGGAATCCCTAACCGAACTGCGTTTAGCCAATAATTTATTGGGTGACAGTTTAAATCCGATATTCTCTTCGGCTGAATTTCATCCATTGAAAAATCTAAAATTATTGGATTTATCAGCGAATAAAATCAAAACCATTGAGGAGGGTCTACTCAAAGGTTGTGGCGATTTGAAGGTCAGTAGCATGTCTTTTTCTTTCTTCTTTTTTCAAAAAATGATTTATTCCGCTTGCATATCATTACGTCTAAATACGGGCTACATTTGTTGTATGTCTTACCCGCGTCTTAACAACGGTAGTACAAGTGTTAAAGACAAATTAAACAAATTAAATATGAAACCGTTTTTAAAAGCGTTGGAATTAATTGAATATTTTAATCACGTCCGATTAACATTTCATTTAAAAGGTCTTTTTACTTTATCAGTGGTCAGTTTGCTTACACCATGTGGTATTAAAATTTAAAAGTAAAGAAAAACTATTTGAAATTTTTGTTTTTTATCCCAAATAATCTAAACCAATGCTCGATTGATGTATTTTCTTTTACCCATATAATTTCATTTGCTCTTAGAACTGCAAGACGTCAAATCAAATCAATCATCAAACCTGCCTTTCAATAGGTTCTTCGTATTGCAAGCCATTTGTCAAGTACTACTGTCTTGTTGAAACCATGCATCAATTGTAATGGTCTTTACAAACCTTCATTCAGGATTACAACCTAGCTTGTGTACGTTAATTTTATACATAAGTGGATGGAACTACAGTTTAAAGTCGACTCCGAACGATAGATTTTTGAGAAAATTTTTCATGGCAATTTCATTTACTCTCAGAGTTTTTTTGCTAGAAATCTGCTGAGAGACAGTCGCCGAAGAAATATTATTTCATATTTCGTTCAATTGGAGATGTCAGACCTGGAATTTGAGCACGTCTAATATGTCAAAACAATACCTACTAGACAATGGCGACTAGCCTCTGTCTGTTTCTGTTTCTCCTGATGTATTCCAAGCCGATTCCCTAGTAACCTAACACCTTCCTGTGTCTTAATATAAATTTGGTTGTAGCATTCTTAAGATAAATTCCACGGGTAGAAGGAGAGTAACCCGCTAAGATGCGATCAGCAAAATCCTGGAATAAATGACAATCGAACCAAGCATAGTCAAGACTATTGCACAAGATAGAGCCAAAGGGAGTAAATCTCTACATAGTAAAATAAAGAAGGTCTGGAGAAAATAAATATGTTTTCAACCCCCGTGTGTGGGTCTGCTGAAGAGGAGGAAACTGTTATCAATTTTCTTTCTCAATGCCTATCTCTTGTAAGGTACAGATTTAGTTTATTTGTCGGCCATCCATTGATATCAGGGGATGTAGTTTTGTTTATTTCATTCTAGTTTCCAGCATACAGTAGTCGTGCTTTTAATGTGTAGCTCTTGCGCTGGCCAATCTCCTCGATAAATTTGGTGGAATTCGGTCTGTACACAACGGGTCGCTATGTGTGCCAAAGTGTGTTTTGGTAATCAAAGCTACCACTTCGACTTAAACTAACTTAACCTAACTTTCAGTTTTGGTCGTAATTAAAAATCCGTTTGTATATTTTCGTTAGGGAAACAGTGTAATAATGAAGTGCATTTGTTTTTTGCTGTAATATTATTAAACCAGTTTGAATTTCTTAACGATTATATGCCATTTTATGTGTGGTACATGGCATTTTACTCATTTTTATTATTATTATTTATTATTGCGTATTAATTTTGATATTTTAAATAATAATAAAACTCTTTAGTTGTTGTTTAGTAGCATTGTTGCTATCGCCATAATTTTCTTCATTTCTAAACACGATTTGTGGTCGATGGCGTTACTATTTGCCATTAATGTCTGTCTACACACATATTTTATATTTACTAATTATTTTTATGATTTTCTGTTTATATTTATTATGCGTTTTGGGCTAAAACACTTAAATATTCCTTTTGACTGATACGTATCAGTCACTAGCTCACTGTTAACCATCGTCATCATCACCATCATCATCACTACCAGCAACAGCAGAAAGCAGTTCAAGACACTGGTTATTATGCGTTAAAAAAATCACTGACTGTTTAATAAGTATTTATGGTTTTTCTTATTGTAGAGAGACATGTAGACCCAACCATTAAATCATCATCATGTAGGGGAATTTATAATAAAAAAAAAATTGAAAAATTTCTTTAAAATTCAATTCATGTCTGTGATTATGTTGCGTGTATTATATAATCGATTTTCTGTTTTTTTGTTTTTTTTTTTCTTATCGATAGTCAAGCAGAGTTCATTGATTCGCTATGGAATTAGAAAATGTTAATGACTTTTGGTTTGAATTAATTTTTGTTTGTTTTTTTTTTGTGGAATTCAATTACCGTTGCAGTAATTAACGACTTAAAACTATGGTGTATCCTTAAAAACATGTTGTTTTAATTTTTATGCGATTTTTTTTTTTTTTTTGATCATAAATATTCATGATGTTGAATTATAAGGATTTTGTTGGGAAACTGAAAAATTGAAAAATTACCACAGCAATGTTTTATAATAAAAAAAAAGCACATGAAGGAAGCATTAAAAAGAAAATGTGAAAAATCTTTTTTTTTGAAGTTGAGAAATTTGTAAAAGAAATTGTGCAATCATATATACCAAGCGAACTAATTAGGTGAAGAGTTTTTTCCGGAAGACAATTGTCTCTATTTAGAACCTATTTCTGTTAAATAAGCGACATAACACGTTTGTCTGTTTCCATAGCAGAATTTTAGAAACAGCACATTAAAATCCTGTGGTATTTTGTTATCAAGTCATCCTAGAGAAATAGACTCACATGGTAGTTCTGCTCTGAAACCTTACGCCAATCCTCAAAAACTCTGCAATGATAAAACATATAAATGAAACACCAAGTATCTATGTTCTTATGTAGAAGGTACAGCTGTCTTTAAGGTCAATGCTAAACAATAAAAAAAAACTCATTATGGGATCCTACCCGAGAACAGCTTACCATGTAGCTATATTTACGAAAAATATTCAGTCTAATCGAGGCCAAATTGATGCCTATGCGTGCATTACATAGCCTATTTAGTCCGCAACGTAGGTTATGTTTATGCTTCCATGTTCCCCGGAGAAGTAAACAACATTCTTGGCGAAATTTAGACTTCGATATGAAGTGACAGTAACAGTAACTGTATATAATAAGCTAATTAGCTATCAACAGACGTACTTACCGAGCTAATAAGCTAAAAAGCTTAATTAAACACGAACTATTTTGTAGCAGAAAAAAACTCTAAAAAGTGTTTCAAGTTCAAGGTAATTATTGTTAAGATAAATATATAATGCACAACGACGAATAACAACAGTATAAGGGAGCATCCAAGATGTAATTGTTCCAAAAATATTCCACAAGCGACTTTGATTTGCGATCTGGACTCGTCAGTGAATCCGTGAATGATGTTTTCTAAGAGATTTAAACCATTATCTCCCCGTTTCTAAATAATTGAATAATATTCTCTCGGAGGTTATCTCAGGTATCGTGAAGTAAATAGAAGATCCAGCTCAATTATGTATACCTAGGCTTTGCGTGACCATAGGTTCTATACTTAAATGCTTTGCGCTGACAATTGTTTTGCCAATATTTTTTGTCGCTGCCAGTTAAGGATAGGAAACAATGCCAATGTAGTCGCTGTAGTCTAGTATGTTGGCTTATTAGAGCCCACGCTTCAAATCCCAAGTCAGACATCTTCAGCAAAACGTAAATATGAAAAAATATTTATTCGGTGACTGCCTCTCAACAGTTTTTTGGCTAAAACACTGTGAGTAAAGAAAATTACCATGAAAAGTTTCTCAAAAATCTGCCGTTCAGAGTCGACTTTAAACTGTGGGTCTCGCCACTCGTGTATAAAATTAACGCACACAACTTAAGTGGTGTGAGCTCTTGAGCGTTGATGCCAGGGATAGCAACTTAGGAGATTTTGTATCTGCTTCTGAATACCGACATCTTATGACTAAGACACGTTTCATAAGGAAATTATTCTGCATCGTAGATATTGCCTGGTAATGTGTCATGGATTCACAGACAAGCTGTGGCTGGTACAATCTAAATACGATACCCGTAATTACACACGCCTTATGGGCGCTGAAATAATCTAATAACACAGAGCTGCTTAGCCTTCAAATGTAATTAAAATACGTTTCTTGTTTTATTTTCATTTTTCATTCAAAATAAATCTCTCTTATTGTATTACCCTTTATTTATATGTATGTTTATAACCGTAATTGTGCTAAATTTTTTAAAAAAATATTTATTTAATAATACTCCCTTGTTTATAATACCACATTCCCATATATTTTGAAATGAAAAGACATTTATTTCTTTCGCCTCAAATGGGGCAACACCTCTGCAATGGACGATTTGGTTGTATAGCGTTGTGTTGCTTTCAAGGCTGTGATTTCCTTGTCACTGTCGCTAGATGACTAAAAGAAAAATAAAAATTTTGATAAATTTTTTAAACAAAATTGTATATGATTTTACAATGATAATGAGACAAGAATAATGGAATGAATTTTTGATTTATTGCAGGAGTTTTATATGGATCGCAATAGCTTGGCCACAGTACCTTCCAATTCTTTAAATGGGCCCACAGCATTGAGACACTTATCTTTAAGGCATAACTATATAAGTAAGTACGATTTCTTAACTGATTTAATGATAGAATAATCGATTTTTTCATTGGCTTTCAGCTTCATTACGCTATGAATCGTTTACGGCCCAGCCAATGTTGGAGATCATCGATTTGCGTTACAATGAAATCAAAACTATAGAGGGCTTAGCCTTTAAGGGTTTGCGTAAGATACGTGAAATTAAACTAGCCGGCAATCGTATTAACACTTTGAACAGTGATGTCTTTGAGAATTTACCCACTTTGCAGAAATTGGATTTATCCGAGAATTTTATACAAAAATTCCCCAGCGTTTCTTTGACGCAAGTACACAATTTGAAGTTTTTGAATTTGTCCTCGAATATGTTGCAGGTGGGTTGGAGGTGTTTCATATCCAGGCCTTTAGAAATTATTTTATTTTCTTTCTCATTTCCATTAGCGTTTGGATTATACCCACATGGAAGTGGTTAAAACTCTGGAGTCTTTGGACTTGAGTCGCAATGGCATAACTACCATACCGCCTGGCACGTTCCGTGACTTAAACAATTTGAAATATTTGGATTTGAGCCTAAATTCCTTAAGAACGGTAAGTTTCCTTTCGAATCTTTACTATTCTGCTCTTGTTCTTAATCTTTTCATATATTTTTTGTCTCCCCAGATCGAAGATGATGCCTTAGAGGGCCTGGAGAACCTACAAACTCTAATCATACGCGACAACAATATATTGCTGATACCCGGCAGTGCCTTGGGCCGCTTAACCAATTTAAATTCTTTGTATTTGGATTTCAATCGTGTGGCTGCTTTATCTGCTGAGATCCTCGGTTCAATACAAGCTTCAGATATAACCACTCTATCCTTGGCGCGCAATGTTATCCGGGAATTGCCTTCGGGTAGTTTTCAAATGTTTAGCAACTTGAGATCTTTGGATTTATCGGGTAATTCTTTGGCTGTAATAAATGCTGATATTTTTATGGGCCTGGAAACTTCTCTAAACGAATTAAAATTGTCTCAAAATCGTATAACCGCCTTGGGTAATATACCATTGGCCTTAACGGAGTTAAGAAGCTTGGACTTGAGTCTTAATAATTTGGCTGAGCTGCCTACAAACATCTTACAGGGTTTGGAGAATTTGCAGTATTTAAATTTGAGTGGAAATCATCATTTGGCTCCGATACCAGCGGCGTTAATACGCCCTTTGTTGCGTCTACAAATCGTGGATTTTAGTTTTTGTTCTTTGAAACAACTTTCGGGTGATCTGTTTGCCACTTTGCAGGACTTGAAAATGATTTATTTGAACGATAATAGCATTCAAGAGATAAATGATGGCAGTTTTGTGGATTTATGGAATATTACTACCATCGATTTGTCAAATAATCAAATTACCTCCATAAGGCCAGGGGCCTTTGTCAATGTAATGAATCTGAAACGCCTCAATCTAAGAGGTAATCAGCTATCAGCGTTTAAAGGTGAATTTTTCAATACCGGCACTGGCCTAGAAGAATTGGATATTTCCAATAATCATCTGAGTTATCTCTTTCCCTCTTCGTTCCGCATACACCCTCGCCTTAAAACGATAATGGCGGCCAATAATAAATTCAGTTTCTTTCCAGCGGAATTGATTTCAACTTTACAGTACCTGGAATACATAGATTTGTCTCACAATCAATTGAAGGCCATAGAGGAATTGGATTTTGCCCGTTTGCCACGCTTGAGAGTACTAAAAGTGGCCCATAATCAATTGGATATGTTAAGTGAAATGGCTTTCCATAACTCCACCCAATTGCAAGTACTGGACTTATCGCATAATGACCTCGATCGCATAGGCGAAAGGACCTTTGAGGGTTTGGTGCGTTTGGAATATTTAAATCTGGAGCATAACAAGCTAAATGAACTCTCCGATTCTGTATTCGAACGGTCTAAACTACAGATGCTGGAGAATATTAATTTATCCCACAATAGCTTTCAATATGCTCCTCTGAAAGCCTTGCAACGGCAATATTTCTTTGTCTCCTCAGTGGACTTGAGTTACAATAAAATCAATTTAATACCCAATGATGACAGTATTATGGTGAATATTAAGAATTTGGATTTATCCTTTAATCCCTTGGCCTCTGAAGCCGTACGAAATATCTTAAATGAGCCCAAAACGGTGAGAGAATTAAATTTGGCGGGGTGTGGCATTAATACTTTGGAAGCCTTGGAGACACCCTTCTTGCAGTATTTGAATTTGTCTTACAATAATTTGCACGCCATACCAGCAGATATATTCGAAAGGACCACATCATTGGAAACTTTGGATTTGGCCCACAATCAACTGGAGAGTTTACAAGAGGTTGGCATGGCTTGGCCTAAATTACAGAATCTCCAGTACTTGGATTTGTCCAATAACAGCTTTGAGGTTATAAAAGAAGGAGATTTCAATAAATTGGATATGTTGCGTACTCTGAAATTGAAATCGCTTTTAAAATGTAATCGCATCGAGAAGAATGCGTTTAAGCAAACAGCCAACTTGGCTAAACTGGAGGCCTACGATTTACCTTTATTGGGCTATTTGGACTTACAGGGCATATTGGAACTGTTGCCTGGTCTGGAATACTTGGATATAGAGGTTAAAGACTCAACTATAGGCACTGATCAAATACAACCCGCTAAGCATCCCAGATTGAAAACTATAGGCATTAAAGGTGAACGTTTAAAGTCCATATCCTCAGGCACTTTGGCTGGCCTAAAGTCTAGTGATTTAACAATTAAATTACAGAATACTTCATTAACTTCCTTACCGCCCGCCTTGCTTTTTCCAGTGCCTAGATCTTCCCACTTAACATTGGATATAGAGGGCTCTAAAGTATCGGTACTAGTGCCTCAATTCTTGAATGCCTTAGAAGATCGTCGTTCCAGTTTACAGCTTAAGGGACTCTCCTCGAATCCCATACACTGTGATTGCAATGCCAGAGCCTTAAGAAGATGGCTACCGAACTCACATATGACCGAATTAACCTGCCACTCACCGGCCTATTTGCAGGGTAAAAAACTTATAGAAGTGGGTGATGATGAATTAACCTGTGATCCTCGTAAAATGACCTCCACCACACCTAGAACCTCTTCGACCAGTATTTTGAAATCCTCTTCAAGATTGGTTACCCGCCCACCTACTACCACGCCCGAAGACCCACCCATGATTATATGGAGCATGGAACCCACACAGCCTCCACCCATGAAAATCAAAACCAAGGCTCCGCTAATGAAGGCGCCCATAATGACCAACGATGATACGCTCATAATAGGCATAGTGGGCGGTGTAGTGGCCTTTATAGCCATTTTAATAATAATTATATGCATTGTGCGTTTGCGTATGAGCAATGCCGAATATCACAATACACCCGCCATGATAGGTATACCACCCATGCCTTTGGGTCCCGGGAGTGTACCCTTGAGCTACAAAGGCCAACCAACAGCGGCTTTATATGCTGTACCACCTTATGCCCAAAACTATGCCACTTTACCGCATAAACCACCCTCCATACACCAATCATCACAGAATCTAACCAATCGCCAAACGCAACAGCAACAACAAGCCACTTATTCGTCGCGCATGTCATATTTTGGTGGCTCAACGCCACAGCAGCAGCAGCAACAGCAACAGAATGCCTCTAACCTATCACAAAATCATCAACCCTATATTATATATTCAGATGATAAAGCCTACAGATAAATACGATTATTACTACTAAGCCAAGACCTTAGGTTTAGAAGAGCTTTACTTATAATGAAAATCTTAATGGGCGCTCAATAAAAACGCAAACACTTAACCTTAAACACAATCCTCTCAGTCAGTCATATAGGCGTAACATTTACGCTTCAAGACAGTCTTTTTTTTTGCTAAACAAAAAAAACTGGTTCTAAAGCCAATGCCAATTATAATTACGATAATCTTTTTAATGGTAATTGATCACTACTCAATGACAAGTAATTGTAAATAAATTGAATTCAATTACAAATAATTCGCATACGAATTATTTCGTAATTCTAATTGGAATTCAGAAATAGTTATTGACTTGCATTTGAAATTACATGAAATTGTTTAGTGACTGTAAATAAATTGAATTCAATTACAAGTAAATAATTATTCCTATATTATTTGCTCAATCATTACGCCTACTTTGAATTCAATTACAAACGTAATTCGCATTGCTTTAAACCTTACGAAATTTTGACAAAATCTTTTTGTTTTACATTTAAGTTTACACGATTGATTTTATTTTATTTTTTAATTTGTAATTAAACTTTTGTATTGTATATAAGTTGTAAGCTTTAGTAAATTATTAATCCAATTAGTGCTTTAATTATTGTATTAATGCAAAAAAAAAAATAAAATAAAAACAAAACAGAAGTATTTTTAAATCGATTTAATGTACTCTTAGAAACATAGCAATTTAGTCAATATAATTATTAAATGTTTAAGCAAAATGTATTGGCCTTTAAAATTGTTTATCCTTTTTAAGTACATACTGGATTATTAATGACTAATCTTCTTTATTTAATGAATTCGTAGATTTAAAATCTCTTTTTAAGTTTAAGTTCTCTCTCTCTCTCTCTTTTTTATGTTTTTAAATAAGAATTACATAAGTAATGTATTGTATAAAATAATTATTAATTTTATGGATTTATGTGCAAAATAATTAAGTACAATAAAATAATTGAAATTTATTTTAAATGAAACACAATTATTCTGAAAATAATGCAATTTTTAATTAACGACGAACTGCTAATGAATTACAATTAAAAAATCATCAAAATTTTAAGATTCTGTCTGTAGTATTTTTATGGTCATAAAATATGCACTCGGTATGGAAGTTGCAACGCCTACCCTAATAATTATAATTTTAGTCTAACAATGTGGTTGATTATCACAAAATTTTAACCCCCTATATGTTTTACTCCCTTAAATATAACAGGTATTGGTAGGACTAGGTCCAGCTTTACATATGTAGGTAGTTCTTGGCATCGTCGCAAGATATACACTCTCCAAGACAACGCTGGAGTTAGAAATCGTGTTTAAGATATTCCAAATTTGACAACGTCATGGCAATTGAACCTATGTTACGACGTCTTATGACGTCCTTTGTTTTTTTTTTTGGACTTGCACCAGCATCTATATATAACGTTCGGCTGATCATTCACAGTCTGGTCCATATATTGATTGGATACCACAGCAACAGGCACCCGTTATCCAATACAATTCAAGTGTAATAAAGCAAGTCTTCGAAGAGTTATACTGAAAAATAGACTTCAGGTGCTGTAAGCCATAAGAAATCAGATAAATTGAAGTATTTTTAGCATAATCTCAAAAAACGCCAAAGTACTCGAATACTTCTCTTCTTGTTCCTAAGAACAAAGCTTTGTATTCCCAAGACCAGCTCATCTTCTAAATTCTCAAGATTTACATTGCCAACATTTATTAATGACGATGTCATAAAAAACAACAATGGGTCATAGTGGCAGTGATACCGAACCTATTTACTGGTCACTGCTCGAATACGACCTTAGGAATAAGAAATATTGCTGTCATCTGCCTTAGTATTGTTAGGATAAGAAATTAAAGAAAGTTAAGAGAAAATAGACTTGGAGATAGAATGGAACCTTGTCAAAGGTGTCAAGAATTTATACTGAAGACATCAGATTGAATTCCATTGACACGAGTTGCTTGCTATTAATGGACCAGCGACATCTAAACAAACAAATTATGGTCAAATCGAACAACACAATATCATGACAAATACGTTAGAGAGTCTACAGCAATAACCTCACTCACGCAAAATCGTTTTCTAATGTCAAAACCCTTAGTATGCTGTGGGAAAAATATATATAGAGAGTCATGGCATATGGAAAGCGACACAATACTTGTTGAGTGAAGGGAATTTAGATATAAAAATCGCTTAATTTTGTCGAACAGCTGTACTGTGATTAATTTCTTCACAAAATTAACCTCGACATGCGCTCTCGTTCATGAGTGACAGAAATTTCTTTTAATAGAGATACCATGAGATATTGCATTGCTGTTAAACTGACCAGGGCTGATACAAAGCTTCCAATCTTCAACATGTTACAGAGCATAGGTGTTCCAGTTGCTTCGCTAACAACATCAGAGTCCGTGCAATATTTCTGGGCTTTGTTGTTCCCTCCTTGAATAGTAGGAAGTTGCCCAATTGAAAGACATTCCGATAGACTTGGCATTCTCCTGAATGAGGTATAAGTGACTTGTTATGAATAGGCGAAGTTTCGTGACTACTTATTTTGACGTAACTCTCCAAAATAAGGATTACTGGGATGTCTTGGATATTAATATGTAGATTCAATGTCACATTATTACCCTTCAACGAGGATTCACCGCATGACTAACCTAACGTTCAATTTATGTGATAAGATTTTGAATATGCGGTATTAATTTTTGTTATTATAAATATGCATTCATTGGCAATTATTGATCATAAAGGAAGGTACTGCGGTTTCCATAATTTGTTATTTGCTTTCTGTTATAAACTTCGAATGAAATCAAAACGCGAAATATTTGAAGAAGCATATATGCGATTTCCACGCCCATTGATATGAAATATTACACTTTGGAATATTTTCAGATTTCAAAAACGATATGAAATGAAATATTTGAGGTTTGTATTATTAAGACGGAGACAGAGTTAAAAAATTTATATAAATATTTAAATAAAAAAATTTAAATAATAATAATAATAATAATAATAATAATAATAATAATAATATTTGTTATTATAAATATTATAAATATTGACACATGACTATTGTACGTTAACAGTTTGACCTTAAAATTCAACACAAGTGCTATACAAACTTGTTATGCAGCCACTGTTATAAAACACAATATGAAGCTTTAAATTTCTGGGAAAAAGCTTAAACCAATTACAGAAACAAGTGCTATAAGTGAGTAAAATGATCATGAGTAATGATTTGCTGCATTGAGAACTGCGATGAATAAACCAATTGTAAATTGAATCATTATTAGTACATCTAATGTACATATGTATGTCTTAAAAAATTAATTTAAAGATAAAATATTCTGATCCTTTTGCCAATTGCAATCAATATTAATCGTCAAATTTATTATTTTTTAAACAAATACAATGAAAACCCTTTTTAAATGATTTGTTTGAATGAGTTTAATTTTTGTTTTCTTTGAAATTATTTAAAATCTTTAAAAATTTTATGTGTGATAAATATTAAAAAATAGATTAAAATTAGTTAATATTGTATAATTAAAAGTATTTTAGGACTTTTATATATAATTTATGCGTGTTTATCTAAATGAAAATGTGTTATAATTAGAGTTCTTTTTTTAATTACATTAATATAGATTCATATATGTATATGGAGCAAAAGGTTAACAAATGTTTTTTTTTTTTCATTATACGTAAATATTATTAATTAATTAATTATTAGCGAAAAATTTTACATTTACAATTAAACAGAAAACGATTAATAATAATAATATAAAAAAACAATTAACAAATACATACAATCAATAACAATAAATTTTTGTGTTGGTTTTCATTGGAATAATTTACATTTAATTTTCTTTTTTTTTTTTTTGTTTTGTTTCTATAATTATTGTTAATTAACATTTGTGTTGATTTGTTAGTTTTGAAAAAACGAAAAACAAATAATTTAGCAATTATATTTGAGTTCATCAAATCTTAAATAACTATTAATAAATTGTGTATAATTTTTAATATTTATTTTAATAAAACGATTATTCTTTCTTATAACGAATACTAATAAAGATTTTGAAAATGTGAATCACAATCGATATAAATGACTTTGATTTGTTTAATTTCTTTGTTATAATTTCTTAGTTTAGTTTAGTTTATAATGCAGTATTAAATCTTAAGCATTTTTATTAAAATGCATTCTTTCTTCTTGCTTCCTTTAAATGTATACGAGTAGTTAATTTGAGAACAATACAATAAATGCTTTGTGAAACATACATGTGATGATTCAAATTTAATAATAATTTCAAAAACAAACAAGCAAAAAAAATATGATCTAAAAATATAAAAATTATAAAGTTTTGAATAGAAAAAATAAATCAGTTCCAGATCAGTTTTGATGTGCAGTTGAGATATGACAGTGATAAGTAAAACAATTTGAATTTAGTTTGTTTAGGCATCCAATTTGCTTTGCTAATAATAGTTGGAGAGAAAGGGGAAAATATAAAACGAAATATTGCAAAAGAAATAAAAAATGTTTAAATTATTGCTGTTAGACGAAAGAAAGTCATGAGAGAATAAATTTAATAAATATTTAAGCCACCTGTATGTAGGAGAAGTGATTTTTGTAACTGCGTCGTCGGTAGTAAATCATAACCACATAAGACAGGAACAACATAATTGTAATAATAGCAACTAAAATACCTGGAAATAAACAGGAATATGAAAGAAATTAAATTCAAATTCTAAATGCAATCTAAAACAAATAAAGCTTTGCCAATACAAGTATAATTTTTTAAAATTGTTCGTAAAAAGAATAAAGGGACGGTTTTTTTTTTCGAAAATCGGTGTCAGATAGAAAGCCTACAGTCTACTAAAATGGTACAGTTAATGATCTGAAAAAATTATATTTCCCAAAATTAAAGTCAGTTATTGGTCATTATAAACTAAACTGAAAGTATAGCTGCTGTCGAAGAATAGGATTGAACAAAACTCAAAGCCAGATCCTCAGAGGGCAACTACAGTATAGTCTCGATAGCCTGTTTAAATAAACCTCGATAAGAAGTACACCATAAACGCTCACTTCTAGCCTCTTACTGCTGTCTGTCAATCAATAAAAAACCGAAGACCAATATTATGTACTCGATAATACCCACAGCAATTAACCGCGCTATCCCAAGCAGCTAAGTCGGTCTAAAGGATAACGCATTCAACCCCCGTCTAAAGCATATGCTCGTCTTGGTTGTTATAATGTAAAAACAGGCACCGACATCCAAAGTATGATATATGAGAGTAGGACTCTCTATGGCATTTATCTCACTACAAGACTGCCTAGTCTATACGGACGATTTCAAAAGGAAGAGATAGATAACATTTCCGGAAATAGATTCTATATAGATTCGGTAGTATGCCGTAGTATTTGCCGATTTATACTCCAGTAATGTTCAGTCTTAAGCCCGTAATTCTATATGAAGAGTATTAAGTCTACAGATAGCCAATACTGAAATGAATTCGGTAAAGTATTCCTAACCTCAAAATATTTCCCTTTACCATGCAGTTAACAGACTTCTCAAGACACGACTCCCAACAACTTAACCATATAAAAATATAGCTCCAAGTGGCAACAACTACACCTTGGTCTGCGATCACGAATTCTTCCAGCTCGATGGCAAATAATTCAATTTCTTAGCGGCTAAAAACTTGAAACAAGACTATTAAAGATAAATCCTACTAAATGATTGTATTCATAAGATATAATGAATATTTTCCAACCTATAAAATTGCAAACAGCCAACATGGAACAGACTTACCTTCATAAAATGACTTGCCCTAATGAAATCTTAAACATAAAAACGTAAACTTTACTTGCACCCCAATATTCCATCGTTAAACTTTCTTGATTATTGTAGTATTTTTAATGGATTTTTCTGTTTCGCAAATTTAGAAATTTTGAATAGAATTTAATGAAAATATAACAAAAAAAATAAAGGATTAAAGTTACTTACCCATAGCAGTACCCACATTGGCCTCCTCGTAGGTCATCATTAAAGTGGAAAGTTTACATTCGCTTTCCCAGTCTTGTGGTAAAATATCACTGTAAATATTAAACATTTTATTTAAGGGGCATGCCACACCGCAATCTGGTATGGACATTAAATAAGGCTCAGCTGTGCTATTCTTATAGAAAATAGACACAAACGGCTGTAATTTATCATCTAAACGTAATTCGAACAGAATGGTAGCAAAGTAAGGAGGACTATGAATCTGAAAATGTATTTAAAAGCCCATTGAAATACAAGATCTTTTGAAATTTAAATAACCACCAACCTACCTCAAACAATTTCAAAGTATTCAAAAGATTAGCCACCGTTGTATCGTGGGCAGAATATATCCATAACGAGCGATCAGGATTTAATTTACCCTTGGATTTGTCAACAAATCTCTCTAGCATATCTTTGACTAAAGGCCCAGTTTTTAGACGAGCCAACTGTCTTGTGTATGTGCTTATACTAAATGTAAAGTCTGATATATACGTCATATCGGCACTGGGGTATACCTTTTTGGTCCACTCCGGTAATGTTTTATTGTAAAGCTCTTCTATGAAGAATGTATTATTGATACGTTGTATAGCTTCGAGTGAATCAACTGTTGCGCCACTATACTTTGTCAAATAATTATAAATATAGGCATAGCGATTATTGATGTTTTGAAATTCCGGAGAATTTTTCAAAGCGGAAAGAGCATATTCATAGGCTGGACAAGGTGCTTTGGCAGCAAGGATCTGTAAGGAGAAAAGATTAAAAAATTTATTACTTTTAAGAACAATTTTAAAACGCGAATAATAACTAATGTAGTCTGCTTTTAAAAAGACGATTCTTGCAATGGTGGTATACAAAAAGTGTAATTTTACCCGATAGACGTTATGATAACCTAGAAATTTTGATTTAAGTCAACGTGCAAATTTAGTAATCGAAATTTACATCGGAGTCACGGAGGAATAAGGCCGATTCCACAAGCAGGTAAATATTCTGGTGCTTGCGATATGGAAACTTTCTACAGGTGTTCTTCACATACTTTTTCTTACATAAGTCTTGAAGATTTCATCCTGACATCACCCTTGCGATCTACATTAATCTTATTCCTAATAGAATGACCGTTCGCTTTTTTTCCTGTTTACTTGCTAAAGTATGCGTTCCCTATTGGTTAGATTTCCGAAATCTTTTGTGTGTGTTAATTTTACAGTTTAAAGTCGACTTCGAACGACAGATTTTTGAGAAACTTTTCATGGCAATTTGTATTTTACTTTCAGCGTTTTTGCCAGAAATCTGCTAAAGAAATATTCAAACTTCGTTTTGTTGGAGTTGTCTGACATTGATTTTGAACACACTGCCTACTAGACTACGACTTCAAGTCCGACTATCCTTTACATAAACCCGAGGCACTCGTTTCTGAATACCTGAAGCATTTGCATATGGGATGGATTTCCGTACAACAGAGATTATTTTAAATAAGTATTGAATATCTTAGGCTTGGTTCGTCCAAACGTCCTATTTGTGAGCTTCGTCGTTATGATTGCAATCGTTAGATGTACTGCTTCGAATGCAGCCTTGTTTAGGATCTTCCTTGTATTTTTTTTTTTAATATCACCCTTGAGAGCATATGGTTTTCACAAAGCATTTCTGCCTTGTCTCCGTTTCTTTTTTTGTTGTTCCAGCTAAGCAGGTGATTGGTCTGCTGTAGCAAATTCTAGGATAATGGGGTTGTCATCTATCGTTGCCTAGAAGCAACACCCTCCGAGTAGTTGGTGTAGTGATGGGAAATCTTGCGGATTGTTGATTCCTATCTCTTTTCCGCACAACCACTTTGCCCCCTGCCTCTTTTTCCTTGTATTTTATATATAAAGTTAAGCAGACTAGTTCCTCTACAGAAAGAATTTATCTTTAAGACTTCTTATACTCACCGCATCCAATTTTTCAGCCTGTGTATGCACAGGTATTGGTTGCCAATGTATTGCTGGGTCCCAAACATCGCTCTTTACCGGTTCATAGAGGCCAGCTAAATTCGATAGGGCACTCATTAGCGTACGATCAACATCGGTGGAACGTACATAAATTTCATCTTTATTGTATGTGTCACTTAAAAGGTTGCCATAACGTTTGCGCAGCCACTGTCCCAGATGATAATGTTGTTGTTTGCCAATCTAAAAATAGAAAAAAAAACACATTATTAATGACATGTTAAATATTTCATCATCCAATAGAAAAACGAGCATATAAAAAAATACACCGAAATAGCCGAAAATTTGTAAGAAAAGTTTATTGACACGAATCAATTTGAGCAAAACTCAGAATTGACATGTTTTTATCAGGAATTTATTGTTGATGTCCACCAAAAAAAAAGACTGAAGTAAAGGAACATAAAACGTAAATCGAACCGAGACCAATTTTAAAACAACGCATAAATCATATTTGCATTGAACAACTGTCGTTTAAACGAAACATTTAAAATTATTTATTGATTTATACATACATATGTATGTACGTATTACAAGAGAAACGATAATCTTTATTTTAACTGTTGAAGTTTTTCATTAAAAATTACGTCGGTGTGTTGTGGTAGGTTAGTAAGGTTATAAATAATATTAAAAATGTAAACAAAACTGTATTGTATTTTAAATCATAAAGGAAAATACGAGATTTTATTATTGTAAATAAGCAATCAACATAAATTACTCCAAGAATTTAACTTCTATTAATACAAAAAGTAACTCAAACTTAAAGAATCCTCTTTGCTTGAAATCATTGTACAGTTATTGTAATTGAAATATTTATTTGAGAATCTAAAAATATATTCCTTTTGAAATCACGAGACCATATTTATATTTCAAACAAATAAGTTGCTATCGCCTGGCAGGCAAACTCTCATATTAAAAATAGAAACAATTAATACATTTGAACAGATTAAAAACATTTGTGTGTAACAAATAATATGCACATGTGTATATAATTTCATTTACATATTTATAAACACTTTGTAAAATTATCAACAACTCATTAAAACTACAATGAACTAATAAAGACAACAACAGCAGCAGTAGAAAAGAACAATTTCATAATAATTAAGGAGAAGACAAAAGCAAAAGATTACAAGTCACATGCAGCCATAATCGGACCCCAACTGCTCTTTAAACTTTTTAAAGATTTTAAATAAAAATATTTTATTATACGCATGTATATATGCACGTATTTGTTTACGTATTTTTATTGTATACGTTGTAAACAAATTAAATGAAAACATATTGTTACAATAAATTTGAAACAACAACAATAACAACATCTTGCCAAATGTGCATATTATTTTAAAATGTTTAAAACTGATAACAAAAGGTACAAAAACTATTTAAATTTATTAAGCTAACATATGCGTACAAATAAATCGAAAAGACAACAACAGGAACATATGTTTTGTTAAATATGTAAGTTGGTTGCGCTCAGTTGCATTAGGGGCTCGTTTAATAGCCATATGAGCTTATTACGATATTTCATGGTAAATGAAAAAATTTAAACTATAAAATATCAAGGACATTTACAATTATACGAGGTTTGTTTAAAAAGTTATACAATTTTTCCATGTGAAATATTGATTTATATATACTATCTTGTCCTCTTCAGATGAAATTTATTTGTAATTTAAACACTTCTCCTCAATTGTTACAAATCTCGATGCTCCTAACGATCTCTTTACTCTTAAAAACATCAAAGTAATCATATTCGCTGACTATAGTGAATGAGGCGAAATTGTTGCACAATTCGTAGATGCATGATCGCAATCAAAAACTATGATTTGTTTTTTTTTCTAACACCGGATTTTTTTTCTTTTAGTTCCAGCATAAGGAGAAGACATAATAAATCAAAATCAAATAAGTTGACCTGTTATTTATATCTTCTAAGCTCTTATATTATGACCATTGGACTTTAGTCTACTTGTTATAGCTGCTAAGATGCTTTTAAGCTATTCAAAATTATTTCAGATGACATTTCACCGTCCTTGCTTTTGTTTTTGTTAAAATAAACAGTTTCGACATAAAATTCACTGGCATACATTTCATGTCGAAAACAAAAACTACTGAGCGGAGGCATTGGGTTCAACTTATTTAATGTTGAATATCGTCCCATTTCATCATCATAATTTTCAAGAAGATTTAGTACAATTTCATTTAACGTGGATAGCAGCCACAATTTCTTTTTTGTTCTTACACAATTGCATGAAAGTTCTTTAATCAGTTTCTACGGCAGTATAAACTTAATTTTGTTTATAATTTTTAAAATCTACAATATGTACTCTTGAAATTAAAAAAAAAAACTACACATAGCAGGCAGTCCCTAACAAAAATGAAAAATATTAGCAAAAAAAAATGATAGGCTTTAAGACCACATCGACAAAATTTGCCTTATTTTAGTTAGTTTTATAACAATCTGAATCCACGGAACTCAAAACTCTCATGTTAACGCACACAACAACCTATTTGAGTACGATATTTGTGATGAAAATAACAAATTAAAGACAATTACATTATTACTGATAAGATAACAATATCGAAAATGCTTCAAATGTTTTACATTGAACCCCTTTTAGCACGCAAACACATCGCTCAATTAAAAAAATTGTTTAAAAAGTTCATATAAGGTACAGATAAAAGAAATCACCCAAACATTACTAATCGGTATCTCATGAGCAAGACTATTCCATTTAAATTTACAAAGATTTTAAACAAAAGAAAATTTTATAATTGAAGAAAAAGCAGAAAAGAAGTTTCTTGTATGTTGTCACATGTATACGAATATGTTAACACAAAATAACCTTACAGAACCGACTTTCTAACTGCAATCCGCTACTGAATGAAATAAAAGCGACTAAATTTCATTGACAAAAATCCATCCATAGACAAATATAAAACAGTGAATTTGCAGTTGACATGTAATTTGTGTTCTAGAAAGGAGATCATCAACAATGAAGGGGTTCCCTACGGTTAAACTTAGCACCTACAATGTCAATAATTGATCAACTAAAAAACAATCGGTGATACACGGTCAACAGTTTGGTTGGGGTATACTTATGCGGCCTTCCTTACAGTCCAAAACATACAGCAAGTGTTTACAACCTGCTACTGTATTTGAAAGAATAATTTTTTGATTACGAAATTCCCTTCAATATACTCTTAAATGCATTATTTAGCTTTTATAGTCCTTTAATCGGGTTTACGCCTTAGCTTCTCACAACTGCCATATATGTTGTGTGTGATAATTAAAATTAATTAGTGACGGAACCTGCAGTTTTACAGATGTCTTATTCAGACGACAAATTTAACAAATAATTTTCTTACCGAGATTTTTTTGCGCCTGTTCTTTTAGGATTTAGATTTGAACACGGAACTCTCATCCAATTAACGAACATAATGCCTATTAGGCTACGGTAGTGACCATTCTCTTCAATAGAAGTTAAAAAAATAGGAAAAATATATTGTCTTAGGCGAGGACGTCTTTGAAAAATAGAATGGAATTAAATTCGAATTAAAATTACAACAAGTTCCAACAGTGCTAAAGAAGTTCTACAATTTCATGCAAGAGTAATGTATATATGTATTTTTACTATTACTTATATTTCTAAGAAACATACTAAGCAATAATTTATTGTTGACTCTATAAAAAACAATCATATGTGCATAGTGTATAAATAACTTTTTATCTAAAGAAACGATTACAATTTTATTTGCCTTCAGTGATTTGCTCTATCAATCATAATTAAAAAAAGTTTAATAAATTTATGATTTATAACCGAACCCCTTTAAAGGAAGAAAAAAACTTTAATTTATAACTAATTATATAATTATTTAATAACAATTAGTAAACAAAACATAAACAAAAACGTGTGCATTGTGTTAGAATAACTGCTTAAAAAATATATTTACTAACAACCAACCCTTATTACGATAAATAACGTTTATTTTTTATTAAATGCCATTCATTTATATAAGTTATACATGTACATACGTACATGTGTATGTATGTGTATTTAAAGCACTTTTTTCATTTAAACAAAGATGTTTTAATTTTATACTGAATGTACAATTTTATTTTATATAAAAATGAATACAAGTTTGTTGAACCAGTTTGTTTTTACGTTATACTTTGAAGAAACGTATCAAATTCATAATCGAACTGAAAGAGAACGTACACGTTTTTATAATTTCCAGATTAGTTACTTTGATAGGTTTCTTTTTTCTTGTAGCATTTGTTTAAACAAAACAAAAAAAAACAAAAAGAAACACATTTTGTCCGGTTACTCAACTTTTATTAAGAAATAATTCTATTGAGCTAGGCCTAGAATATTGATGATGTATTGTTGCTTTTTCGCTTACATTTTAAGGGGGAGCAATTGTGCATAGAAATGTTTGATTATTAAAGCACTAACAAACAATATTTGCAAAACCGCATTAACAGTGGAAAGTTTTAATAGATATTGTCGGTGATAGAATATTTAAAGTCAATAAAATAAATTAAAAATCAAATATTTTGTTAAATCAACGACTAAATTTAATAAAACACGTCAAAGCTATGACACAATAAAATGTAAAAAGATAGCTCTTTTGTTGAAATGTATTTTAAATGGTTAGTAATATTCATAAAAAGATGACAAATTCAAACATTGCAAACCATATCCTACTCAGCACTCATTTATTATTTTAACTGTAATTACAATGCTACTTATATTCTCTTTCTCTAGCCAGTTAAAATATTTTCTTCGAACGATTTCCAACAGGTATATCTGATATTCTATTCTTAATACTTTCTTTTAAATTCATTTGCCAGAGAACGATGGACATGCATACGGTTTCGGGTATCTTTTCAAACAACCAGATAATGGTGGCGGCTGGATGTTTTTTTCTACCTTAGAATGTGCTCAAACTTCAAGCCTTCTTTTGGAAACTAAATGGAAGATAAGGATGAATATGGCTACGTGATGGGACTCTTGTATTTTTTTGAAAAACAGTACATCACTATATTTTTCAGTCAGAGTTCAAGGTCAAAAAGGAGCTGGCATATTCTTTGACTCATCCTGAAATACGCATACTGTATACCATTCAAGGCAAGTCCCCATATAACCTTGGTCGGACACTGGAATAATTTGACATAATTAGAGCATGACACAGATACCGAGAAACCCAGGCATTTGTTTAAACGCAATGCTGATTAACAGAGCTAAAGTGGATTGCCTGTTTATTCGTAATATCTGCCTACATTCGAACATAATTAAGAAATGAATTCTTATGGTCGAAAAAGTTGTTGTAAAGGGAATTCCAGGCTAACACGAAAGCATATATTTGTTCACCAAACTGCCAAAGCATCCGTTTAATCACTATTAATTCCCCTTCCCCTTATTGGTTTAAGATGTGGGTAATTGAAGTCGAAATTTAAAGTTTTAAATGATCATTCCATGTCAATATCATCAAACATATAAAAAATCTTCCCTAATTAACCTAAAATGACCTCACGTCCGAGGACTGCTGTCACATTAAATGTGGTTTTCAAACTTTAAAGGAGAATGTAGAATTTACTCGAAGTTTATTATAATGATCCTCAAATCCGCCGTGTGAATCCCCTTTTTGCGATTTACCAATTTAATACAATCTGTTTTTCTAACCGTTAACCAAAGAAAAAAAAAACAGAGTTGGTCACATTAAGGCCAAATCAATTGTTATAAAATTTCAGCCTTTAATGCTTAATCAAGTAATTTCTTTGTTTGAAAAGGTATCAAGATACAAACAAAAACAAAAATATGAAATTGAAATTGCTTTCATTGGCATTATCTAAGCAAAAATGAAATGGAGAATCCAATTTTACCATATGGCAGACAGAGGGAATGTGAAAGATAATTCAATTTTTTTTGTTATCTACTTACATTCGTTAATTGGCCCCAGCCTGTTGGCCAATATTTTAAATTGTTCCAAGGATCTGTAGGATAGGGTTCAATAGGTGTGCGGTCACCATGACGGTAGAGCTTTGAATGAAAATTAAGTAAAAAATAGCTACTGAGGCCGTTAACTCTTTTTTTTAATCCGATAATAAAACTTACCACATGAGCAAAAACAAGTTGCCCTTTTAAATCAACAGCTGTTGCTTGTTTTTGGCCATCTTCATCGGTGACCATTGACGATAATAATGTGGATGACTGTTGCTGCTGCGGTGCTATTGTGGCTGCGACCCCCAATGCATTATTGTTTGTCAATACATAAACACACAATAGCAAAAATAACAACAAATTCTCTTTAACACACATTGAAATATTACGTTGCTTTGCTATTGTTTTTGTTACTCGATTTGTTGTTGTTGTTTGATTTGACATGATTTTTTTGGTGTGTAAACTTGTTTGTCAAAAAATTTTCTTTTTGAAGTAAATTTTAATTGGATAACCACCACCAGTTTTTTTTTTAATTTTTACTCTTTTTGGACTTGTGGCACACAAAGACTATTTTTGTTAAAATTTTCTAATTTTTCTTGTCTTATTTTGCAACAAATGATTGTAAACAAATTTGAAATTTGTTAAATATTTATTACTTCACATTTACCGTCGTCTTAATATTATATTTTCTTTTGGGGGTTTTTTTTTCCTTTAAAATACAGCCAAGAAAAATAACCATAGAAAGAAATAAAATTAAATACCAACCGACCGACAAACACTTCCACTACACACAACAGCCGCTATTTTTGCGAATTTATACACACTCTCTGTTTTCAAATAAACAAAAAAATAAATACGATTTGAGAAACACTCTCTAAAAAATGAAAACAAAAAGCAGTGTTACCATCCCTAACTATTATTAACATAAGGGCTCATTTGTGCGACAAGAGAATTTTTTAACTCAACGTAAACGTTTTTTATTAAAAATTACGATGCATGTAACTTATTTCATTGTAACAAATAGTGAGCATCATGTAGTAATAAGTTTTACTCATATAGAGAAACAATTAACTTACATAGACCTCTTCTACACATGGGAATTTGAAATGCAGGCAAATAAATAACGAAAACTCCAATATAGACAGTTTATAACTATACGTTCTATATCTTTGCATCCTTTTTACAAATTCTAACCATCTCCCTTCGAATTTTTCTCATGTAAATGTGGACATACGGAAAATTGTTTTTACAAGGTTTTATTGTTTGAAATGCGTAATATAACGTTAAAATGAATTGACAACTCTAAAAGAAATATAAATCAAGAGAACATGAGGAAAATATTATAGAAGTAATGTCTACTTTTAAAATAATAACACGTTTTTAAAATTTCCAGCGTTTTTTTTTTAATGTATGTAATGTTGTAGATAACCTAACTTTTCAAGTAGTTCTAGTGCTGTAATATATTTGCATGCAACATGCATGGGAACTTTTACGATCGCAGATGCTGATTTTTCGATTTCGATTTTCTATAAAACATAAAGGCTCATTCGATCAAGTTTTCTGCTAACTTCTCTAAGCAGGTGATGTGAAATTCAGTTTCGATAACCAAGTATGTAATTCGATAACCAAAACCACTTCATTTAGAAATCATTGACCAAGTAAACAATGTATATATTCGTCTAACCTTCGAATATTAAACTCGGAAACACTTGTCAACAATAAAATTATATCTGGTCTGTTACCCTACACCGAGCATATGGTCTATGTTATTCAGCTAGTAATAATTAGCTATAATTTGTAATTATATTATAATTAAAAATTAAATTAAATTTAAAATATATTAAGTATTTAAAGTCTCTTATAAATCGTATAAACATCCATGCGAAATGCATGTGCACTCCCGGCATGGAGTATGACACTTTAATTTACATTTATATAGAAGTGCCTATTAGATACAAGCTAATTACAGCAGATAGTTATAGAAACTGAAAATGGTTTTGGAATAATTTTATAAACCATACAAGAATGTCAATCATTTGTTGCAAATGCTTCTCTTTGTTGCAACAAATACTTTTGAAATCTGGTTTGATATCATTCATGTCGATATACAAAAATTTAATATAAAATTCAAAACGATTTAATTTGGCCCAACTGGGACTTCACAGAATTTCGAAATAAACAAATATTGATCTGTTATTAATCAAAAAACTATTTTAAAGTTCAAATTAAAGAAACGAAATTTGTGTTTATTAAACATATTAAATTATATTTTATTAGAAAAAAACATTTCTAAGTCAAGTTTTAATATAAAACTAATGAATAAAGTAAAAACAAGATCAAAAACATGGAAGACAGTCGTTTAATATACATTTGAACTTAGATATATAATTGTAAAAATAGCAAAAGACTCGCTAATAAAAGTTTTAATAATTGTCTAGTTTTGTTTATATGATTTCAATGCTAGTAACATCGCCTGTAAAAGAAGCATTAGAGAACAAGTTATTAAAAACAAAAATAAATTTGAAATAATATCAAAAATAAGTGAAAATCTGCAGGTAGATGATTGATTTACTATGCAAGCATTTCCAAGATTGAATAGGTATTTAAGAACACCAATTAAGTTGAGCATAGCATATTTCATATTATTAGCATATTTCTACCCTTGAACTATTTATGTTTCCTGTTTTTATTATTTTTATTTTCTAACAATTAATATTTAGAATTGATTTTTGTACTTACGAGAAACTTTGAAGTTTAAAGTAGACTATCCGCAAATTTTTTTTAGAGAAATTTTATTAAATTTGTTTCACAATATCATTGTTGATTGCAAAGTTATTTTTAGTATTTAACCGCTTTTCTATATCAGCTTTGCTGGGTTCAAGGTATTTTTATTTTCCTTCTTTTTTTTCAATAAAACACATTTTGTGAGATAATTTTTATTGTTTTTCATTTTTTATATTTGTTTAATGGATATTTTCATTAAAAAAAAAACACAGTTTCATAATTTATATTTGTTTAGGGGAATTTATGAGTGTATACAGCTTAAATTTTTTTCAATTGTATTGCTTACAAAAGGATTAACTTAAATGAAAAGAACAATATCTTTTATATTAAAAACACAAACTGAACTAAAACACGATTTTTTGTTACTTTTGTTGTAGACATTTGTTAGAAGAAATGGTAGTTTGTTGTCTAATCATAAATTAATCAATGAATATGAATTAAAACTTAATAGTTATGTTTTTTTGCTTTTTTTTTTTTTTTGTATAACGCATACTAATAGAAATAAGTATGTTACTTTGAATTATGTTATGAAGTATCTTACGTTGCGTTACGTCAAATAGCATCAAATGTATATAGTCTGCTGTTTTTGTTTTAGAAGTACTTAATGGGACTACACTTAAAATACTTTATGATGATAATAGAGTTTTAATTTTTGTTCCTTTTATATAAAAATTGTTTCATAGTAAATCGTGTTTATTATACGCACTTTAATAGCGACGATTTGGCATATTTTGACGTGGAGCATTGCTGTTTAAAAGAATATAAATTATCAATTAGTTTAGTTTTGGTTTATCTTATGGTTATATTAATATGTAGAGCAATCCTTAGGTTAAACTTTAAAAGCTATCACTAATTATAACTATCACTCACAATCACTAACAAATATATATGTATTTTCGCCTTTTTGTAATGACAATCAGATCGTTGTTAAAAAGCTCTCATGAGCTTCCTCGCAAAGGGCAGATGTTGGCTTATTAAACAAGACTAATTATTTCCTATTATGAAGTAAAATGCTCTTGAATTCTAACTTTTAAAATAAATAACATGGATTTATAAAAATTGAACAATTAAAGAATTATCACTTAAATTTTCCGTTTATAAATCTAATTAAACTCAAAATTATATAAACATTATAGTTTATACCGGACTGCCATAAAGTTAAACGTTTTACAGCGGCATTAAAATGAGTTTTTCGCATAGAATTATTTCATTAATTTGTTAATACCTTTCATTTCATCCAATACCAGCGTTTATAATGACGAACTACCTAAATTTTGAACATTGCTATATACTACTAACCGTAACTAACCAAACTGAAGAAATTAATATTTAATGTCAACTCACCGATGCATACCGCCTCCACCGACACCACTGCTGCCACCGTTGCGACCTCCTTGACCACCTTGGAAGCGGCTATTGCCAAAGCCTCCTTGGTTACCACCTCCTAGAGGGGGGAAGTTTTGTTGATAGTTGTCGCCTGAGTTCATTGTATTCTTGCCTCCTGGGCCACCACGTTTAAAACCTGGTGTTTGTTGTGGTTGACCTCCTTGTGGAAAACCACGATTGTTTTGATAACCGCCTTGGTGTACCTGGCCACGACCTCCTTGATTGCCACCACGATTGAAATTGCTACCACCGCCCCTGAAATAAAATTTCAATTTATGTAAGAAAATTGCATTTTACACTCCTAAAAGAATTCCAAAAAGAGCGGATGAGAAATATTGAATCCATCCAATCAAAATTCAAACATCTGCAGTTTCTTTAATTATATGAAAGCCAAAATATTTATCCATTTTTATTGTACTATCCCTTTGTTGTGATATAAGTAAGATCTGCTTTCTAGACTTTTTATACTTACATGTTAGGCTGATTGTTGTTGCGCCGAGGGTACATGTTATCATCATTGTAAGGCGGCACACCGCCATCATCGTTTCCAAAACCACCGCCTTGATTACCGCTACCACCATACTGATTTGAAGGTAAAGCAAAACCTCGTCTGTCTTGTTGGCTGCCATAATTACCATTCGTATTGCCCATATTACCGCTAAAACCTCCAGTAAAGTTATCATCAGCAAAATTGCGTGTACCTTGTTGCGGTGGCATGCCACCGCCTCGTTGATCATTACTCCAAGAATTAGTACCACCTCCATAATTATTACCACCACTGCGAGGATTACTGAAATTGCTGCCTGGACCTGAAGCGCTACGACCACTTATACCTCCACCTCCTCCTTGATGATTATTTGCTTGATTATTAAACCTACGGCCGCCACCAGCGGGAGCGTTTTGTCGCATGTTGGCTGGGCCACCCATATTCATGCCTTGTGAATACGGTGTTGGTCTGTCGTGCTTAAAGCCCGGATTACGCATTGGTCCCAAGCCATTCATATTTTGATTGCCACCTCTATTGCCGCCTTGGAAGTTACCGTCCCGTCCACCACCTCCCTGAGGGCCATTGTCGCGACCACCACTTCTGCGAAAACCGTGATCATTACCACCTTGACCCCTACCGCCTCCTCGCATGTTGTTTTGGCCACCTGAAATTTCATCGATTTGGTTTTGTTGATCACCAAGTAGTTCCATAACGATACCGGCCAATTGTAATGTGGCCGCTTGATTAAAACTGTTCGCGTTTCGCCTGCCAGGGAAGCCAACTTTTATTGAAAGAAACACAAGAAACAAATAGAAATTTATTCATAATTTAATAAAGCCAAGCCTTTCCGTTGACTTCCCTATAGTCTTAATTATTAATGCATTTGCCAATTTCCCATATAAATTCATTGAAGTACTTACCTATCATACTGCCTCCAACAGGTCCTCTATCAACACGTTGTCCTCCTTGGTTACCACCTCGACCACCAGCGCCACCACCTCCTATTTGTTTTCTTTCCTTGGGCCGTCCATGTTCGACAACTATTGTCTGTCCCTTAAACTCACTAGCATTCAGAGCTACGATGGCATTATCCGCCATAGCGGGATTTTTCATGTGTACAAAGCCGCAACGATTCATGACGTCGCATTCCACTACAATACCATAATTTTCAAATAAACGCCGAAGTTCTTCTGGCTTGGTACCGGGAGGTAAGCTACCAACAAATACTTTGGTAGGTTGCTTCAAAAGAAAATTGTAACAAAAAATTTAATAGAATTTCAGCCATTTTTATTTAAATTGGTAAGAAAAAATGTGCTGCCCCAGTAGTTTTATTCTGATTTCTTTTTAAGTAGGGTTCACTTATTCTAGATTAAAATTTTTTTAATATATATTTACCGCCATTAAAATATATGTAAATTTTTTCTGGGTTTTTAGGTTTACTGTAACTAAATAAAGTTATTTATTTCAAGTTTATTTTTATTATAAAATCTCTTTTACTTCTCTTGACGCGGCTTTTTTCACAGTCGCGAAAAAATTTACCAAGCTTGTTAAAATTAGTAGTAAAACGCTAGTCATTGAGATGCCACTTGAAAAGCATGTGATAATAAAATGCCAGATCTAAGATAAAGAAAAATGGGAGAAGATTGGAGTCCGCTTGGGGGAACAGCATTTTCAATATTTATTTATTTAATTTTTTACGCTACAATTGCAAAATATATTCGAAAAACAGGTTTAAATATTAAAGTTGTTTTTAAAAAGAACCGACTTTAGTGTTTGACTATGATTATGGGCTATTGTTTGGGATTCATGTACTTCATTTATCGACCAGTTACAGTCCGACTTCATTAGACTTTAATATTTTGCACTTAAATATGGCAACTCAAATTCGACCGTTTTTACACCATTTGGAAATGTAAACAAACCAATTAAAATAAGAAGAAGCATTTAAAAATAAACTGCCACAAAACAAATATTTGAAATATTTTTTTAATTTTATTTAGAATTTTCATATGTAATTGTAATGTTTAATCCATATCCAATATCAGCAAGTGATGAAGATCATTTTGCCAATATAAATTACAGCAGGAATATAGAATGCATTTTACCCACAGCCGAGTTAATGGTGAATTTCCGTGCCAATGGTCTAAAAGCTCAGAAGGCCTGCTTTATTTATGCAGAAAAAATGGAATTTAAAGGTCTTATAGTAGGTTATTAAATAATTTTTATGCATTGGTCATCCAAACTAAGCAAATACTATTTTATTAGCAACTTAGGCTTACGGAAAAATGTGATCAACGTAAAATGTATATAACCACAGTGGATAGTGCATCGTTCCAGGAATTGAAACAGGATCAGTCATTGCATGTTACGTTTGCCGGTTTTATAGAGAATCTTGTGCATATTTTACAAGATTGTCAGGGAAGAAAATTGGAAATATGTTTAGTGCAGCTATCACAAGGTGATATGCGATCGGGCGATCCTAATTCAAATGGTAGTTTGCAGAGCCCTCAATACCAACTGCAATTCGTTGAAATGAGACCATTTAAGAATCTAATCCATTTATGTCTGCCTTGTCGCGTAGCTTCATTGAGTGTTGTTTTGTTCTACATGAATAATATATTAGATGTCTTACAGGTAACTGCAATAGAGGTGAGATTGTTTAAAATTCAAATGTTCCTCAATGAACTTTATTTCTAGAAAAAATGCTTAAATTATGAGCAAAGCAACCAGCAACTACAGCATGAAATGCACAACCACGTACGACGTATTGATCAATTAGATGCCGAATGTGTAAAGTTACGTGACAATCTCTCAGAATCCACAAGGAGTCTAAATCAAAAACATGCTGAGGAAATTGCACAATTGCAAGACAGTTTACGAAAAGCAGCCGAACAAAGACAACATGATAGTGAAAGGAATCGTAAGACCATAAGTACTTTGCAACAGCAAATAGATAAATTGGTAGCGGAAAAAGGTGCAATACAGAGTGAAAAAGTGTAAAATTCTTAAAATAATTCCTTAAAACAAGTTTAATTGCGTCGTTTCTGTATTTCAGGCAAGAACAAAAACGCAATGAAACATTAAACGAAGAATTGGCTGCTTCTAAAGCACGTATTTCAAATCTTAAGGAACAAAATGAAAAATTACATACAGAAATATCTTCGGTGAAGAATCTAGAACGTAAAAATGAAATGCATTTGCAGGATGCCCGTAAAGAGATAATGGATTTAAAAGACAAACTTAAGAAATTTGATAAAACTAAGGAAGATTTAATAGCTGAACTGGAAGCAGAGAAGAAAATTAGCCAATCCAAAAGACAAGCTTTGGAAGTAGCCACGGAGGAGATAGGGAAAGCAAACCAAATAATTATGAAACAAAATCTGGACATAACTAAAATGAAAAAGACTATTGGTTGGCGTACCGAAGTAGCCCTACAACAAGAACAGGCCATTAAGCAAAAGGATAAGGATTTAAAAGAACGTGACGAAGAATTGTTATTCCTTAGGGCTACCGTAGAATCATTGAGAAAGGAAATTCCTCGTGAGCTGGACTCTATGAGGAAATTTGCAAATTCTTTGGAAACAAAATACGCAGAGCGTAAGAACATTTTTAATAAATTATAAAATATTCAATACTTATATATGTTTTTGTAGAAATCAATTTCCTTAAACAGAAACTGCAGCCTTTGGAAAAGGAAAACATTAAACCCACTAAAGATTTTACCAGATCTACAAGACGTTAATATATATATATATGTATAGTTTTAGTAATTATTTGTTAGAATTTAGTTTAAATAAAACTTAAAAATATATAATTAATTTATGCAAAATTAATCCTCGTCATTATCTTTTGTTTCGCCTGCATGAGCAGTAGCAACATTGACGGCTTGAAATAGTATGTCATTGCCCTGTTGATTCTTTTTCAGTCTTTCTCTAATTAGTTCAGCTATTGCCTTTTGTGTTCTTCTTTCTAAACGTTCTAATTTTTTGGCAACATCCCTTTTTAAGTCCCAGTCAGGTTTACGTGGAGCCAAATTTGTTATATCAATCTCTTCAATGGTTATGGGCTGCTTCAATAAATCCAATTGATCCTCTACTGCCATTTCTATATCGCCAGAGGGTACTTGCGGTAACACTTCTCCTGTGGTATTTTCATTTTGAGGCTTATAACTGCGGAATATGGGCCTATAACAATAAGAATTCTTTTTATTTTAATATTACTAATAATTTTTAAGAAATAACTTAACCTGGGCAATTTTTCCTCAGTTATTGAATCACTTTGATTGGACTCATTTTTAGCAGCCCTTTCTCTCAGCTGCCTTAAACGTTCTTTACGCTTTAAGGATTCTTCCGTTAGTTTGCCTAAATTACTTTCTGAAGGTTCCATAATTTAATATTTATTTAATATAGAAAAATCAAGTATAAACAATTTATAAGATTTAGTAAACGTTTGTTATTACTTGGTTATGTTTACATTTACAATAAGGCCGTGATTACATGGTCATCATATGGGTCTGGCTACTCTGCGTTGCTATTTAGTTTCTTATTTGCAATGAAATGGAATGAAACAAATTTTCAAGTGGTGAATATATAATTTTTTTTACTGTTGTTAATTCTTTTAGCATTTAAAAGTTATAGGATAAATGTGCTTTCTATCTTTTCTTATATTTTTAAAGCAAAAATCTTTGGAGCTCTCACGGAGATTCTTCAAAGTTTGGACGTTAATAATAGGATGCCAGAAAACAACTGATTTAAGTTTGGTTGATCCAATATTTATTAAATGGAAATGGGGGCACACAAGGCAGAATGCAATCTGACTAAATTAATTGAGAAACAAAGCAATATTTGTCTGTCCGTGGAGACTACATATCGACGCCTCCGTTCTATAATATTCTAAGTCGAAAAAGTGTGTTTTGAGTTATGAGCTCTCAAATTTTTAACGCCACATACGACTATATGTGTATTCTAAGAAGATTTTTTCCCTATAACCGGAACGGATCGGCGCATCTTAACCAAATTTTGACAGTATTTAAGTTAGAGAACGTAGAATTTAAAAATGCAAGAACATTAAGCACACTTAGAACGTTATAGAATGGAGGCGTTGATATACGCAAGTGTTTTTGATATTTTGGTTAATATAAGTACGTGCCCATTCGAAAATCATTGGAAGAAAAAGGGGTCGTAACCTAAAACTAATGGTAAACAGATCAATCAGCTAAAACTTTTTTTAACTGTAAGACTATCTCAAAGATAGAAAATATTCAATTTAAACTTTGTATGTAAAATAACCGAGAGAGACAGAATCATACCAAAATAATTTCTAAACTGAAACCAGCATGGATTGTAAATGCTTGCCAGGACTTTCGCAAGGACATTATTTATAAATTGAAAACATTGATAGGCTTTCTCAACAAAGCCTTAATAGAAATTGGATTTAATAATGCCCTTCATATTAAGGATACTATATTAATGTAAGAAATCAAATCACTACAAGTCCAATAATTGTTTGATTTTCGTAGCCCATTATTGTCGCAAATAAATTTCTATGTTCACGTTTCTTTCAACTAGTAGATTCAAACATATGTAATTTCTCCGTCATTGTAATACATTTATTACGATATTTGAAAAAAATCATTCTTATCACTTTATTTGAAATAAAACGCAATTAATGTTGTTATTAATATTTTAACTTTTTGAAAGTATTTATATGTTAATTTTTATTTAAAAATATATAGTTTATGAATGTTTGTATATATATTGTTTAATTTAATGATAAGTTATTATTATGATTTATTAAATTATATCATTTTCACTCGCAAGGAGTAATAATAGTTGATTGGTTGTTGTTGTTTTAATTCATTTTTATTTATATTATTAATAATACGTTATATAACTACCATAAAAATTATTTAAAATTCTAATAAATAATAAAACCACGTGAATGAAAATGAATTTCTTTATATTTTTTCTGTTTTTGGTTGTTTAGTACAACAGAAAAATACTGATTGACAGCAATTAAAACAAACAATCCATATGTTTGTTTACTTTTCAATTTCTGTATATGGAACGTTTGTTTCATTTAATTTTCTTTTTTCTTCTACTGTAAAATACTTTTTTTTATTTAATTTCGATGACATAATAGTATTGATGAGGATGATGCTGTTGATAAGATCACGATAATGAGATTATATTGTCCGCTTTTTTATTTTCGTTTTTATAGTTTTAAACAAAGTTAAAAAATGTTGAGTATATTTTAGTTTTTGTGAAATTGAAATAGTTATCCAATTAAATGTATATTGAAAACATCCCAAATACAATTTTCAATTGTTATAAAGAGTTCAATTGGCTGGAATAGTAAATTTAAAATTATTTATTTAATAAAATCATTGGAGAAATTTAAAATTTTAATACATATTTGGTTAGTAAAATCAGAAATTGTTAGAGACATTAGTATCAGTATTCGATTACGAATCAACACGTAACCAATTCAATTAATTTAATTCTCGAGTCGAATTATCTCTGTTTATCCTTAAAAACCTGATAATGATCGTGGCTTATAGCTGTTTTGGTGTCTATTGCAAGTTTGATTTTATTTTTTACAATGACCGAAAGAATTCTAAACTTATTTGGTTTTAAAAATATAAATTCTTTCTATACTTTCATTATAAAAAAGATAGTATCCAATTTACATACATAATTGGTCATTACAATCCTTTAGTCACGATTACGACCTAGTTTCTCACACCACTTGTTGTATGCGTTAGTTTTTATACATGCGTGGTGGGACCTACAGTTTAAAGTCGACTCCGAACGACATTTTTTTGAGAAACTTTTCATGGCAATTTTATTTACTTTCAGAGTTTTTGCCAGAAATCTGCTGAGAGGAAGTCGCCGAAGAAATATTTTGTCATTTCGTTTAGTTGGAGATGCCTGACCTGGGGTTTGAACCGAGGCCTCATGTTTATTAAGCCAACACACTACCTACTAGACCACGGAGACTTCTCGAATTTGTTATTGATAATTAAACACGAAAAATATAGTTTGAGCCACTGTACATGCTAATAAGACGCTGAAATACTTCCACTTTCGCTAGAAATTTATGTAGTTGAAAATCATTCAATTCTTTGTACATGATTTTGTTTCTCATGGTCAGATAGCCATAAATTATAAAAGCAATATTTTGTAACATCGATGAATACTAGTCGACAAATTTCTGGTACCTGGCTTATGGTTGTATGACTTTTTTTAATTTTTTAGCGCCTTAAAAAATGTATGTATATCATCTAAAGTAATTACGTTTCGTCGATCTAAACGACCAATTATCGATAAAGTATCCAAAATCGTCGAGTTCAACAGTAACGTTAGACCTGTTTGAATTAATCTCTACACAATTCACTACTGAATACTCCCATTTTTAAACGATTAGTTTCTGATGATGTAGAATGATTCAATATAACTTCAACTAAAAACGGTGGTGAGTCGGCGTAAATAGTGGTAGAATTAATGTTCGGGTTTTATGAAATTGGCAGGAAATCCTACACTATAAACTGTTCCCAAAGATTTAATTACAACTATTGAACCAACTAAAGAAGACAACAAACGATCATTACTGGTCAGCCAATTGAAGAGAAATTATGTATATTCAAGCGGCACAATGATAGGCCAGCGCACACTGTTGTTGTTGAAGAAGTTTAGTTAAGAACATCTTTTGCATTAACTTTGTGTTGACTTTGGTTAAAAAAATCTGCTTCAATAGTAGACAAATGAACATCCCAATACCGATCTCGGTTACTGTGAGATAGACAAATTGGAATTATCTTTCCAATATCGACAGGTTCTCCAACAAAAGGATTCAAACTTCAATGCACTCGTATTAACAATGTTAAAGGATTTCTTATTACACCTCATAAAAAAATTGATAATTAAATAATTTCGTTTTTTTTTGTTGAAATTAGGTAGTATTGGTTGTTGATGATACTATTAAGATTCGAAATGAAATAATTTTAAGTCTGCTAAATTTTTCACATATTAATTGAAATGTTATATTTGGGATACAATATTAAAAAAAAAATTAAAAGTAAAACTCTACTGCTTTGCAAAACTATAAAATGAAGCAAATTTTATTTGAGAATGAATTTCTTCTCTCACTCTTCGATTTATATAGTACATGGTATAAGAAATATAGTATACCATATACAAACATATGTATGAGTAATTTATAAAAGAAAGAAATATCAAATATAGTTTTTTATATTATAATTATTGTTTTTGTTTTTTTTTTCATTCTGTATGTTTTTTATATGATGAGCTTAAAAGAGACTTGAAAAATTGTAAAAAATTCTAAACTAAAACACAAAAAATAAATGAAAATAAAAAAGATCATACATTACAATCATCGCTAATATACATACATACAAAGATATATATATGTATATATATAGTAAATGAAAATATATATAGTAAATGAAAAACAATTCCTAAATATAAAATACATATATTTTCCTTATAAAATTAGTCACAAAATGCATATGAAAGACTTATTTTTATGTTTACGGAGATTTATTTTTTGTTTTTTTTTTGCTTAAAACTTATAATTTAAATTGTAAAATTATTTGCATTGTACATATACAAATATAAAATGATTTATTTTTTTTTATAAACAAATTGATGATAATGGTGATGACGATGCAAATGATGATGATGATGATGACATTTAATTAATTATAATTTTTTAATATTAATATTAATGAGGCTGAAGAGATTCATTTATAAATGACAATGAAACCTAACTAACTAAAATACAAAAAAATATAAAATAAAATAAAAACAAAATCTATCAAAAATATAATTTTCAACGTTTGTTCTTTTGTGATTGTATATGGGATGTAAAGAACAAATGTTTCTACATACATACAATAGTTAAAAACAATGAAAAATTATGTATGGCGTTGATTTTAATACAATTTTAGTATATAATATTAATAATAATTTTGTAATTAATATATTATGTTTTTGTTTTTTTTTTTAATTTTAAAATGCTTTAAATGCTAAATAATGTGATAATAGTTCTTTACTTTTCTTATTTTTCTTTTTTTTTTGTTGTAATATATTTTTTCTTTTTTTTATTAATTGTTTATTTGTTAGTTGTAATTGTTAATAATAGTAGAAAAATAATTTTAATATGTATGTATTTATTTTTAGTTATTTTTGATTTTGAGTTTTATTCAAAAAATATGTTTACTTTTTTATTTAATATATTATTTTAATTTTCATTATTTGATTCCTATAATTAATAAGTTGTTTAAGTCTGAGTTCTTTTAAATTTGTTAATTATTTTAGTAGTTTTTTTGTTGTTGTGTGTTGTAATAATTTGAGCATATGTAAGTATGTATAATCATTGTTGCGATTTTCTTTCGTTAAGTTATCGTGGGAATATAGTTTGTTTGGATTGTATAAAATTGACAAGTTTTCCTAATTAAAAGAAAACAAAAATCTGAATTAAAAGTCCCTCAATTTTATTTTACTTTTTTTTCTTCGTTGAAACTGTAGTTTTAAGTTTTAATTTTTGTTTCATAAAATTTGTGATTTGTAAAGAATTTGCTTCTACTGCTTGGAAAAGTTTTTCAAAATTTATAAAAACATATTTAGGATCATATTTAAAAACTGTGAAGAGCATGGCTTATAATTCTATTATTTTTACGTATAAAATTTTTATTTTATTTTTATAAACACGATTCGTATTCTATAACTCTTCTAAAAAGTGTTTAAGGAAGTCAAAATTTGTATTTTATTTATTACAAATTCTAAATATAATTCATTTACCATGAGCTAAGTTGGAGCTGTTCATATTTATATATATATAAATATAATATATATATATATATATACATATGTACATATATAAATATAATACATATAGTATATATAAATATAATATATATAAATATTCAGATATATATATATAACATTTAATTTCGACTTTATAGAAAAACTTTCCTTAAGGAATTAGACTGATCTACTAAATCGATAATAATTATTGGCCTTTACCATTTACTCAGCATTACGACACTACCCTTGCTGTGTATGCTCATTTTATTCATGATTTCTGGGACCTATAGTTTAACGCCGACTCTGAACGATAGATTTGAAAAGCTTTTCAATGGTAAGTATTTACCCTCTGATTATTTACAAACACACTGCTGAGACGAGTGCTTCCAAATGAAATATTTTTTATCTTCCTTTATTTTCAAGATGTTAGAGCTGCAGATTGAACTCTATAGGTCTCGTTTAGTATGCTAGCCTACAGCAACCTCTAGAAATTGAATAAATTCTTTTTGTTGTGTTCACATACAAGAATTTAATTTATTAAAAAAAATTAATGATTATTTGAATACGTTTCAATCAAAATTCTTATCACAAGCAAAAAACTTTTTTCCGGAATTCTTTAAAGTTTCATTTAGTAATATAAGTGTTCATTGATAAAAGTATACTTAAGATGCTCTCTTTTAATAATATGAGCTTAAACGATTCTGTTATCGACAACTTTACAGGGGACGTAATATCCTTTTCAAATTGTTGAAATATAAATAGCAAACGCCTCTTTCCAAAAACACTTTAAAGGTGGCTAATTTAACTTGAGAACCGGCATATGCCCTGTTGGTTCCATCAGGGCGTGCAGACCATAAATGTTTATTACACGTATACAGCTGCCTACAATACTGATTTATTTATTATCCGGTATTGAAAAGTTTTCAATCTAACGAATCCGATGATAAAACAATGCATATGGCTTAGCTGTGCCGGTATCAGCTACATACATATATCAATGCCTTTATTTTCCCTGTTATTGATTTCGTATTAATTTTTCAAAAATGTTACGTTATTTTTTAACTTAAATAACCATATTTACTAATCAATCAATCAATTTATCTTGGAATTTCTAGAACAAATTCTTTAAAATTCACAAATTTTAATAAAATCAAATGGGAAATATTAATACAACATTTCAATTAAGTTTGTAGTTTAGAAAGCAGAAATAATATGTAGTTAGTAATTAATAGTTTAAACGATTTAAATGGAAAACTGATTTAATACTTATGTGTATATAAAAAGATTTATCGAATACCTCATCAAAGCCATATAAAAACTTATTTAATTTTCTTTAGATATCGACTCCTATATGCTAACTATAGGTTCAATCTTTTTTTTTTCTTTTTTTGTGTTAGCAGCACTAGATCTACTACTTAACTATTAAAATGTAATGCTATATAAAACATTAAAGACTTTTGTATAAAAGCCTACACATAAAAAGCGTGCAGAGATAATGTAGTTTCTTGATAAATTAATTTTAAAAAAATATGTAAATATTCTCAGCTCTGTTCTTTTGTTTTCAATGCGTTGAAATATTTGCTTCTTCATAAATTAATTAATTTAGATTTGCAGCTGGAATTGAGTGTGTACGTGTGTGTATTTTCTTTTTTTTTATGACACATAATTTACTTAACAAATAAATTGATTTTTATGACACAGTTACTGGCATTCGATTTTCTTTGCTTTCTATTAAGAAAAATATGTATGAATGTATGTATGTGTGTATGTGCTTAAGTAAGATCTTACTTTTTAATTGCTAGTTTTCTAAGCCTTGATATCTTAAAAGGAACAACTTAGAGTGTGTGTGTGTGTGTGTGTGTCCATTAAAAATATCGTATCACAAGATAAAATTTGTGCCAATTTTACTTTGTTTAAGAATTTTATTGGTTTAAATATCATTATGTTTGCCATCATATCTTGTTTCATGTAATTTTGAGCCACATATAATACGTTGGGTTTCTCTTTTTTCCTTGATTATTAAGGTTTAGTGTTAAAATATAACTTAAATTTACAGTCTTCTTAGTTGTGTACATACATATAAACGAAATGAATTTTCTCTGATTACGTCGAAGTAAAATAGTATTTAATTTAAGTCTATAAACTTGCCAATAATATACAAATTGTGTTTCCTTTTTTAGATAATTGTAGATCACATGGTATTCTATTGATTTAGTAAAAAAACAAAATCTCTTCAATCAGAAATCAACCTACTATACGGCTGTGCTTAAAGGAATCGTGTCTTGTGTCTCGTGTCTATGGCAATCAAAATTATTTAAAATAGTCTCTCTTTCTATTTACCATGCATATTTATGTATGTATGTATGTATGTATGTATTATTTGCTATTTCGGTTTTTAGGAGTATGTATAATATACATACATATGTATATGTATGTAATGTAATGTAATTAAAATAGTTTTTTACACCACAAAAGCTGTTCTCTGAAACAAAACTCTGAAGTATGTACTGGGTTTTTGTGGTTATTAATGGGTTTTGTCAATAAGGAAGTGTTTATATATCTGTCTGAGAGTCTGTAGTTTAGTGTCATATGTGTTAGAATTTTGTGTTTATTCGAAAATTAGATACTTTTGGGTCAAACAAACCATCACTTATTTTCTTTCTTTCTTCGAAAGATTTGAAATTCTAACACTTTCCCTATTAATTAACACGTACAAATGTACGTACGTATAAGTGTACATCACATCTGTAGTATAGATAGCACTTGTTAGTGTGTAAATTGTTTATATATATATATTTCCGTTTTGTAAATTGGAAAAGATTTTTAAGTTTATTTATCGAGACTTTTTTTGCGTTTATAATTCTTAATGTGCGCACTGTTTTGTATTCTTTGTGCATTCATATTCCTCCACTTCTATACGGTCGTTTCGAATTTTTCTATCTGTTCATCGTAGGCATTTTGAAATTCGATTGCATTCTCGAAGGAATGTGGCTCGTCATGATACTGTTTGTTTTTATTCTTAATAAATTTAATTAATGAGTGATTAGTAGCGGCTGCGAGAGCATTTATGGATGGTGCCTGTGCTGCTATTGCTGCCTGTGCTGGTAATGTGACTGGTGTTGTAACTGCTGCTGGGGTATGTAAATTGCCATCATTTGTTAGAATAGAATAAGCACCATCTAAGCAAGAATTAGAAGAAGTATCACCTGTGGTGGTATTAATACCACCACTAACACCACTACCGCCAACACTACCACCACCACCAACACCACTACCAATTGTATGATGTGTTGCTGTTGCTGAACCTATACCATTGTTACCACCACTACCACTACCAGAAAAACTGCCAGTGACGCTGCCATTGCCACCACCACCAACACTGCCGGCAAGACTACTATTACAACTACCACCACCTGTTGTTGTTGTTGTTGTGTTTATCATGTTATTAATATGTGAAATGGAAGAAGATGATGCGACATTGGCAACGTTATTGGCATTGGAAGTGGCAGAAATTTTGGTATTGTTAAAATAAACATCATTAACAACATACTTTGCGATATCTTTATTGTCTACTAACATTGAATTTGATGAAGAGCATGAATTCTCTAAGTACAAATGTTCCATAGATTGGGAATTTTGTGCGGGTAGACGTGCTTCATCTTTGAGCTTAAGCGATATGTATTTATCGGGTACTAAACCCTCTTTACCATTAACCGTACCCTGCCACCAATCATTTGATATTTGTTTTCTTAAAATTATACAATCACCCTTTGTAAGCGACAGTTCACGACTGGAGCGAGCACTGAAATCAAATTGGGCCATAGCTTCCAGTACCTCGGATTCATCTTCGGAAGGGTAGGCATCTGATTCTGGATCTTCTGTTAGCACCTCAGAAGGGGAATCTCCAACGTCCATGTCGAGTGTGTGCGGCGATATATATTTTTCGTATTCCAAGCCTCCCAGATCTTTCGAGAAGAGTTCCTCGTGATAGACTATCATATTTTTGATCAATTCGTTCACTTGATTCTGGTATTGAACTTGATCTTTATCTTCGGGCGCTGGCATCAAAGTGGGACCAAAGCATATGGCCAAGTTGTAGGCATCCATCATGTTTTCGTCAGCATATTCGGACAAGTGATTAAGAAAAGCGAACAGATAGCGAATTACAATGACGACAGAATTTGGAAGATTCTGTAGAAATTGTCGTATGCCTTTGACCATGTCACCCTTGGTTTGCATTTCAGCTATCGATATAAAACTTTCAAAGTAAAACTTTGGAAATAGTGGCACTCTCAATTCTCTTAAATACAATTTTAAAACGCCGGCTACGGAATTGATATCAGAAGCATCGGTAGTATCAGCTAAAGGATCTTCGCCTCTTTCGAAGGATTCTTTAAAGTTGGCTATTTCAACTTGCGAACCAGACACTCTAAATATGCCTTGATGGTGTAGACCATAGAGATTTATGACGCGTATACAACTACGTATAATAAGGGGAATATCTTCGCCGGTACACTCGAGGTATTCCTCTAAGGAGCCACCAAATAGTTTCGGTCTGCCAGATTGATTTTTCCTGCCAATTCGTTTACGTTTGCTGTTAATAGGATGTTCCAATATTTCGGTGGTAAAGGCCTTATTGTTGTCTGTCAACAACATTTCTCTTAAATACTTGGCTTTGGCATCTAGACGCGCTATGCGCGATGTGCCGCGTATATATTCTCGTATCTTATTGATGTAAAAGTCTTCGACTTCTTCTTTTTCAGCCTTGAGTTTTGGATTAAAAGCCATTGTGGCCCCGCCCTTTTGCAAAAGACTTTTATTATGCTCTGTAAAAGCGGGACTAACATCACAGTCCTTGCTGTTGAAGTGCTCTAGCAATTTCACTTCTGCCATTTCTAATGTCTTCCAGATTTCCTCTGATTCTGTGCGTAAAGAGTTCAAGCGCTGACCTATCATTTGCAAGCGATGTTCCATATCCACGTATAATTCCTTTTGAACACTTTGTTCGAGCAGGTCATTACTAAATTGGCCCTGGAATTCAAATCGTTTGGGAATCATAAATGCGGCGTGATATTGTTCCATGAATTTTTGCTTATCTTGCTGACTATCGATTAAATGTATTACGTGGGCCAAGTTATCGGCTTGACTCATGATGGCTCTGGCTCGACCCTGATCTGCTGTAACGTGCATAACTAAACATCTAGATATCATAGAACTAAAACCTAAATCCATGCAATCAATAAGATCGCTTAAGTCATCAATAAAATATTTGTGTATGGTTGTATTGGAGGACTCCAGACATAATTGATATTCATTCTTAGCTTTTAAGGCTTTCATACGAGCATCTGAGTATTTGGTACGCCGCTTAAGCACTTCCTTTTCAATCATACGATATTTTTTGCTATTTCGCAGTTTTTCTTTCTGTATAGTCTGTTCCAATTTATGCTGTTGGCCTTCTGCGGTCATTAGTTTCACTTCGGCTGCCTTCCATTCGGCCTCGTATTTTTGATAAGTTTTCATCGTGGCATATAACTCTTCCAATACTCTTAAAATCTCCTCATGTATATCATAGCCAATGGCTCGGCATTTCTTGTATATCCGTTGAACATCTTCTATGGTTGTCTGTAGTGATGATACTATATTAACCGAATATAATTCTGATAAGGTGGCATGATCTTTGCTTAGCGATTGCGTCTGCTCTAGTAAGTGAGACCAGCAGGCAAACGCCGAGAATATGTGCCATTGTTCACGTTTCTGTTTTTGCTCTTTGTGTCTAGCCTGCAGGCTGCGCACTAATTTATCTAAATTCTTACTGTATTCTAATTCCAATTCTCCTCTTCGCCGAAAGAGATCTTGTAGTTCTTGTATGAGAGAGACTTGCGATTCGACACGGGCATCTAAGCATCTTAAATGTTCGTTTAATTGTTGTCGTATATTGTTGAATAGAAACACCTTGCGAGTGGATCCAACTCGTTTCATGGGACTCTTTAATTCTTGTTCGTTTTCATCCATTTCGCTCGACTTTTGTGTGCGTATTTGTTCTTTTTTTTAAAAAATTATTCTTTGAGCGCTGTTCGCTGTTGATTAACGTCTGCTTAATAATAAAAACAATCTTCCTTTTTCTGCTAATGTATTGTAACTGCTACAGTTTTATTGTTTCTGCTGTTGTCGTTGTAGTTTAACTCTAAAAAAATATACAGATGGAGATAATTTAATATGACTAAATAATATTTAATATAGTGTGGGAGATACATATATATGTACGTATACTATATATGCGTGTGTACAATAATTTAAATAATAGTGTGGTAAAATATTCTGTGGAATCAGTGAAATTCAATTGAAGGAAATATTCTGTATTTGTTCTTTTAGCAAAAGAATTTCAATGAAAAGTTATTTCAAAGAAAAAATCTTCAAGTTAAACTATGAACTCCTGAATACACTAAAATGACCTACTCACCAACGTTAAGTTATAAAAAGAAATTATGACTTCATATATGAGAAGTATCAATACAATTGAAATGTTTATCTTCCTCAATATATTATTTCTTTTTATGACAATAAAATACTACGAACTCACAGCTTCACTGTGTGATAAGGACTCGGAGAGCTACTTTGTTTTGTTACAAATTATTTATAGAAATATAAAGAATAGTATAGACTTTTTCCTATTAATTACGATATATGTACATATATGGAGAATGTGGTTGAAGATAATAGACAAGGGACATTGACGTTATAAGTTAAATTCAATTCTATAAAACGTTGCAAAAGAAACTTCTTTTTTTGAATGGAGGTTCTTAAGAAAATTTGCTTTTCGAGATATATGGTAGATTAAGGAATAAATTTTATTCTTTAAATTTCGTATTTTAATTATCAGGAGATCCGCCTTAAAACCCATGAACTCCTCTAGGGTTTTACTAAAATCATTAAAAAAGAGTATCAGGGTTTTGGAACACTGCAAAAGATATTGGTGCCACGTAAAATACATTTTAAAAATAAGCTTCCTCCTCCTATAAAACCACTACAAAAAAATTTAATTGCTATTTACGACTAATATTAAAAAAAAATTACATGAATATAAATTCCAACAGAAACTTATGACAAAGAAATAACGAGACGCCAATCATTAATGAAATTAAAAAGAAAAAAGGCTTCATTTTGAAAAGACTTCAGGAGAGTGCATTCAAGATGGTATTTTACTGGACATGACATGAGAGATATCTCTTTTCAGTTAGTACCAGTTTCCTTGAAAACAGAATCATTTATGTGCTACTTTGTAGTTTGAGCGGTGGATCGAAGAAGATACTATTCAATCTCATACAATTTAAATCTTAGGTTCACCTCATTCCCGCTCTTACCAACTTCGCACAACATAACTTTCTAGTTACAACACAATGCACTGCATGGGTAGATGTTTCTTTTGCTTAAACATAAATTGTAAAACAAATTAAATCATGCAATACGAAACCAAAATATAAATCAAATCCCATAAGCGTATAAGAAATCAAATCTAAACCGATATCACAATATATTATCAATGAACTTTTTTGAACTTTGAATAAGGAAAGGATTAAATGCCCTGATATTCTTAATTCAAAATGAAATTTTCTTTTAAAATTCGCTCTATTAAAGCTAACCTTTACGTAAATCTAAATATAATTGTAGAAGCTTCAACTCCCTTATGCTAAGCGTATATTATATTAAAAGCCATCCCCAATATTTTTGAAATTACAAATTCATCTATTGTTAGACAGAACTAAAACGATAGGCTTTCTATTTATGACTTATTTGCGCGCACTCACATTGAACTCTTTTTAGATTTTCCTCTTGATTAAACGCACTTTACTAAATGTCAGGTTGTATGGGATGCCATTAATGAATATAAAAATAGGTGACCTTGAATACAAGGTCCCTAGTTATATTTAATCAATTTATTCCAAATATTAATGCTGCCATAGGTAAAGCGCTGACATGTGTTTTGCATAATTTTGAAAACCAATTTTATTTGTAACGGACATTTTGTTAATGTAATAAGTCACAAGAAAAAGACTTCTTTCATTTAAACAATATTTTTTGTTCTTTTAAATTAGCAAATTAACTAACCGACACCGACCAACAACAGTTCATTCGCCACCGACGATTCACCGATAGACTTGTCTGACTGACCACAGACAAAATCAACCACAATATACGCCAACAACAACAATAACATTACCCATAAACTACGATTACAACTAAAAAGAGGAAATAAAAACAACACAACACGAATAAACGACGCACTCACATTTATACTCGAATCACAATACTACACCGCACACTGCATCCATCCATGCTCATTCTTCGTATTGAGTAGCACAAAATGCTTACACTATAAAGTGTTGCCATTATGTAAAATGATTAATTATTTCGTAATTAATCTGTTTTCAATAAAAAATGTAGTTTTTATTTAAAAACTTTAGCATATAAAAAAAAAACATTTAATTATTAAGAAAAAATTGTTTCTGTTGGATAAAGTCTTCTTCAGAGTATACAGTAGCATCAAGCCTGCCCGAGAATGTTCAAATGTAGTCTGATGGTATTCTAACCTATTATCGGCATTATATTATATTTGCCATCCTCTTATTTTATCTTATTGGATGTATTTCTACAAAATTCTCCAAGTTTCTACAGTAAATAACAATAAACAACGCAGCACTTATTAAATTTCCTACTGAAGTCGCCGTAGTCTAGTAGGTAGCGTGTTGGCTTATTAGACGTAATGCCAGGGTTCGAGCCCCAGCCCAGATATCAAGACAAAATACAAAAAGTATTTCTTCCTCTCAGCAGATTTCTGGCAAAAACTCTGAGAGTAAATAAAATTGCCATGAAAAGTTACTCAAAAATCTGTCGTTCGGAGTCGACTTTAAACTGTAGGTTCCACCATGTATAAAATGTATAAAATTAACACACACAACTTAAGTGGTGTGAGAAACTAGGTCGTAATCCTGATTAAAGGGTTGTAATGACCAATTATGTATGTACTTTTATACATGTTTCACTCATAAGTAATTTTATTTGCGGTGTTAGTGACAGCGAGCATTTGTTTGTTGCTTCACCCATTCATTTTTAAATCTTTTCACGATGGATTTGTTGATTTTTGTTTAAATATTATTAAACAGCAAATATTGTAAATATTTCGATTCACCATCTTTTGTTTGTTTAAGTCTTATTAAACAGTAAATATTGACTCTTTTTTATTATAAAAGATAGAAAGTTTAAGCTCGGCAACAAAATCCAAGTTGGACTTGATTTTTTATGCAGGTGTTAAATGTAAACTTTGTATATTTTTTTAGGGGTTGACATGTAGTTCTCTTTTGCGAGAATTTTCTCTTGTTGCGAGAATATTAACGAACTGAAATACTTTGCAGAGCATTGTAATTTCTTATGCCAAAGTGCGACTTAAGAGTAATTCAAATCTAAGGTTGTGAATAAGAATTATAATTCCACGAAAGAAATGGGATAATTCGTAAGCGCAATGAAGTAAAATATAGGTTAGAAACAAAATAGGGTGGCTATTTAAGCAAGGAATAATTAAATTTATTGAACAAACCAACAAAACTGTCAAAGGAAACTCCGAATCTTAAGAAATAAAGCAACATAAGTTGTTGTTTGCAACAAACAAACTTGTATGCAATAATTCACTTAATTAAATTAAAGTGTAACCCTATACAATGAACTACTTATAGTATTACTAACACAATATACTTGTACTTGATATCTCGGTTTTTAATATATGTATGTAAGTCTCAGCAAATTTTTATTTGTAAATTTGTTTGACATATATTTGCATTTTCTTATGATCCCTAAAACTCAATACGATGCTTTATTTACACTCACGTGAGTATCTTAGAATTTTTATTCTCATCGAATTATATTATTAGCCACAAATAAACTTTTCTACATAAAACCGTCTAACAAAATTACAATTACCAAAATTACATTCCAAAGTTAAGATTAAATTTTTTTTGTATTAAAACGTCTAATATTCTTAGTAACACTAAACATTTTTGCGATGTTATTACAAACATAACACACAGATTCTAAATTTATTCTATCAACTCCTGTCCAGCTTTTACTGACAAACTTTTAAGTTCTTTAAACATTTTTTCTTTTAAAAATTTTATTTTTTATTATGAAAATTATGAAATTTGCTTAGTTACAACAAATGTAACGAATGTAACATAATGGCAACACTGATGCTTACATTTATTTTTCCTTTTTTCAATTATGGTGTTTTTGTATTTTCATGTTTTTTTGTTTGTTTTTGTATGGTTTGTTGTTTTTGTTTTTTATTCTGTTGGTATACCAACGAAAAGTGATTCCGGGAGTCTCTTTTTCTAACTTTACATATGATTTTGCAAGTGCTTTCAATGAGATGAAAATTCTGATTTGGAACTTCATCATTGTTGGAAGTAATTAATATGGCAACAACACTTACCTACTCAAGCAGTACATAAAATTACGATAAAATATAATAGCTTATATTAGTAAAACTCTTAACACACTATTAAAATAAATGGCGTTTCTTTCATTATTCCACTCAACAAAAGCATACATCCAGCCTGTCAGCCATCCACCTATTCGTCCACTTGAAAACATGTACACACACATATAATAACAATTTTTGTTTTAATAAACCGTATCATAGGGGAAAGACAAAATGTGCATTTTTTTCTTTACTTATAAGTTATTATTATTATGGAAACTTTAAAACAATATCAAAATAATTGAATTTTTGCAAACACACACAAAAAAACAGTTGAAATGCAATTCAATACAACAACAATTTACCTTATTTTATAATAGTTAATTAAACACTTAACATATCAACTTGTATTTGTGTAATTTAAAATTTTTTCTTTTTTCGTTTCTTAATTTACATTTCCAAGATTTTTTCGTTTGTAAAATTAACCAACACTCGACACATTTTTACACCACATAATTATAACTATTATCGTACATTTAAAACATAAATTTCTCTTAGTTTCTTAATTATTTAATCGTTATTTTTTTAATTTCTATGCACTTTAAATAAATTATAAGAGTGCGTTTAGTTTTTTAAGCAGACAAGGAGTGTGAAAATTTCAGATCTGAAATTTTTTTATATCTTTTTTAGTTTTTTCTTTCGGTTCTTTTTTTCTTAATTCTTCGATTCTCTATCTTGTTTCGGCGACACCCCAATGTACTACAACAACATATAGTTCTTTTAGTTTTATTTTTTTCGGTTTCCTTCTCCATTTCTTGCCACACGCACACATTCATACAAACACATGCATATGTATATATTTTTTATTTAGAGAGGACATCGTACATTAAAGACAAATTTTTGTCTTTTTACTCATTTCTTTGTTTTCGTAAACAAATGTAGAGTTGCCAATATTTTGAGCTTGAAATTTCAAATATTTGCGTAACTCAATAAATTTACGTGTGAGTAATATATAAATAGGTTTAATAAGAAATTTGTTTGCATTTTACAATCAGAGGCAATTGAGTTGTTCTTTTTAGACAAAGGTTTGTGGCAATACATAATAATTTTTGTTTTGTTTATAAAACTGGCAACTCTGAATAGTGTTGTATTTGTGAGAGAGAAATCTTTTTGACAATTCTAGTTTCTTCCTTTCTTATTTGTTGTTATTTTTAAATAACAGGGTGTAACACATATGCATTTTATTGGGCTTAGTGTAAGCACGCAAGGATTTTTATCCGTCAATCGTAACGGTTTCTAATATGAACCAAGTTTTAATTTTAATAGAAAACTGTTTACGAATGATGTTTGTTTTTACTGGTAGCATATTCTAGAGCTTTTTCATAATTAATATATTTTTTGTCTTGTTGCTCATTGGACTTATTTATTATTATTATTATCTTCATTAGTATTCTTGAATACTTTGAAATATCACAATATAAAATATAGAATTTTACACAAAAAATATTTCTCTAATTTACATCATTTTTAACAAAACAACAGGACTAAACAAAAATACTTATGAATATTTATAGATGAAATAGATTTCTAATTTATTATGTTCAACGGGCATTGTACGGGCGATACTGGCTGGATTAGTCTAGGAATGTTTTTAAACTTGTTTGTGAGTCACTTGATATAGTGTGGCATAGTGGAATTTATACTGGACCAAACAAAATCAGACTTGTCCGCCAATTAAATAGTACAATTTTATAATTTTCCATTATTAACAATAAGTAAAACCCTGGTCATATTAACCTCATCACAAATGCAATTTGTTTTTTTACATAGCTGTCAAGTGTTAGGAAAAAAATCAATGACACAAATAAATTTCGGGCTTCACCTTTTAACTCCATATAAGTTCTACGACCACAAATATTTTAAGTTAATCTTGCTAAACAAATAAATAACAATCTAATCCGCTTTGCACACTTTCAATAATTCTGAAACCCATCATGATCTTGCAATTTTAGTTCATCTATATCAACAAAGCTTTATACCTTTATAAAATAAATAAAATAATTATATACGCGCAATGCATTACTAAAAATCAACCACACGAATGGTTGCAATACTTAATATGGTGTGACTACAGACGAAGCAGGGGATACGATCATAGTTCTCTAAAAATTGCAAATGCAAAATCGTTTTTTATTTGTTTAACAATAATTGCGTTGTTTGTTGTTTTATTTGCAAATTAATGTACGCAATCGAATTTTTAGTTTGCAAATCAAACATTCTAACATCACGTCAAAGAGCTAAAAATATAAACTACATGAATTCAAATGCTCATTAGTTTATTAGTATTAATACAATAGTAAATACAAAATTAATGTTCAAATAACTATATATACTTGATGTAGTTCAATTTCATTTCCTTTTAAATGTTATGCTGAGCTATTTTATATTACGCTCTCTATATTTTATTTATTTACTTGTTAGCCAATATTTCAAATTTAATGCCATGTTCATGTTTCTCCAATTCGCTTATTAAACTGGTTTTAGCAAAAGCAGCACCAGGCGGCAAAACTCCTCCAGTGCCAGGCATTTTGTCATTTTCTTTTAGTACAGTAACAGCACTGCACAACAAAGCTACACAAGTAGAACCATAACCTGGATTTGGACCTGATACTTTCACCATTAACGACTTCGAAGGTGGACTGGTGTACTGATCTGTAGGTTCAGCTAAGCGTTCAGATTGAGGCCAACCTAAAGCCTTCATAGTCATAGAGAAATAGGTTCGTTCCATAGCAGCTTCCGAAGGACCTTCATGAGAAATTAGACCCATTGAGAAAAATCGGGGATATTTAAGCAATAAGCGACGGCCCAAAGAGAATTTTGTCATAACACCAAATAGCACCGCAAATAGAGCAACCAAAGAAGCCGTTAGATAAGAACCAAATGTTACATAGGCATGCATTTGTACAGGACGCTTGCGTTCAATCTCGTACAAAAACCGTTGAGACCTCATGACCACAGAACGATCTGCTCCCGGGAATGGTAGGCAAACACCATTGGCTATGTCCGATTTAAAAATAAGAGGGCGACTTTTTAAAACAGGCTGGAATTTAGGCATTCTTTCGCTATACAATTGAGACCGTATGCCGCGTAATTCATTGGCATGAGCTAAGCCATATACGGCACTTTCCCAGGTGCCATAATGAATACCAGCTCCTCCAGTTGGGCCACCTTTAGTGTAGCTTTTCAAGTAGGTTTCCACCGAGTTGACAACACCGTCAAAATTCTTTTCTATAAATATTATGCCCATATCAGCCGGTATGGAATCAAAACCACAAGCTGATATAATGTAAACATTTTTCTCCTTGGCTTGGGCGTGATATTTCAATTGCATTGTTTCCATATACTGAGGCTCTCCACTTACGTCCACATGATGAGTGCCGGCATCAATGCAGGCACGTACAACGGGTTCACCGTAAAAGCGATATGGACCACAAAGATTAACTAGGACACGGCAACGTTTGGCCATTTCTACCAAAGACTTTTCATCAGCAATATCGGCAATAATTATGGGCGTGTTCATCAGGTTTTTATTGGCTTTGGCACCCATGTCTTTTAGCACGGCCTCTAATTTATTGCGATTGCGGCCAGCAATGCCCCATTTGAAATTTTCTAAAACCGAGCAGGCTTCATATACAGTATATTTACCGGTAAAACCAGAGGCTCCAAATATAATGAAATCCAGTTTTTCAGCTGACATTACTAATTATTCTTATAAAACAGTTGCTAATCGAATTTGACTCACACTATCGATAAAATTCTTCTTCTTTTTAAATGAAATAAAGGGGAGAAAGAAGCCTTTTTCTTTTATAGGTTCTTATCACTAAATTAAATACTTTTTTCCGTCTCTTACGTACAAAAAGAATATCGTGTATATTTGCCGATGACAGTTGACCTTTGACTGCCTCTACTGATCGAAAAAGAAAATGATTATATTTTTGCTAAAAATAAAGTTAATTTTTGTATTTACCACATAGACAGCAGGAGAGGAGTTGTGTATGCTACGGAATGTAGAAGTTCTAGTATTTATTTTCTTAATTTACAAAAGCTTTTTAACACTTCTGATGTTGCAGTTCTCCCTTCCTTTTTGGGTTCCCGGCAAGTTGTGTGAAAATATTTCTGCAATGTTTTTCTTCTTTTTTGTTTCTCTCAACAAAAACAAAATACAATGTTGACAATGTAGAATTTCGAAGTGAGTGAGAAAGTAACTAGTTTGCAAGCTGAAAAAGCGCTGCAATTTGATATTCCAACCTAATTTTGCGTTTTTGGGAATAGCACAAAAAACTTGAAGACAGTCAAACAGCACTAGGTGGTTGTTTTTTGTTGTTCCTTAAAAGTACACCAACCGCCCACCCAATAATTTGCGAATTCTTTTTCCGTTTTTTTATAGATAAAAAAACCAGGTAAACAACGCGTAAGAAAAATTTGTTGGTTTCGTTGTTGTGTGTGTGCGTGCTGTTTGTTATGTGTTTAAATGTGGGGAGAGTGGTGGGTATTTAGATGTTGGTTGGCCGACACACTTACATATATCACCACCAACTACTACTTATCACTCCCACTCTCTGTCACCATCTCGCACGAAAATATTTACTGTGGTGTTTTTCTTATTTCGTGAGTTTTTAAGTGTGGTGAATTTTTCCGATGTTGTATGTTTCCAACGTGGTGAATTTTTGGAAAGTGTGGTGAATTTTTTAAAATAGTGGTGAATTTTTGGAAAGTGTGGTAAATTTATCCGCTGTTAACTTGTAGAGTTTTTGGAATGTTTGGTGTTGAGAATTTGGAAAGTGTGATGAAATTCACACGAAAGAGGTACTGTATAATCACAGCTCACTGTACTATCTGTGGTGACTTAACCGGTACCAGTCTGGAATATGTAATTCTCCGCTCCATTAGCGGAGTCATTGGGTTAAAGAAAAACCAACCTACACACTCCCTTTGAAAGCCGTTAATTTTTAGCTTACAATCGACTTTGAGTTCTTTGGCTGTATACAACCCTGCTCAATTTATTTTATGTGTCAAACACACAGATTATATTTGTTTCTTCTCGGTTTTAGTAGATTCTTTTCGTTTCGTTTTTAACCTTTTAGTTTTTTATTAGCAAATTTGTTATTTTTATGTTAAAATCAATAAAAATCATTTGCAACAAGTGTACTTATGATATTGTGTTTAAAATGAAAAGCAATTATTGACAGAAATCTTTAATGAATTTGTGTGTGAAAAAGCCAAGTTTCTAATTATTTGCTGTTTTTCTACTTATTTTGATGGTGCTTGTGGTGGTGGCTGTGGCTGCACAACTTTTTAATCAATTTATTATTTTATGTGTGTGAAGAAAAGAAAAATCAACTGAAAAAATCAAACAACACCAGCCAGCAAAGCCTCCGCCTTCTAGAAACGCGTTTTGTTTCGGTTTTATTTTTCTGTTTTGTCTTTTTTTTGTAAAAGCAAAAATCTGTGTGTCTCTTTAATGTACTTATTGTTGTTGTCGTTGGCTGGCTGGAGAATTGTGTGAGTGGTTGTGCCTGGTCTGGCTAACTGACTGCCTGAGTGGCTAAGTTTGTGTTGAGAATTCGTTTGAATGGCTGACTGACTGGCTTTCAGTCTGCCGATGTTGAATTGGTGGCTTATTTTTAATGTGACGGCCAAAATAGAATAAGTTTGCTGTATAGAGTAATTGTGGGTAAAAATAAATACTAACACTACAACAACAACAAGTACTATACTACTCCAACTAGCTCCACAGTAAGAAAGTGTAAAACCACCGTTTTTAATTTTGCTTGTGTATTTGCTGTGGCTACTTTTTGTAAATGAATACCGGGCAAAAAGCTTCTCTTCTCGATTTTATTCGGCTGGCAGCATCACCACAGCAGAAAAACAGGATCAAGATTAGAGTTTAAAACCGCAAAACAAGCCAGGAATAGTAGCAAAAAATAAATAAAGCGAAAAAAATCAATTTCAAGTTTGCACCGACCGCATACATCATCATTAGCAGTTGTCGCTCTTTAGGTTGTTGTATAGAAAGAAATAAAAACAAAAGCGCAAAACAACAACAAATAAGACATAGAATGTTACAACCCCAACTAGCTATACTCAGCCACGCTCAACTTGGGAGAAGAAGAAATACAAACAACGAATTGTAACTATTCTTCTATGTTTTTAAGCTGCACAGAAATAAGAATCAGTTCTAGTAAGCCCACTTTTTTTTTTGGTGTATCTACAAGACTGTGGCAAAGGTGTAAGCGTCAAAGTTTTTGGTGGAAATGTAAAAAGTTTTCTTTTGCCTTCAAATAAACACAGCACTACGACAACAACTCTCAAAAACTGCAACTGCCGCAGTAACAAACTAACTATTTGTGTCAGACGTGTTAGCATAATATAACATCTATCCGTATATCCATCATCAGGAACGTCAATCCAACTAGTTAACTATCTCGTCCGTCCATCGATCGATTAAAGAAGCAATAAACTTCATTCAGTCTTTTTTTATTTTATATTCACACATTTTTTCTACATGCGAAAGTTGGTTAATGTCTCTTCCACCGACAAAAACAGTGTACGACAACAATTCATTTGTATTTGTCTTTAATATTCGTCTGATAACTACTGCTATCTCTCGTACCTAACTGCCAACAAAACCTACATAACAAAGCAAAAAACATACAACAATAGCATTATGTTACGTTTTCTAAGTCGTCGTAAAGCTCGTAATAATTATGCGGATAATGCTGGCGGTGCCGGTGGTGGTAGTGGTGGTAACGACCGCACTGATGCCCGAGGTCTGTCGGTAGCGGGTGGTGTTACTTCATCTCATATAAAACCTCAACGTATACCTGTTAATAAGAATAAAATAGATTGCCGTGTTATATTATTGGATAATACAGATTTATCCATCGAATGTTCGGTGAGTAAATATATTTATTAAATGCTATTGTACTATAATTATATAAAAAGAATACGATTTAATTTGTTAACAATGAGTAGCAATTAAATCCATGAACCATAATATCTTTAGCTTTTAGCTAGTATGTGTGACTGTGTGTACATCACTCACTTTTATTAATTAATTGTGTATTAAAAAATAGTGTGGGAATCACCACCTCATAATAATAATAATAACAATGTGCAATAAAAAATTGCTAAATTTGCTAATTATTCTGCAGTTTCTTTTCTTGACCTACCAGAACACGAAATAAACATGTCTTTGAATGAAATTTATACATCGCTGTGTTTGCTTTTTTATCAGCATGAATGTAAAAAGTATTTGAATTAATTTACTAACATGTGAATTCTTTCACTAATACAGTGAATTAAATGCAATTTCTGTTAGAAGGGATTCATTTCTATTTTTTTTTTTTGATTTACAGGGTCTTTTTTTGTCATTCGTGTTATTTTCCAAATGGCATTCTTGCTATTGTATCTATTTGATATAAAAACATTATTGTTTTTGAAATACCTTTCCGGAAAGTCGAACAAAATCAAAAAATCCGCTATTTTTGGCGCCAAATTTTCTACAACTGAAATTATTCTTTCCATTTTTGTCTTGGTTAAAGCAGATTTTCTCTGGGCATATCACATCAGAATAGTGCTAAAATAAGAAGCAATAGAAAAAGGAAAGAGATAGAGATAGAATAAAGAAGAAATGAAAATTGAATGAAAATAAAGACAAAAACTTATTCACATCGCAACGCAGCTAATGCCAGAGATGAATTCCCAATGTAAGAAATCTTACCAGAGACTAACTCTTCGAGTCCATTGATGAAACTCAGACCAAGGGCCTTGGACTTACATGCTAGGACAGAGAACAGATGAGACAAAAAAGAATGGATGACTTTGGCCCTAAAACTAGTCTTTGAACTCAAATCGCAATGCCCCATCGAAAGATCCTAATCAATACTTAGTTTTAGGATACATTCTGCTCTAGAGCGGTCTAACTTTTGCAATGGAAGTCTAGAGATTCCACCTTGAAGAGTCAAGTCTCCGTATGGCTATATAGGGTTGCTTCTTTTCTTGCCAGCACATCTGCACATATCACAATGCTTCTCAACCCAACAGAATGCCACACTGTTTCTGTCCAGACCCCTTGTCCCCTTCACGCGCATGTGCCCAGTCCATATACTTTTTTCAGAGAGCTTTATGTATGTTTATAGCCAATTTTTTTGACTAAAAATAATTATTAACAGTTTACCTTTTGCAGAAAATATTATTAGAAATTATAAGTTTGTTTTGTTGTAAATTTTTAATATAACGTGAAGACTCATCTTTAATAAATGTCACATTTTGATGACCATCTGTGGATAGTTTAAAAACTCTGTGCCTCTGGTTATAACATTTCCAATCTTTTAATTGGAATTCTTTTTGTCTTTAGACATTATAAATTATATTATGCGGATGAGCCAATAGAAACAACACTTTGCGAATTAAAATTTTATTGCAGACAATTTTGTAGGTATAATAAGATAGAAAATAGAATGCAAGATTGTTTGTTTTTGAAAATTAATATTTTAATTTATTTCGGGGAGTGCTATGCCATATAGTTTTTATGAATATTAATTTTTAATTTCGAATATTTTCGCATTCATTTCAAAGACTTCAAAGACTTGCCTAACATTTAATATTTTTGCGGATCATTAGCTCTATAGTGTTAAAAACTCTTTAAAATTTTTATATACACGATAGTTCGTCGTTGATAAGACAATTGTTTACACTCTCCAGATTTTAATAATTATCATAAAACTAGTATAAATATGGTTTTTCTTAATATTTGTTACGTTTTTACTAACGAATTTTTTTAGATGTGTTTTAAACGCTAATTCAACTTGTTTCCAATTTTGTTTTGTGTTTTGTGTTCTCTGTTTTCAAGTAAAAGTGCTAAACGAAAAAATGTATTTCTAATTAATCATTTTTTGTTTCTTTTCCAACTTGACACTGTAAACAAATCTCTCCTATTTAAAGCTATGATTTCACTTAAATCCATTTGTTTCGTCATGTCTTAACTTGCTCTGAGGTTTTTTGTAAATCACAACAGAAAAGTGTGAAAATGTTACAGAACAAACGCCTCCAATTAAAAACAAAAAATTTTTTTAATAGGAGTTATAATTTTTAGACTAATAGGATCTTTTTTTAAAATGGGTATATTTACACATTTATTAATATAATATGAAGAATAGTAAAATACATTTGATTATTTTTCCAGTAGCTAAAGCCTTCTAGCTGTTACGTTGAATAGTTTACGTTAGGAAGGTATGTTAAGCACAGCCAACAGGTTCTTTGACACTTTTGTGATAGCCTGGCTCTGTAAACTATGTATGTGAGGTTAGCTGAGAAAGTTATATGTATTTTTTTACGGTGAATGTTATGTTAACAGAGACTATTAACATAATTGAAAAATTTGGAAAAATGAAGAAAGAAAATCTTAAAAATTCACGAAAATAGAGATAAAGTGGAAAAAAGTGAAAGGTAGACGAAGCTAAAATACAATTAGCTTATTGGAGATTCGATAAAATAGCTATTAGATTAAGGATTCCAAAACAGATTCTGTTACGGTCGGGTAATCCTTGAGACAGAAGATCCAGCCGACAATGCTAATTGGTTTCATCAAATAAGCAACAAAAAGTTCTCTATATAAATAGGGCAAAATTATCGCTTTTCGTTTTTTTTTTGTCGATGACATGCATTTTTTGTTTTGTAACTTGCATTTTTCTGGTCAATGACTTGCATTTTTTGGTCGCTAATTTGTATTTTTTTGGTCGTTGACTTTTTTGTTCGATGACTTCAATGTTTTGATCGATGACATGAATTTTTTGGTCGATATCATGCATTTTTTATATAGAGCCCTTTTTTGCTCATTAAAAAAAACAATTAGCTTCGTCGCCTACATATATCTCCGGTCCGAAGTAAGGAAATCTGTTATGGAATCCTTTATACCATGGCTATCCAACCCACTAGCTCTACAAGTTCATTTTATATCAGATTAAGCCCCGTATTAAGTACACTTAATTCTTTTTGATTTTGAGTTTTCATTCGAGCACTATTCTGGGAGAAAATTATAAATTTTTTTCATTAATATTCCTTACTGTACCTTATATGTACATCTACGGCAATAACTAACAGTTTATATTTTATTTTGTATCTACTTTCAGAAAAAAGCTATGGGTAGTTTTTTATACGAACAAGTATTTTATAATTTGGATATTATAGAAAAGGATTATTTTGGTTTGCAATTTATGGATGCCAATCATGTTAAACATTGGCTGGATCCTACAAAACCCATTAAGAAACAGGTTAAAAGTAAGCTTTAAGAAAATTGATAACAATTCTTTTTCCTAATCGATTACTTTTATTGTAGTTGGGCCACCTTATACATTCCGTTTAAAAGTTAAATTTTATTCATCAGAACCGAATACTTTGCGTGAAGAATTAACACGTTATCTTTTCTTTTTACAACTGAAACATGACTTATTAGAAGGACGTTTAGATTGTCCCGATGATAAGGCCACTGAACTATGTGCTTTGGCTTTGCAATGTAAGTATTTGCTTAACATAGGTTTTTGTTTTTTAGGAACTTTGTTTTTTTTTCTTCTTTTAAAATTAGCCGAGTTGGGTGATTATGATGAACATGTTCATACCGCAGCCACCGTTTCTGAATTTCGTTTTGTGCCCGAACAAACTGAAGAATTGGAAATTGATATATTAGAAGAATACAAAACATGTCGAGGTTTAACACCAGCTCAAGCTGAAACAGCATTTTTAAATAAAGCCAAATGGCTTGATATGTACGGTGTCGATATGCATACAGTTCTGGTATGTTGACTTAGTTTAGCTTATTATAACATTAATTAATAATTACATTTTTTTTTCAGGGCAAAGATGGCTGTGAGTATCATTTGGGTTTAACACCCACCGGCATTTTAGTTTTCGAACGTGATCAAAAAATTGGTTTATTCTTTTGGCCTAAAATAAGTAAATTGGATTTTAAAAAGAAAAAATTGACACTTATTGTTATAGAAGATGATGATGAAGGTCGGGAACAAGAGCACACTTTTGTGTTTCGACTCTATAATGAAAAGGCCTGCAAGCATTTATGGAAATGTGCTGTTGAACATCATACGTTCTTCCGTTTAAGAGCACCTGTCAAGGGACCCTCAGCGAGACAAAACTTCTTTCGTATGGGTTCACGTTTTCGCTATTCCGGTCGTACTGAATTTCAGGCTACTGTTCAGAGTAGAGCACGTAGAACAGTACAATTCGAACGCAGACCGTCACAGCGATTTGCCAGTCGTCAATCACATTTGCTGCGTGAGCGGCAAAAAGCCTCACAAGAGAATGCAGCATCAGCTTTGGCTTCTGTTAATGCCAGAGCAGCGGCAGCAGCTGCTGCAGCGGCTTCTGCAACGACTTCTGCTCCTCAAAGTCCAGAAATAATGAATACAACAGTTGATTCGATATTATCTACAGCTACCGTTGATAATCAGCCTACATTAAATACAATTACGCCTTCACCTTCTATACAGACGGTTATACATAACACGTCTGCCTACGATGATGCCATATGTGGTAGTTCTGTACATTCGGGTTCACAACAAAATACATGTGCTTCATTAGGCCGTAATTCGATTAGATCGAATTCGAGTACTGATGATCCTGCCTATAGTAAAATTGGTTCATTCGGTAAAGCCGGTCTAACTGTGAAGTAAGTCTAATTTATTGCAGATTTAACAAACTTAACTTTGAATTAATGCTTAATTTAATAATTGATTTATATTGTAGACTCGATAATGAATCTACTGGTGCTAGTAGTATTGCTCCTTATTCACCTAATAATACTAAGAATTTCGAAGAAACAAATCCATTCCGTAATAATGCATCTCATAATAATTCATTTGGTAAAGCCTCTGTACACTCTGGCCTAAGGTAAGTTTTTGTTTCACATATTTTAAAGAACAAAATAGCTTTTTATTGTGCGTGTACATTGTGCTTACTATTTATTGCAAGCCAAATTTATTTTATTTTTATTTGCCATTTAATTTGAATAATTTGCGAAAAAGAAATACAAAAAAATGTTTTTGGCTTTGTTTCAAGTTTTTTCATATCAACTAAATCACATCATTTATTTTATGATGAACATTACATATGTTTTCGTTTAAATTTTCATTGCATTTAATTTTTCAAAATAGTATTTTGTGTTAATAATAAAATATTTATATTCTTGTGCTTAATGTTGTCGTTGTTATTATAATACCAAAGAAATGTTTTTTGTTATTTGTTTTGTATTTTGTATATGCAGCATTAAAAGTGGCTTATCGGATAAAGATAAAGAGCTAGATTCATTACTAAAGTCCATAGTTAAAGACCCATCCCCATCTCTTTTAGCCACTGAGGCTATTAATGATGCTAACAGTATCAGGTAGTGTAATCGTTAACAATATTTGTTTTTTTTTTATTTAAACCAACTACTTAATATTCAAAAAAATCTATTCATTTTATTTGTGTAATTACTTTGATTATTCCAAAAAATTGTTTTTCGTTTTCTTTTTTTCTACAATAAAGGGTCACCATAAATAAAACTTTCGATATGGATCATAATACGGAGACATTGAAACGTTTATCGAATTCGGAAAAGCCCAATAATCAAGTGAAATTGCCTAATGTTGGTGCTGGAGCATTACCACCAGGCCATATTAAGTGTAACATATTAAAAGGTTAGTATACTTAGCAACTGATTTTATACATTAGGCTGTTATACACTTGACTTTTGTTAGTATTTATAATCGTATGTTACTTATTACTTCTAAGAAAAAATGTATCTCATTGAAAAATATTAATTCTAAAATTCTTTTGAATATTTTCAAAGTTCTCACACGTTAACACGTCTTACATTATAACGTTCTTGTGAAAAATCATTACGAGAAGGTCAGAAAGTCTTCACTACAACTTGTTTATTTACTCATTCAATTAATCATCGTGTAAATATATTTAGGTGTTTATTAATTTTAAAAGAAACGAACACGTGCTATACAACAAGTTTATATTGTTTAAAAAATTAGCACAGACTTGGAAAAATAAATATTATATGTATACGTATATTATTTAGATACTTACAATTCCATTAAGCAAATAAGTAATAAAATAAAGCTTTATTGTTGCTAAATTGTACAACTGCTCAATGGAATATTAGTTTTGAAGAATACCAAAATCTGTTTTAAAGATAGATTTAAATACACGCAATTGAGTAACTTTTGATATGAAGTACGAACATGCAAGGTTACAGCAGCAAAAGTTTTAGAATCTATAAGAGTTTGTAAAAGTGAAATACGTTAGATTTGCTTAACAGTAAGGCTTTAAATTGTATATTATGAATGATGCTATTCATGTAGAATATACATGTCTATCTTGTTTATAATTGCAAAAAACTAGGATAGTTGAATTTTACAAGGTTGAGGAAACTTTTTAGTTTTTATTAGATACGATGAAAAGTCATTATTATAAGACAGATGTACAAGAACCTCTAAACCAAGCTTCTGGTGAAACATTGCCATTGTAATTGATAGCTTTTTTCAGGCGATCTTTGAATTTACAACCGACTAGTTATGTTGAGTGTTTAACAATTGTATAAAAGCATACACTGCGTTTCACTTGAATAGCACACCGTACAAATTGAAATTCTACCGCCTATATCTTTGTAAAAAATAAAGATAGCGGATAGATTGTGGATTGCAATTGTAGTGTTATTTATAGCTTTTATTATAAAATAAAAAAATATTTCGATAAATCAAGTTGTTTTCAAAATACAACATAAAAAAGAAAAATACTCAAAAAATAACAATCAAATTCCGTTTCACTAGAATAGCACATATTTTAATAAATGTAGGAAAATTACTTTTTATAAAGGTTTTTAATTTTTTTCTTATTTTTTATTTATTTTTATATAAAAACTAAGATTTAATTATGGATTTCTAGTAGTGTGTTGGGCCTCCCTTGTTCAGAATAACCTCGTATATCCTATTAGGCATTGACTCGTACAAATTTTTCAAATAGTCGAGAGAAATTGAAGTCCATGCCCGTTGAATGGCCTCAATCAGTTCTGCTTTGGTTGAAAACTGTTTTTAGACCCGTAAACTTTTCTGGCCAGCCATCCCCAAACATATAAGAGAGTTTTTTTAAGAGAAGCTTCAAACTCGCACGATTCTGTTGACAAAATTAAGGCTAAAGTAGGTGTCCATGCTAGCAAGACCACTGTGTGGCGTTTTATTTAAGGAGCAAATCAACTCAAACGATTGAAATTAAAGAAAAAACTACCACTTAACTCTGCACGAAAAGAAATGCGGTTGAAATTTTGTCGAGATAATATGGTATAGAGCAACGAGTGGAAACGCGTTGTTTTTTCTGCCGAGAAGAAGTTTAATTTGGAGGGCCCTGATGGCTACAATTATTATTTTCACGATTTGAGGAAGGTAACTCACCAGTTGGATCGATTACACAGTCGATTCGGCGGAGTTATGGTGTGGGGTGCGATTTCCTATTATGGCACCTGTGAGCTCCAGCTTCTAAGTTCAAATATGAACGCTAAAACATATCAGGGTGTTTTAGAAAAGGCCTTTCCACAGTTTAAAAATTCTTTTTGGCCCATTGCCGTCGACTTTTCAGCAAGACTACGCCCTAATACATAATGCCCGTGTGGTCAAATCGCGCATAGAGTCCAAAAATGGCAAGTTTTTGAATTGGCCACCATACTCGTCGGACCTAAACATAATAGAGAATGTTTGGGGATGGCTGGCCAGAAAAGTTTACGGGTCTAAAAAACAATTTTCAACCAAAGCAGAACTGATTGAGGCCATTCAACGGGCATGGACTTCAATTTCTCTCGACTATTTGAACAATTTGTACGAGTCAATGCCTAATAGGATATACGAGGTTATTCTGAACAAGGGAGGCCCAACACACTACTAGAAATCCATAATTAAATCTTGGTTTTTATATAAAAATAAATAAAAAATAAGAAAAAAATTAAAAACCTTTATAAAAAGTAATTTTCCTACATTTATTAAAATATGTGCTATTCTAGTGAAACGGAATTTGATTGTTATTTTTTGAGTATTTTTCTTTTTTATGTTGTATTTTGAAAACAACTTGATATATCGAAATATTTTTTATTTTATAATAAAAGCTATAAATAACTCTACAATTGCAATCCACAATCAATCCGCTATCTTTATTTTTTACAAAGATATAGGGGGGAGAATTTCAATTTGTACGGTGTGCTATTCAAGTGAAACGCAGTGTATATTTCACATTGATTTCAAAGACCCTTCAAGAGTTTTTGTTGAGAGTTTCATATGATTAGTTAGCTTTACAAAGACTACTCTACATATCGTCTTTGGTTTTCCTCCCACGATAGTTAAAGAGCAGTGCATGTCATGAGGTCTGACATATCTGCCATAGGATGTGATTGTTGTGTTGGTGAGGATGATAGCATGTCATTAAAAATTGTCTCATTGCTAGGTCATTCTTTATAACACCCGGATATTTGAAATGTTAGACTTGCTTCAGAGATCCTTCTGTACCGTGTCAAATATGAAGCAGTTATAAATCGTTTTATTACATAAAATCTTTTCTCTGATAGCTGAGGCATTGTAAAGATGATGTCTTCTGTGCAACAATTGGATAGAAGTCGCATTATTCTCGCTGTAATTTTACACTACTTTCACTTTAAAATTTTCTGGCAGTTTTTCTGAATATGGAATTACATACCTATGGTGTTTACGTTTTTTGTTATCGCCTTTCTTGGAAAACTTAATTTTGTTAAAGGGGAAATCAAATTCAGAAAGTGAAAATTTTCAATGGAATACAATATCAAAAAAATGTATTTGTGTCACTTATTTATCTATTAAAACAAGGTTTGCTCCAAAATATACAAGTATTATTGGTGTTATGTATGTATTAAATAAATTGTAACATAAATAATGTTTCGTTTACATGGTCGATACAGTAAGTAAAAACTGTTTTATATTTGCTTTACCTACATACACAGGCAAATAAAAGTGTTGTATTTAATGTTTATTTACATAAAAATATATCCCACATTCCAGCAATAAATTGTAAAATAATTTTATTTCTGTAATAATTTGTTTTTGCATTTTCTCATTTAATAGCACGAGTAGAAGAAGAGCTTGGAGCTAACACGAATGCCAAGTTAACAAATCAAATGTTTGTGCCGGCAGCAACTTCTGTTAATGGCAATCATAATGTAACAACGAATAATTTACAAAACACAACATCGATACATCATAGTGACGGGCCAGACTCCCTAAATGCCACATACATTTCAGTTGTAAGTATTAGTTTTTATATGTTTATTAGTATTTTAATACATTTACTGTAAAAATGCTAATGACTTTACCTTCTATGTGTGTAAGTAGATGTAAAACTTTTTTTGTTTTGTATGTACAACAAAAGTATTTCCTTTGTTTTATTTTGCACTTTCATTTGTTTTCATTATTATCGTTTAAATATGATTTTTAAATAATTATTTTTGTTTTAACAGTTATACATAATTTTTATTTTATTCTTTCTTTTATTCCCTAAATTGATAAATGTGTGTTTGATAATTTTTTATATTTGTTTGTACAAAATTTAATAATTAACGTCCTACGTACGATCATTAATATTTTGTAAAAATTGTGTGTTGAATATGTTTGTTTATAAACGTTGTGGATGTTATTGCTAAATACTTATATAGGGAGGCGATAAATTGACACTAAGCATAACGGAACAAAAGCCAACAATGGGAAATCATACAAACTCGGGTAATAATATATTTGGCTATACTAATAATAGCACTGCAAATAGCAATAATAATAGCAGTAATACTTCGACACCCACATCTCCATTTGCAAATGCAACTTTTATATCAGAATTTGAAACAAATACCCCTACACCAGCACCACCACCACCATTATTATCACATCACTCGTCCTCTATTCATACCAGTAATAATTATCTTCATAGCCATCAAACCCAAACTCCACCAAATTCGTTAAACATTATGAATTCATATTCAAATCACAATAGTGGCATTACTAGTAATGCCGCCTCCACATTTTGCTCCACCAATTCCGCCTCCTCCACAACCACTACTACATCTGCAAATAATATCCTTAATGCCACATCATCCACATTGGCAAATGCTGCAAATACCACGAAAACATCTTTTATCAATTCACCATCTACAATACAACCAACTTTAAATTTTTCTTCCTCTTCGGGAAATTGTAATAAAAATGATACTTCGTCCTCCACGTCCTCCATGCAACAAAATAAACCCACCACACCAACTTTAACGTCCACAACTGCAGAAATGCTTATAAATGAGATTTTCATTAATAATATTATCAATAATAATGTCAAATCGAATATGACGGAAAAGCAAACAAATGGCAGCTCAGAAGTGGATTCGTCGCAACATCAAACGTCGTCACAAACACCTTCGGTAGGCACTTTACTCTTTTCAACGTTGAGTGAACAGGAACGTCAGCAAAAGCAACGTGATGCCATCAGACAACATCATCAGCACAATAATGATAGTAGTTGTGAGAGTACTCTAGATAAAAAGGTTTGTTTTTCTTTTCTTTTATTTTATATATTTTGTAATTTATTTTACATTCCTTTTATATTTACTTTCCTTTTTATAATACATCCCTTTGTGTGTTATTTATGTTTTCTTTATTGTCACTCATTTTGCTTGTTATTTGTTTCATATTACTTTATATACCGCGAAAAAGCTTCGTTTAATTATTTAAAATTTTTAAGACATTTTGTGCATTAAGTATGCGTTGCTTCTATATACATAAATAAAATATTTTATTTTTTTAATAATGTGCCTTGAATAAATTTTAAACCGAATGTTTGCTTCAATGAAAGTAAAATTGATTTTTAAAATCATTTAAAACATGAAGAACAAACTGTCATATAGTACATGTCTGCGATATACACCGGGTAAGAGCAAAACGTGTTATTTGTTCCCTCCTACATAACTAGTTTTATACCCAATTTCTAGACTCGTAATTTACCGTAAATGTCACCTATATTTTCTCTGCATGCGCATCAATTATATTTAGTGAAGGTATCGTTACAATAATCTGACGGCATGTGCATTTGGCTTCAATGCAGATGTCTTTTGCTCAGTAGGCTTTATATACATTCATAAAATTTAACACGCAGGCAATATTGGATCACAAAGACAGTCATTTTTGTGTCAGCGCACCTCACATTAATAAGAATAAGTGGGTCTAAGACAACTACTTCAAAGAATTGAACTAAATCTTCTTATTCAGAAGGAAATAAGAAACAGGCAGCCTCCTACAGATAGACAAATAGACAAATCAGAGATTAGTAAGTTTACTTTATTAAATAATGCTTCAAGATGTTAGATTACCTCTTTTGGTTGTAAGTTGAATTGTGAGAAACTATGGCGTAATCCTGGCTGAAGGGTTGTAGTGTTCTTCTTATATAATCAGCATTCGGCCATTCGCACTAAATATCTAATCTAGAATCTCTTTCTCCTATTAGTTTTAGAAGTTTTTGGATGACTGGATTGTTTCTGTTCGTGAAATATTGTTGGACAGAAAGTGGTTATAGTTTTTGGTTAGCATTTGTTAACAAAATTTTGTAAATAATAGAGTTTAAAAAAACTCTGTTAATTGAAAAATAAATGATACGTATGCAGAATGGAAGGCAATCTGTTTTTATTTCATATGCAAAGTGAGATTCTATTCTGAACTTCGCAAAGTTTTTAATCATAGACTTAACGCCAAATACCTCTCAACGATATTGATTCTGGTATCAATTGTGACGTTGTTTACTTTCAGTCTGGTTTAACGATGAAAGGATTTTCAATAACTACGAAAATAATTGAAATGATATATGTATACTAAAATCTGAATTAAATAACTATCATTTGTTAATATTTATTTAATATTAATGCATTATTAATTATTTATATTTCAGCCCTTAACACACAAACAGCATAATAATAATCATAATCATCACCATCATCATGTTATTTCAACACAAAATGATGCTATGGTATCACCTTGGCTGGTGTCCTCCGAAGTTGTATCGGCGCCAAAAGGTAAGGAACCTACGATTATACGTAAATCTGTTATAACAACACAGTTGTAACAGATATTAAAAAGAGATAAAGGCAGTTAAAAGTAAAATTATTATTTACAACTTATTTAATTTCATATACTTATTTATTTAATTTTAAATGATCTTGAATTTATAATTATTATAGTATATGTAACGATTTTTTTCCTTGCATATATAATATCTATATACATATACATTTATGTAAACGAAAGACAATTAGAAAGAAACTACATAACTTTTTAAAAGTTGAATTATTTATTTCATAAGTGCCTTGAAAATGGGAAGAACAAATTAAAAAGAATAGATTTTTAATAAGCTATGTTATACAATGAAAATTATATACAGTAGGTGTATGTACTTAAAAGCAATCCATTACTTAAGGCGTATCGATAATTATTAATTAAACTTAAAAAAGACTTACACAAATTATTATCCTTCTCAATTAAAATTAAACTTATGAAACGTTATATTTTTATTTTAAAGTTTATAATTATATAGACAAAAACATCAGAGACCATCGTTAAAAGGCATTTATTTGTATGTATTGTTAAAACATTCCTTGTCGTATCTACATATTTGTACATTTATACAATGTATGTTATGCATACACATTTGTTTTGTGTTTTATTTTTCTTTTTTGATTCCTTCCAATTATTGTTTTTTTAACTTTAAAGAATATATATTAAAATGAAGTTTATTCCTGTCTATTCCTGTCCTTTCCTCTTTTGTGTGTGTATGCTATAAATTCTCTCAAATATATTATAATTATAAATATACAATGTATTGTAATTTTATACATTTAAATGTATAACTGTTTTAGTATTATTTTATGGCAATTATATACGAAACAATAATTAGCAATTAAATAACAATAAACTCAATTGATAAGGCAATTAAAAAAATTAAATTAAATTAAATTTAAAAAATAAAATGATATATACATATAATAAACAATTTTTAAAATATATTCTTCGACAGTAAACAACGACATTTTTTTACATTATAGTCGTAAGTGTTTACCGTACCATATACATACATAAAAATATTATTAATGTTATAAGACTAAAAGTATATAAAATATTTAAATAAACATTCCTTTTTATCATATACAAATATTAAATTTATGACTTTATTTTACTAAATTAATAAAAATCTAGTTTTTTTTATAAAAAGGTTAAGTTCGAAAATGCATCGAGAAATTCGAATTCGTAACACATTTATCTTTAGATACGATAAATATTCAAATGAGCCATATACGGAATATAGGCAGTATGCTTATTACATATGTTACTATCGATTCTTTAAGTAATTGAACTTAAAACTGGATACGAACTTGATCTCACCACATTTTTTTTATTGACTAGATAGCTTCATTGTAGCTCTGTTTACACTATGTGCGAGCGGGCCTTACTGTATGCCGGCAACTTTGTGGACTCTACTTTAATGCAACATCGACTACGCACCCGTGGAGCTTACTTAGCGTATGTTCAATACAATACCATTTACGTCTTCTGATTTCACTTTCAAAGGGTGTTCAATTTGTTTGTGATAATAATAAAGACTTGTACTGCCTTAAAATCGCATAGTAGATTGTTCTTCTGGTTTGGAACCTCACAATAGAATTGAATATGTTTAAGTTAAAAATTCTGATTTTACGTGTGACGATGGAATGACATGTACAGTCTTAAGATACTTCAGTTTTATGTTTCTACATGTAACTCTTCATAGTAAAAGACAAGAATAATTTTAATATTAATATTGTGTCACCTTTTAGTAGCTCCGGATAAATCCTTTTAAAACCAGCATATTTTTATTTATGTTTTAGATACTTGATACATTCCTTGATATATTCCTGTGTGATGAAAAGGTACATATTGAATATGGTGCATATCGAAATGCAACAAATTCGCATCGTTCCTTATTGCCATTCAACGTGTCACCGTATAGTTGACCAAATTTATTCATACTTTTATACACGTCCCTCACTTTCATTTCGACTGCTTTTGAGCGTTCTCTGCGAGATTTGACCCGGCTCAGTTGTCTTTTCTAGTAGTCAGTTTTATTAGGCATTTGAGAGTGGTGTTGTGTAGTGGTGCAGCTACTTGCGCATGCTAACTGTTAAGCAATAGTTTCACTTTGCGTATTGAACTTTGTTTAACACGTACTTCAGCAGAAAAAATTGATTGAAGATCGCATTTGTAATAACAAAATTATAATGTGTCCACTTCTTATGCTACTGTTCCATTTTGCGTAGGACTAAGACGAGATTTCTAAGTGGGTGTAGCTAGAAAGATGGCTTCGTAAGAACTTCAAATTGCTTCGCTAGTAAATGAGTTTTTTGTTCAATTTCCATTTATTTCTCGTTTTATGCGCTCGTTAGTGAAACAATTTTTACGATTTAAATGAGGAAGCTAGTATTTAATCTAATAAACCGACGTCGATCTGTCTGTATATCGGAAAAATTTTATTTTTAATTTAAAAGGTCTGAAAGAAATGTTTGTCCTGTAATTTATGTACATACATATATTATTTTCTATAGAATAATTTTCTTTTTTGAAACCTAATTTCCATAATTTTTAAGTAAAATTTATTTTATTGAATTTGTTTCTACTCTTTGCTCTGTATTAAGATAACATAATAGCAAATAAGAAAATATTTATTTACCGTAAAGAAATAAAATATCGCATACCACATACATACATAGTATATCCATGCAATTATTTCTTTTTCCTTGTTTCTTCTACCCAAATGAATATGGATGAGATCAAGAAATATTTTTAGAATTTTCATATTTTTCTTAAACTATAATACCAATCTGAACAACTAGAGGCGAATATATAAATACTTGAACATTGATATCTGATGTATACGCATAAGAGAGGGCAATTTCTTACCCCTTACATACATACATATATTGAACGGAAGGTGAAACCTATGAAGAGGATTTTTTATGTTTTTACAGCTGCCTTCTCTGAAAGGAAATGCTTTTATTTTTTTATTTCTTGGATTATGTTTAATATCAATATAATCAAAAGAAATACTAATGTGCGTTTGGTATTGAATTTATAACGTGATATTAAAGGCTGTGCATAGCAAGCAAAAATAGTTGTAGACAAGAAAACAAGAAGGAAAAAATACTTTTTAAGTACTTGCATGTACACTTGACTTCCATTAATATTGGAGGGGGTCGGTCATGTGTTAAACATCTGGCTGCCAGACTATTATACTCTTTTCTATGTTTGTGTACAATATCTACAATACCTACATGACTTTTTTCCATTTACTCATGTTTTCTTTAAATTATTTTTAGAATAAATTTTTCCTTAGCCGTTGGATATTCGTATTCATATCCCCTTCATTCAATAAAACATTACATTTTTTTGTTTAAATTTAAGAATTTGTTTTTTCTTAAGATGTTTTTGTATGATTTTTATTTTATTTATCATTATTATCTCTCAATTTATCAATTTGATTTTCTATCAATTGTTTATCTCGTTTGTTCTGTTTTTTTTCTACAAAAAAATATATTTTACAATATCATCTTCATCATCTTCATGTTCATCTTCATCTTCATTTTCATTTTCAACTTCAATCATTATCTTCTTCATTATCAATATCAAGTCGCATATGTGTGTTTTTTTTTTTGGTGTTGTAATATATATAAATAGTTTTAATTTTTTTAATTTTTGTTTTTGTTTTAAACTTAAATGATTAATAACATAAAATTATAATAATAAAAAGTATTTAAAATTAAAATGAAAGTTGCAAGTTGTTTTGATGTTACGTTGGTGATCGTCATCAGCATCGTGTTGGATGATGATGATGATCGCCGCCGTTGAATGCAGCTGGGCGCGTCGCTTAGAAGCACTTGCGGTGGACAATGCCGGGGCCGGATTCGTCGTATTCTTGTTTGGAGATCCACATCTGTTGGAAGGTGGAGAGGGAGGCCAAGATGGAACCACCGATCCAGACGGAGTATTTGCGTTCTGGTGGGGCAATGATCTTGATCTTGATGGTGGATGGGGCCAAGGCAGTGATTTCCTTTTGCATACGATCGGCAATACCGGGGTACATGGTGGTGCCACCGGACATGACAATGTTGGCGTACAAGTCCTTACGGATATCTACATCGCACTTCATGATGGAGTTGTAGACGGTTTCATGGATACCGCAAGATTCCATACCCAAGAATGAGGGTTGGAAGAGGGATTCTGGGCAACGGAAACGTTCATTACCGATGGTGATGACTTGACCGTCGGGAAGTTCATAGGATTTCTCCAAGGAGGTGGAGGCGGCAGCGGTGGCCATTTCTTGTTCGAAGTCCAAGGCAACATAGCACAATTTTTCCTTGATGTCACGAACGATTTCACGTTCAGCGGTGGTGGTGAAGGAGTAGCCACGTTCAGTCAAGATCTTCATCAAGTAGTCGGTCAAATCGCGACCAGCCAAATCCAAACGGAGGATGGCATGGGGCAAGGCATAACCTTCATAGATGGGTACGGTGTGAGAGACACCATCACCAGAATCCAAAACGATACCGGTGGTACGACCGGAAGCGTACAAGGAGAGTACAGCTTGGATGGCAACATACATGGCGGGGGCGTTGAAGGTTTCAAACATGATTTGGGTCATCTTCTCACGATTGGCCTTGGGGTTCAAGGGGGCTTCAGTCAACAAAACTGGGTGCTCTTCAGGAGCGACACGCAATTCATTGTAGAAAGTGTGATGCCAGATCTTTTCCATATCATCCCAGTTGGTGATGATACCGTGTTCAATGGGGTACTTAAGGGTCAAGATACCTCTCTTGGATTGGGCTTCATCGCCGACATAAGAGTCCTTTTGGCCCATACCGACCATGACACCTTGATGGCGGGGACGACCAACAATGGAGGGGAAGACGGCGCGGGGAGCATCGTCACCGGCGAAACCGGCCTTGCACATACCGGAACCGTTATCAACGACTAAAGCAGCAACCTCATCATCACACATTTTGGCGGTTTTTTTTTGTTTTTACTGTAATGAAAAAGAAGATGTAGAGGGAAAAATTAAAGGAGGGCTTTTTAAATAAAAATATAGAAATTTTGATACAAAAAAATACGATAAACGTGATGCGAATATTGGCAAAATTGCTTTGATTCGAAAAGAGGAGTAATAACTTGAGGATTTTTTTATATTATACTGAACGAGCAAACATTTTCATTTCAGAATTCATTTCTAATATATTAGAAAATATTCCATTTCTTATGTACTTGTTCGATTATTGAAGAATTTATTGAAGTTTGTAGAGGTTTTTTATGAAAACGTTTAAAGAATATTTGAAAAATTTGGTGTTTTTCTTGAGGAAATTTTATATTTCAAAATTTTTAAGTTTATGGGATTTAATTTAAATTAAGTTTTTTACTTTCAGTTCAAGCATATAGAAGGGTGCAACTGAATATAATTTAAGGATATTTTTCTTTGTTTTAAATATATTTTTTAATTTATGAAATTTATTTAAAAATAATTCTTATTTTTTTACTTATTTATTTTGATTTATATAAAAAAAGATTTTCAAGAATAATTGTTTACTTTGATATTAAATTTTTTAAATTTAATTAATTAATTAGACTTTAATAAAAAACAAATTTCTACATTTTTTTTATAAGAAAAAATGCAAAAAATTAAAATCATTAAAAATTTTTTTATAATTACAAAAATAAAAAAAATTTTTAATTAAAAAATTAAAAAAAAATTATTTAATAATTTTGCAAATTTTTTATAACATTTTATGTCTGATTTAATATTGAATTTCTAGCGTATGTATATTGGCTTGTAGCCAAAAAATTTTTATATAATATTTTAAAATTATTTATAAACTAAATCCGAAGGCGTTAATTTTTTTTGAGAATTATTGATTTAATATATTAAATTGCAATTTTTGCAACAAATTTATTTTTCCAATTTTTTAAAAGTATCCAATTACTGCAAGAATTTAATGTCAGTTAATTTTTGTATATTTTTTAAATTGATTTTGGAACACAGTTTTTTATTTAATAATTCTATGTATCAAATTTCATTAAAAATACAAAATTTAATAGATTTTTGTATAGAAATTCAATTGCAGACAATAATTTTATAATATTTTCAAAACCATTTTTTAGAATCAAATTTTTTTTATTCAATAGTAGCGAAATCGAACTTGATTTATTTATTAAATCGAAATTGCAACACTATTATGATATTTCCTTTCGTAATTCAATCGCTTTTCAATTGTTCAATAATCCATTAAATTGTATTGTTTGTATTCCACGTTCAATTGTGAGGTAATCCTTATTGTATTCCCAATATTCACTTGTTTAATTGAATTTTTTGCACTGTTTTTTTTTTGTTTTTGATATATATTTTTAAAATTGATTGTGTTTTTTGTATGATTTTGAAATATACTAACCGTTTAAGAAAAAAGTAAAACTAAGATACTAAATCAACACTTTCGCTGTAGAACTGCGAGTGGCTGCTGGATTCTGTTGTACTAATATTTATACCAGACGTTGGAATTCATATATTCTGAACAATGAATATGAAAAATAGTGAAAAATTTCTTAAACCAATACATACATACCCTAGCATACCCATACATATTCATTTGTTTTAGGGGAAAAAAACGCGCAGGCGTTGCATAGTTAAAGGGGAAAACGTTCAATATTTTATTATAATATAAACAACCCATACAATCACAATTACGCTCTCCCTGTCTTTTTGCTCTCTCATGTATACACACATATATAAAGAAAAATTGAATTTATTGGAAAAGATTTAATTTTAAAATTTGAAATTTCTCTCCCTCTCTAGTTTTGAAAATTTCTTTGATTATTTGTTTATATCCTCCAATTGTATTAAGGCTTTTACTTGTTATTCTTGTTATTATTGTTTCTGTGATTTTGTTGTTGTTTTTAGAACATACAATTGCATTTGGAAATACAGATGCTTTCATCTATATTTCTTGGTTTGTTATTTCTGTAACGATATTGAACGATCGAGTATTTTTTTTGTTGCTTTTTTTCATTTTGAAATATAGGCTCGGGGGGGGGGGGAGGTCAAGGGAGACTGTACTGTTGCGGCAACATTAACCAAAACAATTTTTTTGTTTTAATTTCTTCGTCTTTTATTTTTTTTAGAATATTTTTAAATTTTTTTGTTTTCATTTCTTTCTCTCTATAGAAAATGTATAAACATTTGTGTCTACACATTAAAGAAAATCGTTTTTTTCTTCTGTTCATATTTTCAAATCATATCTGTGGAATCTCAAACCCATACATGGATTGGGTGGAAAAATAAACAGCAACAGCAAAAAAAAAAACGAACGGATCAGAAAAATATGTACAAGAAAAAGAATTTTTATTTTAAAATAAGAAAATTTTCTATTTCGGCCAAGAAGCGTGAAAAATTGGTTTGTAGGGGAAAAAAATTAATAAGAAAAATTATGGTTATATTTATGAATTTAAATTTATTGGTTATATTCAATATTTAATTTCATATAAAAATTAAATAAATTCAAAAGAAAGAAAGCAAAAAATTACTTAAAATTCTTGTTTTGAGATTGAATAAAATGATAAATAATAGGGAGTCAAATTAAGAAAATTATTATTTTTGTAAAGAAAATATTATATATATTATAAGAAAATATTTTGTCACAAAAAATCAATTAAATGGAGTACTTGTTATTTCTGTCCAAATAATTGAGTCTTTTTTTATTAAAAAAAATATAATTTTTTCCAAGAATAAAAATATTTAAATAATTTTTCTTGGTTATATCTGTAAATTTAATTTTTTTTAATACTTTGATTGAAAATATTGTATTGTATTGTTGAAAATATGTTGTTCAGAAGTTAAATAAGGGGAAATATTAAAATAAGTTATAAAATATTTCAGCCAAAAATGGAAAAAAAAAATTTTTTGAATGAAAATGTTGTTTTTTTTGAATGAAAGAAAAAATTCAACAAGTGTTTAAAAAAATTTAAAAGAGAATTTTTTTTAGTAATACATACATATGTATCAATATTTAAAACTAATTTTTTAATTTATAATATTTTTGTTGTTGAGTCATATTTTCTGAAATTGAAAGCAAACGCAAATTTATAAAATTTTATAATTTGTTTATCTCTTATTTAAGAAAAGATAAATTTGTTATTTTCAATTAAGTTATCGCTAATTTGAAAGGGTTGGGTTAAAATATAAAACAAAAACTAATCATCAAGTTTTTAAGTTTACAAAAATTAATTATACCATCTAAGAAGTCGCTGTCGTCTAATAGGTAGTGTGTTAGCTTATTAGACGAGAGCCCGTGATTCAAATCCCAGCTCAGACATCTCGAACAAAATGAAATAGCTTCCTCTCAGCAGACTCCTGGGAAATCTGTGAGAGTAAACAAAATAGCCACGATATGTTTCTCAAAAATCTGTAAAATTACGGGTCACACCACTAATGTATAAAATTGGCGTACACAACATTGGTGGTGTTAGAAACTAAACAAATGCCAATTAGTAAAAAAGTGATTATACCACCTAAAATAGTGACAGTATTGCAATGTCATTAAGTTTCTACTCCGAAACTCATGAAAAAATTAGCACACAACAAGGGTCGTGTAAGAGTCAGACCCTACTCCTGACTAAAGGGTTGTAATAGCTTATAATATATGTACATATACACTCAGCCACAAAAGTATACATACGGTTTACAAATTTCAGAAATTTTTTAACCAATCCGTTTTCGTTGAAAATTTTTATAATTGTCTGACAACTTTCCTCGATTTTAAGACGGTCTTGGTTAAATAATTTCTGATATTTGTTAACCATATGTATACTTTAGTAACTGTGTGTAAGTAGTAATGACAGCAACCACACTGTATAGCTCGTATGCAATATATTTTTTGATCATAGAGTGAATAAATCTATCGTATAATATCACAAGCAGGTTATACAAACTGGCCTGCGCTACCTCTTTAACGTATATTTAATCTAAAATTGAGACGAGGCTAACGACTCCCCAATCATGTTATCAATGTCAAAAATAAAATAGATTATAATCCGAATGTTTATGTTGTATATTGAGTCAATTTTTAAGTCGTATGAGCAATTCTCTGATATAAAATTCACATTTTTCTTTAATTTTACCACGATTTGAACTCAAGGATTGTAAAAGATTTTAACCAAAAACTTGTAATCTCACATTCATCTTAATAAGGTCGATTTATCTTTATCCCTATAATATAATATTTAAAGTCAAAGTGTAGCTTTGAATTAACGTTCTTATCAACAATTCAAGCGGCAGTCCGTACCAATTACAAGTGGAGCAGATGATCTTGATACTTTCTTCAAGGTTCTTCTCATGAGTAGGAAGTAGTATTTAGGTTCAATTAACTGCTAGGATAGGTTGCTTTTTTAAAAGACTTCTTACATTATAAGTGCAAAATTTAAACTAAAAACATAAGCATATATTACTTATACAAACAGTTTGTTGAAAAAATAAATTTTCAAAAGAGATATTTTAAACATTCATTCACAGTTATTTCTTTTTAAGAGTAAAATGTTTGAAATTTCTCTTAAAACACCTTCATACATAATTGGCCATTACAACCCTTCAGTCAGGATTATGGTCTAGCTTCTCACACCACTCTTTTTGTATGCGTTAATTTTATACACGACAGATTTTTGGGAAACTTTTTATGGCTGGTTTATTTACTCTCATAGTTTTTGCCAGAAATGTGCTGAGAGGAAGTTACCGAAGAAATATTTCTTCATATTTCGTTTTGAAGTCTGACTTGGGACACGAACCCGGGCTTTACGTCTAATAAGCCAACACACTACCTACTAGACTACGGCGATTTCAAGACCTTCAACATGTGTAATTTTTAAAATTGTTGTGTAATGATATGGGCGCTAACATTAGTTTCCTGTGACCTGCAACCAAATCCCATAAATAATGTTGGATATTTACTTTTTTCACATACTGTTTATACAGTGGTATTCTTGATTGTAAATTTTTTTGACAATACTTTTCCATTGAAAAGTTTGGAGTATGTTGTCTCAATTTAATTCAATACAACTATATATTGCTTGTCATTTGCAACAAGTATAGAGCGGAATTATGTTTTCCAATATCAACGCCATGATTTCAGCTGAAAAGCTTGGTACGAAAATATTAGCACTGTGTTACCAAATTTATACATTTCTATTGCTAAAGATAAATCATATGTTGAATTAATTTTATTATTCGTTCAAAAAATGTATGTAAACATAAGTGCATACAACTACACCATTTCCATGTACGTAATGTAACATTATTGTACATTGAAAATATTTAATCTGTTAATACTGCCTTTCTCAGAAGATTTGAAAAAAAAGTGGATTAACACCTTTAGAGTTTGGTATTTGAAAGACTTCGTTTATTAGGAAAGCCATAGAAATTATAGATAAGGTTGAAATCATATAACAATTAAAGGTGTATGATCTAGGGAATAATAATAATAATGAAGTGTTAATAATGGATCAGGTGTATTATGGATTTAATTGAAAGCTTTGCCAAAAGAATATTCATTTTCATAATAGTATACTCGTACGTAAGTACATATATTAATAAATATAATAAATTTCTGTACAAAATGTGCGTTTAATCTTTATTTGAATAATAAACTTGAACAAAAAAGACCCCGCATCTTTTACACTTAGCATATTTCTATAAGTTCCATTGTATACTATACGAAATTTCATTCATCCTAGCAGGTTACACACAATTATTCATAATTTGTAATAATCAATTAATGTTGGAAATGGTGTACTTTTTAAATTTGTTTGTTTTTTTTAATTAATTAATTCATGCATAATTATCTATAAATAATTTTGAGTAAAATAGATGGTTGTTCATATTTGTTTTAATTATTGTTTAAAACAATTTGTTGCCAAATGTTTAGTATGGAATTATTTTCGATTTTTTTTATTTAAAACAGCAGCACCAGAAAGAAACGAATGAGAGAGTCTGACCATATGATCAGTAAGACATCAAGAGAGACAAATAAATTCATTATGATTTTTGTTCCAATTTGGTATGGTTTATGATTTAAAAATATTTTTAATATATTTGTTGTTGTTATTTTCATATTTTTTTTTCTTTTCGTCAATAGAATTTAGAAAATGTCTTCTGTATTGTTTTTTAATTTTTTATTATTTTTTTGGAAAAATATTTTTACGATGATGATGCTACTACTCTCTGAAAGAGAATCCATCCATTTTATTAAGTGTTCATTTAAGATGATGCGAAAGAAAAGTGGTTGTACGATCGAGCACTTTTCTGCGATTTGTTTGTGAACACCTGATAGAAGTATTGGTTGATATAATTTGAAAATGAAAAAAAGAAAAAAAAAATACGAAGAAAAAATCTAATATTCTATTTTTATTCAAATTTCAATACATATTGATATAGAAATACATACATACATAGTACATACATATGTATGTATACACGTTTGTATGTATACATATTTACCGTATAAAAATTTATTTCGATATGATCATTAAATGATGTGTATTTCGTGTTTTTTTTTTCTTTTTGTATCAGAGAGAATTTTCATTTTCGAATTTTTGCATAATTATGTGTACATTTAAGGCATTATTTACTCTTGCACTTCACATCAAGAGTGAATCATTCGAATTATTCGTTTTTTAAATAGAATTCTCTAATGTGTTAAAATTTGATTAAAAAAAATAAATAAAGAAATTGGATGCAAATAAATCCTTGTCTTTACTTAGACTAACAGAAAATACACTTCCTTAATATGTAAAATAATTTATTATGAGATAGTGAAATCCATTACATACATTCTTCTTTTATACAAGGTCTTTTAAGTTCGAATTTCTGTTGCAAATGCAAATTAAGAACTTATTTTAAAGTATTAGTAAAATTTATTAACGTATGTGCAACAGGGTCTAAAATTTTGACGATTCCGTTTAAGGACTTTGGACTGTCAACAAAGCAATCTCCCCTACTTTCTTGGTATTGGGTTATAGAAAAAGTTCGATTACAAAATACAGTGAACTCGCGATAACGTGAACTAAATTTTTACCAAGGCAGTTCACATTTTCGAGTTTGTTCACGTTATCGAGTACCCACATTTAAAACAAAAAATGAACTTATTTAATATGAAAAATGATATTTTAATAAGTAAAAATGCATTGTCTATTAACAGAAGGGCTTTTACCGGTAGCCCCTTTTTAGTCAAGAACTCAGTAACCTAAAGCCAAAAATTATAACAAAGTTTTCAGTTTTAATCTACCTCTTTAACAAAACATTGATGAAACCAGTCATAAAAAATTTTACATGTCATCCATGCTGACTTGGAGAATTTGTAATTCACTGGACATGTAAAGGTTTTGAAACTTCGCAGATTTTTAGATTTTCCAATTACCAGTAAATTAAGTTTGTTAGTCCCTGACGCATTTGAACAGTGAAAAACATATTAAAAAAACAAGAAATAAAAAAAGTGTTCACGTTTTAGAGCTTTCAGATTTTGTTGACGTTTTAGAATACTCTGTGGAAAAATAAATTTGTTCACGTTTCTGAGACGTTCACACTTTCGAGTGTTCACGTTTTCGCGAGTTCACTGTATAATCTAAAATCACATTCGCTTTGTATTTGAAGTAAAGCCATTATTGTATCAGTGTAGAACTTCTGAATTTTTTTTTTTAGCAGAAAACTAAATCAACTACGTTTTGCAAGTCTTAACGAAATTTAAATTTACTCCTTAAAGAAAGTTCTGCAGGGATCGGATATGAAATTTTTTCATATTTCTTTCAAGTTCGAGTTTGTTGTTCAATAGTGTTCTATTCAGGGTAACCTAAGGTTATTCCTGGATAGTATAATGCATAGCTGAAGTCTCCTTTTACTGTTAACTCATTTGGTTTGAGGAGAGTCTTCATCTTTCTTTATCAGCCCTTTGTTGAGCATACCTTTCCAAACGTCTGTCCCCACCCTACAAAAATATTCTGGACTCATAAGCGGCATGGACGCATCCTCTTCGCAAATTGATTTGCCTGCTCATTGCTATGAATTATTACATGACCCAGTAGAAGGTAACGTATCTAATTCAGCTTCCCCAGGTAGTACCATATTGTCTTTGATTTAATCTCAAAAGAACTGAGTGCACGGATATACATATGTTTTGCCCAAGTTGAATTGGTGGACTATACCCGCGGGTTTCACCATTCTGAGACCAAAAACACCCGCTCCTCTCCCAAGATCCATTTTTCACTCATCCATATACATACCAAAAAATGGTCTTTTTTTAAAAGAGTATGCAGCTTCCAGATTATCCCATTCACATTAATCAAAATCAAGAAGCCTATAAAAACATGACTTATTAATATATTTTTTGAATCCATACATACGTACATAATTTTTATAAAAAATATTGCATTTCTATTGAATTTTTGCATAATTTTGAATTTTGAATATTTTCAAGAAATATACATACACGTACATGTACTATGCATCATACATAAGTATGTTTGCAATACATAATTAAAAATCTAAAAAAAAATCATATATATGTATATACATATACATGCACATGTATGTATACATTTTGTTATTTAAGTTTTGCTACTAATTAAAAAATCATATTGAAAACACTCTTCCTGTCATTTATTCAAAATTATTCATAACGTATGAATAGAAATTCCTTTTAGGCAAAAAAAAAAAAAAGTGAAGAAACATGACAGAAAAATGTTTCGTTTATTAAAAAATAATTTTTTTGCAGATTAAGTATGTTATTTTTTGAATAAGAAATCATAAAAATAATACAAATTGAGGTAAAAATTAAAAAAAAAAAACGAAAACAACCAACAAAAAGACAACATGAATCAAACAGCGCACCTTTTAAGGATACGATGCAGCAAAATCGCTACAATATGAAGTGCAACTGCACACATTGCATACACACTAGCACACACAATTTTTCATACATTATTTATATGCAACTCATCAACACACACGACATGTGAGCGATACGACACACATTTGCTAAAAAAAAATAGACGAACGGATATTTGTAGAGGGGAAGTTATATGAACACACGTCAAAAATAATTATGATTAGAGGCTAAAACAATATTTTTCTCGTTAAATTTTTTTTTCTATTTTTTAATTTTTTGCAATTTATTTTGAAATTGAAATTATGTTTTTACGTAACAATTTAAACATAAATTTGAAAATATTTAAGGAAATTAGAACACTATTTTACTATTGAAATAAAAAACTGTAAGAACAGTAGGAATAAATCAAGTATTACACTTACAACCCGATGTGCTTCCTAGCATTCCTATATTTCTTGTAAATAAAACAAAGATAATAATAAGCCCTATACGGGGCATATCACGATCAATTCTTATTCTTAACAAAGGGCTCAGGCTATCAGTAAGATTTTTCTATTCGAAACTTTAATCAACGAGTTTCTTTAATATGCATATATCCCTGAATTTTGAGGCGGGATTGATTCTCAGAGACTTCAGTTCTCGTAGTTTGAGTCATTGTTAGTAATTTCGCAGTGTTTCTCATTTTCTATTGCCTTTAAGGATTATAGTTAAGGGCTTTCATTACTGTCCTTCCAGAACGTCTGTTCAATTCTGTCGTATTCTTTTATTTTATTATTTTAGCCGGTGTGCAAATAATATTTTTGTTCTAGTCTTTGAGGTTCCGCTTACACAAAATATTTTCAGGATTGTACGGAGACAAACGCTTGTAGTGTTTTTTTTTTCAGGACTTCCGTAAGGTTTTCAGTTTTGCCATCATAAAATAGTACAACCGAGATTTTGAACGACATATTCTACATATGTAATCTGGCACTTTAATCCACACAGAAGTTTAGTCAATTAATATATTTTATTTTATATGTATTTTAGTTACATTTGCAGTAATTAATTGCGCTTTGTACGTAATTGTGTGTTGCAATGGTTGGTTGTAATTGTTGTTTTTAAAAAAGTAAAAGACCCAAGTACCAAGCGAGATGTTACTGTTGCCTTTAGTGCTATTGAACGGGAGCCTAGTAAGATGGGTCTGGCACTAAATGAGGGCAAAACAAAGTATATGTTATCGACAAGTAGAGATGCGCGGTGTATTGATTCTCAGATTACGGCCGATAAGTATACTTTTGATACGGTCAAGGAATTCATCTATCTTGGCTCCGCTGTTACCACCAGAAATGATGTCAGTCTGGAGATCAATCGCAGGATCACTCTTGCCAACAGGTGCTACTATGGTCTCAATAGGCAATTTAGTAGCAGAGACCTTTTTCGTGCGACAAAACTAACACTTTACAAGACACTCATCCTACCCGTGCTTCTTTATGAAGCGGAGGCATGGACCCTATTAAGTACAGATGCAGCGGCCTTGAGAGTGTTCGAGAGAAAAGTACTACGCAAGATCTTCGGTCCAGTGCGAGTTGGCGATGATTTCCGTATCCGATCCAACAGTGAGCTGTATGAGCTCCTCAACGACATAGACGTTGTACAGCGTATTAATATCCAGCGGCTGCGCTGGCTCGGCCATGTCGTTCGAATGGAGGAGGATGCTCCGGCGTGACGAGTATTTGATGCGGGAATCTGCGGTAGTCGGCGAAGAGGACGACCTTGCATCCGTTGGAAGGACCAAATCGAGGAAGCCCTGTCATCGATTGGTGTGACCAACTGGCGTAGGCGCGCACGAAGCAGAGGCGCCTGGAAGGATGTGTTGCGGCAGGCCGAAATCCGTTGAACGGGTTGTTATGGTCAATTAAGTAAGTAAGTAAGAAAAGACCCAAATCATCTCTATAGAATCGATCCAGTTCCTGGACAACGACAGATGACAAAACTTTCATACTAGGATCTGGTAAGCACGAAAAAATGACTCCAATGAGACAAAGCAAAGAATTTATAATTTAGGGGGAAAACTTTCTGATAGCCATACATTCCTTAAAGAAATGAAGACGAATACATTTCATTTTTCCATAGCTTTCATTGAAATGGTTTTAATTTTTTCCTCTTAATTCACATTTATTTTTGATACTTGTAGTGTTTTTATTTAGTTAAAGCAACAGAAAAAGAAAATTAATTTTTTTTATTCATGTAAATAAATTGAAGGTACAGCATAAGCTCTTTCAAATTTGAATTCTATTTTTAAAAAATTTTCGTTTTTGTTTTGTTGGTTAATTTTGACAAGTTTTCCGACAAAAAGTCAATAACTTACTAATGGAATTCGATGACTTGAATTTCATATAAAAATGATTTATAACCCCCATCAAAGTATTGAATTAATGATTTGTAACAACATGACAAGAAAATCTAGAGATATACTTCACACTCAAATAAAAAAATAGTTAAAAAAATTTATATAAAATACGATCTTAGGCTAAAAGCTTTTTTGTTATCGTATAGGCTTTTCTATCGGAGTTGTAAAAATCTGTGGGTCTTAATGAATATCATGATTATTACGGGCAGTGGCGTCTATGACTGCAACATTTTTTGAACGCAGAGGCTATTAAGCCTAACAGTTTTTGAATGTGGTAAGCGAAAACACTTCCTTTTAATCTTACAACCTTGTAGTGAGAGTTCCAGAGGACATGATAGTTGACGAATTGATTTTTCTATACAGGACTGTTTTCTTGATACGATTACATTAAGATTTCAACATAATGGCCACACGATTGTTTACCAGTTATGACACATTTGACAAAATTAGCATCATTATCCATGTAAATGTACCGATTAATAAATTTTTGAACAAACTTTATTGGCACACACTTCATGCCAAATACACCAGAATAAAAATGGTTGGAAACTCTACGATTTATAAACACTTTCTTTACTCCTTCAAATACATCAGCTGTAGATGTGTTTCGCCGAAAAGTGTAAGGTTTGCTAAAAATTTACTTTAGGATTCCAACGAAATTATAATTTGAGCGATATTTTCACTAGTCCCCGTATAGTATTATTTATTGAACTGAACAAGTACTGTCAACATAGTATGGCTGTATTAGAAAGTGCATAGTTCAATGAAATTGAAGAGAACGGATTTAAAGTGCAATTGGGACTATCTGTACCGACAAAAAGAATATTTTTGCCTATGTATTAGGTTAGGTTAGGTCGGAGTGGTAGCTCTGATATCGCAAAGCTCACTTGAGCACGCGTATCAGCCCGTTGTGATGCCACGGGTGAACGTAGTCCCTGTACTGACCAAGTTCCACCAAAATCAGGGAAGAGGAAGAAGTTGGTCAGCGCAAGGGCTGCACTTGCCTATGTATTGATGGCATGGATATTGACGATTTGCTGTTTTCAAGATCACCGAATTTATCATAAAAATTTAGTTTTTCAAATAAATCAAAAACCATAACAGCTTCGGTAAGGCTTGACGTGAATTTGCCAAGAAAGGGATAAAATTTTGCAGAAATATCACTGGAAAATTCACTCAAAAAATTTACGTAATTTAGACATTCATGAACTTCTTTATAAAATTTGCATTTGAAAAAGAAACTCAAACTTAAAAGATCATGAATATTTAAAATATCTCTATACATACATATATACATATGTATGTAAAACAATACATATAAAAATTTAAATGCATATTATATACCTCATTATATATACATACATACATATACTATATATGATATTTAATGTGCGTACATACTTATTTATGTACCATATATACACGAATTATCCAAACTAATAATGTATGGTAATATTATTAGCAAAGAAATTTTTTTTTTATTTAGAAATTTTTATTTTCTATTTAATCTATAAAACAGATCTTGTATGTGTGTGTATGTGAATAGTTTCTAAAATTATTCATACAATACGAGAGTGCATCATACCCAATTAGTGGTAGAGACATGGCAGCCAGGAAACCTCTCAATGGAATCTCCACAAAAATATGAAAAATTTTGTATGAAAAGAAGAAAAATTGTTTTTCAAAAAGAAAATGCGCGCATGTCTGTTAAGAAATTTTCTCATGATTAAATAGAAAATGCTCTGATTTTTTTTCGGTTTTATTTTTGGAATATTTTTATATTCTCTAACACGAATTCTTCTTTTGTATACGTAAAGCAATGAAGAAAAAAAATTCATTTTTATAAACGCTTTTATTGTATTGTATTGGTGGCATCTATTCTTATCCTAGTGTGGGAGTGTAAATAGCAAAACAGCTTTGCTCTCCTCAAACAAATTATTCGATTTTTTCTCATCATTTTCTTTTTTAAACGATTTGTTTAAGGAATTCTTGTTTTTGCCAATGATTTCAATTTAAACGCTTTTACTCTCTCCGTTCGCCTACACGTTGGTCTAATTTTGTTTAACAAGTATCTCTCCTCTTGCTGCTTTAAATATTAGAAAAAAATATTGTTTAAAATTCAAAAAAATCTTTTTTGTTTTTATTATTTCGTTGAAAATAGAAACCATTTAATATAAACATTTTTGTTGATAAATAAAACGGCGGACTAAATATAACTGTAAAATTAATTCGATTGATTTTATTTTCATATCGTTTGGGAAACAAAATCAATTATTGAAAATATTTTTGAAAAAATGGAGAAAAATTTCTAGTAAAAAACGAAATAATAGAAGAGTGTTAATTTTACACATTAAAAAAACAAAAATTCGTTCAAAAAAATTCTTAACTGGTGTTGTATCATGATTGTATGATCATGACTCCATAACCATAATCCAAGATTTCCCAGACAACACCGAAAAAATCACGCTATGATCAAGCAATCAATCAATCAAATTTTTCGATATGGTTTCGTTTGCTGAGGCATTTGACAAAACAACAACTTGTTAACACAAGGCCTTTTGTTCAATATGGAGAAATATATTGAAATTATTCATCGTTTCCTAAAATCAAAATTGCTCAAAACTCTTTAGAATCTATAAATGCTTTGAATTGTCAAGAAATGAACTCCGGGATACATTTATTTATTGTTGCGAAATTCCGATTATATACGTACATGCATACATAATTGGTTCTTACAACCCTTCAGTCAGAATTACGACCTAGTTTCTGACACTGTTGAATAATCAATATAAATGGAAGCAAACCGTACTCAATAAAAGCTTCCATCATATAAATTTGGCTTAATTTGAAGTGAAAATCACCACAAGTCTACGTCCCACTTTTTCTTCTTAAATGTGAAATCAACTCCACTAAACGGTTTTAAGTCCTACAAGTGTTTCACAAGCAGTATACATTCCCTACAAGTATTTATTCAAGGTTATATGTGAAAAATATTACGATTGGCCCCAATTAAGAGATCTCTGGTAAAGACGGGGTAAACACCAATCGGTAACGAAACTGGCAAAAAGAAATGTAGCCGATGTGGTAATGTTTTCTAAACAACTCATGTTGATATATTCAAAATGGCAATTGCCACGAACTCAGCGAAAAACAAGACGGACTTAAGCACACCTGGAGAATGTTATTATAATTCAAAGTTGGAGCGAATGAAGTGATTAATAATGAAATTTGCAAGAATATTAATAATAAATTTTGTTTGCGGCGAACCCTTTAGAAATGCTCGGATTTCTATAACATTTTTGATTAAAATTTAAGAAAAAAATTTGAATAATAATTGAAGCATATTTAAACTTAAGCCCCTACATTCCGCATTTGGTAAAATTTGAATAAGATTTTGTACATCAACTAAAATCAAACCTAAACAAATCTACACCGAATTCGACACAGTAGCAAACGGTATCATTGTAATACTATTTAATTTTATTTATTTATTCAAGAATTAAACGATTTTTAACGATTGTTCAGAACAAATTTTTATGGTCGAAATAAATCGATTATTTTTATACAATTCAGTGGTTTGCAAAATATCGCAAAGTATACTATCTCCACTATACTATCTAGAGTAAATTGTTTATGTGTGTGTAAAGATAAATTCGAATTTGAAAATCCAAGAAGCAAAACAAATCTTTTAGAAGCGCAACAATTGCCCTTAAAAAAGAAACATTTGGCATTAACAGAATATTGTTAGCTGTTTAACAGTACCCATCTAAAATAGCTCACTTGTGCAAGAACATTCAAACGAAAGTTCCAAGGCATATTCATATAAACTTGGAATTCTAGACTTTGAAACAAAGCAATTTTCTCAAAATTTTAACATTTTACCAGAGAATCGGAGACTATTTCTATCAACTATTGAAATATTGAGGTCGCCGTAGTCTAGTAGGTAGTGTGTTGGCTTATTAGACGAAAAGCCAGAGTTCGAGCTCTAGGCCAGACATCAAAATAAAATACAAAAAGTATTTCTTCGGCGACTTCCTCTCAGCAGATTTCTGGCAAAAACTCTGAAAGTAAATAAAATTGCCATGAAAAGTTTCTCAAAAATCTGTGGTTCGGAGTGGACTTTAAACTGTAGGTCCCGCCACTCATGTATAAAATCAACACACACAACATAAGTGGTGTGAGAAACTAGGTCGTAATCCTGACTGAAGGGTTGTAATGACCAATTTTGTGTGTGTAAAATTTCTCCAGACGATCGGGGACCATTTCTAAAATACAACCATATTCCACCACATATTTAAAAATGATTGATTTTTTTTGAGAAACTCTGAGTTTTTGCCGGAAATCTGCTGAGAGGAAGTCGCCGTGGAAATATTTTTTCATATTTCGCTTTGTTGGAGATGTCTGTCCTGGGGTTTGAAGCGAGGCCTCATGTCTAATAAGCCAACACACTACCTACTAAACTATGGCGACTGCTCCAGTTACGTTCTGAAATTCTGATTTCATATTTTAGCCGCTTTCTTCATGTGTCAGCAAGTCTGTCAATACGTCTATGGCCCTGAGAATTCAAGTGGATATCCTTGTGTGCGTTGCTGAATGTGTGCTCACTACAATGGCACTTACACTTACAAATCTCTGTTTGAATTGGAATTTATTGAGTTGTGTGACAGAGATCATTGACGCTAATGCTATCAGGCCAAAGAATATGCGTGATCTTACCTAGGTAGCTATTCAAAGACATTTGTTGGCGTCCTTAGATATAGCATTTCAAGATTTACTGCCATAGAGTAAAACCGTTATAACTGGCGCAACATGTCAAATGTCAATTTCACCCTGTCTCTTCTATCCTGGGATAAATCATCAAAATTTCTTTAGTTTTGTAACAATTTGTATATTTTGTTTACAAACATACTCGCATGACTATATTAAGCGGATTTAGTGGATTTATTCAGTTTTTACTTCCTTAATAACATTGTAAATGGAAACGTTTAGTAATTCATGAAAATGTTCAAAAAAAAACAACGAAATTTTTAAATTTTTTTGGCTGCCAAAAGCTGTGCATCACACCTTTTGCGGCAACTGACAATGCAGCTAAAGTTGATTTTCCTGCACAAAATCTCTCTAAAATTTATTAAACTTCATTTAAATGAATTTCCTGTGCAAGTATTTGGCCAACTTTAATCTGGTCTTGCGTTTCACTACCAACCAATAAACCAAATATTCCATGACAAACGCTAACAGGGCAAACAGTAGCAATATGCCAGTGAATACAAAACTGCCGCCAACTTGGGCGATTGTCAAACTAGTGAAAGCATCCTCACGTGAACGTTTGATTTCCTCGCTTAAGCGTCGACGCCTATCCAAGTCTCTTGCCCATTTTTGCAAGTGACCCGATTCAATGACATGCTGTATGACCGGATTGATTTTGTGCAATAAATGAAAATTCTTTGGCATTAACATGGTCACCAAGTAAACGTAAATATTTTCATTGCGATCGAAGCAATACAGGCTGTCGCGTGGTATGCGCGGATTGTAAAAAGAGTGATGGCGGGAGACAGCCACTGCGAGTTTGGTATCTTTGGCGGCACGTTGTAAACACTCTTCTATGTTGTAGCACATTTGATATTGTTGGCGTACATAACGATAAATCTGCAACAATGTCGTAAATATGTTGATGATGATGTTAATGAAAAAAGACGAAATAAAATTGAAATAAACAAATATGGCATAACCACCCACCTCGCCTTCCTTGTTCAAATGGCGTACATTATCCACACTGCCCATAATTTGCATTTTATTTTGATAAATCTCACTCAAGTGGCTAATTTGATACGATGACTTGGGCGTTGTCAAGGTACTGACCAGAAAACTCTGATAAATGTTGCTAAACATGAAACCCATCATAAACGTTGTGCCAAAACTCAATCTTACACTGGTTGGCAGAGGCCTTAGGTTAACGGCCTGCCCCAGTATACAGCCCATTACATAGGTATTAATGCTGAAATAACTTTTAAGAATGCCACAACGTAGCCGTAGACATTTTTGCGATCTGAAGATACTCCACGAAGCGGTGAGTATAAATATCAGGGTGAGTAGCCAAACTTGCACTTTAAATGTTGTTAAAAAATTAAATAAATTATGCGCGTGTTGGGCCTTGGCCACACACCAGGTTAGATCATCTTGATGGTAAGGTATGGTGCTGGAAACAAATTGACTTATGCTTGGATCTTCATCAATACCACCCACCACCATTTCAATGTCACTACGAGAAATGAAATTTATATTTCAAAACTTTTATCGAAAGACTCAAAATTTTAAATACAAAAGCTTACCCATCTATAAGCTGCTGATACAAATGATACAGATTGAAGTTTTCCAGTTGCATTTCAATGCTGATATGCAAACGTTCTGCTATGGTTTGTAACATTTTATATTCAATACCGTTTAGAAGAATTTCAGACGATGTGCTCGATATTTCCTCATCTAAATCCTGTGGTTCATTGTAAACCATATAATCGTCATCATGGTCGTTGTCCTCCTCTACGCTGTAGTTATTGTTATACGAGGTCTCATTCATGTCTTTTGCTTCTCCCGAAGCTGTATATAAGCTATCGTCGGAGACTTCGTTAAATATATACGGCTCCCAGGGACGATAGGCGGCTACTAATGGGCAACCACTTAAATCTTTGGGAAATTTATCCAAAAATAGACCGCGATATAATTCTTCAATATAAAGCTTGGGAAATTCCGTTTGATTGGCATTATAAGTGTAATGCGCTGCATATTTGTAAGACTGGTTCAGTTCATTGGCATCACCATTGAAATGTTCAACATCAGTTGTAGAAGAATTGTAATAGTTTTGGATCACTGAAGAATCAAGGTCATTTGAGCTGTTATTATCATTTTCTCGATTATCTTCGTCTGTTCCAGCTTCAGAGTTATTATCGTCCTGTTGACCATTATTATTTTCCTCTTCTTGACTTCCATCTTTATTTTCATTCCTCTCTTCGTCATCCTCATCATCATTTTCATCATCTTCGTCGTCATCATCCCTTTTTTCACTTTCTTGATAATCACACAAATCTAATGTTTCTATCGATATAACACGATTACCACAATTATTATCCGGATGATAAGGAAACACTGTCTTGCCCATATAAAATCTAGTCTCCTCACATTGGCCAATAACGTTGACGTTATAGATTTTTCGATTCATAAAATTCAATAGAATCTCTATCATAATATCGGTCATCTCTTCTTCGGTCTCCACTACAGCTGAAAAATAAACGACAAATTGTGCCAAAGGATTCCAATTTAAATTGCTTTTCCAGTTATTAAAGATCTCGTCCATATCATCATCTTCCATACTCTCGAGAACGAAAAAATAACACTGAGGCTTCTCGTGCAATACATGTTCAATGCGTGACACGGTATCTGTTTCACGTTGTGTATCTTTTACCACTATAGTCCAAGGATAATTTGGATCAGAGTGTAGAGCACCTAACAAAGACTGTTGGACATGTATGGCAGCAGATTTTATGGTAAAGTGTAGCACTGAACCCGATAAAGCTTCGCCAGAATGAAAATATTTCCCCAATAAAGCCACGATGCACACAGTTTGGGCGCGATCTTCATCTGGTACTTTTATGAGATTTATGCCAAAGCCTTGAGCCTCACTTTGTAGCCATAGATTTAAAAATAATACCAACCAGCAGAGTTTGATCATTGTTAGACGATCACTGTTCTATTGTTCTGAACTCTTGGCGTTCTGCAGAGGTAGTGAATCGAAAACCAAAAAAAATGATAAGTTTTGATGAAAACCCCTGGCCATTTATACACTTCCGTTTGCAGTTGTTGTAGCCATCATATGGAATTATGTTTACCAAAGGGATATTTGAACGAACAATACAGTGGACGTTAAAAATTTTCAATCATATTTTATACACAAAATTTTTCTCAACTTTTTAAAAACAGTTTTAATATACGATTCCAGTAGCGGACCATCTCAATGGAAGATGAAATTTGCGTTGGTTAATCAACTATCAAGACTCACAATCCCGCACGGGAAGAATGGGTTGCTGAAGCTGTCATCCATCGATAAACTGGCACTGAACAGGTCGTAGACGTTACCTAACCAGGCCAGCGTTTCTCATGCGGAGAGTTTTGCTATTGAACAAGCTGCACACATGGGTGAAATCGGAGACTTCTCTTCTTAGAACTTGATCAAATGTATGGACAGTCAAGCACCAATCAAAGCGCTGGGATCTCATCTCGTCTAATAAAAAGGCGTTATAAGTTGCATGGATTCTCTACACCGTATACGTCGACACAACACCCACCTCTACTGGGTTTCGGGCCACTGTGGCACACAGGGAAACGAAAAATCAGACGAACTGGCACGGTAGCGATCGGGGATGTCTGAATAGAAAACTATAGAGGGGATATATGCGCCCCTATAGAAATACTTTGTACAGCAGTGGAGAACGGAACAACCAGGGAACTATTTAAGTTTGACAACAAAACGGTTCGCATTCTAACTGGAATTCTCACGGGACACTGCGCTATTGGCAGTTACGCTGACATGCTCGGTCTGCTTTACTAGGATTATTGCTGCCATGATGTGGAGAAAATCTTGCACTTCAGAACAGATTTCACTCTGAAGGTGTTGCAATAACTTCTAAAAAGGGAATAATTTTTCCTTCACACATTCTAAAAGCCTTAATTAGTAGCTTTAGTTGCAGTGCTCATCGTGGCTGACGATTTCTCTTCTGTTCAATTTTTAATTGATTACTTTTGCCTTTTACTGTAGCAGTTAGTCCGTATAGTTGCTTACATTGTAACAGTTTTATTGGAATAACGAATGCTCCAAAATAAATCTATTAAAAGACAATCTAATTGATTTTGATCTTTAATTATAATACTGTCTGTCTGTCGGTCTGCTCTCATTATAGTATTTAGTTAAACAAAATACAAAGTAAAGAAAGAACAGAAACCTAACGACTTCAAATGTAAGTTGTAATAAGCTCCATGCAAATAATAGCCGTATTATACACAGTCATGCCTTTTATGGCACTTCCGAAAAAACAAAAAATAAAAATAAAATAATTTACAAAACGTTTTCAAATACATATATTGCATATGGTAGACATATAAAGAAACCACTCCTTAGGGTATTTGCACCTATTGTTTACCTGATAAATAAGCTGGTAACACGACACGCCATACACAAATCAATCCAATCCAATGCAATCCAAAACCAAATCAAAGTTAAACAAAAATGAACCACCGTTTCTAATGCTTTACCTTAAACACAAATACAAGTGTTACATGGGGCCATTGCCGCTTAAGGTTAGCTGGCTGGCTGACCAATTCTAAGATGGCCAACCAATCACTTTTATGTACGTTCTAAAATCATTAAAGTCTTTATAAACGTTACTGTGTGGAATATTTTTCGGTGGTATATCGAAAATGAAGTGGGTAATTATTATTATAACGGTTATCTTATAAGTATAACCATACTTATGTTAATGTGTTGGTGTTTAGTAACGGTATATGCTTTTAGAATACATAATTTGTAAACAATGCATTGCTAAAACTTGTTAAGCTTCGCCACTCCAATTATATTCGACGTGTAAAAAGTATGTTCGATTTTTATGAAATAAGTTTTGTTTATTGAAAATCAGCGTTTAACATACAGTAGTAACACCGTGTTAGTTATCCTTCATAGGTGCTGTGTCTTGCGTTGCTTAAGTCCTCCGACTTTTGACATCATTTGGAACAATAACAGCATCCTGTTCAATAGCAGTTACTGTCTATATGTATGAGAACATTAGGTTCATTCACTCTCCCCAGCGAATTGACTTAAAAAAATTTTTTTAGGTTAGGTTCGGTGTATCAAAAATCATAGCAGATGTCAACTTACTAAGGGCATTAAACAAACCTCGGCCAAGTATTCTAAGTCTATGCCTCTAAATACATGGCATAAACATAGAATATGCTACAAGTCACCCACATTACCGTAACCACTTCAGAAAGAAGAGGTCCACTTGCCACACATATCGGTTCTGGACTTCAAGGTGCAATGTCCCTTCAATAAACCAGTTTCAGAAACCATGACATTCTAGAATGGTCAGAACCCATGACATTCTAGAATGGTCAGAACCCATGACATTCTAGAATGGTTAAACCTGGCCATAAAGTCCAGAGATTCTGCAACATATCCTATTTAACCAAGAACAGTCCACTCTCCGTATCATTAACTGAATGATCAGCCCGAAAATGTTTTCAGAAGTGAGTTTAGCGACCGATCTATCGATTTAGCGCCCTTCACTGCTCCTTCTCTTCGCGACTCACCTGCAGTCCACACTTTACAATGCCGCTGGAGCCAACATAGGGTGACCCTATTCCTGTTTAGAAACATAGTGGCGGCTTTCCTGCAGACTGCAACCAATTTCGCGATTACAGGAGAATAATGCCACAACATTTCCTGGTTTTAACCTTCACCAACTTTCTGACCATATTTATGACGGACTAAATTGAATCAAGCGTTGAACTATTTTTTTTCACCTCACTGGTGGTCATATGCAGTAAAGGGGATAGACTTAGAAGAGATAATATAACTAAACCGTGTGAAGTCTCTAAACTCGTCAGCTGAAATCCCATCTAAGCAAATAAATATCTAGGCAATAAGCACAAAATCAAAAATAACACATCTTGCACTACCTAAAATGCCTTGAAGGAGTTTTGGCCCACAATCTTCTTCTTCAGAAAGATATGAATTAGACGCATGGCATTTGGCCTCATTTAAGTTCTAACCCAGACGACGTTTGTCACAGATTTTAATCACTACAAATCGACTTATGTCTCATAGTTATCGATAACTTTTAACATGCATTCTATGTTCTAATTTGCAAAACATTGCGTAGATTCTATGCGTAAGAAAACAACTTTTCAACTTGACACTTAAAGAAACCGAATGGACATGCACATACATACATACATATGCAGAGTATTTCTATAAAATTTCGCAATAAAGAAAAATCTAAAAATTTATTTAAAAATTTAACGATTTTTACACTTCTATTCTATTTGTTATGGTTGCATGGAATTTTTTTGTTTTGTATTCTTACTGCTGCTCTAATGAAAAAAAATTTTACCATAAAAGCAATTTTATCTCACATGCTGAGTACGTAAAATTAAGAAAAAATAAATAAATAAATAAAATTTTTTAAATAATGAAATAAAAAATAAATTTGCCTTTTCCAGACAGCAACAATAATAAGAAAAAAAAAACTGAAAAGTTTGGAAAATGACTATAAAAATTGTAAGACAGTTCAAGAGAATCTGGTTTAATTTCGGTTTTTTGTTAAGACCGTGGCTAGTGAGAATAAATAAATGTTAACAAAATAATCATTTGAAAATGTAAATTTGGTGACATGAAATTGGAACGCGTAAAGTGCGTAATGCTTTACTTTACATTAAATTGAAATCGTTTAATTCGTCTTGAGTTTTTTTGACTGATCTTCACATACACATATTATTGACTACAACAATGCTTTAGTTTGGAACGACCTAACTTGCTCTTCTCTCACTCGTTCTCCTTCAAACTTGGCAGATTTATTATTATTGTCTTGCGAACTTCTTCCGTTGTGCGTAGAGTATTATTAATGTCTGTAACGATGATCTCGGAAAACCTTTTGGATCTTTTGGACAGCAGTACTACGTTCATTCTATCTTCCACCGCTAAGATATCATCGATATTTTCGAATACTTATTAATATGCACTGAGCACTTCTGAGAAATGATATCTAAACTTTTCACAAAGCTATCAGTCTTTTTTGCTTCTTCGATTGCCCATTTTACGGTGTTTACATCCGGTGGAAATCAAATAAATAACCTGGTGCACTCAGAAATCCCTGAGGCACAGTGAGTTATTGACATGGAAAGGTTTAAATGTACTACGTGCCTCTAATATTCGAAATTTGTTGTGATTACATACAAGACAATAAAGACGGACTGTATAGGCTGTATAACGCTAACATTGGCACAGAAAAAATCGCAACATGGTGGAGGTTTCTCTCTAGTCTTATAACCCGGCGTGTAACACATAGTCAATGAACGTAACTATTTAGGGAGAAAACTGTCTGGACTATAACTCTGTTGAATAGCTTCCTGGCCTTCATTGTTTTAGAACGAGCAAATCCTTTATGAGTCGACCACATACATGAATAGTATTGTACAAATTATTGACCAGTTGGCCAAATGGAACCCGACTTTATTTCTGGCTTTAAAAGTGCTTTTAGCGTCAATAGAGACGCTGAATCATTAAGACAGGAATATCTGATAAAATAACATCCGAAATACGGGCTCTATGTAAAGGATGTTGTTTGTCGAGTTTAATTTAAAAATGAGTAGAACCGATCTTTTCCAAGTAAATTATGGTATGAGACTTATCTCACCAGCTCGATTCCCATTAATATACGACTCAGTCATTTCAAGGTACCATACGTTGTTACTCAGTTGGCCACGCCTCAAGAAGATAATAAGAATTGCAAGTAATAACACTTCACCGGAAGAGCTCAATGATGCTATTGTAGAAGACGTTGAGGAAATCTTTGACTTTGGATCTCCAGAGATTTATTCATATTCATGGCAAATAGTGTTACTGTGTGGTCGTGAAATATGCAAGATTAGTAAGACAATATCCAGGAAGTTGCAAGTGTTCGTAGATAAGGGTCCAAAGCATACTCTGAAATAAACAATCTCGACTTATTTTCAATATGTAATGCAGAGGCAATCAATGACGAGATTATTAAAGCTTGACTTTAGTGAAAAAGTCAGAGTACGAGAAATAGATCACGTCTAAAGCTGAATTGTAGAAGATCAATCAAATTGGAAATGAATATGAATATAAGAAGTAGATACGTCTAGAAGATCAATTCAAGTAGAAATTAATATAAAATGGTTGATGCGGTTACAAGCTGGGTTCCGAACGCAAAATCTAAGTCGTAGGAGAAATTTTTAAACAAATTCAAAAGTCTTGTATATTTTCTATGAGTAAGTTAGTAGCGCTCTAATGGGCTAACGATTCTCGATATTTTATCTGATTAATCATGTGCGCTCACTTGTTCTAATTATGCATACTTCTTCGTTCACGGATTTCTCTTCAGTAATTGTTGAAAACTATCTGTCCTCTTGCCGATTGTAAGTTGGTTTTAACTGTTTGCGTTACAGCTATTTTCCATTCATATCAATTATCTTTAACTACTGCATCTTTGACTCCTTGGCTTACATAACTTCCATGATGTTGCATACATTTTTAAAATATTTGTTATTTTGGCCAGGCAAACTAAATTATTTTTTGGAAATTTTTTGATCACTAATACTAGACAAACTTACCAATTTTGTTTATTGAGACCAAACATTTTTTTCTTCCTGTTTAATACCCCATGTAATCCAATAAACAAACCGCTTGTAACTAAGAACCTGTATGTAATTAAAAGAAAATAAATTCAAAAATTATAAAAGAAAAGAAATAAAAAGAAAGATTATTTAAATTGCCGAAAATAAGTGTTTGTTGCTACTGCTCAAAAGTAAAATATGTGTTCATTTTTATTTTATAGGTAGACGGACCCCAACCATACAATGCTAGCTAATCGACATTCAAATATTGTGTGTTAATTTAAATGCCTGGTCTGGACCAGTTTTCCATAAATTTTTTTTCTTTCTTTTTATCTTTTTGCCACATGTCATGTATGATGTGAAAAGAGAAGGCGGTGGTTTGGTTTTCATGAACATACAAATTCAAATTCATGGTGTTGCATATTGCGATAACGAAACTGTGAATTTTTTTTGTATTCCACGGAGTGAAAAAAGTAAACCAAAATGTGGTTTTATAGAGGCACATGACTGTCTATTTATTTACTGTCTTTTAACGTCAGCCTTAACATTACTTTTAGTTTACTTACACACATATGTAGGTGTGTGCATGCATCTCGAAGATATGATTGAATGTATCACATATTTGTAATTGTTTGTAATACGTACTTACGTACATACATATGTATATATTTCTATGATTGTAATAATTAATTGTGTTATTTTTCATCTCATTAAGTGGACCATTTAATTACTTATAGTTTTTCCCTGTTTTAAAAACAAATTTCAAACATTTTATGTTTGATTTCATATGCGAGCATAAAACGCCAAACGAAATCAATAATCAAAACGAAAATGGTAAATCAGCTCAAGCGTCTCTTTACAAACTAAAAGAAAAAAATCACAAATGAAAAGTAAAAAAAAAATATTGTAAACCACGTAAGATTGTATTCATTTTTTGGCGATTTGTTCAAACAAGGCAAAGAATGATCATTAAAAAAAACAAAAAATAAAAGAAAACTAATAAAATATGAAATAAATAAGGAAGTTATGTAGGCCTGACTATTTGATACCCTACATTGCAAACCAATTATAATATACTCCTACCCGGTGACTGAGTTACAAATAGTCATGCGGAACTCTTTTTCTAGTTTTATACTTCTAATACAATATTGCCTTTCTTTAAAGCTGGATAACACGGCTTCAGAAAATAAGAAAGTTTAGGCATAAGTTTAATCGCTTTCATTATATGCTTTTTTATACAATTAGGGTTTGGCGAAAGAAAGTTTGGTTTTTCCTTTACCACAGCGTATTGTCCAAAAAATTTTTTTCGCAGAAGTTAGTCGTTTTAATAGCATTGTTCGCATACATAACTACATCATTCAAGTGTCTTTGATGTCAATGTCTTGCATCAGAACTCTAACGGTTTCATTGGCGAATAACTGCGCTTCTGGTATAACTTATAAATAACATTGACGAATATAAGCGAAAACGAAGGTCCTAGAACAGAAACTTGCGGGAAAAATTTAAATTGGAAAATGTAAGGATTTACAATCGTTTCAAATGTTAGTCTCTATACTATCGCTTCATACGAAATTATGGAGAAATTATGTCCAAGGGCCACAGGGAACATATATAGTTGAGACTTTAAGTTATTTCTACTGCTTTTCAGCGGACATAGTTACTAGTATCATTGCTTATATATTTTGTTGGCCATCATTGCTTATGTATATATTTAGGTCTCTTGCATATTATCCATATTTGTATGATTCGTAAGGAGAGAGTTAAAATGATTTATTCAACAACAATGAAAATCGAGATAAAAAAATGGGATCTTTAAAATTACATACCTACATATGGGGAATTTCGTGTCAAGTGACCCAATTTTTAAAATCGATGTCTTCCGAGTTTGGAACGTCTCAACGAAAAGCAAGAATTGCTAAAAACTTGGTTGCTGAGCATGGGATTCATACAATCCCAAACGAGAAGAAGGGAGAAACTTTAGCGTGCGAAACTGAAGCTCTAGTAACTCAATTTTATCATAAAATATTGAAATAATATTGAAAAATCTTATTCTTGAATTAAAAATTAATTTTTTGGATAGATATCCCACTCGCATCCCATTAAGCGATTATAAAGGCCTTAAAGGAAATTGTATAAGCTTTCTGTTGAGCAAAAAAAAAAAAGGGCCCATTTTGAAAAAAAAATTAATTAAAAAATTTTATTTTTTTTTTAAAAAATTAAAAAAATTATTTTTGGAAAGATTGAAGAAATAGCTATCTAATATCCTTTGGAAAATTTTTGCTAGTACCAATAGGTGAAAAGTTACACACATTTTAAAAAAACCCTGTATGACCAACCAAAATGTCCAACTTTGGCCACCTCTAACTCCGGCAGTTCTTGACTGATAGAGCTGAAAATTTGTGTCTGGCCTACTATCCAATAGTACAAATCGGAAGACATCGATTTTCTAAAATTGGGTCACTTGACACGAAATTCCCCATATGTATATAATTGGACATTATAACCATTCATTTAGGACTACGACCTAGCTTCTCACACCACCCATGTTGTGTTTATTAATTTTATACATGAGTAGCTGAACCTACAGTTTAAAATCGGCTCAAAAAGAAAGATTTTTGAGAGACTATTTCATGGCAATTTTATTTACTCTCAGAGTTTTTACCAGAAATCTGCTGAGAGGCTGTCGCTAAAGAAAAATTCGTTGTGTTGGAGATATCTGATCTAAGTAGAATTCATTGCGCAATGTTTCTCCTTCACTAGTAGAGTTAAAGTGAAATGTTTTGTCCTAATAGAGACTGATGTCAACCAAGTTCGTTGCGATGATCAATGAGGTATATTAAAAAACTCCCGCCTATCTTCAATGCTATGACACCCTATTATGATAATAAACCGAAAGATTTTGTTTTTCAAGTCGACAGTTGTTTTGCAATTTATCAACGGAATCAAATTTTTTTTTTTTGCTTCTCGAACATACATACATATGTATGTAAATGCAAGTTTTTTTTATGAAATTCCCCAGAGAATAGCTGCGTCACAACTGTAATTTAATATTCATACCAGAATATTATACTCAAACATATTTCTCTTTATTAATGAATGGCAACTTGATTTTTTTTCTAGGAGTTGCACCCAGATAGAGAGAGAGAGAGATAAAAACTCCACCATTATGGTCAATTCTAATTAAAACAAGTTTTTGGCCATGTTAACAAAGCATTTTAGAGTACAATTATTGCATGAATTTACAAGAACTGCGACAGCGAAGGTTGAAAGAAATCACTGTGACTGTATCTGAGAAATAAGAAAATGTCAATTTTATACTAATTTAGTGAATGTCGCACAATAAAAAATTTATAAGAATAACAACAAAAAATTATTAATTATTCTTTTTGTCTTTAACAAGTGCACAACAACATGTCACATCCTTTTCATGACAGTGCGAGCCAATAATAAAACCAAAACTCCGCTTTACCGCAACCGCCAATAATCAGTCAATTATCGGGCATATACGAGTAAAACACAAACATAAAATAAGAATTCAATCTTAACCAGTCCAAGTTGTGGTATCGCTTTCAATGCAATTGATTTTTAAAAATAGAAAAAAAATTATTTTTGTAATTTTGTAAATAAAATACTACAATCGTTTTGTTGTTGTTTTAATTTAATTTTAGTTAAAAGACCTGTTTAAACGTAAACGAGTTCAAACCTTTCGTTTAATGCATGACATCCGACTAACCAATGGCCAGGTGGTGGCTTTTTTCTATGGTGAAATTTTTTTATTGTTGTTTTAAGCCAGATTTGAAAAGCAGGTGGGCGGTATAGGCCTTTTCAAAGAAAAAAGCTTACTATCACTTAGTAGATTACATATGATGCTAGGTCGGTTTAAACACCTTTACTTTATTTGGTAGAACGGATTAAAATATCCCTGGTTATACGTAATATACTCTTGTGACGTTCCTTGACTTTGTAACTGCCTTAAATAATATAAATTCCATGACAATACTACATACCGTAATAGTAGTTTCCTTCCATTATTTTTTAATTTATTGTAAAAGGGGTTGTAGGATTCTAGCCTCCACATTGTTTCATCGAGGTCGAATTAATGCAAAATTTTTCTAATTTTAAACCAACAAAATAAACATATACAAATTTGATTCCCATCATGGAGAGAGGCCTTTAGCACCATGGCCCTGTCGTAATATGATACATCTACATATTAAAATTTTCAAAATAGAAAAATATGTTATAAATGCCAATAGAGGGCGAATCAAAATACGCTGTAGGTCTATCAAAATGTTTCATATATGGAAAGGAATGTATTGTTGGAGAAACTTTTCATGGCAATCTCTTACTTACACTCAGAGTTTTTGCCAGAAATCTGCTGAGAGGAAGTCGCCGAAGAAATACTTTTTGTATTTTATTTTGATGTCTGGCCCTGGCTTTTCGTCTAATAAGCCAACACACTACCTACTAGACCACGGCGACATAAGTGGTGTGCGAAACTAGGTCGTAATCCTGACTGAAGGGTTGTAATGACCAATTATGTATGTGTATGTATTGTTGGATAGAACCAAGAATGAGTTCCATAACCTCAACTCTTCACCGCCAAATCGGATGATGTTCTAAGCGAAATCTGTTCAGAGTATCTCACGCCAATTTTGAGGGTTTGAGTTACGCGGATAATATTTTTCTATGCTTTCACAAAATCTCCAACAAGCAAGGAGAACATTTTGATTTTTTGGTTAGCGCATAATGTTGTGCTTGAGTGAAATATCGAGAAAGTTATAGCCTAATTAAATGGAGATAGATCAGTCATATCAATGGGAGGAAACAAGATACTATCACAAAGAAGGCTCAAGAAGCAGTGGAAAGTTAAAGAACACCTGCACCTGAACAATGCAAACAAACCATGCCATATTCTGAGATTTTATGAAATTACCGTAATGAACGTTGAAGTCGCCGTAGTCTAGTTGGTAGTGTGTTAGCTTATTAGACGTAAAGCCAGGGTTCGAGCCCCAGGCCAAACATCAAAATAAAATACAAAAAGTACTTCTTCGGCGACTTCCTCTCAGCAGATTTCTGGCAAATACTCTGAGAGTAAATAAAATTGCCTTGAAAAGTTGCTCAAACATCTGTCGTTCGGAGTCGACTTTAAACTGTAGGTCCCACCACTCATGTATAAAATTAACACACACAATATAAGTGGTGTGAGAAACTAGGTCGTAATCCCGCTGTGCAAATTCGGTATCAGAGTGAGTCAGGGTATCTCTTTTCCAGATAACGAGACATTCGGCGGTTACCTCATATGGGTTTCTGGACTCAAGGATATTGAAAGTAACAGCATCGCACTTCCAAAACCGAGCACAACAGAAAATTCGAATGAATTTAGACGTGAGATCATTCGCCTGAGTGCAAGCAATCAATTTCAAACGAATTTTAAATTTGCAATGCAAAGAAAAGACATCAGACAAACCTTATCCGATAGGTAATACACAACATCCCACCAGCCTCACAGCAATTATAATGGCACACTGCCTCATGAATACATACACCTGGAGGCAGGAATACTTTAAAATGACTAATGCAGAAGCTGTAATGATGAGGAAAAAGTAGAGATCACAGAACACCATATCTGTCATTGTCTGACACTTGGAGATGACAATTCCTGAGCACCCAGAATTAATTGATAGAACGCAGCCATAGGTTATGATTGAGAAATGCAAGCTAGAAGTTGTAGACAAATGATAGAATAAGTACTATCACGATTTTATAGAGCCTTAGTAAGCTTTAGTTTCAAGGTCGGCTGGAAATTTAGCCTAACCTACTAATGGTAGAAGAAATCAGTTACAAAATTAGTTGATAACAAAGGAAAGAGGAATGCATTCATCAGAAAAACGTTGTCGACCAACCTAGTTGTGACTAATTAAGCATTACAAAAACATCAATATTATTACAGTAGAGCATCAAGTGAGGGCTTAAGAGCTTGAAGATATTCATAAACAAAGCGAAGTGTTATGGAATCCACATATCGTCTTAAGTGATTAACTGGGCACAGAAAATTTACATGAATAAATTCTTTTGAAAGCCTGCCACCAGTAGGTTCTATGATCTGTGACACAAGCAAGATTTATTGCAGTGCACTTGTTGTTTTTAGAAAAATTTAACTTAGTTTTTTCAATTAAATTTTTTTCTTTTCTTTCCATAAATGTTTTTGCATATTACGAAAACTATAAATACCTGGGGGTAGCAGGTATTCAAAAAAACAACTTGAGAACGGGCGGAAAAATGATATGGAAACTAATCATCAGATGTGCTAGATATTAATCAGTCACGAAAATTTTTTATATAACAAAAGGGGAGAATTAAAACAAAATAAAAAATCATATAAGTAGTTGACTCTATAGACGTACCATCTGGTAAAAATTCATGACATTTCATGATATTGCAACAGCACGGTCATCTGATTGTGAAAATTCATTAAATTTTAAGTGAATTTTTTTTTTATTTTTTTCTTCTTTTTTTAAATAATTTATTATGGAAGCCATGGTGATTTTCTAACATTATCTTTTATTTATTGTGTGTTATTTTATTATAATTTTTTCTTGTTGTTGTTTACGTTGTTGTGAATAACAATTCCACACTAATTGAAACACTCCACTTTAGTGGGTTATTGTGTTTATGGCATTTAAATTGCTCTGCTATTCAAAGTAACTGTCTTTAGAGCATTGTTGCTGCATCAAGGTTTTATTACTTTTTTTTAAGGTTTTTTTTCTTTGTATTTCTATTTCTATAAGAAATTGAAAATTACCTGTGCTACATACATTGTTATATAGTGGAAGTGATTAAATGACCTGTTGAGACTACTCCACCCCCTTAAAAAATTATTTCAAAGTGTAGAAACAGTAATAATTTCCGTCATATGGCTTCTTTTTACGGTCACACAAAAATAATCTGCCCCCCGTAAAAGTCATAAACCATGGCTGAAACCACAATTTAATATACAAATTATTTTTGTTAAATTAACCAGGCAAATTGTTGTAACAGATAAAAATAAGAAAGAAAAAACCATTCACAAAGTTTAATGGCCAAAATTTTAGAGTCATTGTTGCTAAGACATTGGCAATCACTATGTATTGTCTTCTAAGCGGCTACCTAAAGACTGATGTTGGCCGTGGTAGACGAGGTGACGATGCTAGTGGGTGGCTGGGTGTGTTTTTTTCTGTAATCGTGAGACTTTTAAACTTGTTTTATGTGTATAATATCATAAATGGTATCGAAAACAATTAATTTAATTGCTTCGTTTAACGAAAATCATTTTTCAATTGAGTTGCAATTATTTTTGATCAGTTCACCACGGATATTAAATTTCTTAAAATGGAAAAATATCAAAAATAGTTTACTCAAACTTTTTATTAACAATGCTTTGAAAAAAATTTTGTTCATGTTTTTTATTAAAAATTTTTTTTAAAAATTCCTTAGAATTTCTTTTAAAAATTTTGGTATCAAAATGGTATCAAAATTTTTGTTGAGAATTTTTTACAATGTCTTAAATTAAAAAAAAAAAAAATAATGGAAGATTGTAAAAAAGATTTCTCAAACTTTTTATTAACAATGCTTTAAAAATTATTTTTTAAAAAACAAAAATGGAAACAAATGTTGCTAAAAATTCCATAAAATTTTAGTGAAAAATTCCTTAAATTTTTTTAAAAATTTTTGTATCGAAAATTTTATTGAGAATTCTTTACAATGTTTATTAAATTTTATTTAAAAGTTAAAAAAGAAAAAATAAAATAAAAAAAAAATAAAAAAAAATTAAAAATACATCATTTTAATCAAAATCTACTAATTTCAGATTTAGTCTTAAATAATTTGCTTCTTAATTGTTATGAAGCTTTGGATTTTAACCAAATGACCCTTGGCTAGACATATTCTTCTATGAGCACAAAAATCTATCATCTCAGGTTTACTTTTTTTTAGAGAAATAACACCTTTTAATTAAAATTTTATTATAAAAAACTTTTAAAATTTAAAAAAATCCTCTTTGGTTTTTATATTATTTCTTAACATTTCTTTTTTCTTCATCAATTTTTATTGAAATTTAAGAAAAAAAACACATATTCAAACTAATTTAATTAAAAATTCTTCACTTTCAATTTCAATTAAATTTCAAATAAAATATGTATTTAAAATGTTCCATTGGAACTGATTACAATCACACGTTAATTAAATTTGCCTTCTTTGAAAATCAATCATTCTTAAACAAACTCATTAATATGACCCGTATGTCTTAGGAACCCACAACAATTTAAAATTTCAACAGGTTTTTATTGTTGAAATGTCAGATAACAATGACTCCACCTGTCATTGAAACAATTCACTTCTCAGTGGTTGAGGAACAATATATTTTTAAATAAAAAAATGTGTATCGAATTCTTTTGGTCAATGGTTAGAGGTGTGCATAGTACATGACATTTTACGAGGGCTAGTCAAAAAGTTAAAGTGATTGAATTAATTACCGTTAAACATAACGTTCATTATAATCATTATGTTTACTAATGTACTAGAGCGTCTACAATTTCTAAACAATATCGATGTTCAATGATACATACATACATAATTAGTTAAGATTGCGACCAAGCCTCTCACACCACTTATGTTGTGTTTGTTAATTTTATCCATAAGTGAGAAGCTAGGCCGTAATCCTAACTGAAGGGTTGTAATGGCTAATTATGTATGTATCTACATATGTATCCATAAGTGGCGGGACCTACAGTTTAAAGACAGATTTTTGAGCTACTTTTCATCGCAATTTTATTTACTCTCAGAGTTTTTGCCAGAAATCTGCTGAGAGGCAGTCGCCGCAGAAATATTTTTCCAGATTTTGTTTTGTTGGAGATGTATGACATGGAATTTGAACCATGGCCTCACATCTATAAGCCAACACACTACCTACTAGACTACGGCGACTAGATGTTCAACGATATCTGCGTTGAACGATTTTTACAAGAGTTTGTTTTTCTTTTTATGAAATTATTGATGATATATCAGCATAACTATGACAAAATTGAAAGCGATTGTACTCCGAATTCCATCTTTAAAGGCTTCAATTTTGTTTACTTTATTTCGAAAATAATCCAGAGCCGACCATATTGTTTGCGAATTTCGTTTAAATTTTCTGCAAACTTCTTCTACTAGAACAAATGGACTTTAAAAAAGTATACAAACTAAAGCTTCATTGCAAATTAATAAGAATCTGCCAATGACAAATTCAATTTTCACATATGAATTGCGATGTTAAAAAAGGTATTCTTTAAGTTATGTGACCAGTCGAGAACTAATGCATGTATTCTACGAAAGCAACGAGTAAGCATATGCGATTATTGGGAATAAGGCCCATCGTTAGATCATAATCGATTGTAATATCAATGAAACAGGGCAAGTGATACTGTATTATCTTCTATTCTAGGGCTGTATACGACCGGTAAGTTATAAAAAATGGATTTTTTGGTTCCGGCTGATATATTGTAGTGATGTTCCATTCTCTAGCAAGTAATAAATGTGTTGAGTTTAAAACTCATTTAAATCTATCATGTTTGCTTAACAGTGCTTGGATGTAGCAAAATTTTATTCAAGGTTTCCGAATTTTTAAAAATAAGACACTTCAGTACCTCAAAATTGTTTATCTAAGAAGCACCATGAACGAAACATCATAGGAAGATCTGGCAGCATCACTTCTTTACTTTACTTTCTAACTTCGTTGTTTATTAGCAAAGACGGATAGCAACTATATCATTCGAGGACTTGCTACTTTCTTAGCTGGTAATAGTTGGTAAAAAAATTAAATAAAACAAAAAAAAATTATCACAGATGGGATGAATGTTCTGTTCCAGCTTTGTGCTGCTTAAAACAACCTAGAAGAATAAAATAATTGGATTGAAAGTATGTTCCAATCTCTTATGAAAAAAGGATATTCATAACAAATATGACTTTCACAAAATCCACGAAATATTCATCACCATTCTTTAGATTGTTAATCATAACTAAAGGGTTGCAATGACCAATTCAGTAAATAAGTACGTTCGTTAGATTGTTTTACTATTATCTACAGACTATCTATAGGCTACAGATTATCGTTTCCAGCTATTTCACATGACGGTTAACCTCTTTAAAATCTTTGAATCTCTTTAAAATTATTGAGTTATTCAATCCACTTTTTTAACTTATTGACTCATTGTGTGCATGCTATGTTAAGTAACTCATCAGTATTCGTATACCAGTCGCCCAAGGAGTCCTGTTCATGGAATAGTGCTGGTACTGGCGTGAAGGCTACAACAATTTAGTTTTTTCATGCGGATGTGAGTGAACATTAAGCAATTAAGCAATCCATAATACTTATTTCATAATAATTCTCCATTATTTTTTTGAAGATAATTTAAAGCAAAAATGTTAAGGATTTAAAATGAAACATTGTATTATTTTCCAATTTATTTAATTTAAAAAAATGTTTTTTTATTTATTAATAATTTTATTGACATAAACATTTAACAAAATTACAACTAAATTATCAAATTGAAATTAAATTAACAATTTTGCATAATTAAGGCCTTTTTTAACAAGAAAGACAGACACGAATGAATGGATGGCTAACAGCCCATGCCAATAATGATTATTTGAGAAGTCATTTAAGTGCCGAAATTATATTTTTTTTTGCTTTTGCTGATGCAATTTACATCAGAACTGTTGAACACGATATTATAAAGTAATAGGCTGCTACTAAATAAGCAAAAGCTTGGTTAAAAGCAACAGCAAATTGGAAGTTGACAATTTTAGATGTCAACAACTTGTTAACGCTTTTTTGTTTTTGTTTTACATTGTTTAGAGTCTCAAATTATAAACTTCTTTTCGTTTGATGTTGATGTATAAATTATTTAACATGGCTGGCTATATAAAATTACACATAATAGATCTATTGAATTACTTTATTACCAATAACTACAACAACCATACAGTATATGGCTTAATGAACGATGACATATTTAAGGAAATCTTACATGTATTGTGTAAAATGCAATACTACCCCATACGCTTTTTATTTTCTTCTTCTTCTTTTTTGGTATAATTTTCTACTCTTAAGAAAAGTGAAAGGTTTTGGTGGCATATGGAAAATTTTTTTTATTTCTCTTCCTGTGCATACATATATGCCACCAAATATTATATTTTATGTTTTATTCAATTCTCTTTTGGTTTTTTTTGGGGTTTTGAATGCCATTAACATATTTCATACAAGAAAAAAATGTGAAAAATTTATAAAAAATGTTACTGTGTAGAGAAAATTGTGCCACAACTGGCATTATGATAAATCAGGCGGTGCTGTTTCAAATGCAATAAACGAATGAAAAAAGCTTTGCAGTTGCCTGCCATCTAATCGAATCGATTTTGGATATTTCGACAGCCTAATTTTTTAAGAGGATATACCTGTACACATAAAAAAGCTAGATTTAATTCCGTTATTTTTTTTAGTTTTTTTTTTTTACAAAAATTCATCAGTTGTGAAATGGAAAATTTTTAGACAACTGAGTGTAATTAATTTACGCACGCGCCATTGCACTAAATTACTCCAGAAAAAAAAAAGAAAGAACTATTAATCAAAACCAAACCAAAACACTACTTTCGTAATAAACAAAAATTAATTAAAAGTAATTGTATCTTCTTTTTTACTTGGCTTAGAAATCATAGATAATTATAAATTGCAATCACAAAATACTTTCCTAATAAACAAAGTAAAAAATATGTTTTGTTCTTCGAGTATTTATATTTCATTTACAATCTATAAAATTATGAAATAAATGAATTATGAAATGAACTCCCTTCAGAATAGTAATACACCTATATTATGTAACTGATATCTTAGATATTAAATGAATTTTTTTAGAAAGGCAATTTGTAATTAATTTACGCACGCTCCATTGCATATGAAATACTCCAGAAAACAATAATTCATTAATCAAAAGCAGAAACCTAAGTTTCCTAATAAACAAAAAGAATTTAAAATTAATTGTATCTTCATTTTCCTAGGTACAGTGGGCCACCATTAACACCTCAAATACTAATAAATTGCAATCATAAAAGAATATGTAAGAGTGTCATAAAGTCACCTCACTACCCACATACTATCAACATCAATAATCGAAGAGTGATTGTAAAACAATGAGCAGAATAGTAATAATCACTTTACTTTACTTTACCTTTGTAAAAAGGCTTTTGAAGCCGGTCATGACATTAAAAACTGGTAATAAAGTCGCCATAGTCTAGTAGGTAGTGTGTTGGCTTATTGGACGTAGAGACACGGTTCAAACCCCAGGTCAGACATCAAAACGAAATACGATAAAATATTTCTTCGGCGATTTCCTTGTAGCAGACAAAAACTCTGAGAGTAAATAAAATTGCCATGAAAAAGTTTGTCAAAAAATCTGTCGTTCGGAGTCGACTTTAAACTGTAGGTCTCGCCATTCATGTATAAAATTAAAACACACAACATAAAAGGTTTCTCGAAAATCTGTCGTACAGAATCGACTTTATACAATCATGTCTAAAATTAACACACACAAAACAAGGTGTGCGAAGATCTAGGTCGTAATTCTGTCTGAAGAGTTGTAATGACCAATTATGAACGTAATGACATTAAAAAATTGCCAATTCCGGCATCAGACAAACGTGACATGAGGAGAATGTAAAGATTTTTCTAAATATTGGACTGACTTAACACAGGTCATCAATAAAATATTAAAAATAATTCAAACCCCATTTTAGAATACACTAGACTTCATTCCCTTTTATTATAGCATACTTTACGAATTCCAACACAATCTGCTGCATAAGTACCATATACTCATGGCATAAAAATTCTCCAATGCCTAAACACGGCATTTTCAGATGGAAATGAGATACGTTTGAAAATGTTGAGTTTTTCCAAAAACTATCAGTTTGTTCTTCTTTGTTGACGTCAAACTGGATAACATTTTGATAACATTTTGCTGCACATATGTAGTACCATTTTTTATATTTGCAACGAGCTTCATTAACCCAAACTGTGCCGTTGTCATCGATAACATTTTTAAATGTTTCCATCAGGGTAGGTTACGTCAGACAACGTGAACATGTCATTGGGACAAGTGCAATACCCAGAGCTCAAAATGACCCATTGTAATTTTGTCATAGGATAGAGATAGAGAGAGAGAGAGAGGATAGTGAACGAGATAGAGATATTGGAAAAGGAGTGGAGGTAGGATATAAGGAACGCAGGAAATAGGATGGACAAACACAATAGAGCGCGACTACAACCTTGATGTCCTAACACTTCCATCAGTTTAAAAATTCTGGGATTTCTAGGCGAAATATCGATTCAATTGCATTTTGCAAGTCTCTACAGAATTTCAATTCACACCATTAAGAGAGTTTTGCAGACGTCGAAACAAAGGTACCTGGCAGCGTGCTAAATGGTGAATGCATCAAAATTTCTTTCTCTCAGTTTTTGCAGGGTAATTAAAAATCTGTGCGCATTGTCTTAATGGGACAATGCAATTCTAGCCATTTTACATAAATTACCAGCTACAATTTCGTTAATTGTTAACAGTAGAGGTCAGTATCTACCATTTGATCAGGTTGTACAGCTTCAATATGAACAAAACTTCTCAACGGGCACACGTCATTACCCTTCGTAATGTCAATCCTGGTTTTGGAACTGCCTGTGAAGCTTAAGCTTGTTTCGTTCTTGATATCTTATCGCACTTTAATGCCATACATGATCCTGTTTTTATTGCCCATAATCATTCGCTTTGAAAATTCCAAAGAAATTCGTCCATAAGATATTTCACTGCTAAGTTACGTGGCAAACAAATATCAAGCTTTTGTTAATTTATTCAAACGGTTTTGATAACTTTTGAATAATAAGTTATAAATTCACTAGCGACGTCCACGCTGCTTAGTTTCAAGTACTCTAAAATTTTATGATCAGAAACGAGCAAACTATTCCGCTGTTGATTTCTAGTTACAAAACAATTTCTATAAATTTTACAAATTTGAACACCGATACTACTAGAAATTCCTCATGAAATGGTGGTAGAGAGGCTTAATTACATATTTAATGGGTCGTTACAGCCCTTTATTCACGAGTACAACCTAGCTTCTCAAACCACCCATGTTGCATCTGTTATTTTTATCCATGAGTGGCAGTACTGTGACTGCGACGACTATTATTATATACATATACATATATATATTATGTATATATTGTATTGAAACTATAACCTCAAATTTACGAGTTAACTTTCATACTGCAGCCTCTGTTATAAAATGTTATTAACATGGAGGCAGCAGTTTTATTGAACTGCTTGCTGTAAAGGTTGAATAATGACATTTGAAAGACCTTAAGGAAATTGAATTTACACAAACACAAAATGGTAATATAATAAGAATATAATATTTTTTAAAAACAAATAAAAATTTCAGTTTTTATTTCTTTTCACCATCATTGTGTACAAATAAATGATAATTTAAAATCACTTTCAATTTTAATTTAATGCTCTGGATATATTTGCTGTACAACAAATTATATTTCATCTGAAGTGCGTGTTAGATAATGTTTCCGAAAATTAATAGAGTTTTTTTTGTGGGGTTTAATGTAATTATTTTTAAAGGTCATAAATTAAATAAAGCTTTCCATCTGCTGCTTTACCATAATATAACGGATATTAAATATTAGTGAATATAAAAGTCATCAGACATGATTAATACTTTTGTGGTTTTTTGTAATTTACTTTACAAATTACTAGCCAAAGAAATATATATTTAAGGAAATAAAATTTAACATTTTCTTTAAATACAATTAAAAATATTTTAAACTGCAAGTAGTCTAGTAGATAATCTGTTGGCTTACAAGACGTGAGGCCGTGGTTCAAACCCTACATCAGACATCTCCAACAAAACGAAATACAAAAAATTTTTCTCCGGCGATTTCTGGGAAAAACTCTGAGAGTAAATAAAATTGCCATGAACAAGTTTCTGTCATACAGAATCGACTTTAAACACTCATGTCTAAAATTAACGTACACAACAAAAGTGGTGTGAGGAACTAGGTCGTAATCCTGACTGAATGGTTGTAATGATAAACTATGTATGTATGTACATATGTATGTATAACCATGTAATGATATTCAAACATCACAGGTGCTGTAGCATTTTTTAAATTATTTACTGGAAATAATCATTGTAAAGACGAATTTAGAGAGAAACAACCAAAGTTAGTTTAGAACTGTAAGCGAACCGATGGAAGTGGGAAATTTCTACGAACCTGGCTTGTTTGTGGGGCTTTAATTCTTCGTGGCGTAATAGTGTGTTGGCTTATTAAACGACAGACCGCGTTTCAACCTCTGGCTCAGACATAACGAATAAAGCGAAATGTGAAAAAAAAATTCTTTCATGACTCTGAGATTAAGTTGAAATTGCCATGGAAAGTTTCTGAAATGTGAAGGTTCGGAGTCCATATTAAACAGTAAGTCCCTCTACTCGTGGTTAAAATTAAAACATACGTAACATAGATGGCGTGAGAAGCTAGGTTCTTCGTGGCTCCGCCATGCCTTGTACGGTATTAATGTCATTATGTCTTATATTGTATTAAACAGTTTCTGAAACATGTTTCGGCGAGAATTCTTTCAACCATATTTATGCATTAGAAAATGCATAGTGTTACTGGCTGGAATGCATTACAGTTGAAAGTGCCTCCGGTTATTTTTCAAATCGTAAACAAAAATTCTTAGAACACTCAAAAGAAGCGATATAGATTAGTGGGCCAGCGATGTATATTTGTCAGATATTATATATCACGCATAAATTGTACATCCTCCAATACATATGCAAGCATATTAATAAATATTACTTTAATTTTCATTTGAAAAAGATATTCGAATTTGTAAGACACTGTACTTACTTCCATTTTATATTGAATTGTACCTTTTTCGACTTCCAGCTTAAAAGGTAAAAAAAATATTCGAATTGTTTTACCACCCATAATAGGTAATTGACAGTGATTTAAAAAAAACTTCGTTTTATTCTTGCATCATTAAGGAACGTTATCGTTTTAAATCAATTTGTTAATGAATTCTCCACAAAACCTTTGAACATGACTTGCAATACTTAACGCCTTATTATTGCGTCAATACCCACAGGACAACATAAACTTGGTAACGTATTTTGTATATTAAGTAGTTAAATGCAACACATTTGTTGCATGCAACACATGTGTGCATACATACAATAATTATTATTTCAAAGGTGCAAGTACCACATGCAGCAGCACTATGCGATACAAAATGAAAACATTAAAATCTGCCGCCAAGATTAGGCGGTTTTGTTTCTGCTTTTGTTTTGTTTTTGTTTCTTAAACAATTTTGTGTTAAAGGTGTTAAAAGCGTTTAAATTAAACTGCAGGCAACATTACCAATGGCATTTAGAAAGAAAGAAAAAAATCACAAAAAAAATGCAACAACAATAAATTGAGTATTACTACATACTTTTTTTTTATTATTTTGTGTGATTGTTGTTACTGTATTTTCAGTTGCTTTTGCTTTTTATTAAGATCACACACTGCAATTGTTTTGCAGAGTTTTTCTTCTTTTTTTTGTTTTGTTTTCTAAGCGTGTTTTGAAAATGAATGAATGAATCCATAAGATTTTGGATCCATTAGATTTGGAACAGTGTCATTTACACACATTTTGGTAATATGTTTTGGTATAAGAGTACTATAAAGAGTAAGAGTTTTTTAAATAATGTATGAGAGTTTTTAATGAAACCGAAATGAAAACGAAACTGAGACTGAGTTAAGCCTCTCACTTATATGTATTCAATATCAGTCAGTCGCTACTACTACTCTATAAGTAGAGCTCTTGTCTTGTCTTGTATTGGTTGTCTTTAACGTTTTATTCAGTTTGGTTTGCTTTCGTTTGGTTTGATTTTTATACTTCGTTTTAATTTTTTTTAATTCCTATAAAACTAAAGGTATTCAGCGGCGCAACAACAGTCAAAAAATAACTTTAAAACAATTCGGTCGGTCACCCGGGTGTATTGCAAATAAAACGTTGTTCCTTTCAATTTAAGCGGTTAGATTTGAAAATAAAAATTAAAACTTAAATAAAAATTTTTTTGTTTATTGCTTTAAAAAGTAAGGAAAAAGTTATTAAAAAATAATGAAAAAAAATTTAAGTTTAAACATAATTTGCTCAATTAAAAAATTAATTAAAATTGCTTTCAGCAAAAGAGTTCAAAATTAAAAAAAAAAATAAATATATTTTTAAAAATTTAAAACCCAGCCTATAATAAAACCATCATGTAAATTTGAAATCTGCAATCTTTTTTATGGCGATTACATCTTACATCCGGTTTGAAAGTGAAAATTTAAGAAAAATGGAAATTTAAAAAAATAAAAAAAAAAAATACTTTCTTTGATAAGTAAAAGTTTAAAAAATATTATCAATTACATAATAATAAAATAACAAAATAATACAATTATTTAAATTTTTTATTTAAAACTTAGAAAAGAATTTTTATATCTTAAATGCCTATATAAGCTTATATCACTTGTTTGGAATGCATAGACATATGAAAAAAAATTACAAAAACAAATATAACAATTATAATAAAAACTATTTTTTTAACTTTCAAAAAACCTTGAAATGTTTTGTTTTATTGTAAAAACTTAAATTTTAACAGGATACCAACAATGAACAATAAAATAAATCCATTAAAATTTAAACATGTACATTAAAACCTTAAGAAAATCTATGAACAAATAAAACTATTCCCCTCCATTAGTCACTAAATGCATACGGTTTCTTAGCTTGTGATGTCTAAATAGTTTACTAAGGTATTCATTCATGCTCATATGTATGTGAGGGAAACCCCAAGAACTATAGAAAGAATAATTAAAAAGCCACACAAATACATGCCCACCAAATGCGTTATAAATAATAAAATAACTATAAAGATTTCTAAGTGCCTACAATAAATATTTTTAAAGCTTTAAATAAAGATTTTTTATGCCTAAGAATTGCATACCAAAATATATTTTGGCTAAAGGTTCTCTTTATATAAACTTGATGGTAAAAATATTTGAAACTTTACGTAAATTAAAGACAATATTGGTTAAGCACTAATGCATTAAGCAGGTGTTACATCTTAAATGCTGTTAAAAATTGCAAAATTTTTTCTTTATATAAAAGACGGCGAATAAAGACATGTCATCGGTTTTTTAGGTATAAAAATTCAATTTGTTATCATGTGGCGAAAGAGGTATTCAAGTCCTTATTCCCTTAAGACGGCATACAAAACACTTTAATTTATCTGCTATTTATGCCGCTTACTCTCGACGAAAACTTAATACAGCTGTCGGGCCTCGACTATTTTAAGGAAAGGGCGGGTGATCTCAATAATGTCTGTAGGTTATCCAGTTCTATGGATTTATTGAAACACCATTACAATGTGTCTTATATTTCACTATTCTAGCGCTCTAGCGAGAGCAGACTTGTCAACGCAAATCACATTTTTTGCATAGTACTTCTCGCGGAGTAGAGCCATTTAAGGCCAATTCGTCCATGAATCGTGTAATTCCTTACAGTGCAAATTCGTTCTTCAGCCACACTATTCGTATGTGAAACACTCTTTATTTATAAGTTTTTTTTTCTGTAGGAGTATTTCCGATTTTTGGCGATTTTTCTTCCCAAATTATTATTTAAGTTGATTTGCTGTAATCTACAAAACCTTTTTTACATCCCCTTTCACATTTTCTTTTTCGTATTTAATTTATAACCAGCGAAAAATAATTCTGATTAATAAACGTAAAGTCGTGTTTATTATTTGTTTCAATCACAACAAAAGTATGTCCAAATTTTTTTGTTCGCACTCCTTTTCCAATAGTCCTGGTCATATCATCTCAATCGAAGAGAAGCCAACGGCATTTAACTAACGATAATCAGTAGATTGCGTTCAAGTGGGTTTTTGAGAGGAGCCCTCTACATGTTAGCCTTCTTTATTCTGAAGGTAAACGCCAATTGGATCAGGATTACTGCTGACTTCTCATACTATCTGCATTGTGTGCGTTTATCTTATGCCTGAGTTCAGTTTAGTTTTGATTCCTAACGACAGATTTCAGATGCTTTTTCATGGCACCTAGTTTCTCAAGGCTTTTGTTGGAAGACTGTTGAGAAGGGATCGACAAGAAAAATATTTTTTATCAAAATATCACAACTGAGGTTTGAGCTGTCGTCTCCTGATGTAGACTTTTGTACTATTCTCCTACCAACGCTGTCTACATTTAAAGAATGTGTACTCTGTGTAGTAAAAACCTCCACTGTCATATAATCAGTCTGAACCTTCAGCTTTTCCTCTTCTAAACAGGTATTTTTAGAAATGCACTGAGCGCCATAAGTGAGTCAACACTTTTGTTCTTAAGTATAAAGCAGTTTTATTCTTAAGTATAAAAAGCTCCTTTATCATGTTTTATTGTTGTTTTTGTTTTAACATTTTATAAGTAATAAAAAAAAGTTTTTATTTTTGGAAATTTATTCGACTATTCTCTTTTACTTTTCTCGCTATCATAAGAAAATGAATTATTTCAGTGGTGTTTTCTCACTTTTGGCGCTCAGTGTAGCTATGCATGATCTACCATAGCATTTGTCTATCCTTCGTAACAGCTTTGCTGTCATTCTTCCTTTCCTCAATGTCTTTGTTTATACACACTCGTACATAATTGATCATTGCAACCCTTTAGTCAGGAGCTAGTTTCTCACACAACTTATGTTGTGTGCGTTAATTTTATACATGAATGGTGGGACCTACAGTTTTAAGTCGATTCCGAGCGTCAGATTTTTGAGAAACTTTTCATGGCAATATTTTATTTACTCTCAAAGTTTTTGTAAGAAATCTGCTGAGAGGAAGTCATCGAAGAAATATTTTTAATATTTCGTTTTGAACCGTGGCCGTGGTCTAATAAGCCAACACACTATCTACTAGACCACGGTGGCTTCTTTGTTTTGTAACAGCACGGTATTTGTGGGAACCAATAGTGTACCAAAATATAAAAAAGCTTCTACCTTAGAGAATGAACTACAAATCTTTGGTTTACTTTCACTTTCATCTTCAATACGTTCAGAAAGGTTTTGTTTAAATCGAAACTTAATTCTTAACTTTTTAATTAAATTTTTAATCAATTGACAACTTTAATACAAATAATGTTGCTTTTTTATTCGGCTAATTGTCTATCTCTTTTTTTTTTGGTTGTTAATTAATTATTTATGTGCCGTAAAGAGTATAAAATGTTTTTATTTGTTTCGGATTTCTTTATAACTTTGATGCTAATTTGCAATTGATAGATGAATCAATAATAAATAAAAGTGTCTCTAAAAATTAATGTTATAAATTCTTAAACAAAAGAAAATAAAATAAAAAACATAAAACTGTTAAATTAATTCCAAACTTTATTTGCAACATAAAATTCTATTTTGAATTTAAATTAAAAAAAATTTAAGATCTTCGTTGATATCACCATGAACAAACATTAGTAAACTGCACAGTATTTAAATAAAATTGGTAGTCGGTGTAGTTCAATACCGATCACCAATTATTGCATAATATGTGGGAGCTAGGACCGCAAACTATTAATACAGAACAGAACTTTAAAATGATTCATTGATAAATTTGATTTAAATAAAGAATGACTTGAAAAAAACTCAAATTAAATGAAATTTTAATTCAAAACTTCGATTTCCTAAAATGTTTCCTTTACTTAACAAATTGTTACCATAAAAGGAAAGAAAAATCGATAAAATGAAATTAAAAAAACCTTTACAAGTTAAAAAATGTAAACCTTTTTGGCTAATAATATAAGACAGGCAATAAAACAAATATGACATGAGATTGGAAACAATGGGATAAGAAACATAACACACAACACAACAGACAACAGTTAATAGACAAATTTTTTATAAACGACTATTAAACACGCCCACTTCTTCTGGCGATATCAGGCAAATATTGCAAGAAAAGAATAATAAAATAAGCGCAACAACAAAAACAACTGACATTTACACAACATGTAGAGCAAAAAATATATTTTTTCCATTCTTTTTTGCCAAACAATTGTTAGAAATTCTTGTTAAAAACCAAAAAGGTAATAAAAACAAAACATACGCTAAGAAAACTAAACGTTTATTTAAAAACAAAATTATTTTTAAAGGTGGGGTTGGTGGTATTAACGGATATTATTTACAGAGAAAAAAACTAAAAAAAAAACAAAACTCAACAACCACATTAAGAACAAATGTTTAAAGAGGCTGAAACTAAAAACATAACAATAATATGTAGTAAACCAGTTGGAAACCCAAATAAACAAATATTTTAACCGAAAAGGTCAATTTAAAGTAAATAAAAATAAAAAAAATTATAATTTTATTATAAATAAACTTCAAGATTTTCTTAAAAGGATTTCTTTTTTTATTGTTACTTTAAATTTTAGATTTTTATTTAGACACGTTTTTTATTTTTAAAAACTAAAAAAATCTTCTTGAGTATGAAATAAATTATTCAAAATGTCAGCCATAAAATATTTGAATTGATTTTGATGACCATGTCCCCATGCAAACAGTGCCTTGTATTAGAATAAAAAAATATTTTGTGGTTAGGGGATAAAGATAGATTAACGTCTAGAGACTACACGAAATACTTCTGGAGAATAAGTGTTACGCCTTTAAATAGTACGGCTAAAGGTTTATAGGTACGACATGGATCCAAATTGTGTTCGGATTTTAATGAACTCTTCCGCTCATTCTATTTGAGGTCGAAAAGCCTTCAAATAGACTTCGAGACAGGCATATATATGAGAGTATTCCGCCTTCGAAAGGTGATTGTTTCTGAAAGTGTTTAAAAGTTTTCGAGAAATAAGAATTTACAGCAGCACACAATGGTTCCACCTAATAGCTGAGCAAATCAGTTACCCAAAACTGGTTGCTTGTGTGTAATTTTACTCCGGATGTAGTTAAAGTCGCCGCAGTCTAGTAGTTAGTGTGTTGGCTTATTAGACGTGAGGCCACGGTTCATATCCCAGGTCAGACAATATCCAGCAAAGCGAAATATGAAAAAATATTTTTTCGGTGACTTTCTTTCAGCAGATTTCTAGCAAAATCTCGGAGAGTAAACAAAAATCTGTCGTTCGAGGTTGACTTTAAACTGTAGGCCCCGGCAATCATGTATAAAATTAACACACACAACATAAGTGGCGTGAGAAGTTAGTTCGTAATCCTGATTGGAGGGTTGTAATGACCAATTATGTATGTATGTATGTAGTCGTCAGATTGCAATATCACAATTATTTTCATACAATATGTAAAACAAGCAGGTGCTTTACGAGCATCAATTCAAAACGTCAGTTATTATCGATGTAAGTGCCCTGGCAAAAAACTGAATTGTTGTCGATAAACCTCTGAATTAAGAGTTAGGCTTTGTTAATGCCATAACAAAAGCTCCCTGATTATCAATTCTGGTTTGACCATCGCTTGTGACGGCTCACCGCAAACGTGTTTATCTTCCATTGGCGTAAGTCAAATGCTTTTATTCATCAGACAATAAGAACAATTTTTTTTATTGATTGATGAGATTTAGCAAGCGATTCTTATTGCTTATTGTCGGATAAAGCTAGTAAAGTATTGTGACCATACGATGTATAGCCCTTGACCTGTATAGGGTTTCCATATAATGTCGCTCTAAACGTCGTTGCCCTGAAGGATCACAGAATGTTGGTCGGTGTACGTATAAAAAAACGGCTCCTTGTGAAATGCTTTAAAACCGCACTGCTACCAAGTATGTATGTTCTCTGGTGATTCAGTTTTCTTACAATAAAGTCCTTATATTAAATAGAAACGATTTTTATTCATAAAAATGCTTCTTGAGTTTACAACGTTTGGTCAGAAGACCAGTTAGATAATCTGATGCGAAACTCAAATTTCCTGCTAGTTAGCAAAAGTTTAGAGTATCAACGCTGTATTATTTGGGAAGAGTCTTCTTTCATTTCATTAAGAATATGCTTCCTAACTTCCAGCTGGTAATTCACAATAGTTACTCATTGATTTATGTAACCGTCTTTATTTAAGTAGTTTAAACCGGATTTTCTGAATTTTTTTCCTTCTTTTAGGCAACTGAAATTGTACTTATCTAACATTCGAACAGGACAATTATCGTTCTATTATCTGTATTTTTCACAATGGGTCTGCTAGAGCTTTGTGGTACTTGAACTGAAACGAAGAAAGTTACAGTATCAGGGGCAAAAGTTTTATTCTCGTTTTCAGCCGCAATGGCTTACAATTTTGCGTTTTCCTATATTTTAAAAAACGCCATATATTCTAAAATCACGCATGCATTTACTGACTCAAAAATTATATTTTTTAACGGTCCTTGGAAATTATAATCGATTTCATAAAGCATTCTGCAGTTCTTCATGCAAAATACTCCATTCCTAATGGGCATTTCGGTATTTATTACTCAGTATATTATTATTTTTTATTTACTTATTGGATCAAAAAACAAAACAACAAAAAAATAAGAACAAAACTAAATTACAAATCATGTAATAAAACGTAACAAATATAAAACCGTGCAAAAACATTGATAATTATTGCATTTACATTTTCTGCACATATGTACATATGTATGTGGTGGTGGCAGCCACTGATATAAGTACTTAAAAAATGTTTAAAAAAAATTAAAACAAAAACTTATAATAACAGACAGACTCTAATCAAGATTTTCTTCAAGAAATAATAACACAACCAGTTCAAATAATAAAAAAAAATTAAACAGTGGTAACACACACCACATATCTACACGTCTAGCAATTGTTAAAAAAATACACAACAACAACAATAACAAAAACAAAAAAACAGTAAATAAATAACAATGAAACAATTTAATTAACAATAGATCAATTCTGGCCATCTCTTAGCCTGCTATGTTACTGTTTTTTTTTTCTTCTCTTGGCAATGTGTGAATTATTGTTGTAGAATAGATTTTAAATTGACTTTGGAAAAAAAATAAAAGTGTGGGAAAATAAAACATGCGAAATTTAGGAAAATATATGTTTTTATTTCTTTTAATAGGTATTATCTTTGTAGATTTTTGCTTGCTATTTTGATTTTTAAATAAAATTGAAACAAAAAAAAATAAAAAGTAATCTATTTTAGAGAGTTTGTCCTAGATCTGGTAGCTCTTTGTTCACAAGAGATTATTTGCTTTGACCAAAATTCGCAAGTGCTCATGGAAGAAGACTTCGTTTTCTGCATTACATACATTGAGCGCCATAAGTGAGCCAACACTTTTGTTCTTAAGTATAAAACAGTTTTGTTCTCAAGTATAAAAAAGTTCCTTTACCATGAATTGTTGTTTTTCTTTTAACATTTTGTAAGTAATAAATAAACGTTTTTATTTTTGGAAATTTATTCGACTATTCTCATTTACTTTTCTCGCTATCCTAAGAAAATAAATTATATCAGTGGTGTTTACTCACTTTTAGCGCTCACTGTATGTACATTATAACCCTTCAGTCAGGATTACGACCTAGCTTCTGACAGCACTTATGTTGTGCGTATTAATTTTATAGATGAGTGGAGGGAACCACAGTATAAAGTCGACTCCAAACGTAGAGAAACTTTTCATGGTTATTTTATTTACTGTCAGAGTTTTTGTCAGAAATATGTTGAGAGGAAGCCACCGAAATATTTTTCATATTTCATTTCGTTAGAGATAACTCACCCGGGGTTTGAACCAAGGCCTCACATTTAATTAACCAACACATGCCTATTAGACTACGATGACTTAATTTTGTTTTTATTATGGATTTACAGTGACATGAAGTAAAATGATTCATTTTATCTGTAAACTGAGAAAGGTTCTTGCAGAGGTATTCTCTGCTGATAGCTTATCTGTTAAGACTTTACATTGTCATTAGTATCTTAAAACATATTAAGCGATATTAGAATTGCTAAATAGTTCGTGTTATTTTTATTGTTTTGAGTTTAAAGAATTAGTCTCTGAGACTGGATCAGTTCATTCCCAATGATATTCCTTTATTAGATCTTGAACGGCTGGTTTCTTTATAATGACCTATCGCTAACATAGTATGATGTTATTGGACCAAGATAGAGATGGAATATTTCTTTATATTCCTCTCTTGCCGTTCGAACCTATCTACCTTGGCAAGTTGAAAATAAAAACTAAAATTTTTAAAAATTGTGAATAATTTTGGTCCCTGTGGATTAAGAGCCTGTGCAATCCCAGGCGAAAAAATTTTCATCATGGTCTTCGGATTTTAAAAATGAATAGGCATCAATTCCCTCCAAATAATGGGTGATTTTTAAAGAGCTTAGGAAAACTTTTCAAAAAAAAAAAAAACGCATAAAATTCAGAAAAATGCTTGAAACCTTTATTTGAATCGATAGTACGGTCCATATAATTTAATGTTTGATGATTATTTCATGCAAATGTTGACCGCGACTGCGCCTCAAATGGTCCATCCGCTTAGTTCAATTTTGGCATACTTTTTCCAACATTTCGGCCGGTATCTCACGAATAAATGCTTCAATGTTGTCTTCCAATGCGTCAATTAAAGCGGGCTTATCTGTATAGACATGAGCTTTAACATAGCCCCACAAAAAATAGTCTAAAGGCGTTAAATCGCACGATCTAAGCGGCCAATTGACCGGTCCCGAACGTGAAATAAAATGTTTACCGAACTCGCCTCTCAATAAGTCCATTGTTACGCGTGCTTTGTGGCATGTGGCACCGTCTTGTTGAAACCACATGTCATGCAAGTGAAGTTCTTGCATTTTGGGCAAAAAAAAGTTGGATATCATCTCACGGTAGCACTCACCATTTACAGTTACGTTACGATTCGCAGCATCTTTGAAGAAGTACGGTTCAATGATGCCACCATCCCATAAACCGCACCAAACTGTGACTTTTTCTGGATGCATTGGTAGCTTTTGCAATGCTTCTGGCTGATCTTCACTCCAAAATCTGCAATTCTGCTTATTTACGTATCCATTGAGCCAAAAATGAGCTTCGTCGCTGAACACAATTTTTCGATAAAGAAGTGGATCTTCGGCCAACTTTCCAAGAGCCCATTTTGATAATAAAATTCAATGATTTGCAAGCGTTGTTCGTTTGTAAGGCGATTCATGGTTAAATTATAGACCAAACTGAAGATGTTTGACAGTGAAACAAAACACGAAACGTGCGTGAGCTGTTTAAACCAGTGTTGTCAAAAAGATAATAGCTAAAAAATCACCCGTTAATTCATCCAGGAAGCCTGCATTATCACTACAGAGAGGAGAACATCAAAAATGAACATCATAAGAGGAACAGGCAAGAACTTGAGAAAGTTTGGATGCTACTACACCACTTAGCTTCTTTAAGACACCTAGGGCTGTGCCAATTTTCTTTGGCTTTGATTTAGCTTTCTAAATCAAGTTTTTCCAATTGCTCAGGTAATAGAATGACCTTTCGTTGCCTTGAAATAATGCTATAACAGTAGTGAGGATCTTTCGCTTATTAAAGCAAACGCTTTCTGTTGTGGCGAAGCCTGGCCTTCATATGATGTTTGTTCGTTGATGTTGTCGTCTTCAATACCAAATGTCTAGGAAGCTAAGGACGCTTGACAGCTTCTGTCTTTTTAAAAACAACTCGTCTCAGTAAAACAGAGTATAAAGATCAATCAACAAATCTACCACGAAAAGCTTTTATACGCTATTTTTTATTATTTTAAGGAAAGTAAGCAATTTGGTAGCAACACGTGCGGTTTTCTAACATGAAGCCATTATGCTGGAAGAAGTTACCCGTTTCATTCCTTTAAAATAATGGCAATCATATTCTTTAGATTTAAATCATTTTTCTACTAAATCCATTCAATTATTTGAATATGTTTGAGTTATCTTCCGTAGGCCTAACAAAGAACAATTAACAACTATGTATACAGAATAACAGCGTGTGAATGTTTTCCTTAAGAATACATTAATTTTTTAGTTGATGATTTCTTGGAATTCATGGCTAATTGGCATACAAAACATGTAGTTAAACAAGAATTAAAAAAACCAAGCAGTTGTTAAGTGTTAAGAATTCTGCGTAATTAAAATGTTCATTTAATTGTTAACTACTACCTGAAATGGTTAAATGGTTTCAGACAGATTCCTGATAGTAATTGAGTGTGCATGTGTATGTAATTGTTTTTATTATTTTAAACTAAAACTGCAACAAAATTTGATTATCAATGTCAAGGTATATGAATTATTTATTTCGCTGTTTTCTTTTCATATTTTTCTAAACAAAATTTCATAAAATCTCTGTCACTTAATTTATGAGCTTTTTTCATTCGTTTTTTTGTTAGAAAAGAAAAGTTTTTTTTTTATTATTTATTTTAAACAATTGAATTTAATGACACTCATTTGTTTGTATTGTTTGTTTACATTGTAGTTTAACAAATAAAAAAAAATTATTATTATTTTTATTGTTATTGTCTTTTATTGAGATTGGCCTTTAAGATTTCTTTGTTTGTATGACCGAATATTTGTTTTTATTTATTTTTTTGTCGTGGTTTTATATGCTTTCACTGTGAAAATAATTATAGACGGGCACAGTCTCTTTACGAATTGGCCCTGCGGTTTAAAAGTAACCGCCTGCTATAAATTAATAGGAAATTATAGTTTTTCTACGTGCAATTGAATGAACTTCTTTTTTTTATTTCAATTGGCTTTGTGTGTTGTAAACGAAAGAAAAGAAAAATAAGTTACTTTATTGTTCTCTTAGTAACAATTGTATTAAGAGACATTAAGATGTTGAGCGAAGTTATGGTATTGAAAAGCAAAATCGTTGTGTTAATAAAAACATTATTTTAATAATATTAGTGCAGGGGAAAAATCAATTCGTTGGAAGAAATTAGATCTTAAGAAAAATTTAACAATATGTTAATAGATAGTTGCTATTCTATCTATTCCCTTTCCTTTAGGGGTTACATAAGAGCAAATGAAACTATGTATGTGCCTTGTCTCTGTCGATTGCGAAAATGTTTTTACGGCAGTGAATCTGAGTTCAACGGAAAGGAATTCCGTAAACTTGCCTTAATAATCCAGAAACAGGAAGATAAGCTAAGTGATATTGCGGTTAGGAAAATGTAGAGCAAATACGACGGCTTTGATTAGCTAGTACGAGCGCTTGATTAATTTGATTTGCAGAATACATAGCAAATTACATACATAATTGGCCATTACAACTCTTCAGCCAGGATTACGACCTAGTTTCTCACACCACTTATGTATTGTGTGTGTTAATTTTATGAATGAGTGGCGGGACCTACAGTTTAAAGTCGACTCCGAACGACAGATATTTTTTTTTGAGAAACTTTCAAACTTTTTGCAATTTTATTTACTCTCAGAGTTTTTGTCAGAAATAATATTCCGTTTCGTTGAAGATGTCTGACCTGGGGGTTAGAACTGTGGCCTTGCGTCTAATAAGCCAACACACTACCTACTAGACTACGGTGACATTTAAATTAGGGGTCTTTTATATTCGAGACTTTTTTTCAAACGTATGTATATTACAACGTTTTGTAATGAAAAATTTTTGAGTTTAAAAATACATTTACTGGAGGGTTATTCAACAACTGAAGCATGATAAATGGTGACTAGTTTACGTATTCTTACATGTGCTGATAACTCTTCGAATAATTTTAGATAACATTTAGACATAGCCATGACCGTCTGCTTTCTTTAAAGACTAAAAACGCTTTGTTTTTTGAATCAACTTCAACTTCTAAATAGATTCACAGCAAATAGTCCACAGACGTTAAATCTGGTGACCTTTTTTTATAACTGCCTTCAATTCGCATTGCCTTGTTGAAACCATTAATCGCCAATATTCCTATGATGAGCTTATTTTCAACTATGTATGGATTATTGATGTGACCAGATCCCTCTCTAATGCTTAAATTTGGGTATTTTGTTTCGTTAAGTATCAATTTCACGAAATTTATTCTTTTTTAACCATCGTGTTGTTTCTAGTCGCCATAGTATAGTAGGAAGTGTGTTGGCTTATTAGACATGAGGACTCGGTTCAAACCCCAGGTCAGACATCACCAAAGAAACGGAATTTGAAAAAATATACCCTCAGCAGATTTCTAGCAAAAACTCTGAGAATAAATAAAATTGCTAGGAAAAGTTTCTCAAAAATATGTTGTTCAGAATCGATATTAAACGGTAGGACTCGCCAATCATGTATAAATTTAACACACACAATATAAGTGGTCTAGGTCGTAATCCTGACTGAAGGGTTGTAATGACAAATTATGTTGTTCTGTATATATGTTGTTTCTGAATAAAATTAACAAATTAAAGGCATTACTGACGACCGTTTGCTAACACCTCTTGCATTAACTGAACCTTGTAAGACTTAAAAGGTCACATTCTGAAGTTAAATTGGTACGTGATGATGGCAAATAAACCCCAAATGCTGAGGATCTATTTCAATTGAATTTTTATTAAAATTTTAGGCCTTTTTGTGCCAGACGCCACGCAATACAAGTTAATCAACAAACTACTTTCAATTCGAAGTTTTTACCATTCTTGACACGTTTCTGTAACAAAACCTTCGATATCCTTTATGTTTTACATCACACCCAGAAAATGTCATTAGAAATCAGTGAGTAACATAAATTATGATGCAACTGATTCATACGTAACGTTACTTTTAACAGTTCATATCTGATGAATATGATAAAAAAATCCATAATTTTACCACTAATGATTAACATTTATGGATGCCATGCCATATGGGAAAAAATCTAAAAATTTTTAATAAAAAAATCTTTTTGACACAAAATGTTGCACATGACATAAAATTCCTTAAGGGGGAATGGATTACCATTTATAGATCACAATCGCAATCAATATGGTTGTGGTTCAATAAGCAATTTGTGCTGGTGGTTCCCTCTGTCTGATTAGATTTTATCATTATATAAACGTAAACAAACAAACAAACAAACAAATTCTCTTCAAGGAAATTACAATTAAAAACCCAAAATCCAATTAAAATTAAAAATTAAAATTTCAAACAAAATCTTTAAAAGTGCTGAGGTAAATAAATTACTCAAATCATAGGCATTATAATGCTTTGTTAGGCGCCTTATGTGCTCTATAAACCAATCCTTTTACGAAAAGTAGTTCTCGCAGTTCAACGGCAACGATTTTATGCATTTTAGACAAAATAATTTGATCACTGCTACGCTTAGATATTTAAAGCACTTATTGCTGTTTCGACTTTTCTGATGATTATTATTGTTGTTGTTTGTTGTGGTTTTTTATTAGATTTTTTTTCAATTTCTAACAAATTTCAAGTTATACGGACTGACTGTTGTTGCTCTAATTTAATTAACGAACTTTGAAAAGGTAAAAGAAGAAAAAAACTTGCACTCCTTAAACAATGGCTGGCTATTTAGTTGGCTGAGCAGAGCAGAGCTGATAAATAAAAAAACAAAATTCAACCAAAAAAAAAAAAAAAAGAAGTATTTTAGCAATGGGTGCATTAGAGAAAAAACAAAATCCAACATGAGGTTGACAGTCAGTTGGGACAGTCTTAGAAAAAAAAGCGAAAATAGCGAAAAAATACTTTAAAATGTTGGTTCAGTAAACAATCCACATGCTATGGACTTAATGAATACAGCATAAGCAAACATGATCACAGGTAAACGTCAAACTGTTGTATACTATTGGAACTATACACGTATACTATACTTGACTATATTTGTTTAAAATATTAAAAACACAGAATATTTTATTTTAAAAAGTAAAAAATCAATTGGAGCAACACAGTTGCTATAGTAGTAGCGACAATGACAACGGCAACGACAACGACAACCTGAGCTCTTTTTAAAATGCAAAATTATGCTGGCATATGTTTCTTATGGTGTTCAAAGGAGTAAAATCATTATATATTTATATCCGACACCAGGTGAGCAATCAGGAATGATTTTCTATAATTCATGAACAAATCAAGCACTGAAAAAGATGAATTTAATAAACCTAAAAAAACTACTGTCTAATAACAATGCCCTGCATAGTTAGGTAAAGTCTCAAGCAGAATGTGGGTTTAACAATGTGATGTAATCGATCGAGGAACCGATCTACAAGTGAAAAGAATTTTTATTGGCATTACTTTAGAACCTATTTTTACCATCATCTGCTAATTTGATTTCTGTTTTTTTCTTTGTCTTGCTTCAGCTTCAAAATTTTAAAGATATAAGTGACAGGTTCTATTATGTCAAGTTCTAGAATTATAGGGCTGTAATCTGTCATCGCCTAAAAGCAACTTTCTCTGTGAAAATATACGTACTGGGTGGGTGTAGTGTTAAACAACTTTGCCCATTGTCTTCTACTCTTTTCCAAGAGGTTGCCTTGCCTGACCTCCCAAAGGTAAACATTATAGTTTCGTTGATAGACCACTCACGAGAAGATTGCTTCAAATGCGAATAGGACGGTTACAGTATAAATTCTGTTTGCAAAACTTTATGAGATCCACTGTCTAATTCATTGTAGTTTACAAAAAAGGCGACAATTACATAAATATTTATGTGGCATCCTACTGTAATTAATTTTCCTGTATGAGATTAATAGACTTTTGCGGCTGTACACCAGACTAGGTACTTAGATTCCGGAAAATTTTCTGGATCTCTCAGCGAATCCTATTTTATGGAAAGTTTGCTGTTTATACCCAAAACTCTCTGGACTGGCATTCTGTTGGTAAACCGCTTGGCAAAGTTCGTATAACAATAAAGAGGGTGGACTTTATCGTACTTCTCTCAGAGAACTCCGAATTTGGCATCTAAATCGAGGAATTGTTTGCTTTCCAGGATAGATTTTAGCGTGACTTTAAATATGACAAAGAGCAGCAGCTGCTGTTTAGACTTCGTAGGAAGAACTTTTTCATTTTTCAATCAGAAGAAACTTCGGTAGACTTTTGAAAGTACGAACTATGTTATCTGATTAATAACAGCCGATGATATCCTTTGTATATGCCGCTCTACTCTTTTTTATCTTTCCTCTTTTATTTTGCTTCTTTGCCACGATATATTCTCCTGCAACGCTTAAAATGCACGTCATGAGTGGCAGGCATTCTTAGATCCCGGTGTTTAAAAATGTATTTAAAGTTAAAATGTGTTATATTGCAAGGATGATGTATTTTTCTTCCCCTTGGTTCCGCATCTGTATTGTTTCTTGCACAATACACATTTCCATCTTGGTAATTTACTTTTATGCATGCAGGCCTTTGCTTTTTTCCCCAGTGTATCCACACCTGTCCTACTTATTCCATTAATGTTTTAATGTATGCATACCTTTCCTTCTCTGTTGCTACTTGAGAAAAAAAAACGGCCTGACCATTTAAGTGATCTAAAGTTTTATTTTATTTTTTCTTTTATTTTTCAATAACATTTTTTGGTCTTTCTTCAGCATTTTATTTAACATTTTCAGTTTGTTTAAGAAAATATTTTTTGTTTTCATGTTTTTTTATATTTTTGTTATTTTTTGTATTTTTTAATATTATTTTTATTCTTTTTTATACAATAAAAAGTACTTTTTGTATTACTTTTTGAAACGTTATTATTGATCTGATATTAATGCTCTGACAACAATGTTGCACAACAAGTGGCATTTTAAAATGCTCATTTAAAATTAATACTCAATATGGGGATGCTTTAGCTAAATAATCCACTTTTCCAAATACAAAACGAAGATCATGACATTAAATAATTGGAAACTACGAAATATTAGAAAAATCCATTAAAATTCCAATCAGTTCAGTATTTTTCATTTGGAGACTAAAACAATATTTTTCTGTGTGGACAACTTTTCAATAGAGTCTATTAAAATACTTGTACATTTAGTAATAATCATCGATAGTCACTGTTTTTATTTTTCTATAAATTTAATTAATTACACACTAAGAATATTTTTTAAAATACAAAACATTTCATAGAGTGACCTACTCCTCCCGTATTGTTGGAAATTAAAAAAATGTTTTCTTGCAAAGTTTATTTAATGATGCAACATATATATATACATACATACATAATTAGTCATTACAACCCTTCAGCCAGGATTACAACCTAGTTTCTCACATCATTTATTTTGTGTGTGTTAATTTCATCCATAAGTAGCGGGACTTACAGCCGACCCCGAACAACAGATTTTTTTTTGTCAAATTTTGTTTTGCTCGAGACATTGTTTGCTTATAAACTTATAAAAAGAAAATTTAAATCATATTCGAATTTAATTTATGCCTGGGCCCAGAACTAAACGTTAAACAAATATAGCATAACTCTGGGTTAAAATCTGCTTGATACTCCCTAAATAACTTCAGTTGTTTGTCATCAAATTGATATTTTCTTGTCATTTAAAAAAAACATGATTTCTTCTTCTTTTTAGTGTTTTAAACTTAATTTAATAAAAACAAAACAAAAATTGTATAATTTTTGCACGAAATTCCAAACATGTTCGAGACATGTTAATCATCAGATCATAATTATTTGCATAAATAAACGAATTATATTATGTGATGGTGTTGTAATAAAATTAATATTTAGTTTGATTTCAATTGACCCAAATAAATGAATTGTGTTTTGGTCTATAAAGTGTTAAATTTGCAAACCAATAACCAATAACTTCGTTGCGTCTCAAATTGGCAACATTTTCTCATTGTGTTTTCGTTTTACGATTTTTTTTCTCTCCTTTTGCTTTAATTTTAAAGTTTTTGTCTTTAAAGAAATTTTTTTTTCTTTTTTGATTTTTTTTCGTTGCAAACAAATAAGAGATGAGATTGAAATCTATCGCGAAACCAATTTTTTAACCAACAAAATACTGATTTTGTGAAATTTTCAAATTGCTGTTGCTATTACTGATGCTGTTACTGTAGCTGCAGCAGTTGTAGTTATCGTTGCCAACGTGTAAATGCAGAAATAGTTTTTATTGCAGGAAACAGTTGTGTGAGGGTTAATGGTGTCATGGGGCAAATGTTATTGCAGTCGGTATATTTTTTGTTTATTGTAATAAAAAAAATCTATTTTAAGTGTTATAAATAATTTTTGTAACAGGAATCAACAACGAATAAAACATTTTTGGTTGGTTTATTAAACGTACAGTTCTAAAAACTGGTAGAATGATGTAGAAGATATATTAACTTAACTTAAGGCCAAGCATTTTGGATTTTATGTGGTTTTGAGGACTAAGAAGATTTTTGGTAAAGCCTTTATAAATCACTATTCAACACAATCATTTTCATATAATCTCTCTCTTGACATCAAAACGATTAAACATTGAAATCTATGACTAATCCAAGTATGTTCGCCATATAACACTTGCTTAAGGTATCTCCTTTATATTGATGTTGCAAAAGACAAATCACGTTTTGAGCTCAGAAACAAATGTCGATCGATAACTATTCAATACGAGTAATAATTTAGAAGCTAAACAACACTAAGAACTAAATTTCGCACGATGGAAGTGAGCATTTCTGGGCTTAGTGCATATAGTGTTTAAATTGATCGCATCATATAGCAACTCGCCATGAGGCATAGTACAAACGCGAGCTACGCTTAACCCAATTTGTAAGATTTCCTTTAGCCAAATATGAATGCAGTCTTTTCAAACATCTGAACCAGGAGCATCAATAATAAATTCTTTGGAAGCAGCATTTAATGTTGTAAGAATAAGACTCCTATTTTTTAGAGGGTGAAAGAGATAAAGGGTCCGCCAAATAATGTTTTTTGAAAATGCTTAAAAAAAAAATACTGAATATTTTCTTAAATTTCTTTTTTTATTTGAAAGTACAATCCTTCCGGTTAATAATGGAAAATAATTTCATTCAAATGGCTGCCTCGGCTGGCCATGCAGTAGCCTACACGCTAAGCACATTATCGATTGTGTGCAGCTGTATTCCACCAATGGCTTCACGAATATTGTCCTTTAAAGCGTCAATTGTATCTGGCTTGTCGGCGTAACACTTATCTTTGACGGCACCCCACAAATAATAGTCCAACGGTGTCAAATCGCAGCTCCGAGGTGGCCAAACGACATCAGCTCTGCGGCTGATAATACGATCTTCAAAAACAGGGCGCAAAACATCGAGTGCAGCTTCGGTTGTGTGGCACGTAGCGCCGTCCTGTTGAAACCAAATGTTGCCAATATTCTCCTCTTCAATTTTTGTTAACAAAAATTCGTTCAACATGGCCCGATAACGATCGCCATTGACTGTAACGGCCACTCCTTGCTCATTTTCGAAGAAAAATGGCCCAATTATGCCTCTGGACCAAAATCCGCACCAAACAGTGACTCGTTTTGTGTGCGTTGGCTTTTCAATGTATGCGTGCGGGTTTTCTGTGCCCCAAATGCGACAATTTTGCTTGTTTACATACCCGCCAAGATCAAAATGAGCTTCATCTGAAAAGATGAATTTTTTGCCAAAATCGGCATCTTCTGGTGTAGGCTACTTACTGCACGGCCAGCCGAGGCAGCCATTTGAATGAAATTATTTTCCATTATTAATCGGAAGGATTGTAATTTCAAATAAAAAAAAAAGAAATTTGAGAAAATATTCAGTAGTTTATTTTTAAAGCATTTAAAAAAATGTTATTTGGCGGACCCTTTATTTTTAAGCCAAGGCTTTTTAGCGCTACATGTAACACGTCACCTCCGCTGACCTTATAGAATACAACTGCCATTTGTGGATTGGGACCTCTCGCTGCTTATCATGCAGGAAAAAATTTTTCATAATGATTATAGGTAGTCTAACTCATTAGAGCACCTTTACAATGCGGGTTGTGGCTCTTTGTTTTAGCGATATTGCATGTGATCCAATGGAATGGACATATTTGTTCCGACAAACATTTTTCACAGTACTTGACTTTAGACAGTTGATCACACAAGGCATATACCTGTATTGGTCGTATATGAAGCACTTTTCCTAAAACAGTATTACCTGTGGACTTTTCCTCGAGCTTATATCTTTAGTTCAAAATAAACCACTGCATTGCTCTTGGGTAAGAGCCTTCAATCATATTTCGAACATTATACAGTAGAGTGAGTAGAGATTGTAAAAGGAGAATGAAGTAAAGTGTTATAGAAAAGAGGAGAGTGAAGTAAAACAGAGAAAATAACAATAATTCAGAGCGGGAGTAGAAGGGATAGAGTTAATCAATGTTTTGAAGGGTAGAACAGACTCATGCAGGGTAGAGCAGAATCTTGAAGAGTAAAACAAAGAGATTTACAGTTTAAGAGAATACAATAGAGTAGCGCAAAGTGAAGCAGGGTCCTCTAGATTAAAATAGAGGCCTGTAGAATAGAACAAAATAGTGTATAACAAAATAATGTAGGCATATATAGCATAAACAAGGATGTTTTAGAGTAGACGTTTATGAAATGAGAGTACACGAATAAGTAACGTTTGCTCGATCAAACTAAAACTATTATCATCTAATCCAAGCCCTCTTCCATTACAGCGGAGTCCAAATATGTTTCAAACCTAATCAAGTACAAAAACTCATTTGGGCTACACTACATTTTCATACATTAAATCTGCACTCAATAGTAGCGTTAAAATAAGTATTTTTTCAATAAATTATTTGGGAACAAGGTTCAATGGTATGGTATGGTATGGTATGATCTTGCCACGGGGCAATTTATAAAATCATTACAAGTCAATATTTGTTTGCATTACACTTTTACTTTACTTGCAAACAAAGTGATTCAAGTTATGCCTCTAACTTATAATCAGACTTTGGTTTTTCTTGACTAGTATAATATACCGAGACATACATATGTATGTATGTGCATATGTTTGTATGTAGTAAAATGTATGTAAATAATAGTGAATTATTATTAAAGTCTTGTTAAATGACATTAAAATATAAAATATTGCACCAAAATTTGGTTCAAACTTCAATTGCTGAGTACAATTCCATGTCATGTCATGGATTTTTCTTACATTACACGGCAGTACACAGACATGAAAGATTAAACAGTGATTAAAACTAAACGTACTCCGGAGTAGTTTTATTTTTAAAACCATGTTAAAATCGTTTTTATATTGTAGAGCATAAAGTTTTAATGGTTTTGTTTTAATTTTTCATTTAGGCCTGTTTTTTTTTTATATTTTGAAAGCTGCTCTTAATTTATTTTGGCCGGCTTCACTTGGATGTAATATGGCCCTGTACTCCCCGCCTTGTGTTATAGTTAACAAGTTGTTATAAAGGCTTAAAGACACAAAAATGTTTTTTTTTTTAATTTTTCATTTTTAGATAAAAATGGATAGGCTTACGCATTCAAAAACTATTTCTAATATAAATAGTGTTTAAAAATTTAAATTTACGAAAAAAAACAAAAAAATACTATGTTTGTTACGGTCTTACTTTTCAATTACCAAAGTTTTTGTTTAAGGTATTCGAATTAGAAATATTGCATGATTTATTAATCCTTTAACATTCATCTTTTCCAGCATATTTGAAAGCATGATTACACAATAATTTTGTTTTTGTGTGTGTTGCGAAAACATTCATATTAACATACAATACAGTACCTCTTGTCATTTGCAAATAGTGACATAATGAAATCATTATTCCGTAATCGAATGTTACCTTTGATAGCGTTAATAGTTTCCGGTTGATTTAAATAGAAATCATTTTTAACATCCATAACATAATTGGTCATTACAACCATTCAGTTAGGGTTACGACCTAGCTTCTCACACCACTAATGTTGTATGTGTTAATTTTATACATGACTGGCTGAATCTACAGTTTAAAATCGACTCCGAACGACAGATTTTTGAGAAACTTTTCATGGCAATTTTATTTACTCTCAGAGTTTTTGCCAGAAATGTGCTGAGAAGAAGTCGCCGAAGAAATATTTCTCATATTTGTTAGAGATGCCTGACCTAAGGTTTGAATCCTGGCCTCGCGTCTACTAAGCCGCGGCGACTACAAAATCGTCTTTAAACGAGTAATTTCGTAAGAAATAAATTCATTGTTTCAAAGAGGCCGAATTTTGTTTATAATCAATGTGTGAATAACTCATTCCACAAAATTTTCTATGATCAAATGATGCCATCATGCATCCAACGACACATTTAGTGAGAATAATGAAGCATACCTTTACTAACCCATCAAAGACGGATTAGCTTCAATGGCTGCATTCTGCTCAAGAAAAGGGCAAAACATTTTGCCATCTCACATAGAATATAGAGACTTTGTAAGAGATGCAAAGACTGCTATACAGGTCACAAGATTCTTAACACATAATGAGCAGTATTTTAATCTTCTTTTGCTACACCATAAGCTATTAGATTACTTTAATGTGTGCTTAACCACGCATCAAGAAAATTGACAGAATTAAAGGTCTCGCGTTGTCATGTTATTTAGGATGGACGCTTTAGATACTCTGTGCAAGGACTTCAAAGGGCTCTATTAGCGCCCGAAGTTTCGTAACGCACGCTGGGCATTATTTTAGACAGTTTAGAGCATGAATGAATAGCATGATAATATAATTACCTGTGACGTATACTCCATAATATCTCAGCCGGTTTATTGTCCTCTAAATAGCACAGATTTGGGCGTGAAACATACTACAACTATTCCTAAGTCCAAATCATAACCTCCGATGTATTTCACTGGTAGAACAGAAACCCCGAAATTATAAATTTAATTTAAGGTTTATCTCTATAGATTCTATACAATCCATTTCAATTTATTTTTAACCCATTAGAGACCATTATGAAACTGGACGGAAAAACAAACGAAAAAGCAAGAAAGCCGTAATCCATAATAATGCGAATAGAACCTCGAACTGTCAGCATTGCTCCAATTTTTCATTTACATTAGACTTCTGAGCTATCATAGCATTTTGTAAGCTGTTTAGACATCTACCATCAAAGTTAAATCAGAGAATGGTAGGTAAATAGGCTGCTAACCCAAGAGGAAAGGATAAATGCACTTAAGTTACATATAGCCTATTGTGATTTAACCTAATTTTGAAAACTATTAGAGCTTCTGATGGAGTTACTTAGACTCTTAATGCCCAAACTCGGCAAATAATACTGGGCATCTACCTAGTAATGCATGAGGAACAGAATTCTCATTTTTCTAGTCTCTGTAGTTCATACAGAAGTCACTTGTCATATGTCTAATACCAATGCATCTCGCTTAACTATTCATAATAATTCGCACTACCATGTTAGGCATGCTCTTTTGGAGTTTGACTCAGACTTTCCGTCTATTCTTAGCTAGATTCGCTGCGCTATCTTTAGTATATCGGCAGCTGTCTATGTAGCGTTAACGAAGTCCCTTACGGCATTATTAATTATAAGCTTAAGTGTTCTAGATGGAGTTTCCAAAGTACAGAACTCCTTATACCGCATCAGGCCCGTTCATTCGCTCTACAGTTTTCTGAAGTACCTTTATGTCCTGGTAACATTCACAGGACAGATGACCTTAACAAATTTCTATCTCTAAAATTCTGTGATTTACAGCGGTCTTAATAGATGGCCATTTGTTGACAGTTCCATACATATTGACAGTTATTAAAATAAATTGAATTGTTTAATCACAAACACCATCAATCCACACAAACAAATTTATTTGTAATTTATTCAAATACACGTGCTTAACTATCAACAGAAATAGCCACTTTAGTTAATCGCCACTGACAAAATGCAATCAAAGCAAAACGGCTTTAATGATCAATTAAATGATCAATAATTTACAAGATTCATTAACTTTTTAAATGTTTCTTTAAGTTTTTTAATTGGATTACATTATTTTGCTAAAGTTATGATTATAATTAATTAAATTATGTTTAAAAAGACACCTTGAACACAGTTAGTATTTTCCTAAAAGGGTGTCCCAGACATAATAATTTTGAGTAAACAATTTTTTATGATGATTTTAAAAATTCGTATAAAAAACATATATTTAGATGCCTTAAATGTTTTTTATTTCCAATTTAAATGTGTATAAGGGACACCCTAATTAATGATAGACTTAAACGGTTTGTCATTTAAACTTCTATGCAAGTTCAAACAAGTAGGCGTTTTAAGAAAACCGTTTAAAGACGGTTGAAATGAAAAACCGTTGAAAAAGTTGGTTGAAAACTACTTGTTTTTGTCGCATTGAACTGAGTTCCATAAATCATTAAAATTAATGGCAATTTTGTTAATGAATTCATAAATTTTATGATTTCTAATAAAATTTGTGTGCATAATTTAATATTTTTTGTTTCATATTTTACTTCTTGTCTTTACTTACAGATCTGCTACGATTTTTTAAAAATTTTTCTTTGCTTTTGGTCAACGATTTGTTTTTTTTTTTTTCTTTTGGCTAGGCCAGTGTGCAGTTGGGTAGACAGCACACAGCGGTGGTTCAATAACTTTTTTATGAAATTTTACACAAGCTTTTGCATATTCACTTGCACATACACTTACACAAGCAGTATTGCAGACCGAAAAACTTGATAAGTGGCTGGTTGTAGAGACTAAAATGAAGCGTATGACGGCACCACATTTAATATTTCCCAGTCTTTTACTACCGTATCTAAAGATTAATCACAAATGTAACATGATGTTTACACTGCGTCTACTAATCGTGCTGGCTACGCTCTTGAACTTGTGCAGTGCGGTGCAGTATCAGCCTCAGCCGCAAGCACATGCGCCGCAATCATTGACGCTGTCACAGCAACATTCACGTCTTCTGGCAGCACAACGGCCGTCTACACTTCAGTTGGCCAAACAATGGAAATTGTTTGCTTACAACTTCCTGCCGCATGCCCCCATGCGTGATATGAACTTTTTCAATCCATCAAATATTTTAGCCACCGGCCTTGCTATAACGGAAGATCGCATTTTCATTGCCACACCAAAATTGTTTTCTGGTGTACCCTCTACCGTGAATTGGGTATCGCGAACAGATTTTGAGCAGTCGCCCGTACTACAGGTGGGTGAAATATTAACCCTTCGGTCTTCTCTTTTCAATTAAAAAAATTTATGCTTTCGTTTTAGGCCTATCCCGATTGGTCTTTTGCCACTACTGGGCGTACAGATTTCAATTGTAGTGATTTGGTTTTGGTTTCCGTCTATCGTTTGCGTTTGGATTCCTGCAATCGTTTATGGGTTCTTGATGCTGGCATATCACGTTCTCTGGAGGATTATGAAAAGACTTGTCCACCCAAAATATTGGTATTCGATTTGAAAACTAATCAAGTGGTGCGTCGCATTGATTTTCCCCAGGGTGTATTGAGAGGCGAATCTTTGTTTACTAATCTCATAATAGACGAGACTACCTCTAAAGCAGGCACCTGTGATGATGTGTTTGTTTACATTTCGGATACAGTAGAACCGGGTAAGTGCGTTTTGTTATTATTTTAATTTATTTTGTTAACAAAAGAAAAAAAATTGTTTTTTTTTTTGTTGCATAACTGATTTATACTTCACACGTTATTAGTTCGTTTACGCAATGATTAAAAAAAAAAGAAAAAAATTTAATTTATTTTTATTTGTTTTATTTTATTAACCTTAATTACTTCAAGTTTTTAGCCGGTATTTATTTTTGCTAACAAAAATATTCTTCTAGAAATACAACAACATTCGTAGATTTTGAAAAAAGCAAAAAAATTAGAGACCAATTGTTTACTCAGGCGATTATTTATTAGCGTGTTTAAATTCTTTATATTTTACAGGCACACAGAAGCGTAGCCTTTTAAAATTTGAGAGGGGAAATAAAAACAATTCTGTTAAAATTGTAACATGTTAGCTTAGCGATATAATCGTTTTAAGATTTGATCGAAAGAATTTTTTGATCCCCTTAAAGAGGCCAACTATTTTTTAACTCATCTGTCTGATCCTTAAGTAATGTAAACTTTGTGTTCTCCATCCTACAAAATATTAACCCTTATAAGAGTCAGTTTGAATGTCAAGATTATGAGTTATTTTTTACATCAGACGAGCATATATTTCAGATTAACGGATGATTGCAGTGTCGTTCAAGCCAAACCATGTGCTATTTATGGGGTTGCGAACACCTTAGATATTTACTCACGAAGATTAGATATTTACTCACGAAGATAACACAGTGAGGTTGGATAAACTATCTCTTGGGATCAGTTAAATTATACAGATGCCCTTAAAAATGAAGTCTTCCCGATATCTACTCTGGTCAACAAATGGAGAGACTTTCTATATTCACACTTGTCTGTGTGCTTATATCTAAGGGCACTAAAGTTAATCTGGTAGCTGAAGGGCAGGCACAAGATTGAAGTCGTCAAAGCGGGGTAAAGAAGTGCTTCAGAGGGCGGTAGTTATAGCATTGTATTTGTCTCACTAAAGTATCCTTAGTTCATCCGATTTTTTGAAGAATTATGTTGTGTAAGGTATTAAAAACATCAGAATAAACTACTTACAGGGTCAAGTAGTGATGTCGAAAATGTTGTTTATTTGCTCCCCTCTAAGTATACACGCCTGCCTATAGTTTAGTGCGCTACTAATTGTAAACATATTGACAGGCATCATAAATTATAAGTTACTTATGTAGCTCATATAACTCATGTGACATATTCAATGCTTTTAACTTAAGTAAGCGGACCATCTACGACCACTGTTTATAAACGAGTTAAGGAACAAAGTCCTTTACTATGTATTTGAATTTCAGAAAGACAAGTATTTAAGCATGCCCAAGAAAAGAGAGCAGGTACAGTTAAAAATATCGTTGGATATCAGACTGAAATAGTGGAAGTTTGTCGATTTATATCGTAATAAAGAAGAAGAACAAAGAAAATATCTTTCTCTCTAGAGTAGGGTTAAATAGATTAGTCCCTGTAACTTTAACTAAACGCAGTATGATTAAAAGACCTCATCAAAACAATCTGTCACAACAATGTGAAAAACAATTTTCCTATATCCACTGATATTAGAGAAACTAAATGTTTGACATGCCATTATTCGCTGTGTAATATTATTCATTAGGCGTTGTTGCCAATGCCTGCCTATAAATTTATATTGCCAACGTGTGATTATAAATTGATCACTGCCTCATTTTTCAATAATTTCTTAATTTAATCGTAGTTTGATATTGAAAGTCAATTACAAGTTTTAACAATTGATTTATTAGCGGTGATTGAAATAAAATTATAAAATTATTAAAATGATTACTAAACAGCGCATCAACTCACGATCGATTAACTCTTGACGTAAGTGATTTAAATTAGGAATGCTGTACTGCAACTTAACCAAGTGTTCAACCTAATTACAAGGAATTCATTCAGAAATCTAGATTCCATATGGTTGGCTCTTCTCTGCTACCCTTCCAGCTATCTAGCCAGTGATCTAAATTGACGATTTTTAAATTGTATGTCCAGTTTACGAACTTTTGGTCAATTTGAAATAACGAACTTTTAAAACGAACTTGAAGTCTGAACTGAAAGCTTGATAAATAATTTTGCTAGTGTTTGTAAATCGTTTGAAGTCGCCGTAGTAGGTTCGAGCCCCAGGCCAGACATCAAAACGAAATACAAAAAGTATTTCTTCGGCGACTTTCTCTCAGCAGATTTCTGGCAAAAACTCTGAGAGTAAATAAAATTGCCATGAAAAGTTTCTCAAAAATCTGTCGTTCGGAGTCGACTTTAAACTGTAGGTCCCACCATTCGTGTATAAAATTAACACACACAACATAAGTGGTGTGAGAAACTAGGTCGTAATCCTGACTGAACGGTTGTAATGACCAATTATGTATGTATGTGTAAATCGTTGCCTGAGAAAAATACTGAGAACATGGGTGTCTGGAATAGTCTCAAATAAGGAACTTCTGCGTGGGATCACTGAACAAGTAGGAGAACCCTTCAAAGGGCGTTGGACTGGAATCTATAGGTTAACAAAAGGGGCAATCAAGAACAACATGGCGAAGGAAATTAAAGGTAGAAATTTAAGCTTTTAGCTAGAGCTGAAGGGCAATAAAGGCGAAGCAGGAAGAACTGGGCGCCATGTGATCCAACTAAGAACCTAACTTAGACCAAACAATCTAGCGGTATTAATATAATTTGCTGAATGACAATTGTAATCTGATTATAAGATCAGGAGGTAATGGTTTTTGACGTTAGACTGGAAGGAAGTTCGAGAGAACTCTATTAAATATACCGGAAATATTTTAAGTCATAACCTTATACTCACTAAGTCATTGGACCCATGCATTTGAATCCAATACGGTCAACAGTAAAACGAATCTTATAGAAACCGTATTTCCCGTTGTTGAGCAAAAATATTAAGGGTTCACAGTACTTTCTTTATTATTGAGGTTAAGTCCAATCTGGAGTTCAACAATATGAGGTTCTGCTTTTAATATGAAGTTATATGCGCAATAAGTCTCTTATCGTGATTGATTTATGAACCACAATCGTTACTCATATACAACATGCACCAGATTTGGACTGCTAGGACTTTACCAAAATTTGCAAACAGTCACTTGAAAGAACGGATTAGAGCCATTAAGACGTTATCAGAGAAAGAACTCAACACAATATGTATGAAAAACATATAGTAAGGTAAACATCGAGGGTTGAAAAAAATCTTTCTGGATAATTGAGTTTTTAAATAAACCTCTTACACTCATTTACATATTCAAGAATATATTCAGTTGGTTTTATATCAATGTTTGAGAAGTCGAATTTGTTTAATTTGTTTTTTTTAATATTCTTTTAAGGTATTGTGGTTTATGACAGTGTACGTGATACCACTTGGAGAGTATCGCATCCAGCCATGTATCCTGATCCAGATTTTGCTGAGGCTGAAATTTTAAATGATCGTTTCGTTCTCATGGACGGTATAGTGGGCATAACATTTGATGCTAAGAAGGGTTTGGTATATTTCCAACCATTTGCCACAGATAGGTGAGTACACTTGATGATACCATTAGCATCAGCAGCTGATACAAGATTTTCCTTATTTTTAGAATTTTTTCAGTAACACGTGAAGTCTTACGGGCTGGTCCAATTGCCATCAATCAGGTGTTGCCCATAAAATTGGTGGGCAAAAAGTCTTCACAGGGCATAGGCATAGCGGTAACAGAAGACGGCACTTTGATATTCAGTCCTTCCACGGAAACAGCTGTAGCGACATGGAATCCCACTACCAATCAACAATTTGTTTTGGCTCAGGATAAAGACCATTTGCAATTTATCTCTGATATAACTTTGACACCCCATGATCCCGGTTATGTTTATGTGATCTCTTCTAAATTTCATCGATTCTTTTTGAAAAATCTTAATGTTAATGAGGTTAATAATCGCATTATTAGACTACCATTACCAGGTTATACACCTGCTGCACCTAGCCTAACAGGCTCTCCTTATAGCCTTAAACCCTCTAGTATATACAGCAATCCTCAGTCATATTATCAGCTCACTAACTCCATACAACCCAAAACTACTAGTATTACACCTTCGGTCTCACACAATTACTTTAGCCGACCGGCAGTTAGCAGTCATCCCTACAGTTTTGAAAATTCGGGTCTAATCAATTATGCCGTAAAGAATCCCTTCACCGCTCTCAATCAGGGAGAAACATTTCCGCCACGTAAAGAGCAACGAAATCAAGATCAATTCTCATTTTTAGAAAGTCTAGCAGCGATTACATCGGCTGAACCACCTGTATCCTCGCCTGTTTTAAATATTCACAGTCATGGCATTAATGATCCCAATTACTATTATTCACGGCCGGCACGCAGTGCTAAAAAGACTGAGGCAGCAGTAATTGATCAAGACAATCATAGAGAATAATAACAATTGCTTAGATTCATTAAATTCAGAGTTTTTAACTCAGTTGGAATTTTGGAATTTGTAGAATAGAGTGCAGCGGTATGGCCCCAAATTTATAAAGTGCAATTATATACGTAAATATGTAGTTAAGCAGCGGAACATTTAAGGAAAATTTCCATCTCGAATATAAAATATGTGTAAATATGTATGTATTCTGTATATTGTTTGTTACATATCCTTTATGTTGATTTTTATATCGTATTTTACTTTTGTATTGTACTAAGTGTGTGTAAATAAATTATTTAGAGAAGATATTTTTAGAAAAACAATATCAAGTGTTTTATTTAATTCGGGGAATAAAGTCCATGAATAACATCAACTGTTTTATCAAATCACACAGCATGTGTCTTAAACGTGAATACTGACACATTGATATCATTTAAAATATTGCCTCTTTAAAGGTCTTTAAAGGCCGTCACTCAATGAAGGAATGCAACGGACAATGTTAATTGAAAAGACTAACTTTTTGCCTGAGTTATTCGCAAGTAATTTTTTCTTGTCAGAAAGCAATGAACCGCTGCTCGAAATATAATAAAAATGTTCGGTATATGTATACACAGCCGTAGAATCTTTGATGTGTGGTTCTTAGAAGTAACCTCATGATCTGACGAAATAGATTTGAGTTGTACACAGTTTTTTATGGTTGGAGTAAATTTATAGGAACTCAAAGCCATATTTCATGATACTACACGACGCTCATGGTAGCTGCTGGCCATGTAAACGAACCAAACACATTCTCCGGAAGCATCACACTTTAAAAAGACTTGACTAACCTTTAATTCAGCATTGTACATCAACTCTGGTGCTACACTCGCTAGCCCCTGTTTGTAAACCAGCGAAAAAATGTTGGAAGCCAACCTTTAATAGCATTAATACAGTATTTTAATACAGACATAACATACATAATTGGTCATTACAACCTTTTAGTCACGATTACGACCTAGCTTTTCACACCACTGATATTGTGTGTGTTAATTGTGTACAATAGTGGCGGGATCTACAGTTTAGAGTCGACTCCGAACGACAGATTTTTGAGAAACTTTTCATGGCAATTTTATTTATGATCAGAGTTTTTGCCAGAATTCTGCTGAAAGAAAGTCGCCAAAGACGTATTTAAATTTCGTTTATTTGGAGATATCTGTCCTGGGGTTTGAACCGAGGCTCGAGGTCTAATAAGCCAACACACTACCTACTAGTCTACGGCGAATACAATAATTTAATACAGTCTATTAAAGTTAGCCTTTATCGAAACTTTTTCTCCCCTAGGTATATATCGAAATATCTAAGCGCCCCAGCAAAAGCGTCGAGGTTAATTTCTGGGGTACTTTTCGTAATTTTCGATTTCCAGATGACAACAACATTTATCATTCATATTCTATTCATCAAAGGCAAAATTAAGTGGAAAAGGCTTAATATAAATGCCTGAGTCACATACGTCATAAGTTTTCTTGGAGCAAAGGCTTCTGTTGTTAACTCCTAATGATTTAACATCTATAATTAAATGTAGTGTAAATAATTAAGAGACGGATGTAATGTTTCCTGAAAGTCATATGTTACAGATGACGAAAAAGACTCTGCAGTAACGCTGTCTGATCTCCTAGTTCGAACAATATCCCCTACGAAATTTATAGTAAGAAACATGGAAAAAGATTTCCTTTAAAAAAGTGTATTGTATTGTGTTGTATTGTATTGTATCCTACTTTCTTTTGGTAATAATAAGCTTTGTGTTAAAGAAAGAATTAAAATTGATTATGAGTTTTTGATGTAGCATTCATGCAGTGGTGAAGGCCTATTTTAAGATTTCATTAAATGTTAAACAATTCTCAGACCATTAATATGATGAGCATAACTTAATGCGCAAACAAATTACAAGAAAAGTGAATATACAGCTTATTAACGCCTAAAGATATGGCATGTTCTTGTTTTAACGTAAAAAGACATTATTAAAAAAAATAATAATAAATATGGTATTCAATATACAGTCACACAGATAATTATACGTACCCCCCCTAAAAATCATTTTTTAAAGATAATAATATGTGGACAAGTCGACTGATTTTTGCGCCAAATTTTTTGTTTTCCGTCACAGCCGAACAAATTATATTTGTTCTCATCACTAAATATTACATTCGCCCAAAAATCAGTTGATTTGTCCATATATTATTGGGCAAACTCCAATCGTGGCTTTTTTCTCGGCACTCGGTTGCGGAAACCGTTCTTTCTCAAAACACTTCGAACTGTTCGGAATGCACAATAACACTGTGATCACTTTCCGAGGTATTTCGTATTTCTACGGCTGAAGTCTTAAGATTTTTATCCACAATACCTTTTATATACCGGGCTACCCTTGGAGAAATTTTATACGAAATATACGTTGTACGTATAATTTTCTGTGGTGCCATATTGGTTTTAAGCAAACTGCAGTCACAAATTCATAGATTTTGGGAATCTTTTTTCTTTATTTAAATAAATGTGTCGTTACAGACGCTAATGTAAAGAAATTTTAGATTAAAAGTTCATTACTTTTTAAAAAAATTATTTTTAGGGGGGGTACGTATAATTATCTGTGTGACTGTACATATTTAATGGGTTGCTTGTTTATAAACGTTGCTAAAATAAATATTGAATTTACGTTCGAATATAATTTTTTAATTTTTATCACGTTCTTCTTAATGATGTTTCTTTATCCGCTTCATCTTCTAGATTTAAAATCGATTTTAAATGTTGTCTGAAATTCCCAAAATGTCAAATGAAAACATTACCTTATGAAACGGTGTTAGACCGCTTTAAAAGTAATTTCAAATCATTTCAAATTGATTGCAAGAAATAATTTAAATATTAAAATCGTTTTCAAAGTGTCCTTCACTATCTAAGTACAGTGATAATATATCATTCGAATTAAAAGGTTGGTTGAATGAAACACAATTAGGAGACAGAAAATGTATTCTAATCTTTCCATTCAAATTACGCATTTTAATGTATTTCTTCTAAACTCTTCATTCTTTTATGAAAACAAGAATGTAACATGTAAATTGGATCTATACACGCTTTTTTAAATTGCCTACGAATAAGAAGCATAAAAAGAAATAAAATAAAAATATAAAAAACAAAGATCTTTTAACTTCTTTCGTTAACTTTTAGCAGAAAAAATTCATAAATTTTTAAAACTCATACAAATTCTTGATTATGGCAAATTAGAAAACCATTTCTAATACGCCACAAAAAAAAAACAATGCCAAATTATTCCTATAATCATATTTTTTCAATTATAAATTAAAATTATTTAAAAAACAAGTCAAAATATTCTGTCAAGGTCCTTTGTATAATACCCTATCTAGTGTGCAAATTTTTCATTTTTGGTCGTAATTACTGAATGCATGCAAAAATTAAATGATAATTTTACTGTCGAAAACATATTTACCAACTTATGAGTGTTAAAAAGAAACTGAGGAATTTACAATTTTTTAAGCGGTGTATCCAAATAGATCCTTAAATCCTCATATAATTCGCCTGAAGTAATTGGCTTGTTAGTGAAGGCTTAAGTAAATATTCGATAGACATTCTCCCCATGATAATTTATTGACACGATCATGGTGCATCTTAAGGCAGTTGATTTAAATGTCATAATTTAATCCAGCGAACTGGATCTACGAAAAATCGAACGATCAATCAGTGTGTTTATATTGACAATTTGTCGAATCCTTATGGATATTATTAGCCAAATTAATCTTGGACAAAAATTAACCAACACAACATCGTCAGTGTGAGAAGTTAAGTCGTAATACCGGCTAAACGCTTATTATACCAGTTCTCTATGAACACATATACATATATATATATAAATGGTATGACGCATTTGTTGCTCTCTGAAGACAGTTTACATTGTAATCTTTACAACTAAATTCACATTGGAATTTTAGAAACGCGACGCTGACAAAACGTTGACAAATCCAGTTGAAACCACGTACATGAAAACATTTAGAAAACTTTGCCTATACTTTGAAAGCCTTCAACAATATTAACTACTTTTACATACACTCAAACCCTTTGATTGTGTGAGAAATTGGCCGAGCACTAAAGTTATTACGGCAATAAATCATACAATGAAATATTAAAAATAACGAATAGTAAATCTATTTGAATACTTTAATCTTATCTAAACGTCTAACCTGGTTACCAGTGCAGTAGTATTTGAAAACAAAAGACGTTAACTTCACATACTATAAACGCGGGCAACTCAAGTTTAGTATATGGCCCGCGTTTAATTTTCATCTCCGACAAATCTCACAATGCAGTGTCATTTGCAATAAATGATCTCAAATGTTTTCTAAATCGGGAAGTATATCAGGAGTAATTTGTCAGAATTCAACAACAACTCGACATTTAGACTTTAAACTAGTCATTTACAAAGAACGCTAAAGAACCTTGGTTTATGGTGTCCATATGCTAAAAAATCATTTTAACCAAGTTTTCAAAGGCAAATTTTTCTTTAATTGATATTAACCAGTCTTCTTTAACTGGTTTTAAAAACGTTTCTGAATCATCGAGTACAATATTGTGATAACGGTCATAAGAAATTTTACAGAAAAATTAATGTCAGACAATTTCGAAAATAAATGAATTTGAGTAAAAGGCGTTAAAACAAATTGTTCAAATGTACATATATTGGAAAGCATGTGCCTTTCGAATTTAGGACATAATATATCAAAAATAATGTAGTCCCATGAGAATTTCTTTTTTCAAATTCAAAAAAAGGATTAGAAATTAATGCTTAAAATATGAAAGGAAAGTTTGTTAAAAACAAATTTATAAGAACTACTACAAACTGAGTATGTCTATACCACCTATGAGGATGTAGGGTATAAGAAAAATTAAATTTATTTCTATTATTAGTTGTGTAATGACACAAAAAAAATATTTTTTATAAATTTTAATTTACTTCTTAAATAACGACAAATTAACAAAATTATTAAGATGCCGAATTAATTTTTTTTGTTAATTACAATTCGCGGTTAATTTATTTTAAGGAAGATAATGATTATAATTTTCGAAAACCTTTAAACCTATTGAAATATTTATTATTCAAAATGATGAGTTTTTTTTACTAATTTCATCAATGAGCAACTTTTTTATATTTTTTTCGTATTTGAAATATTTTTTTATTGATTTTTTTACTACACCAACGTATTGGAAATAAAATCCGGGGAATTATTATTTTTGATTTGTCATGATTTAATACTACGTTGCACAGAAGGCTGATTAAATATTATTATAAGTATTATGCATTTAAAATTATTATTTATTTATGTACGTAATCTATACGTAATGAATAAAAACAAACAAAAAATTAGTATGTAATATGCATACGTATATAGGTTCGTAAAATTTTAGAATTTGGAGTTCTCTTGGTGTCCTATATGGTTTTAAGTAGTGACCAACACCTCCTTATATGGTCTACATATGCGATTAAAACGAAAAGAATACAATGCTAATTCTTAAAACAGATAATGCTATCATTACGTTAAAACGTGTGAATTGTAAAAAGAAGAAAATAAAAAAAGAAAAAAACCTAAGCAAATATACGAGTAAGTGTCAATATTTGATTTATAATCAATAGATCACCAATTATAGACTACTTACTGGCTATTCTATTGGCGTAAACCGCATCATCACCAGCAACAATATCTTTAATTATCAGGAGTATTCATATTGTAAACTACACTTACTCCTTTCTACCCCCAACAAACAAATGGTCCATCTAATGCTTAAAAAAGAAAAATGATGAATAAAAAAATAATATATACATACACATATACATACGTTTTTTATTCTTAAAGAAGATGTCAAGTATATAGGTGAATCGATTTCCAAGTACCCTACTTTTCAAATAGTTTTTTAGGCATTTTTTGTAGGGTTTTAACCATTTTGGTACTTTATGTTTTGTTTGTTTTTATAATTCAGTAAATTTCAAAATTAAATTTGTTTTTAAAATGTCATAATGATTCAACATTTTCAAATTTCACGCAGTAAAAACTCTTATCAAAGAATTGTATTGAAATCTTGGGTACTTTATTAAATTGCAACATAATGAATAAATATTTTTAATATTTTCATGCAGTAAAGTTCCTTATCAAGTTGCAATATATTGGTACTTTTTTAAAATGAGTTCATAATGTGGCAATAAATTTAACTTCAATATTGAAAATAATTATTTGAAAATTTTTATTGCATTGCTCTTTTTAAACAATTTCGGTTTGTGAGATCCCTATCCACCCTATAGTGCACAAAGTGCTTACCACCCTTTTCTGTCTATGGCGAATAATTTTAATGCTGATGGCAGTTCAATAATAAGTTGAATAGAAGTTTTTAAAGAACGTTTTATTTTCGAAACAGCAACAACCAAAAACGATCCAAACTTTTTTTGACAAATGTAAAGGATTTATTTTTTCTACATTTCATACGAATGTATCACTCAAATTAGATGTGCAAGTATTCTCTGAGTAAGATTAAGTAGACATATTGTGAAGTTAAAGAATCTTGATGTTCTGCACATGAGAATCAAATGTCACAATAGCTGCAACCAGCATATTTTTCAGAAGCATAAATAAATCTATTTTGAGGCTTTTCGATCGCATATACGACAGTGTGAAAGTAGTTATCAATAGCAGCAGCGTTCTTCTGGGATATAATCCATGTAAACGTCCTTTGACCTCCCTAAAGGGGATTACATCAAGAACGATTTAGGAAGGCTAGGCAGCGTTACCGCTTGATTAATAGTAGTACTCAAGGATTATATTTTTATGTGATTTTAACCCATTCTACAAGCTAATGCCCCAAAACTCTTTCCTTGACTGGCAAAATTTAGTCGTATTTAGAAAAACAAATAATCAAATTTGAATACAAACTAGTCCTAGACAATCGCACACTAACATGTGTTACTGTTATTTACATTAAGTTTCAAAACTCTAAGAGTAAATACTGATTTTAATAACGTTTAAAGAAAAAATTGTGCATTTGACTTACCACAACACATGATTTCCTTTTGAACATTGTTTCAAATGGTGAACGTAACGTAAGAAAAAACTGGAATTGTTGGCCAATAAACATTTTTTGTTTTCTTCTTTTGTTTCTTTTTCGTCCTATGATGTCAATAAGTATGTCAGGTTCAATTATGGCGAAAGTTCTGTAGACAGGCAAACATTCTTGAATGTTGCAAACGCCTTAAAACGTCGAATACACACCCTCGAATCTAGAAATCAAACAAAAGAGAGAAGAGACTGAGAGAAAGCAAAAAAAAACGCAATTTTAATACATGTATTAACAAACACACACTAACTGATAAGACTAAGTTTAAGTAGCCGCTTAAAATATTCTTTAAAACGACGCATCATTCATTCTCCAATAGTTTTCTAAGCTGTTAAGACGTATTAAATATTTCAACGTCAGTTTTTCAGTTTTTATTTTTAAGCGAATCATTGTAACGGGTTTCAGTGTTTTTTTGTTATAAAAAGAAAGAATATTTTTTTTAAAATATTTTTTTTGCAAAAAAGAAAAAAAATAAACAAGTTTTAAAAATTTAAATAAATAATTTATTTGCTTGTTTTTAAATAAAGAAAGGTATTACGTTCACAAAATTTCAAAATCAAAAATGCAGACTCACAGTTTTAATTAAATCGTAAAAAAACGTTTACGCACAGCCTAGTCCAAGGAATTATCAGAGAAATTACAAAATATTTGCATAAAAAGAATTTACATTTTTTACAATTTAACAAGAGTATGTGAAATTTCAAAAAGAAAGTGAATTTCTAAATAAATTTAGTAATTAAAAAAAATTTTTTTTTTGTTTGTTTAAAAATATTTTCAAAAATTAAAAGTGAAAAGGTTATCAGAGAAACTAGAAAAAATTGGGCATCATATACTCAACACGTTTTCTTGAATTTTAGCTCTTAAAATTAGAAATAAAAAAATAACATTATAAATAAACAACTATAAGGTGTAATCAAAAGAAATCCTAAAGTAAACTCTACCTTAATTTGTGTACATATGTATGTAAGTGGTAGATGGCTTAGAAGCATAATAATTTATTTAATATCCTCAATTTCATGCAAACAAAACAAATTTCTTTTCACTACACCCTATGCAATACATATTATAAAACGTGATTTTTGAGAGAAAAATAATTTTATTCTATTTTTATTATTTTTAAAAAATAAATTCTTTCAAAATCGTACTTAAAAATCATTAATTAAAATAAATAGAAAAAAATTTAAACAAAAAATTGTTGTGAATTTTAAAGTGGATTATAAATTATATTTTAAAATCAAAAAAATGGTTATTTTAAGACGGAATTACTGAAGGCTACATTAGCTTAATTTATGTAAATCCTTTCATGAATTAAAACATTTCTAAATAATTAAATACATTCAGAAACATACAAAATATAATACAAGCTACATATCTAAAGCTATAAAATACTTAGAATCGTTACTTAGTTTCCTTAAAGAGTAAGTCCTATTTTTATTCGGTTTTCGTTTTTTTCCCTGTTTTCTCTAGGTAAGCAAGTGATCTAGAATGACAGGGTTGCCAACTTTCAACAACTGTGAAAATTTATTGGGTAACTGAAATGGTGCTTTGTTATGTTCTCAAGGAGGATGTTCTCTCCTTTTTAATTCATAACAAAAGTGATGGAAAATAGTTTTTCTTCTCCTGTATTCAATGCAACTCTCTTTCAAAGTCATGTCCTATTTTTAATTTAAGAACATACCCAACTAACATAAATTTTTAAGACATTTTTCTTGGTTTCTTAATTCATACTTTGATATTTAACTTTAAGGCCGTAGAACTTTTTTGTGTAAAATTAAAACAAGGAACCCTTCAGAAAACCATTCCCTTTTTCATGAACTTTATTAGTGAGTACCGTATTTTGGTTAAAGGTTTAATTATTGTGTGCTCAAGATAAGAATATGAAAAACGATTTCAGGCGATTGAATGTGTACGAAAACAACATAATTTTGGTATAAATTTTCAATCGTCTGCAAAACAAGAAAATTGTTTAAAATATTGATTTATCTTAACTTGCTTGCTTGCTTTCGCAGTGCTATTCGCCGGCCTAAACTTAGGCGTAACAGACTGATACACAATACTGCCTCCCATTTAACGTTTAATGCTGGACAAATCTCAAGAGCCAATGGCTCATCATCAAACGGAAACTGAACTTTAAAATATCCTGTAATTATTCCGAAGATTTAAGATTTTTAGATTTGAAAAACGTCACAAAATATTTCAAAGAATTAGTCGAAGAAAATGAAAAAATAGCAAAGGCGGTGATGTCATCATCATCCTCCTCCTGTTTTATTTAAAAAATCTTTGATATCTTTCAATGGACAACCTTCAAATGAAAGTATAGGACATCAACCTAACTGTGGGAGACATTTTCTTTTCATTATAACACTTGAATGTTTTTACTGTATTACTTTTTTTAGAAAGCCATGAAATTCTAGTCAAAAGTTGAAGAAAAATACATAGAGATGAGTCCTCATTCCTTGAGAATTTGTGTCGAAACAATTTTAGAAAGAAAGTCGATGCGCCACCTGATGTTTAGGAATCAGTTAAAGCACGTGCCATTTTACAAACGAATAAATAAAATGAAATGTTATTAAATGATTTACATCCAAACATATCAGTAGGATTAAGATAAGGAATTTTAAAACGAATTTTTGTCAGAGAAATTATAATTTTTTTTTAAACATTTTCAACAATAAATACTTGGAAGGCATTTTAACTTATCGTATTTCGATAGCAATTGAATTCATTTTCATTTTTCTAAATTTAATTTTTTTTATTCCTTATAGAACACCATGAAGCTGTTGTATGTGCTATTATGTGCTACAATTCTAAGTAGTTGCTATGGTTATAAGAAAATGTCTCCTGGCGGATATAGAGCTGAGCCCACCGCCAGCGATCCACAGGTGCTTTACGAATGGAAAGTATTGGACTTTGGTTTTCCTAGTGAAGCAGCCAAACTTGATGCAGAAGCCAAGGGAAATTTAGTAGCAACAAACTCTATGCCCATCGATGTACAACCCCATTATCATAGTAAGTATGGCTTAACGTTCTTAAAAAAATATGTTTTCGAACTCACTTTTCATTGCAGATAAAAATCAGTTGAGGGTATTTGTAACCACACCCAAATTCCGCAGTGGTATACCCTATTCACTGGGTACTGTTTCAGCTGAAATTGGACCAAATGGTCCGGTATTACAACCATATCCTAATTTGGAAATGCATAACAACAATAATGGCAAAAATTGTGATGCCATAACTTCAGCTTTCCGTGTCATGGTAATACAATTTATTGTTTATTTTTTTCTTCAACATTAATTTTTTATTCTATTAAGGTAACCGATTGCAATCAAATGTGGGTACTTGATTCTGGTATGGCAGCAGGTGAATACCAATGTCCTCCGCAATTGCTTTTGTTCGACTTGAATACCGATCAAATGATACATCGTTTCCGTTTCGATGCCTCACTTTTTATACCCACTGCTTCGTTGTTCGTTACCCCTTTAGTAGATGTTAGAGATCCTCCACCCAGGGGCAGCTGTAGACATACTATGGTGTATGTAGCCGATGTTAATTACCACGGCATAGTAGTCTATGATTATATGCAAAATAAAGCGTGGCGTATTGAAAACATGCACATGTACCCTGATCCCAGACATGGCAATCACACTATTGCCGGCGACAATTTCGTTTTAATGGATGGCATTATTGGTTTGGCCACCGATAAGAATAATTTATATTTCCATCCAATGGCTAGCATAGAGGAGTTTGCAGTTCCGCTCAAGGTCATCGATGATCAGAAACTTTTCGAAAATAATATCGAGGGACATCAGCATCTATTTAAACCTTTGGGTAAACGCGCCAGTAATTGTGTGGTCTCAGCTATGGATAGCAACAATAATATGTATTGTGTGACCTTTAATCCCATTGAATTAATATCTTGGAATACTAATACACCCTATGATATTAAAAATATTAAGAAAATCCCAATTAATCCAGCAGATGTTGAATTTGTAAGTGGCATTAAAGTGGTGCGAAATCATCTTGGTAATGAGGAATTATGGATGATATCCAATAGATATCAGGTACAACTCTCACTACAAACGAAATATATTTAAACAATTGTAGTAAATTTTGAATTTCTTTCTATAGAGAATGGCAGCTAAAACTAGAAACTTCGATGAGTTAAATTTCCGCATCGTAGTGGTGCCCTTGGTAAAGGTGGTGCCTAGCAATCCCGAAGACGATTTACACAACAAATTGGTCTTCAAGGGTTAGGATGGAACAATTTTATGATAACAATTGGTTCGTTAGGCATCTTATCAAAATGACAACTTCCCAGAATATTGTTTTACTTTAATTAATGTCAACAATAAATTATTATAATGTATTTAAAAACAAATTAAAAAACAATAAATATGTAAAATGAATATTTCAAATTTTTATAACTAAAATTCATTACGTGCTCTGCCATATTTTGCAATTTAATTGACAGACATGCTATATATGTAGACAACATTTCAAATTCAAACCAGATCGTTTTAGATGCCATCATATCAAAGGTTCTCTTAAATAATATTCGTTTGCCTCTACAGAAAATTCTAAATACATTTGGGACAAATGAAAACCAAAAAGTACCAGGATTAGTTTTACAAGAACATTAAAAATATTTCTTAGTTGTTAGTAATTTTTAGGTACATTTTTAGCCGTAGTTACCGTAGTCTAGTGGTTGGCTTATTATACGTGAGGCCTCGGTTCAAACCCCAGGTCAGACTTTAATACGAAAATATGAAAAAATATTTCTTCGGCGACTTCCTCTCAGCAGATTTCTAGCAAAAACTCTGAGAATAAATAAAATTGCCATGAAGAGTTCCTCAAAAATCTGTCCTTCGGGAATCGACTTTAAACTGCAGGTCCCGCCACTCATGTATAAAATTAACACACATATAACATAAGAGCTGTGAGAAGCTAGGTTGTAATCCTGACTAAAGGGTTGTAATGACCAATTATGTATGTAGATACTTTTTAGGCACTTTTTTCAACGAAGTGATACGAAATAATAATCAAAGTGCTTACCAATAAAGACTGGAATAATCCAGAATCGAAATCGAATGAGATGAAAAAGATTTCATCATGGTTTTCGAATTTTAAAAAATAAAACTCTCTTCAAAGAAACCATCAAGGAGAGTTGTTGGCCATCATAAGAATGTCAAGCAATCTCATATCTTTAGAAAGACTATGATGCAATGAGCGAAGTTTTCCACCAACATACTTAAGGGAAATAATAAGAAGATTGGGGAATAGCTTGCCTTATGAAAGTCTACTAAAGTACTGCCAGCAACCTATGTATATAGGCTTTTTTTACGCTATCTACCCCAATGTTGAATCTCACGATCCTGTCTAGTGTCGGTAAGGATAACTTCTCGTGTGGTATCTGACAAGGTGCCTGCTTCTGAAAAACATTAACGCTGAACAGGATTCCTTCTTCCCAATACATAAGATTGAGACTAAAGCATTTTCTCTTCTGTACAAATATTGATTTGAGTCGATCAGATGGACCGTCACTATCTAAAGCAAATCCAGCATAAGCTGATGCAAAACCTTAAATCTCTGCCTCTCTATAATTGCCCAGCAAAAGTTTAGAGTATCTCAACTGCGTCTCTCTTCCAAATCTCTTCACATAAGTGGTATAAAAGCTTCCTTCAAAGAAAAATTTGTACCTTTTTTGACCCTCTTTAAGTTTCAAAACTTAATCAAATTTTTCAAATTTCTATTTTAAAAGTAGATTAAATGTTTTCCAAGGTCTGTTTAATCAGTCAACAGTTGAATTCTCATATGGTCCTTCTCTACTTTTTAAATATTTATTTATTTAGCAGATCTAGGTCAGTTGGTATACTTAGAACAGGTAAATCTTATTGAATGAATAATATCTTACACCATTTCCGAAAATATTTAATTTAAAAAAAATTTCAGTTATTTTTTTCTGTTATGCATTGTCCAATCCAACGGCTATTCGACCACAGACAGATACTCTTTAAATTTGATTTAAGGAAACAAGTAAATTTTATTTCAATGTGCAATAATAATTTTTAAAAGTGTTTAATTTGTGCAAAGAAGAATACTGCGGGATATGGTGTTAAAAGAATGAATTAGTTTTTATTTATATATACAATGTATAATTTATAAACAACTGGGTAAATAATTTGACAGAGTTTATACAATTTCATCAAAATTTAACCCAATTTAAAACGATATTTACAAACCTAAACTGTGGCATGTTTCCGCTGTGTTTTCCCCAACACAGAACAATTTAAATTTGAAAAATTGCGCTCTATCCATTGACCCAAGGTTATGTTAGATTGGTTAGTTATATACATACATACGTACACACATAATTGATCATTACCACCCTTCAGTCAGGATTATGATCTAGCTTCTCACATCATTTATGTAGAGTGCGCTAGTTTTATAGATGAGTGGCGGGACCTACAGTTTAAAGTCGACTCCGAACGAAAGATTTTTTTGAGAAACTTTTCATGGCAATTTTTATTCACACTAAGAGATTTTGCCAGAAATCTGCTGAGAGGAAGTCGCCGAAGAAATATATTTTTCCATACTACGTTTTGTTGGAGATGTCTGACGTCGGGTTTGAACCGTAACCTCACTTCTAATAAGCCAACACACTACCTACTAGACTACGATAACTTCACTTCGTACACTTACTGTAAATATTATATTTAATTAAGGTCGTACACAAGCCAAAACAGTAAAATAGATTAGAGTTTAATGTATTCAGATCTTCTTTGGAAGCAGAAGAAAAAGAGTGTCTGTCAGGCGTAGACAAAAATATTTGCGATATTATTTAATTTAACAGTTCCGATTGTATTTTAATGTACAGTGGTGGCCGCGAATTTAAGGCACGACATATGACTAACTTAGTTGTGATAATATTTACAATCCTGTAATATCAAAATTGATATTCTTTATTCTTCTATGTACTCTGTAATATTAAGAAAAAGTACCATTATTTTATTTTGTTTCTTTTTACATTTTGTTGCTTTTTGATCATATTATTGTAAAAACGTTTATTTGAAATTGGCCACGAATTTAAGACATTTCAGAAATATCTGGTTTTTAAGTGACTTTTTGGTGTTTTTTGAAGCTAAACGTTGAGCAACGAATGTTTTATGTTATTTTATGTTGGAATACATAGAAATATTTAATTATAAATGGTCAGAGGTACCGGGAATACCGATGCCGAGCGAAAACTGATCCAACAACTAAAATTTGATGGAAAAATAATAATGGAGATATCCAAGCTGCTTAAATGTTCTAGATGCAAGATTTACAACGTGCTGGAACAAATCAAGCAACATGGTCCCACCAAAAATGTCAAACAACAACCTAGAGCCCGAAAAACCACACCCTAAAGTAGCTGCTATTAATCCTTTCACGAGCTCAAGTAAAATAAAAAATAATATTGTACTGGATTTTGGAATCGATATTTCGTCTAGGGCAATAAGATGTTTAAATGAAAAAAAACTTGCGTGGGTGTATTGCACAACGTAAACTACTTGTGTCAAAAAAATATCAAATCCCGACTAGCATTTTGTCTTGATCTATATAATATGTAAATAAAAATCCTTAACCAAATATACATAGGTAGCAAAATATTATTAATTTTTCTTCCTAATATTACTAAAATCTTAAGAAAAATATCATGGACCTAAAATATTTTTGATAAGATGTAAAAATTATCACAAATGTAGAAGTAAAATGTCGTGTCTTAAATTCGTGGCCACCACTGTATTCTTGGGTAGACTTATCTACAATCCTATCTCTGAATACTGCTGGACGTATACATGAGCGCATAAGACTATATTGTGAAATGATCGCTACCTTGACTAGCAGGGAAAGGAAGGTACACAGACTACACAGAAATAAAACCGATATTATTTTTCTAAAAAGAATCTCATACTTGAGTGGCATTTTCAGTTATCTCAGAGGTATAGTGGGTGTGTTCTTAACTAGCTATGGATTACAAACATAATGGTGACAATGGGTATTTTGGCCTCAAAACTCTATTAACATCGATAAGTATAATCTGAAATATTTTTTACATCTTAAAAATAAAGTTTTATTGACATTCTAATATTTAGTAAATTGAGCACCTAAGCATGCAAGAGTAGTGGTTACTAGTTTAGAATAAAAAATAAATTTTTAACATAATAAATAAAAATTAACATTTTTAAACTCCCCTTTTATTACGATCTTTTTAAAAACATTTTAATTCATAAGATGTTACTGACCGTGGTTAAGGCAATATTATTTATATTGTTATATTGTTTTTAAATTATTAAATTGTATTTTATTACATATTATTTTTGTGCTTAAAATAAATTGTTTTTTACGATATTTATTACAATGTTATTGTAAAAAATTTATTTTTTTTTTATTGGTAAAGAATTTTTTTGTGAATAAAAATTTTGTTATTTTATAAAAAATAATTTGAAAAAACAATAAAGAAATTACACATCTGATCAGTATTTCTTCCGTAATTGTATTAAATAAGTAACTCAATTAATGAATTTCGATTTTACGACAAATTTTAAATTATTAATTTAAAAAAAAAATAAAAAATTAATAAATTTTAAACACGCTTTAGAAAGTCACCGTTTTGTTAACGCATCTTCTGTGTTGATAAGATTATTTAAAAGGAACAACATCTCGATAAAAGTGTATTGACTGCGTAAACATAAAAAAGTCAGCTTTATGTTGAACTAAAAACAACAAATAAATAAATCATGGCTGAAAAAAATTCTTTAGGTGCGTCGCAGAAAAAAATGTCTACTAAAGCTTACAAATCACATCCAATGAATGTATCTATTAAGTTTTGCTTTTCTCTATCTCTTTTTTATTTAGTGGTTGGCTATCTTACATAATCCCCTAATATTATTGTTAGCGTCGGATACTTAATGACTAAAATCACGTCCACTTATAACACTTAACTCTACAGAATTCGAATACACTTTTGCTTCGCAGAGTGGTAAGCCTGTATTCTTTTTATTCAATGATACCAAATGATAAATCTTACTTGTATTGTCGTTCTCCCTTAGTTTATATTACAAATATGACCTTGAGGATTTTTGTAGCTGTTCGCGTACCACATTCTCTACAATAGAATCATCACTTCCATTTCATCAACCCTAGGATTTGGTCCTCTATTCTTCAAGTTATGGGCAATTGATCACGACATTTTTCATAATTTCTATGATGTCGTGCGATATCTTAGACACAGATAGGACAGATAGGTAAGACGTGAAGTCGCCGTAGTCTAGTAGGTAGTGTATTGGCTTATTAGACATGAGGAAACGGTTTAAACCCAAGGTCCGACAACTCCAACAAAACGAAATATGAAAAAAGTATTTCTTCGGCGACTTCGTCTTATCAGATTTCTGGCAAAAACTCTAAGAGTAAATAAAATTGTCATGTTAAGTTCGGAATCGACTTTAAACTGTAGGTCCCGCCACTAATGTATACAAATAACACACACAACATAAGTGGTGTGAGAAGCTATATCGTAAACCTGACTAAAGGGTTGTAATGACCAATTATGTATGTATGTTATGTAGAGTTCTCTGCTGTAGATAGGTTAGATAAGGTACGATAAGTAAGAGATTTTAAAAGGAGACGTTGATGCTTGTCCTTCGTATTGTGCTCGTTTATGGTGTCTCTAGGGCGTTTTAGCGGGCTTGCAGAATTAATAATTTGGGCAGGAACTTAAGCTTCTTAATTTTTAAAATTCGAAAACCTTAATAAAAATTTTTCACCTTTACCAGGTTTTGAAATACAACAACACGCCACCATACGACCATACATAAGACAATAGTAGTTCCCGAACTGAATATTATTACTATATTCATGTATATGTACATATATTATATGCACATATAAATAGTGATTTATAAAACCACCCTCGTTAAAAGCAATATATAACCGCAGGTATAAAAATTAGGAAATTCCAAAATTTGTTTATTTTTCACATGCGGAAAAATTTAGATTTTGAAATTCTTAGAAAAATAAAAAAATATCTACAAATTCCAAATAATTTATTTGAAAGTAAATTTCGTAACAAATTAAACAAATAATAACAATAAAATAAAATTAGAAATACAACACAAGAGAATATATATAAAATAGTATAGATTTGATAATTTAATTTGATACACTCGGTATTAAAGTTTGTCAAAACAACCTTGCCATTCAGAAAGTCAATGTACTTAATACACAAGAAACTTATTTTAATTACCATAAAGGGTGATTCATTAATAGTTTGTTATTTAAAAGAAAATTCGTAATAATAAAATATACTGCTCTGCTATGTGCTACAAATTCTAAGAAGATTTATAAACGTCTTCATACGTAATTACAGTATTAACAATTTTAATTACATATTTTATTTTACTGAAAGCAGAATAGCAATAATAAAATGTACATAAATATTTATAAATAAATAATTTGATTGATTTATTATTTATTCCTAAGAATATCTACTAATTTCAAATTGAAATTTGTTCTAAACATCTGCCTAATACTTTGTCACAAAGATTTGAAATTAAATTCAATTTCATTTGTTGTACAGAATAATATGATTATTTAATAAACTTTTGAAATTCCCAACTGCATCGCAAAATTTGCGGCAAAAATCCAACTTCTGTAATTTAAGCTGAAATTTTATTTACGTATTTGATTACACCGAAACACAAAATAGGATTTAGACTAACGTACATAATGGGTTCTCTAACAAAAATGAATCACAAACGATTTTATTAAATCAATTCTGTGTCATTCTAATCGACATTCATCATTCAGTGTAAAACTTCTGAGCTTTCCAAGCAAAATAAATATAAATCCAATTGTATTTAGCAGGCCTCTAGGGAATTTAAATCTAAGCCATTAATAGAGCCATCCAGAGATCGAAACAAAAGATAAACTGAAGGTGGAAAATCTGTACTTTATAGTGAGTGCAATAATTAACTTCTCAACCCAACTTTTCCAAATTCTGCTGTTCACTATACATGTATAGTCTGGTGTTAACACGATGGAACACAACGTCTTAATCATTCCTGGTCGTTTTATTTAAATTGTATGTATGTCTTGAGGCAACAATAAAGATCTTAGACAATCCTTTGACCAAATGAATGAAGCTTAGAATTAACAATTCTGTTCCAATCACACAAGACTCAGAGCATTACCTTTCTTTTAGTATAAATTCCAATTCGGCTTTACCATCACCCACAAAGTTCCATCTTGTTTCGTTCGTGATCTGTTTCTTACATTATTGTTTGGCACAAGCCAGTTTTGCTTCAGAAATAATTCGATTACGTTTCACTGAATCCGAAGTAGAAATTTGATCCATTAGTGGTTGGTAACTGCTTGGTGATAAATGTCTAGTTCACTATCAACGGCCACGTTATTTTGACACATTTGCTTACAATAAAGCAAAAACAAGGCCATGAAGGCGATTCAATAAAGTATTTACCGCTATAAAGTTAAGGATTACTGTAACCGTAGTCTAGTAAGTAGTGTGTTGGCTTATTAGACTTCGGTTCACACCCCAGGTCAGAGATCTCCAACAAAACGAAATATGATAAAATATTTCTTCGGCGACTCCTCTCAGCAGAATTCTAGCAAAAACTTTGAGAATGAATAAAATTCCCAGGAAAAGTTTATCAAAAATCTATATAATGAAAAAAAATCTATATAATGACCAATTATGTATGTATGTTATGTACTATTGTAACCACCATTTAAGAGACATGGTCACGGTTAAGTGATAAAGCCAAGGAAGAAAGAAAAGTGTTGTTTTACGTAAATTTTTAAAACTAGTGAGGCTTACTCTTACTCTGACTCTGAGATGACTTGAAAGATCTTTTGTATCCTATTCTAGTCACAAATAGTTGGCCACCTAATCACCTCAACAGCATTACAGCTTCATACAACAAAAAGTTAGTTTTTTAGGTAAGAAAACTAAACAGAGAACAGAAAAATTATACAAAATTGGGAGTGCAAAAAAGTGCTCTAAAAAGGCCACCCTATATAATAACGTTAATAAAGAATCAATATTTTTAATAAAATAATTTCTGAAGCTACTGACCGGTATTAACACATGTTAATAATGTTGATTTAATTACTTCATAAACTTCAGAATACACAACAGATTACGACAGCTATTTGCGCAAACGTTACTTCACCACCATCAAACCATCACAATGACTTTCTTTCGAAGCGTAAAAAAATATAAGAATTTAAATGTCAATTTCGCAAATGTGTTAATGAAAAATAAAAAAAAAATAAAAATAATACGAAACGAAACCTGTTAGTGTAGAAAAATTTTAAATTTGAAGATTTGTTCTAATCTATAATTAATATATTTTGAGTAGTTAATTAAATAATAATGATTGGATGGTTATTTTAAATAAACAACGCCATCATCAAAATAAAAACAACGCCTGTCTCCGACCAGACCAGACAACTCCACAACGCCACCACATCGTATCGAATCGACGAATCGATTCATAAATGAGACCAGATTATTATTGAAAATGAAATTAAACTCAATTGCCTGGTCGAATATCATGAAGATGTTATACTCAGTTACGTTTCGTTTGTTAAGAAAGAAACATATGTACGTTACTACTTTAGATAATTTAAAATAAAATCAAATAAAATACAAATACAAAAAAAGAAATCAAATAAAAAGTAATTTAAAAATAAAATTAAGTTTAAAAAAATATCATTAATAAATAGGTTTAAATAAATACATATAAAAAGAAAAGATTACAAATTAAGTTGTTATAACCATTTGTTGTTGTTGTAATAAAGTAAATAAAAGATGCGTGCGTAATTATTTTTAATGAAAGTAAAATTTGTGACAATAAAAAAAATAAACAAAAACCAAAATATTACAAAACAGACGCAAACAAATCAATTAAAAAAGGAACAACAAAATTGTTTTCAAATAAAATAATAAAATGTAAGTGTAAAATTGCATTAAAAAAATATGTAATTATGATATTTTTAAAAATATTATTTCTTGAATTGGTTTAATATTCCTTTAACAATTTAAATTTAAAGTCGTCTAACTTCATCTCGCATTTTAAATATCAAGATTTGTATAAAATTTTAATCAATAATGTTAATGTCCAGTTTTAATTTAAATTTCTGGTTCTAAATTCCCTCCAACCATTATTATATATTCTCTTGTTGTTTTTTTTTATCAAAAATTCTTCAAAAAAACAAAACAAAATTTCGTCATATTTGTAAACAGGAATTTTTAGTTTTTTTGAAACGTTCGCAATGTCAATGCGAAGGTCGAAAAAAATTAAGGCAAAATCATTGACATTATAAAAGGGAAATATTTCTCTTCTCATGGAATTTAATACAGGGTCTTGGTGAGAACTTGTTTGAACTTTTAATTCTATTGGAATAAGAGGGCGTGTAAATAACTCCATGATATTTGAAAATGTCCGCCTCTTAACTAGCAGAGGAAGATTATTCCTATCAACAGACATTGGTCAGTAGACTTCTTTAAAATTTTTAACAATCTGGCTCAGTCAGTTCTAGTTTAACTGCGTGATTTGAGGAGAAAATGTAGAAAAAATTAATTTTTTTTCCTCGTTAAGCATGCTTAAGTGGACAAAAATTTATTAACGAAACTTATATAATAATATGGAGATGATTTGTAGAACCCCCAGCATCTTATTCACACTAATACAATACCTATATGCTTCCATAGGCCATTGGGAGAATGGGAGAAAGTTTACGCAATCAAAATTTTTTAAAATTGAAAATCTCAAACCGTTTTTTTTTTTCATTACATTTCTCCAGGCAATTCGATACACGCCTCTGGCTATTAAGAATTATTTTAACATGTATAGTACACTCGTGTAGCTGTCAATCATATGGTGGTTATATGCCAACGGGTAGTTTCATAGCTGAAACTTATCTAAGGCCAACATACGCACGACCACCAACCACAAACAGTCGATATAAGCAACTTATATCGATATATGAAGGCCACAATTTAGAATTCGGCTTTCCCAGCGAGGCCATACGCAGAAAGGCTTTAGATAGCGGTGAATATGATCCGGACAATCCCATACCCATTGATGTGGATGTATACTATAAAGGTGAGTATAAAAAAACTAACTAACTCTTCAAATTATTAGTCTTTGTACAATATTATATAAAAAAATAAATTTTAATAAATAATTTTAGATCCTCGCTCAGAGCCGTTAGTGTTTATAACAATACCGAGATTTGGCAGTGGTGTACCATATTCTTTGGCCACATTAACAAATGTTAAAAAACCCAATGGCTCGGAGTTCCAACCCTACCCCGACTATTCCTGGCACAGTTCGCATGGTCGTGATTGTGACGGTTTGACATCAATTTATCGCATACAGGTAAGTTGGTACCATTTTGTAAGGAAATTTCAATCTTAATTATTATTTTTTTTGTAGATAGACCCCTGTGGTAGAATGTGGATTTTGGATAGTGGTGAAATTGAATTTGAACAATTTTGCCCACCCCAAGTGGTCGTCATAGATCTCGCAACCAAAACCCTGGTACATCGTTATCGTTTACCCAAAAAAGTCTACCGAACTGGTGTAAGTCGATTTGTTACACCTCTGGTGGATATCGAGGATCCACCACCGTTTGGCACTTGTTCCAAAGCCTTTGTTTACATGGCTGATGCAACAGGTACTTCCTTAATAGTATACGATGTGGTCAATGAAGAGTCATGGCGTATTGAAAATAAGTACACTTTTCCGGATCCCGATTTTAGTACACACACTATAGATGGTGAAAGTTTTGAACTCTTGGACGGTGTATTTGGCTTAACAGTTACGCCCAGAGAGTTAGGCATTAGACGTCAGCTATATTTTCATGCATTGTCCAATGAGGCCCAAGTAGCTGTGCCCCTAGATGTGGTTAATAATTCCACAAACTGGGGTTTCGGTTTAGGTTCTTCGCTACACGAATTTACTCTGTTGGGCAAGAGAGGCGTGCAATGTGCCGCCTCTGCTATGACGCCCCAGGGTTGGCTTTTGTGCGGTCATTTGAATCCCATTGCTTTAGTGGGCTGGAATATACGCACTCCTTACACCCAACGCAATCGACAAGTGTTGGCTGAAAACCCCGATACTTTACAGTTCATAAGCGGACTAAAAGTCATACGCAATCCATACGGTAAGGAAGAGGTCTGGATGTTATCAAATCGTTTGCAAAAGGCTTTTACAGGCACCACCAACTACCAAGAAATTAATTATCGCATACAAAAATGTGGCGTCGATGAACTGATGGCAGGAAGACCATGCCGTGCCTAGAAGCATCACAATAAAACTAAAACTAAAAGGAAAACCCTGCAGGAATCTACAACCAGTACAAACAGAATAAAGAAATAAAAATAAAACACAATATAAATCCCATTTTATTGTATCGATTAAAAAGAAAAACTAAAAAATAAATAAAAATTTTGTTAATTTTTCATTGAGAACTAAAAAAAAAGACTCTATTGCCCGTATCCGGCTAAAAGGAATTTATGGTCCCCTACTATAAACATTTATATTTTTATGGTACAAGAGAAGAAGAAAGAGAGACATTCAGATAATTTTATGGTTATTAAAATTAACGTTATATTTCACGGAGTCAGAGTCAAGTGTTTCCCATTATTTTTCACTTATTTTCTGTCAGTTTATTATGTCGTGTAGTAAAAGAAAATTGTGTGTAAAGAATTCTGTCTACTCCTTCTACAACGTCTACTTCATACGGTAGGTAATTTTGAAAAATTTACTTCTGCTTATACCCTTCCTTCTCTCAAATAAAAATAAGACAAAACCTTTCTCATCTTTTGACATTCGTAATAACTCTTAGCCACACTGCTATGTACCAAACAGACGCGGCTAATATCAGCCTATAGAAAATTTTTCGTTTTATTTTTTCGTTTTATGATTAATAACTTGTATGGGTGTTTCCATGAACGTTCAAGCCTTTTAAAATTTGATTAAAGAATGCCATACAGTTCTGTCGAATTCCAGTTATCAGTTAAATGGTTACCTCAGACATTGTTGCATGTTAAATATGACTGATTAAATATGCCGGAACTCCAAAACGGTGAAAGGAGGACCATATCTGATGGTGGAATATATCGAATATTTTGGAGAAATCGAAAACGACAGATATAATTGAAATTCACCACTCCATAGGTTACACAACTGCAACCATTAATTGTCTTCCCGACTAAGCTACATATATACGCTCTGACATCGAATTTTTTCGATCAAGGATTGTCAACCCACCAATACCTCTGTCTACCAGACATTTTTTTTCCAAGTTAGGAGCCAGCCAAGCTATTACAACAACGTCAATACGTAGACAATTAAGGTAAACGGTCCAGCAGCAACATGGTTTGGATTTGAAGATGAGCGCTTTGGCAGCAATATGTCTCCGATTCAACATTCAAGGGCGATGATCATAGTGAAGTGTGAGCCTTAGTAGTCTGCTAAAATTATTTAATGAATCTTAAAATTCTGTACCATAGCAAGAGATATAAGGCCTCGCTGAGAGTTAATATAACACTGATAATTATTAGTGTAACACATCACTGAGTTTTGGACGACGAAAGGCTATCTCATGGGACCTTACTTTGGGAGATCTTACTTTGGGAGATTGTGATTGAAGATAGAGAAAACGTTCACCATTATGTATAAATTATTATCGTAAATCTATATCCAATATCTATAAGTCCCGCTCCACTTTCTCCTTTCTTCGACATATTTTCCATGTTCTGACTCAATGCAAGACATGAGCATGATTTATTCTCAGTGTGTGGGACGTATATATACAAAAGAAAACAAGTAAGTTAAGATTCCATAAATCAGCCTCAACAACATCAACTTTAAAATTTATTAAAAAAAAAGTATTGAAACACCCATATTAATTTCGAAATAAAAGCGAAGAAATAAAACATCGAGCCGGCATCAATAAAAAGGAATCAAATGTTCATAGCAATAGTAACAACAAATATGTTTATATCGATCTTGAAAAGAACAACAACAATAAAAAACCAAACAACTGCTGCTAAAAAGACAACAAATAGTAATAATAACAATAACAATAATACTCGTACATAAAATATACAATTGTACACTTGTATACGAGGTGTATGAGTCGAACGTAAGCTATTCAAACATTGGATTTTGGAGTTAAGGAATGGATGGACACATTCCTATTGAGTATGGTACAAACGTTGTATATCATAATGGACAACTGATACAACAACTACCAGACAAACTAAATGCATACAAAACTAATGCCACTGATAAGTAAAAACAACAATAAAAAATATAATAAGAAAACAGTTGAGAAGGAGGTGGAAGAAAGAAACTCTCTCACACTTGGAATATACAATAAAAACAACAACAATGGCAGTAATACGAAACAACAGATAAATCCCTCAACATTTAAAATAAATGGGCTTTTAATAGATGCTGTAAAGGAAGTTCTTTCTAATTTCAGCATTCTTTTATGGCAAGAATGTTATCATATTGGGCGTATTGAAATCTAAATCTATATGCTAACGGTGGGGAAATTACTTAACCTCACCAGAGCCTCTCAGTGATTTTAATTAAAGAACCTTGTCTTTAAATATTTGGCGCCTATCAAAATTATATTGCAGAACGACTGTATTAGGTTAGATAGGTTAGAGGACGTGCACTTGTCAATTAATACAAGTACAGTAACCGGAGGTCGAATCGACCCATTGTACACAACTGTATTAAGTTGTGAACATTAAGAAAAGTTGCTCTAACGTTTGGTTAAAACGCTTATTATTTACTCAATTTTGCTTCTCATAATTAAATAAAATGAAATAAATTATAAATCAGTTATTAGAACCCTATTGAATAAACATAATATTAAAAATGAGTTCCATTAGTGTTATTTATCTATATGACGTCACTAAATTAATATATACAACGTTAAAAGAGAGGGAAAAAGAGAGAAAATTAATTACTCAATCCTCAAGAAATTAATGGCCAAAAACATTAACAAACGTAAAAGCCTGTTTTTAACGACATCATTGTGTTTTTGACAAGAAGAGAAGAAACTTGAAATGGTCCCAAGATAAACAGCCGAAGATAAAGGGCATAAATAGTCAATTAGAACTTGTTAGCGCCTAAATACACACGATCAACTACACCGATATACTGATATTCGACTGCTATTCAGAAGGTACACAAGTGCACACAATAAAGCCGCCTAAAATTTCTCAAGAATTCTTAAGAAAACGTACATATGTACGACTCACCGACTGACTGACTGCCTGGCTGATTGAATGTGTTTGACTACAACAGTAGAGAAATTAAAGGGTTTGTTTAGATTAGAAGTGAATGATTGGACTTGTAGCTATACAAACAGACAGACACACAGAAACAGACACACACAGACTGTTAGTCAGTCAATTAAAGCAAAGAAGGTAGACAATAAAGGGATTTCCTTTTTGCCAAGTCTCACGATGCTTAAGATGTTGCATGTTCTAAAGACTCAGTTGGTTAGCATAAGTGGTTGGAGTTTGATGCGGTTTTGCTAAGAGAAGAAACTCAGGTACAAACTTACCTGTTAATTCAGTTGGCCTTTGTTAAAGGTGTGGTAAAGACGTGTTTCGCATTCGATTTTTCTCCTTTAAGTTTCTTTTTTAATTTTCAAATAAATCATCATGTTCGGGGTGGAATTGTTTACGTTTTTAATTGTAATCCTTTGGCTCGCGCTCTTCCAATGTCATGGAGCTGTATTACGTCAGCGACAATTTTATACACTGCACAAGTGGTCTCACAGTCTCAACATGACATTTCCAACTGAAATCGATAAGAAATTCGCTGTGAATAATGGTTTTTATGATATAAATCGTATACAATTACCTGTGGATATTGATGTGGAATACAGAGGTAAATATGCGTAAAAAAAGCTGAAGTGCGTCATCGTCTTGATTTCAGGGATTTGCAATTTTTTTTTTTTTGTTTTTTACTGGAATTCATAAAAATAAAATTTATTTTTAAGAGAAAATTTAATACAAATAATATTGAAATTAAATTAGATCTAAAATTTATTCAAAAAGTTTTAGAATTGTTCAAATATTTCGAATTTAATAAGTCAAGTGGGCAGCTTAAATCGCAAAATAGTATGGACATCCCCTATTCTAAAACACGTTTACATAATATTTTTAATAGTTTATTGTCACATTTCGTTTATGAAATGCGAATTACCTGAGCTTTAAAAGTCTGAGTTTCATTTGTTAACAAATTTATTTTCAAAATTAATCCCAATACTGATGTCAAAAGTAAAAAATGATTAGGCTCCAATTTAATTAAATTCTCATAAAGTGAACTGTCTAACGTTGAGGGGATGGCAAGGATGCCTATTACGAGTAATATTTTAGTTCTCAACACTCAAGGTCAATAAAATGGGACCTGAGCGAAAATAAATCTCTCTTTTCTCTGCGTTACTACAACTTGCACAAAAGTTCTTATGTCCAACCTATTTATGTTAATCCATTAACATTACACAATGACTTTTAATTAGTCAAACCACCATACGTTTTTCTAAATCCTGGTTAAGACATATATGTAAAAGTATTGTAGAACCTAAATGTGCACTTACATCACATAAAGGAATTACCGGATAACCCTGATCCCTTTTCCAAAAAGCGCCAAGGACCCTAGAGAGCATAAAAGACCATACATATGTCGGTATATGATATGCAGATGATGTCATTTAACAAGAAAGCTTAGAAAAGCGAATCGTTAATCGCCAAGTTCTAAGGAGAGTAATAATGAGGCCATTTCAATATTATTTGGATATAATCGTATTGTGTGTAATTAAATATCTCACGCGTGACTGTAAGGTATTGCGTTCTCATATTTATCTCTATCTCGTTACACTCTGTTATTTATGAGAACCATGTTGGTGACTCCTGGGCTTGTGTAAAATTTATATTTCTAGGGCCGTTGTTGTATTGTCTGTTGGAAATTTATGTCTTTCTGAACTGAATGTCGAACAAGAATTTTCTTAGATCGTCAATTACAGTTCCAGAAATTAAATATGTTTTCCAATATTCCCAGGAATCGTTTTGGAAAATCTAATTCCGGTTCCTGGATAGTTTGGATTTTCGGAAATTTACTGAAATCAAGCAAAACATGATTGAGGGAAAACATCACTGCCTACGATAATCATATGCAGGGTTTTGAGTTCTTTATGATTTACACATAATGTTTCAGGTGACTTAAGTTGATACCAAAACTTGCCAAATATGGCATGGAACTAGTTGATGAAATATACGTATCCCAAGTAGAGGCTTGTCTATAGAAGCTATTGATGGGAGAAAGTGGAAGAAGATACTGTTTTGTGATATGATTCATTTTAAAATTTGATAGATATGCGACACAGTTGAATGTATAGATGAAAGAGATATATGATTTAAAATTCTGCTACAGATCTCTCATAACTTTGAAAATTATATCGTCTACACCTTTAGATGCATTACTACTTAGCTTTCTAACTAAAATCTATTTTTCTTTCAGACAATAACATCCCTCGAATATTTCTTACTGTACCACGTTTAAACTTTGGTGTACCCTACTCTTTGGCCACAATAATACCAGAAGATCATAAGGTCACCGATAACCCCAGAATAACAGCGTATCCCAGCTATGAATGGCACCAAGGTCATGGCTTAAATTGTTCAATAATAACATCGGCATTAAGGACTTACGTAAATTAAAACACATATACATAATTGCTTACATTGTTTTTACTATTTAATCTTTGATCCAACAGATCGATGACTGTCACCGCTTATGGGTTATGGACTCTGGCCAAATAAGTTCTATGCAATGGTGTAATCCACAACTTTTAGTTTTTGATTTAAAAACGAATGAATTAATGCATAGCTATCGTTTGCCTAGTAATAATTATAAAGCCGGTTTATCGGTTTACACTGATATGATAGCCGACGTGAAGTCTCCTGAGGAATGTCATGACACTAAAGTTTATATAACCGATGCCTGGGGTCATGGTTTGATTGTCTACAATATGCTGCAAAATAAATCCTGGCGCATAGAGCATGATTTAATGAAACCGGACAGAAGATTTAAGAGTAATGCTCAAGATGGCATATTTACCGTTAGTTTAAGCCCAAAAACTAATACGTTAAAAGGTATGTACATATATGTGCATATAAGCAATGAACTTAGTTTAAAAATTCAATTTTTTTTCGATTTCAGAACGTTATTTATACTTCCATGCCTTAAATAGTTTTAATGAAATACGCATTCCTTTGAAACACGTAAACAATGAGTCCCTGTGGTATTATCCTAAAGGTTATAAGCTACATGATCAGTATTTTACCGTATTAGGCTCTAGAGGTCTCCAATGTGAATCCGAAATTATGGACAATAATGGTAATCTCTACTGCAGTCTTATTAGTTCAGGAGCTTTAATACGCTGGCAAGAGGGTAAAAACTATACCACAGATGATTTAAATGTAGTGGCCTATGGGCCACAACAATGGCGTTTTGTTACGGGTCTTAAGCTAAGCTATAATAGCCAGAAGGAACAAGAGTTGTGGGCTTTAAGCTCAGAGCCCAGGGTAAGTGAGAATTGGTTTTCTGTCTGCATCCTACAAATATTTTTAAATTCTCGATACTTTTCAGTTATTTGTGGGCAATAATATTCTCCAGCATGCCATCAAGTACCAGATAATGGGTTGCCGTATACGGAATTTATTACGTTCGGAAAGTTGTACGATTGATTTTAAAGGCACAATTTAGTATTTAAATCATAGACAGTTTAATAATAGAAAATAATTGTAAATAATAAAAGAGATTTAGTTTAAGAAAAAAAAACTGAACTTGTGTACAGGATGGATATCAAAAAAGGCAATTCCACTCTAGCGCCATCCCCGTATATTTTCTAATAATTTAGTCGATCCAGTTCAATTTGCTTCGTTTTTATGTTATGGGTTCGGTTAGTAAAGTCCCAGAGATCCATGTTGCTGATGTTATTTGGGCAGAATATTTTGCACATGATTTTGAGACGCTTGTTGATGATTACCTATAGTTTTCGGGTAATTGTTTTCGCAATTTCGCAAGTCCGTTCCTCTAGACATTTGTATAGTAGGTTTCACCATACTGAAGTCGTCATTCTGCACCTCTCGCTTAATCGAGTGTGTTAATTCCGTCTGTTCTTGAACTATCTTGCCTTGACAATCAAAACAATCTAAGTACTCGACTGGTTGACCATGTAGTATAATGAAATAGGCGGTAACGTTATCACTTCTCATGGGTTTTGTTTTCTGTGTATCCATCTCAAGACAAGCATTCCGTGTTAATCTTTTAAAGTCTACTGATTTCGCTTGCATATTGGAGACTTCTTCGGCAACTGTGGAGATGAAGAAGAGGGAGAAACTAATTATTTCTTCTTTGGTAGAGGACCAGCTTTACGTCGTAGAGGAAGGTAACTTCTGGGCTTGACCTTTGCAGATGATCTCACTATATCTATAAACGCTATGAGTCTAAATGGCTCCATCACTTGGTCCGAATGGTTCCGGATGGTTATATTGTACCTTTTTTATTCTTTTAGTACTACATTACTGCATATTTTAAAAACGTCTTTATTATAAATAGTATATGGCGATTAACATATTTTTAAGTTTAAATTTAACGGTCTCATTGAAAAATCATTCCGTTACCAACTATATTTTAGTCCATGCATTTCAGTTATCTAACAGTTGGTAGCACTGAATTTGTTATTTTGTAAACAGCTGTACTTGTGTTGACACATCGCTACTAGCAAAAATAAAACATTTTGTGTTCAAAGCATTTTCATTTATAAAAAATATACAATCCCTTAATTAAATTTCATTATTTAAATTACAAATATAAAACAAAATGACAAATCTACAAAAATGGCTGATGTATTTAATGCTGTTTATAGTGCCGTACTTTGCAATTTTATTTGCCACCATTAAAACGCCGGGCCTGGAAAGTTTACTATTCCCCTTGCAATTGTTGCCTTATATTTTAGTGATAACGTTTGGTGTATGTAGCAATCAATAGAATTTTAATTAAAACTATAATTTAACAATTAATATTCTCCATTTTAGTTATATGCTGCCGGTACAGTTTTATATCGCACCTTTACATTCAACGATTGTCCTTTAGCTGCCAAGGAATTGCAAGAACAAATACAAGAAGCCCGCAAAGATTTAATTTCAAAAGGTTTTAAATTTCGTGATTAGTTAGGAAATGAGTTTAACAACAAATTTTTATTTAATAATTCTATGTAAATAGTTAAGAAAAAAATGCTAATTTTCCAACATAATGAATAACAATGACTTTCTAAAAGTGGTTTATTGAACTTTTACTTTACTTACATACATATGTACGTGCATACGTATTGCATGTTGGGATCATTAAAAATTAATTTTTATTTAAAAGCGGTAATAATAACATATTAAATTGTGCTTAAATGAGTTACCATTAATTGGGTTTTTTGTAAAATACAGCCATAGAAAATATTCTACTGGTGGAAGCCTCAACGAAAGTGTATAAATTCGGCTATAAAAGTTTGAAAATTAGTTTTCCACTCCTCAAATTTTTGAAATGAGGTTTTAAATGGTCAATAAAGCAAAGTAATAAAGTCTGCACTAAAAATTCACTTCAAATATGAATTCTTTAAGTGAAAACCATATCTCTTTGGCTGAATCCAATCGAAGGTTGTAGTTAGGAGTGGCTTTTAGATCAGAATACTGGAAAAGAACATCAATGGTAAGCTTCACGATGTATTAATAAAGATCAGGAAAATTTCATACTAAATTTATCTTAATAAGACAACGATATGCAATTCTTTAATTGAGACGGTAAGATATTCGAAGTTTATGATAATATAAATAAAGAAAAACAACATCATTAAACACATTCGGTTATGATCAGGCCACCTGACATCACTGTAAATGCGTTTAGAGCTTTCGGAACTTTCTACTTTTGAATTCATCTTGTATCCCGAACCTGGAATCAAATGTTTACTGACTGTTTGCAAATAATATTGCTGGCGAACAATTCTTCTTAATAAAGACTTATGAGCTTGAGACAGGAGTATGTATATGTATATGCCTGGCGCTTGGGTTGACTTTTATAAGGTGTTAGGCCACAACTATGAGTTTAATTGTCTGGCCTTGTTCCAGAATGTTCTTGTCTTAAAAACAGTAAATTGTATAAAGTCAAGGTGGAATCATTAAACAAGCTATTTAGAGGAATTCGAAAAACGCAAAATATAAAATTAACCAATTACAATTCATTGAATAAGTACGGACCATCCCCTTAGTATAATATTTTGTCTCAGGTCCTCAAGGGCCGGACAGTAACAAGACGAATATGTAAGAATGTTTTCATTGATCTTGTTTACTTTCTCATCGTTAGTGTCTCATAAGGCTGAAGAGGTTAACAATGCAAAATCAATTTTCTTGAGAAGTTTGCTTTTTATAATCAACAGAAAAAGAGGTCCTGAGGTCCATACAACAAATTCTAAGAAAATAGAATAGAATAGAAAAGAATAGAATTTTCAACTTGAAAACAAATGGTGTTTATATCAGAAAAATTACTCAGTCCACAAAGTGTCCCAAAACTTAAGGAAGACAATATGAAATAGTTGACTGCTCTAATAACAATAGAATTTGCATCTCAAAGTTTAATCGTATCAAGTCAACAAATGGAGTTCAATAAAAGAGCTCTACTCAATAAAGGGAATGCAACAAACAAATTAGAGTTTGACCATATAAGCAGTGAGCAATCAAGTTTTGGCCCAGTTGCTACAAATGATAATAACCACCAACTACCTATATAGATACAAAGTGATTCTTATAATTGTAGAAAATTTATTTGTGATTAGAATTTTGTTTTGATTACTTATCGGATATGAGGATCAATTTAATTACTTTGATAAGTCAGTATAATCGTCAAATCATTTCGATAACAACAAATAATAACATCATGAAATCGTAAATATTTATGAAATTTTGTCTGGCGATAGAAAATAATATGAAATTATTCTTTATGATTATAATTGAAGTTTTATCAAGCACTTTGCTGGATAAAATATTTATTAATTAAAAACTACAATTAAATTCAATTAAAATTCTATTCCTTTTCAAATAGGAATTTCATTTAAATTTTATTTTTTTTTAGGTAAAATCCTAAAATCTGAGATCTTGTTCCAAAATTAAATTTACGAATTTTATGTTTCTTTTGGTTAATGTTTTGGGTTAAATAGTAATTTAATTTAAAATTATACACAGGTATAGTAGGTATATACAAATCCATCACGTCTTGTAAAGGGAATTAAACAACTTTAAACAGCAGCACATGTGAGTTGTTGTAACGGATATGTAAAGTATGGAGTTAGAAAATTAGAGTGAATGGATGGGTAGAATAAACCTGAGACGCAAAAATACTTAATTTAATTTTATAGATTGAAATGTATTCAAGGAGAAATACAAAATTTCTAAGAATTTTATATTTTATTAAAGTTTTCAAGGACATTTTAGTATTTATTAAGAAGTGCATTTGTTCTTTTGAATTTGAAGAAGAGAATTTTCAAAGATGATTTGTAATATAAAGAAATCTAATGTTTGTGCATAAAATAATAGCCTTCTATTTGGTATAGTTCGAATGTCATTTTAAAGTTAACGCCATGTCTCTTGACGAGAAATTAAGCCAATCGCAGATTAACTCAATGTAATTCTGCTACACAGACTGAAGCTAATGACAATTACATGACGCAAACTAAGAAATATAATTTTGAGAAATTCGAATCTACCAACCAGGAGCACAGAGTACCTGTCGATGGATAAAATTTCTTCTATTAAACAAAATAGGTCTATTCCGGATTACAGACGATTCAGTTGTTGACAGTATAGGATTAATATAGTATAATATTAATATAGTAATACCGCATAATACTGATACTCCTACCGCATAATACTCCTATAACTTAGGCTACCTTCCATAGTGTATCAATACAAAGTTTGTATGCAGTTCTACTACTGTATATAAACTATGTATATATGCAAAGTAACCAAACAATGCATCAACTATAAATCCGATGCCTGATTGCTATTTGACTGCGTTAAAAATACACATTGACGACGTTATGAAATAGAATACATTGTACAGCGGCATTATGAAACACGATACTTTGTTCAAACATAAAGCAAATAACATTTTGGAAGGCAGCCTTACTTTCCAGTATTTCAACACACTGCCTGAGTATGGAACAGCCCCTAAATGTTGGTCTAAGTTAAAAAAAGAAAAGAAGACCTCCTCTACATAAGCACGGTTTTAAAAACAAAGGCGTACGAAAACAACCGTATACAGTTTCCATTGCAAAAATCCCTGAATTAGGTTAAGGATTACTTCCTCATCTGCCCTATTCTTCAGATTTAGCCTCTTGTTTCTTAACCTGAAATTTTTTTATTAAATTTAACAAAGACTTACATACACTTTTACTCGCCGCTGTTATTATTTAATTAACAATTGTGCCAGTTGAGTAAAAATAATTTCTCTCATTCTTTTTATTTTTTAATTTTTCAGTGGTTTATGGGCAATGCTTCTAAATTCTTTACAGTAGCAACGAAAGAAGGGGGTATAAAAATATTACTCTCAATTAAAAACAAAAAAAAATGTTAAAAAAAAGAAACTCACAAACAAGTTTTTTTGTTTTGTTTTGTTTTCTTCCATATACGAACCCAACCCAAAAATTGAGTGGAGCTCAACAGCCCGAGCTATAGAGGCAGCAGATAAAAATCACATTTTTTAAATGCATACGGGGCTTTTTAGTTGGATGGCTTAAACATCAGCCAGTTGGTATTTTAAATTCAAAGTGATCGTTAGCAGTTGCGGAAGTTTAAAATCGAATCACGATCTAATACTGAAAGTCAAACAACAATTTGGAAAGGAAAAAAAGTTTGTTTTGATTTCCCACAATTGATATTCAAGACGACGGAATATTCTAAAAAAAAAAAAAAACAAAGTGAATCCTAAATAAACAACGAAAACAGCAATAACTAATAAGAATGGCTTTAAAAGTATTGGGATTATTAGTGGCTTTAATCGCATTAGCCAATGCTGTCAAGGTAAAATTTATTCGAATTGTATTTAAATTATTTAAAATTGAATTTATTTTGGTTTTGGTTAATTATTTTAACCAGTCTAATGGAAAATAACCACAATAGGAAATAAACATTTAAACGCTTACTGAATGTCTTTCATGTTTAAGGGTTAGATCTAACCACCCTACCGTAAATTTGTAATTTAAGTCTAAAAACGTATGTTGACCTGCTTTATTTAATGGTTGTATTGTTGTGAAATAGAAAAGCCTTACAAATATGGCTTAAATGAAATGAAAATGAAAAACATACATTTCTTATGAGGAAAAACTGTACGTTTTCTAAACTTTTTTCCTAAATGTTTGTTATTAAAACGAAAAACCGGTTTTCCATATTCGTTGTCATTGTAATTATTACATCAGAACACGGTTATTGCATCAATTTGTTACAAAAGAAGAGAAGAAAAAAGTTGATTTCATAGGAGTTTTTTTTCTCTTCAAAACAAATGAATTTGAAATTCAAATTTGTATATATCAAGGTTAAGATAGATTTACAACATGAATAATGTTGGTAACTATGGCTACTGTAGTGGCTTTAGATATAGAAACTCTTCCCAAAAAAACATTTACTATAGTGTTGTATGTTAACAACTGGATATTCACCGGTGTGTTTGTTTCAAAGAGAAACCATTTGTTTGCTTTAGAAAAGGGATGCCTGCGTGCTGAATCTGGAAAGCTATCGATTTCAGAACTAAATATGGATACAGTGCTGGCTTTCACTTGGTGGTTGTTCTATTTGCTTCGCTTTGAGGAGGGGTTGACTGTGAGGTTACATGCGATTTGATTGATTTCGGTTGATGATTTGAAAACGCCGTCCTGTTTACGGTTCCAATAATTCGGTAACATTAATTATTACGCTTAGAGGCAGCGTATTGTATAAGATTATCGATCATGTTCCTCCGCTTTTATCGTAGCACATTTATTTGATATATTTGGTATTACTTTATAGTTGCACCATCCATTATGAGTGTTGATTTTTTCTTCTTTATAACTTTCCCACAGAAGAGAAAGTGTGTATAGTTCATCCTACAACTTTTGGGCTTTCTTTGACAATACCTATGTCAGCTATTTCGATTACTTGTGAACAAACAATTCCCGCTGCTTAACACCATAGAAATATGTTTCAAAATATAAACCTAAGACACAATCCAATGAGGAATTATCACGCCATTTATCCACTGCAAAAAATTTCAAGCCAATCTCATGTCAATCTTAGGCGTTCGCATATTTGGTATAAATATTTTCTTAACAGAAAAAGAACAAACAAACAAAAAGAAAATCAAACAAACAAAAAGTAAAAAATTCCTTGTCATTGATTGAATTCCTAACCTCAATTTTTGAAAAAAAAAGTAATTATAATATTTCGATAATAAAAACAATAATTAAATTGTTTGTTAAATGTCAAAATAAAGAAAAGTGCTAAAATGTTACTCATTCTTACCTTTTGCAAGTGTTAATTAATGTTAATTTAGAAAATAAAAACATTATACTGAGTAAAATGAATTCTTTATGGTCTGTTTTCGAAAGAATGTCAATAACTTAATTTTTACTTGTTATAATGTATTAAATTAACCGTAAACAGAATTTTAAATTTACATTTAAACCATAAAAAACAACTTTATTTACAATTTAAATACGCCGTACCAGTGTTTTTAATCTAACACCAACCCCAAAGGGTTAACATTCACTACAATTAATATTTCTATTCAGTTTCAAAAACACTCACTCTCTCCTAAACACGGCATTTAAACCACAAAATACAATTTAAACTACTTTTATTTTGATTCTACTCTGTTGAAAACAGTAATGTTTTGTGTTTGTTTTCATTTCTTTTTATCTTGCCCTTTTGCTCTCTTTTACTTTGTAAGTTGTGGCTTGAGAGCTGACCAAACGGTATTTTGAGAGGCAATTGTAGCATTTACTTAAAATGTTAGAGCTTTTTAAAGGATAATTTAAAGGTAAATAATTATGTCTCTCAATGCTAAAAGCAGACAGAAAATTTTTTCAAGAAAAATTGTGTTAGGCAGAGTGACTGATCTGAAAATTTTGTCTACAGATGTTGTGTTCTATACTCGCCAATGTAATTACACAATATTTGTATGCCATTAGCGTTTCAAAATAAACAAATAAACACTTGTTTTCTTTAAAAAGGTGGTTTTTTAACGAGCAGCAGGCAACAATGTTGCGTACATATGAACTTGCAAAAGATCTTAATTAATCCATGATCTCTTCAAACTAGAAACAACAATACACAACAATCAAATAAACAAAAGAAAACAAATAAAAGGGAACTGAAGTGGTAAATTGTTTAATGATGAAAAGAAGAAATATGAAGCGCAAATGTTTTTTTAATCTGTATTCTGTTTTCGTTTTTTACTTACCCGCCGTAATTAAATGTGTTATTTGTAGACGTTGTTAGTTTTAATATGATTATGTTTTTTCTTCTGTTACTTTGGAAAGAACCGGTTTTTTAAGAAACTAATTAATATTTTATTGTTATTGTTTTTGTTCAAGCGGTTAAAAACACTGACGAACACAAAGATATAAAAACCCGGGAATTACAGTAACACCTCCCCCTCCCACTTTGTTTTTTTTTATTATTCAAACAAATAAATGACTTAACAGTGTTGCCGTGAAGTTAAAATTGTACAAACGAAAGAAATTGAGGAAAATAGTAATAAATTTAAGTAATATTGCCAGGTTTTTATTTACATAAGATATCAATATCGATAATTGAGAATATCAAAATGTGTTGATATTTCAGTTCAGTAGGGTTAACAGAAACAAGGTGCAGAAATTTATTAAAATTACACATCTACACAAAAAAATAAAAAGTGTCTCCTGTGATTAAAAGTAATTACAACGGCAACACTGCAGCTAAGTTTTGTAGCATGATTGAGCTTTAAGGAATACTTATTGTCGTTGCAATACCAATGCATGTCAAATTGTGAGACATAGAAAGTAACAAATCAACAGTAATAGGCAATAATTATAAAGACATTCTATAAGGAAATATGTTAATAATTTGTAAACTTCACAGGTAATCAGTAATGAATAGCATTAGTATGTATTATTAAAAATTTAAATAAACACGTTTAATACCACGTCAAAAATTATTTTAATGTAATTACTTATTGGGAATTAAAAATAAATCTTAAACTCGATTACATCTGAGCTAGCTTAAAAATGATTCATGTTGTGTTTATTAAATAGATTTCATTGTAAATAGAAAATTCAAGTAAAAACATGATGTCAGGCAATAAACATGCCAAAGAAAAGACAATTAATTTCAATTGAGATTCATTGTAGCTATATACTGTATTCAGGTATACTAAATATACGAAATCAATTATCAGGTAAATCTTAATTATGGCTGCCCGTTGTTTTGATTTATTTACTTTTTTTTCTTATATGTAAGTCTTAACCGAAACTCGTGTTTAAACAACAGCTGCCATTGATGATGAGAGAAAGTTAGAATTCATAAATATCTCATCAATGTGACTGGAAAATTCAATTTCAATTTAAATTTTTTGTTTGTTTATCTGCTTTTATTAAATTGACATTAAAATCAAAATAATTATCTGTTCGTATTTTAAAATAGACAATTGTACATGTCTAGAATTAAATACAAATTGGCATTATTACATTAAAATATTTAATTTTTTTGCCTTCGATTTCAATTATATGAATAGGTAATTTTTTCACAATTGTTATTGTATCGTTTTGTAATATTTTTTTATTGCAATATTGTTCTTTATTTAAATTTTACTGTATTATGGAAAAAGGCAAGCAGTAATTGCAATCGGCACAGTTTTAAAGAAAACATTCGTTTTCGTTTCCAATTTTTTTTTGTCGTCTTAATTGTTTTCATGAATGCCTGTTAGTCGATAAATAGATCTCAAAAGATAAAAATGACTGAAGTTTCATTTAATTGTATAAATTGGAGGAGGTTTTTACATTCTATTTTTTGTTTTTTGAATGAAAATAGAGGTGTCGCAAAGCAATTAATGCATTAACCATGTACGCTGTTACTGAGTACTCTATAACAGGTCCTAGACTGAAAAGTTTTTTGAGTGTAGTGGGTATGTTGTTTGAAGTCGCCATGGTGTAGTAGGTAGTGTGTTGGCTTACTATTCGTAAAGCCCGGGTTCGTATCCCAGGTCAGACATCAAAAATGAAATATGAAAAAAAAAATATTTCTTCGGCGACTTCCTCTCAGCAGATTTCTGGCAAAAACTCTGAGAGTAAAATAAACTGCCATGAAAAAAGTTTCTCAAAATTCTGTCGTTCGGAGTCGACGTTAAACTGTAGGTTCCGCCACTCACGTATAAAATTAACGCACACAACATGAGTGGTGTGAGAAGCTAGGCCGTAATCCTGACTGAAGGGTTGTAATGGCCAATTATGTATGTATGTATGGGTATTTTGTTCATTGAGTTCTACTTTTTCTTAAGGGGTGTTCATTGTAGATGTTATTTTCTTCGTAAAACAAATGGGTAGGAGGGCTACTGAGTGGATTATTTCGAATTGCTACAGTCTGGCCGAACGTAGGAGACCTCTACCGAACATAAAGGTCAACATCTTGCCACTTACGATTTATGTATGATTTTAGGGTCTCTTGGTCTCAAATTATTTGCAGCTAAATCTATACAATGCCACAAAAAGAGAAAAAAATCATATTCAACTGCGGCCTATATTTTCACCAATGTTTCAAATTAAACGGCTAAAGTTTTGTATTTTTAAGTTTGTTTTATCGGTTAAATCGAATCCTCTTAAAAAAAATTCCATATTAAGTTATATAAGGTGAACCAATTTTAATTGGGATTCAAGGTCTTGAATATTTGCATTTAAATTCATAATTTACGCATAAAAAATATTAATTTTTTGTAACAAATTTTGAAATTTGAATTAAAAAATTAAACACGTTTAAGTTACGTTTTTTCTCTATCATAATCGAGTCACATTTTAAAGCAAATGAGTAAGAAATTGAGAAAAAAAAAGAAACAAAAAAGTAATCACACATGTGACAACAATAACCAATTAACGAAAGTCAATGTACCTTTTGAAAAACCATAAATGAGTTGGACTGTTATGCAAATTTCTCCATACAATACAAATTCTACTGCTTTTGTTTTGTTAACATAAAGTGTACGCTTAACACAAACTGTATTGTAAAAGGTTCCCCTTACAAATTCTCATTCACTCTCGTTCTTTGCAATATATGTTGACATTGTAATGAAAGTTTGAGAACTCAGTATTTTCAAGTTCTCTTTACTCTCTTGCTCCCTCTTTCACACTGTTACAACCAGTTATTGCACTGTAATTAACATTATGTTGTAAGCTTAACTAATTATTGTTGCGTTGTGTTGTTTTGTTTTGTTTTTGATTTACAGGTTCCCATTACGATTTACTACGAATCACTGTGCCCCGATAGTGCCAAATTCATAACCGAACAAATTTATCCTGCCGTAAAGGGTGATTTGAAAGACCATGTCGAAATAAACTGGGTACCATTTGGAAAATCAAATGTAAGTTCATAAATCAGATACATATTCAAAAATATTTGTGGAATAAAAAATTCTTTTTGTTTTTTACAGTATACCACTCAAGGTCAAGATATTAATTTCAATTGTCATCATGGTCCAAATGAATGCTATGGCAATAAGGTGCATGCCTGTGCTCTATCTCACATACAGGCCAACTCTTATCAAATGGAACATACACGTGAATCATTAACTTTGGATTTCATCAATTGTATGATGAAAGCAGGCAAGAATTTCCCCGATAATGTTTATCCAGGTGCCAGGTGTGCGCGCGAAAACAATATCAACACCTGGGAGAACATACAACAGTGTGCCAATAGCACCGAAGGCAACCAACTATTGATGAGACATGGTCAGGCCACCATGAATTTCCAAGATCCATTACTTAGTGTACCCACTGTAGTATTTGAGAACGTATGTTCTGGATTAATTTTTTAAATTGTTTATTTACTTAACTTTGACTTTTATTTTATCTGCAGAAATATGAGAAGAGTGTCAGCGAACGTGCCCAGGATGATTTTGTTGGTGTGCTCTGCTCATATGTGGCTAAACCCATGCCCAAAATGTGCGCCGATCGCAATTCAGCTGTAAGCATTGCTGTCTCTACTCCTTTAATGGGTCTTTTGGTGTTTGTCATCGCTAAGCTATTCGTTTGAAAACTTTCTTTTTAAATTTGTTTCCCATTTTCGAATTTCTTTTTCAATGATATTCGATATTATTTTTGTTTTTTTTACGTTTTTATTAATTTCAGAATAACTAATATACCCAATTATATGTATTAATATTCCGTCCCAAAAGAAAAAGAGAAAGAAACTTGTAAATACATTTATAATATATGCCGAAATCGAGTGAAGATTTCTTTTTAAATAAATATTACAATGTACAACATACTTTGTTGAAGGTTTCAATTGAATTCTAATAATGCTAATAGTATTGGTATCTACAAGGAATACGTTTACTAACTAACCACTAAAGGTGTTAGATGAATAGACACCCACTAACTAGTTTTCTTCAGCAATTCTGCTCATGCTTCTAGTCTGCGACTATAGACGAATTAGCCATACCCTCTGGTACAAGTTCTCAGAACAGCGAAAATTACGCTTAAGTAATATTCAAGATGGATAATAATCTGCTATCTTTGCTATTTCTATTTGCGATTCTTCAAATGTTGATAGTAGTAGGCAATATACTGTATAGATTCACTCTTCTCATCAAAGCAAGTTCTTAAAGTATAAATTTTCTTTTAGTCATATACGCTGAGGCATACGTCGGAGCAAACATAATATGTATGTACATATCTGTGGCATTAAATAATAATATCTTAAGTCGCAATTTCGTGTTTAGATATATTAAGGGGTTTGTCTAAAATAAATTGTGTTTGGTAAATATAAATATAAAAATACAAATGCGTAATAATGGCATTTTATACATGAAATTTAGCTGAGTGATAGATCTTGAAGAAGAGAATAATAATACGTAATAAAATGAAAAAACACTTATGTCAACTTAAGACATTATTATTTATTGCCACAGATATGTATGTATAATAACTCCAAACGGAAGTGTTCTACAATTTTTTCAATAAAAACTGAACTACATATATGTATAAGTCACAGAAAAAGTCGACATACAACGGTGTATGTACATATGTATTTTTTCTAATAATTTCAAGGTTATATTTTTTATATTCGATATTATCTTCAAACATTCTTAACTGTGACTGCCTTAAAGAACACTATAACACCTTTTTAATTTGAAAAAAAACGGGAAATAAGTCTACATATAGCGGTGTTTGTAGGCTCTTTCCTTGACTATATACATCGGAAATTTTTCCTTCTGCTTGAGTCATTACTGTGCAGCAATAAAGTCGGGTCTAGATGTGCTAATCTGGTATCCTCTACTCATCAGTTATCCGAGATATATTGTCATAACTCGCACAGTAGTATTGTTTTGCACAGCAACTCCTTCAGCAATTGCCATTATTTTGTTTTCATATCTACAAGAAGAATCGATCTTTTAACTGCGGTATTCCATGTTCTATCATGGGAACACATAATAGGTACATTATCTTAACAGAACATAAGAGAATAAAAGATAAGCCAACTAATTTCTACACATTTTCAGTAAAACCCCATTGTATGGCACCAAAAGCGCTTTGTTCACGTCTGTGCATAAAGTAAAATTGAATTCCAGTGAATGCCTTCTAGCATCCAATATTAAAAATCATTGCCTAAGTTAAGGATTTATTTTCTTTTTTTTTTATATTCTAAAATATAAGCAAAGTTCCCTTATAAAACTCTCCTCTGGAGTGTTACATACTCTTTGCAATAGCTAGTAATCTATACAAACAAAAACACACATGAACCTATACAGCAATCATCCTGTCAAATCATCTAAGTAGTCATTGGAAAAGAACAAAGAAAATCATACTAAAAAAGTGTCACCTAAAAATCTATTAGAATAGACCGAAAAAAATAGAAACGATAATCGCGATTATTAAATATTCAATAAACAGCATTTTTTCAAGTGTTTACAAACACTTTGATTGGTTTTTATGACAAAAAAAAAAATACCTTTAATCATCAAAACAACTGAGTGAAAAAAGTACCCACGACAACAAAATAAACGTGGCAGTGGCAATGCACCACCATTGTCATCATTATGATCAGTGTCAGCAATAGTACTAACAGTTAATTTGTGGTAAACAAAAAACATATACCACTCCTCACCACCCCCAATCCTTTGTTTTTGTTTTTATTTAAATGCCTTAAGCATAGTCAGCTGTTTATCTCTTGATTAATTCTCTTGGATACTGTTGGGTGATTTGTTTTTTGTTTTTTTTTTTATTATTTTTCGTTAATCATAATCTCATCACTGTGGCACAATAACAAAGTGATAGAAAAATTCACAGTGTAACTTAAAATAATGCAAACAAATTTATAATTCAATTGTAATATTTGTGAAATTTAGAATCAGACTGGAAAGTGGGTTTTAAACATTGTAATTAAAATTTATTTTAAATAATTTTCTACTTTTAATAATTTTATAATGCCAATAGTAATGCTGAAATGTTAAACGTTCCGATTGAATTATGGAAAAGGAAAGCAAACAAAAGTCAGCTGGATAATGTGTCATTTTGGACGACTTTCTAAATTACCCATTCAAATTTTAACGATAAATTGGTCAAACTTATCAAATCCTTGCCTTATTGGTTAAAGATAAGCCATATAGATTCTCAGCTGCTATTCAAGATTTTGCTTAAGTTAGATTGAAGGCGAGCTTGTGTTTCAAAGCAAAGTTGTTAGACGCATTCCCGTAAGAAACGAAATTTAAAGAGTACTTAGACTCACAGCCCAGTCAAAAAAGTCTTTACTGATAATTGCCAAATATTCGTCGGGACTAGGAGTGTCTTGTTAGGAGTCTAACTGCCTTGAAAAACTCTACTCACCAAACTACAATTAAGTTTCCTTTTTGTCACATACAAAACTGGGCTCGCTCTATTGGTGAACTCTCCCAAAGGCTGTGAATCACATTATCCAATAATTTGTATGAATTATGCTTCGTTCCACTGTCATCATCTGTTAATCTTTAGTCGTGTGATAATTACAATATTATTAAAACTGCTGATAATTTCATTCCATTTTGAACTTTTTTTTTCGATTTGACTACCATTAATCACACTCATAACACAGGTGTCAAATGCAAACAAACCAAGTACAAACTTGTACGCTGGCCCTCGCAGTTACGAGTTACGTGTCAGCAATTTAAACGATTTATTATTATTCAATATGAAAAAGAGAAAATGTTTTGTTTTTATTATTTTTAGTCGATATTTTTATTGTTTTAATCTTTAATTGTTTTAATATGAAATTATCATAAACAAGGGAAACCATTCTCGTCATCATTGATGATATTGTTGCTGTTGTTGTTCTTTTAAGTAATTATAATAGTTCACATACATACATACGTAGTACATACTCGATTCGATTAGATTGCTTATTAAGATTTAACCGTGATTTATAACGTATGTAAGTAATTTACATAAATTATATGGAAATATTATAAGTATGTATACCAACATACGCACATAAACAAACAAACACACATACAAAGTTATTTATAGAATACTTATTTAATATTTGATTGAAAATGATTTCAAAGGGTTAAGGAATTTTTTTAGCCGTTAAAAACTTTAATAAAAATAGTTCCTTTCTTTTTGTAAGTGCGTGTTGTATATGTATATGTATACAGTCACATAGATAATTATACGTACCCCCCCCCCCCCTCCTACAAATCACTTTTTTAAAAAGTAATGAACTTTTAATCTAAAATTTCTTTACATTAGCGTCTGTAACGACACATTTACTTAAATAAAGAAAAAAGATTCCCAAAATCTATGAATTTGTGACTGAAGTTTGCTTAAAACCAATATGGCACCACAGAAAATTATACGTACGAAGTATATTTCGTATAAAATTTCTCCAAGGGTAGCCCGGTATATAAAAGGTATTGTGGATAAAAATCCTGGGACTACAGCCGTAGAAATACGAAATACCTCGGAAAGTGATCACAGTGTTATTGTGCATTCCGGAACAGTTCGAAGTGTTTTGAGAAAGAACGGTTTCCGCAGCCGAGTGCCGAGAAAAAAGCCACGATTGGAATTTGCTCAATAATATATGGACAAGGCAACTGATTTTTGGGCGAATGTAATATTTAGTGATGAGAACAAATATAATTTGTTTGGCTGTGACGGAAAACAAAAAATTTGGCGCAAAAATCAGTTGACTTGTCCATATATTATCATTTTAAAAAATGATTTTTAGGGGGTACGTATAATTATCTGTGTGACTGTATGTATGTATACTACTACAGCAGAAATAAATTTTTTTTACGTTTTTTTTCTAGAGGAACTTGAAATTTTAAAACCACACAAAATATCAGGCGATCATATAATTGTTTTAGGCTTAAGCCAAAAAATGGAAAATTTACATGCAGCAAAATATTGTGCAATAGTGGTGCAGTAGAAAATGTTGCATTCATTTTTCATGCAGCATGGAAAAAATTTTCAAATTTTTGAAAATTTTTGTTTTTAAATTTTACAATAATGCGTTAATAAAAAAAAAATTACGATTAAATTTCTTTTTTTTTCCTTCCTAACTTCAGTGTTTGCAGTTTTATAATGAATAAATTTGGATTAAAAAAAACAAACAAACAAAACAAACCAAAGCACGACTGCGGGGTTTCGTTGAAAAAGCACAAAAGAACTCAAATAATCTCTCTCTGCTTTATAATACATATTACTTCTGACTCCATCTTAGGTTGAGTTAGGAAGGTTGGTGAAAAACACTGGCATTTGGACATCAATAAGGATCCATAGTTGACAAAAGCGGGTCAGATGAAGTTGAAGGAAACTCAGTCAGTCTTGTGTGAAGACGTGTTGCGTGTGAAGAGAATAATCGTGGTTTGAAGATGTTCGTTATACAGATCGATCGAACAATTGTTGTAAGCATGTAAAAGCGAATGAAGATTTTAAATTTTATTTCCCTGGCTATCCAAAGTATATTTTATCTTAGATTTTCTTAAGGAGGCTATTCTACTCGTATAGGGTAGATACTATGTACATACATATATAGTAAATACTTAACGTGATTTTTCTTTTGGATATGTTTACTACCAGCAATTATAATTTATAATGATTGTTTAAAGAAATTTTTTTGTGCACCTACGATACAAAGTATAGTTTTCATCAAAAAAAATATTGCTTGGAAATTCCAATCCCAACTTCAACAGTTAGTTGATAACATTTCAATTTCTTTGAAAGAATTTATAATATTTAGTTAATGCGGCAAATTTTTTACTCCCTTTTGTCCAACAGAAAATCATAATAAACTTCAGCAAGAATGTCACCAAGGCTCTCTTGCATTAAAGGATATTGCATTTGAATCCACCTTACGTTTTTAAAAGGAAAAGAAACTCTTATGCAGAGAGAGTTTCACAAATATAAATAGAGCGTCCAAGTAACAAACTGTCAATAACTTCTGCGATCCACTAACTAATCAATCATCCACTAACTAATCAAAAACGACGTATTTTACGTAAAAAACGTATCCCAAGTGAAGTCGCCGTAGTCTAGTAGGTAGTGTGTTGGCTTATTAGACGTAAAGCCAGGGTTCGAGCACCAGGCCGGACATCAAAATAAAATACAAAAAGTTCGGCGACTTCCTCTCAGCAGATTTCTGGCAAAAACTCTGAGAGCAAATAAAATTGCCATGAAAAGTTTCTCAAAAATCTGTCGTTCGGAGTCGACTCTAAACTGTAGGTCCCATCACTCATGTATAAAATTAACACACACAACATGAGTGGTGTGAGGAGCTAGGCCGTAATCCTGACTGAAGTGTTGTAATGGTCAATTATGTATGTATGTATATACGTATTCCAAGTAATACGTAATAATAGCAAGACCTACTATTATTGAGGTGAAGTGGTATAGATTCGAATGCGGCAAACAATAACAAATTTTTCTTCGTGTTTTTTCGAATTTTAAAAACTATGGCAAGAGACTTAATTCCCTTTGCAAGTAATTTATCCCAGGCGTCTAGATGAACATCATAGGCAGGTCAAACAGCATCATCTTTTACGAAAGTGTAGTAGAAATCCTTATCTGTACAATAGATGTCCAGAGATAGCGTTGTGCCTACACACTAATTGATGGCAACCCTGCCATTCTAAAACCTGTTACTGTTTAGCTGGAAATAATCAATCAATCAATTGAAGTGAAACAAGACAATGAGAAACAAACAAATCTTTTACTTTCTGCTTTCTCGATCATATTTACATATGTGGTATAAATAGTAAAGAAATAGTAAAGTCGGCATATTGTATTGACTAATTAGACGAGAGCACACACAACATGGGTGGTGTGAGAAGCTAGATAAAAAGTTTAATCTTGAATTGGCTCTTATACTATTCAATTAGTGCAGTATTGTTCAGGTTAAAATAATAGCGAAAAAGACTGACGCAGTGGAAGTCCAGTATCAGTATCCACATAATTATTAACGGTAAAGTTGCCATAGGAAGAGATAGGAATGACGAACGAATTCATACGAGAAGTTGGCATTCCTCTCCTGAGGGCCAAATGAATGATCGCATACAATCTTTGCTCATTTGCAAAGGAAAGAAGGAAAAATTGAAATACTTCTACAAAGGCCAAATAAATCTGAGTCGTTCTGGATATAGGCATATGCTTCGATCCTAATCACAGTTCATCTTAAGAATCTCAAAGCAATCATGACTGACAAATGGCTCTTGGGTACAATGATCCAATTATAATGAAATAAGGGGAGACGGCAGCACACGAATGACTGTTGTACACCGAATGTGTCTCACTAAAGGTGATTTGGGTAAATCCCACACTTTCCATCGGACTAGTTGGGATATGTCAGCAAGGAGTTGTATATAGATAGCGAAAGAGCTATTACAACAGGTTGTACAGGACTAAGGTGAACTAAGCTTTCTAAAGTAGCTGCCAATTGAACCTAATAGCCGAATGGAATTACCTCTAATATATTAACAAATTATGACAACAAAAATATTTAATAAAACACGCAATTATTTTCTTAATTTTTTAAATTAGTACTTAAAACATGCGGATTAACCAGCTCAAATTAAATCTCAAAAGAATTTACATACAAAGAAAATTAAACCGGAAACGGATAGATGAATATTCAAAAGAAATTTAAATATAAACGCGGATCAAAAGACCAATTAAAGACCGCAATAAGAAAAAATTATACAAAATGGTGGCTTAATAAGTTATTATTTTCAATAACTTTTTTAAGCTAAAAAAAAGTATCAAAATATTGTACAAAAACAACATTTTTTTCTTTCATAAAACGTCATCACTAAACGCCAACTCAATTCTGACACACATACAAGCACCCATACACTTTCGTTCGCTCTGTCTCCCTCTCTCCCTCTTTCTCTAACTCTTCCCTAAAATTCAAAACCATCAAAGTATAAAAAAAATAAAACGGATAAATTATGAGAAAAAGGAGAAAAACAAAAAAAGACTAAAAAAATAAAAGAGGACTTAATCTACTAAAACACAATTTCCCTTTAGAATATGTATTTTAACCGAATAGACCAACAGGTACAATGTTTTTTCAATTCTTTTATTTCAACTCAACACAAAACACTACTAGAGTTGCCAAGAATACTAGAATTTTTTTTAACTATTTTTCAATGTTGAAGTTTTTAAGAACCGTATTAAAAGATTATCCATGTAAATTAATGATTTTACTAAGTATAATTAAATTTTTAATATGAAAATTTCAAATAGCGATTCCTTTTGGAAAAATTTTGGGAGTTTATTGTAAAACATTGGTGGAATAAAAATTTATTTAAAGTTTTGGACATCGTTTTAAAAGAAAAGACGGAACGTTATGTATATACAGTGGACACGATTGGCATTAAATCCACTTGGAATCTTCACATCGGTTTTAGGGGGATACTGATTCCGACGTTTGTACACTTAAAGGCAGTAAATATTTTAGAAGAGCAGACCAATGCACATATTCGCTATCATTGTCCTGACTCGGAAACTTAAAAGAATTTTTCTGGCGTTCAGAATTTAACAATTGACGAGTTTGTCTAGCTAAATATGTTTTCAATTAAATTATTTTCTTCATTAAATTGCCAGACTGTAGGCATAGTGTAAACCAGGCATAATGGTATTGGAACGAAATCCAAGCACACTTTACTTAACCTAACGTAAGCATGATCCTAACTTTCTGGCAACGTAAAAAATTTCCCGATTTTTAAGGACAACATCTAATTAAACCATATTCGAACACATTATTCTGAAATCAAGTTGTCTGTATCAATTGAAATAAATGGTATTCGGGCTTGCAACATGTGCCGAGGATTATTATGATGGTGAATTATCGATTTATTTCAATGCCTGCTTAAAACGGATCAATTATAATCAGTACAGTAATCCCTTCAGGACCCATTTCAAATTTAATAATCAATTTCGATTACAAATAATTTACACGGCAACACTGACCATAACGAAGCCCACGACATTTCAATTCATTATGCAGGCAAAAATTACTAGCAACCGTAATAAAAACAATTGTGTTACTGTAACACTCACATACACGCACCTACATACCACACACTTTCAAACGCACACACAGAAATATTTTCGAAGCCAAATACTTACAATACGATTTATCCTACAACACGAATTATACAGTAACAAAACCTTCGTGAAAAGCTACTTTTCAATTCTGATTGGTTGTTCAGTTTTGTCTATGACATTCGTTCGATTCTAATGATAAACAGCAACAACAGCACAACAGCTATGGTAGTATTGTGAAACAAAACAAAAACAAAAGCAAAACAGTTTTTGCAGAATCCTGTTTACCGTTTCTAAGTATGTGTGTTAAACGATGTTAAATGTTGTCGTCTAAAGTCAAATAAACATGTCAAGTTTACGAACTAAAGAAGAGCGAACATGAATGCAAAATGGGGACTATAAATGAACATCGCAACTGCATAAAGCGGTCATTTAAATTTCGGTAGTTAAGCGTTAACGTTTGTTAAAGTAATTTACTCTCTACGGTTTCTTTATCGAAAAAGATAAGACCGATTAAAAATTTTAAAAATCGTTTGGTAGATTCGACCAAAGCGTTAGAAATAAAGAGAGAGAGAAAGACAAAGTATTTTAAACAAAAAAATTAAAAGGAAATTTTGAAGTTAATTTTTAACATTATTTTTGAAATTGTGAGCGGAAAAAATTGCAGTCAATTTTTATTAAAAAAAAAAAAAACTAATTGAAAAAAAGCATATACAAGTGGTAAGTTTATTAATAAGAAGTATTTTTATATTTTCTTTCGACAAATTCGATTTAAAAAAATATGTTACGTTAAGGGAATATTCAAAAGAAATTAATTAGAAGGAATTTTTAAATAAGCGTTCGCCATATAGCCTCTTTATGGCAATTTGGTTCGTTTGCCTAGAGGCCGTTACCTAGTGTTCTATGCACCAGTTGTGTTCAGCTTGACTGTCATTGTTTGATTGATTGATGAATAGAAAACTCTACCCAAAATTTTTAAATTTTATTTCCATTCCTGCGTAGGCTTTACAACTCCCTTGTTGCCTGGTTCCTATTGAATTATGAGAAGAAATTAATATTTAAACCCATTTCGAAAACCGGTTTGTCGAATTCTTTAAAAATGTTACATATTTTAACCACTTTAAAAACGGGTTTATTGAATTGTTTAAATACAGTTAGTTAATTGGTCATTACATCTCTTTAGTTAGGATTACAACCTAGCTTCTAACACCACCCTATTACGTATGTGTTAATTTTATCCATGAGTGATGGAACCTGCAGCTTAAATTCGATTTCGAACGACATATTTTTGAGACGCTTTTCGTGGCAATTTTATTTACTCTCAGAGTTTTCGACATAAGACTGCTAAGAATAAGTCGCCGAAGAAATATTTTTTATATTTCGTTATGTTCGAAATATCTGACCTGGGGTTTGAAACTTGGGTTCTCGTATAACTAACGCCTAGAGTACTAAATCTGACTTAAACCGTCCAATTCACGCTTCGTTAGTCGGTTATTATCCGGGTATAGCGTTCTGAATTGACGGTAACGGTTCTTCCAAGGTCATTTTCGAGGGTAAACCAGTGACGCCTCTAAATAATAATACGCACCAAATAGTTACTTCTCCACAATAAATTTTGGGTTCTAATATTGCTTGTTGACCTAAAAACCGATGGGAATATAAGCTTCTGTGCTAAAGAAAATTTTCTTCGAGAAATCAGCATCGAAATCATGTTGCTCTAGTACCTAATTATCATATCGTCATTCTGGATGGTCAACCATTGGATGCATTGCGATACAAATCCTAATGCGAAATAGACTAAAATTTGTCATCAGATAGGTCTATTTGCTGAGAACACCGTGGAATTGATAAATTCGACTTATTCGTCATACTTTTTCTAATAGAAGCGATACTAGCAGCAGTGCGCTTCCAAAATTTCATTTTTAATTCCTTGCACGGTAGATCGATTAAATAGTTTTCAGTTTTAGTTTCTACTCACTCCTAATAATATAACACTTCAAATGATAGAGCACTTTATTCGATTTCAATTTACTAGATTTACCACACGTTCTAAGCCTGGACTGATGGTATATCGTTTATTAAATTAAAATCTGGCGATTAAAATGAATTGAAATGATTAATCTTTTTATTTTTAATCATACTTTTATTTCTTATTTTAATGGATTATTAATTATTTTGTTTTCGTTCGAATGACAAGGAAACAATATATTTTTCTTAATCACCGCTTGTGCCTCTAAAGGTCGCCCCTATTGTTTCCATATTTTAATCCCTTACAAATCTAGTTTTGAATTTTATTTAATTCGTATGTATTCGTAAATATAATGTAATAGATTGAATTATCAGTAGGCAAAAAAATGAATTGATGATGTATGCCAGAGGGATTAACAACAGATCGAGTGATTAATAGAAATTAAGGTGCAACTCATTTGTGAAACACCAAAAAGGTTATGCTAGTCCAAGTGTATTTCGCGAGCTGTTTTAGTGAGCCAGGAAGTAGCTCAGATATCAAGACAACTTTTGCATCTGTTTACGTACTAAACCAGCAAGCTATCCGGAATCCATTCAATTATAAATTATTTGGATTTCGATAAGTTCGGCATTTGATGGAAATTCATTGTGTCTAGAGTAAAATCGTACATCAAAGACGCCACCTTTTTTAGTTTTCCAGGCAGCAGGTCGTCTCAACAATTTGCAGTATTTTAGAAAATTAAACTCATGTTTATAAATTGATTTTCGAGTCTGATGACAGAGTCCTAGAATTAAATTCTGGAGATCAGACAGATATACAAACAGGAGTGTCATAGACTTATGCCACTCAAGTCCATCAATATGAGTCTATCTGCCTTTCTGCATCTCAGTGCCGAAAGTTTCTAATAAAAGCATTTACTGAATTCGCCATTGCAAAGCTTCAGTCAGGACTACAACCTATTTTCTCACATCACTAACGTTGTGTGTGTTCATTTTATCCCTGAGTGATGAGTGTTTAATATTAACTACGAACGACAGATTAAAAAAACTTTTCATGGCAATTTTATTTTTCTCTCAGAGTTTTTGCTGGAAGACTGCTGAGAGTAGATTTCTTCGCTCCCAATTAATTTCTGTGTTTTATCGATTACCTCTAGAACAACAACATCTCTGTTGATATCTAAGGACGCATTTTTTCAACAATCCGATTCTATTTAAGATTTTAAAGCAGACTTTATATTTGTTTGCTGAAGTGAACCGTATTTTTGCATATATGTATGTACGTACTATGTCGTACCATCAAGTGGCATGTGCTGGGTTCTCCATAAAGACATACGGACTAAAAACTTCTTTTTGTTACTATTCCGGAATTTTATCCACTCCAGGACCACATTCGCATGATTTTAGAATAGTTCCATATTAACCATGTACCAGACTACCGCAGTCGGAACTGTGCCATTTCTTTAGCTTCAGTTTGCTGTCATTGTTTTTCCAAAAATAATATTTCCAACTGCAAGTGATGCAATTAGAATTAGATGTTATATACGATATTTATGTCATACAGACAATAACATTTAAATACACTGTACTCGGAATATTCATATAGGCAAGATAGGATAGGACGAAGACGGGTCTTTGTTAAATCAAAGCAGATTTGAGCACACATAGAGCGGCCAGTTCTGATGCCACATGAAGCGATGTATTTAGAATTAGCATCAGTTTTTTACATTTAAACTGAAGGTTTAATACATATAATGACCGATCGAATATCAAACAAAGATAGCTCTGTTAGACTATCCAGAAAGAATGAGTCAAGCCAAAGACGCACATTAGCAAATAAAGTGCACAACAACATGACAACACGCTGTTTTCCATTTTTTTATATTCTAAAGATTCTTGCGATCGTATCTGCGATCTGACAGTATCCTAATCAGGTAATAGTTTATTACTTCGATGTTTCAAATGACATGATATCAATCTCCTGCTCAGGTTGTCGCGTTTTCTGTCTTTTCATTCTGAACAGAATAAATTTCGTCGCCGTAAAATACTGTACAATATAATATGTCAACGTCACAATAAATGGGTTGTTCTTGTCCTTACTACCATTCAGTCTTCCCGGATTTCCAAGCATAGAATAGTCATCGTCAGTAAGGTGTGAGTCACCTGGGAGGAAATAGAAGTTCGTCTTAACTTATTAGTACTCTTGCAACCTTTGTTGCAATTTAAATTCTTTACCACCCTAATGTGCATTCATACATTTTATATTCAAAAAAAGCACGATTTATTTTGAATTTATAAATTGCAAACAATTGGACATGCAAATCCAAATGGAAAATTCTATTCGAAATTTTCGAAAACGTTGACATTTAAATCCTCTAAATCACGTGAAATACCGCGTTGTACCGCGAGCCAAACGACATACAATTTTCGTATAACTTTCTTATTCCAGGCTCAGCTAAATGATTATAAAGTCGAAAATATTAAAAAATTTGTAAAAACATAGATTTTACAACACATTCAACATTTTAGTAAAGGATTTTAATTAGTTTTGCATTGTTCTCGAGTAAAATTGCAGTCATTTGAAAGAAATTGTACATTTTCTAACTGAAATAGCACACTGTCTAGAAAAGAAACTTGAAATTGTAAAACTCTATGCTGTACCCGTGCTTCATTTCATATATTCTTATAAATTTTATGTGAAGCAGCATTTCCTTCCTGTTTATCTGTAATAATTTTCAAAAGCATATTTGACTTTGAAAGAAGAAGCAACAATAGACGTCTATTTAAACTGTTTTAATATAAATTATTAATGTTTATTAGTATTTTCTCTGTCTAAACACTTTATTTGAATATTTTCTTTGTCTGGTAAAGTAAAACATTTTTTTGTGAATTGTTAATTTCACATTATTTGTGTTTCTTTTTCACCGTTGTTTTTTTCTTTTTTATTTTATTTGAAAACAAATAAAACCTTAAGGCAAATTACGCTTATTTATGACTGAAATTTACGAGATGGGTTAATTTAATAAGAACAAGAATAATTAAATCATAACTAGAGAACTTTTAATTTGTCATATAACTGTGAAAAAAATACCACTCTTCTCTTACACTGCAATTCAAATTGCCGTATTAAAAAGTACCTTGTCTTTTTCTGTGAATGTATTAAAAAGTGTTATTGCAAGTGTTTTTTCTCTCCCGGCCTATCTCTTTCCATATTTTCTGGTGTTATTTGTTTCTCTACAAAAGCAAAAGTTAAATAAACATCCGTTAAAATTCTGTATTTTTATTTTAATGCGAATTTTTCTAAAAGTAAACAAACATTGAGTAGAAAAGATACTCTTTCTCTCTCTCACACTATCACTCTCAATTCAAATTACAGTAATTTACTCATTTAAAGTACTTTTAAAATCTCTGCATAAATTGTAATGATGGCATAGAAATTGTTACCCGGATGAGAGAAATAAAATTGTAAACACTTTTGCCTTAAGAAGCAACATGAAATATTAATCGCAATATGTGAATTTGTTATTATATATGTATGTATGTATACATTTCAGGAACGACTTTCTATTCAAAGTAGATGCCGAAAACTCAATTCTCACTATAATGTCTCGTGTAATCCTCACGCCAATAGACTACAAATTGGTATTGTTTACGAAAAAAAACAGAAACTTAATAAAAAGTCTTCAGTGGACAGAAACCAGTTCTTTTATTCCATGATAGCAGATTGAATTATAGCATCTACCCACATTACAAATCAATAAACAGCTAAAAATGGGTTTTAAACGGGATGCTTCTACCTTTGCAAGAGTAATACATAGAGGTTAACAACTAAGCGAAACTTACAAACCTGGACTTCCCTAAACTAGGCAGATTATGATCGCCGTAATATAGTATAGTGGATTTGTTTACTGAAAAAGAGCTCCAAGTTCAAACCGCAGCTTTAACACATTGAAAAAAGTTTTTTTTTTATGCAAGCCTTCCGACGAAAGCTCTGTTAGCAAATGACTGGCCTGAAAATATTTTTAAATCTGTTGTTCGACGTCGACTCTGAACACGATACCAACACTTGTAAGATACTGTGAAATGCTAGACTGTAATCCTGACTAAAGGATCGTAACGACCAATTATGTATGCGTGTGATGATTATCCGATTAATTGTGAAAAAGACTTCGAATGTTCGGGTGGTTCCTAATAAACCTAAATATTACAATATCATGCTCACGAAATTAAAGTTATTGTACATCTGTGAGAAATGACGTAACTTCAATATATTCCTGTTTTTAACCTAACAAACAAGACAGAAAGCACATCATCGAATGGGAAATCATAATCATGTCGTAATCTTTAGTTGTATCAATTTCGCTTCAAACTTGTGTTACCAAGCTAGACTGGGGAAAAATTTAATCGATTGCCGACTAGAGAAACACAAATAAACAAACAAAATAGCGTCATGTGGGTCAAGACAAATGGCAAAAGCAATTTAGAACATTAAATATTACTATTCGAGCAAGCAAAGCAAGAAAAGTCAAATCATTAACGCATAGAACATCAATTATTCTGTTATATATTTTAATTATCGCATTTAAACGATTTGTTATCGGTTTTAAGTGGAACCCTGTACTTAAAGAGAAATTCTATTTTCATTTGTTTTGGCTCTTGTGAAAATAGTTTCGAGCTACTGCCGGATGCTAAAACAAATGCCCTTTGTTATGCCCTTTGTTACGCTTTATTATTAATAAACCAAAATAAATAAATTTTTAAAAAATATAGAAAGGAACACGTAATGCTTTCTCATAGGGAAATATGCTTTTACAGTTTTTAATGTGATAATATTGGAATTTCACATACAGCGTGAAAAATAAAAATTTTATTTAAAATGAAATGTTTACAGAAACTGCTCTATCGTATGCAAAATAATAAAAAAAATAATCATGAAATGGGAAAAAAATAACATAATAAGGAACAAAATTACCTCGAAACTGATTAAAACATCGATTATATGCGAGAGAACAGATTGATGTATGCGAGAGTAGACAAATAAGCATATTAAAATCCTCAAAAAAGTCGAAGGTGTTATTTAAACCTCATATTCTTTATTTGAGTGAAACATAACCTAACTTTGTCTTTAGTTAGTAGCTAACGTACGTGACTTTTTTTGCTCAAAACCGAAGAATTGAATTTATTTGGCAACAGCAATACATTGCTTGTCAAGATCAAAAGATTTGATGCCAAAATCTCTCAAATTTTCAATATAAATTGTCTACCGTTTCACTGGACATGATGTCTACCATTTACACGACATGATGTCTACCATTTCACTGGACGTATACTTAATGCGAAGCTATACGACTTGATGTCTACCATTTCACTGGACGAATACTTGATGCGTAGTTATACGTCATGATGTCTACCATTTCACTGAACGAATACTTGATGCGTAGTTATACCATTCCACTGGACGAGTATTTGATGTGTAGTTATACGACATGATGTCTACCATTTCAATAGTGATCAATTGAATCACTTTGGTATTAGCTTGGCTTTCTTGGTCAAACCAAAGCTTATGGGAATTTACTCTAAACATGGAGATAGAAGAAGAATGGTCCTCAATATAGAAGAACCAGAAATCAAACTATGCATCCGGCCACTAAGTGGTAGTACGTGCGATCAGGGAATGTGTATATGCCTGAGCAAGTAATAATTTGGTAAACTTAACGTATAGGGATTGTTATTGATAATCAATTGACAATTAGGGCAATATCATCCCGAGATACAGGATCAAGGAGTGTTCTGAAATGTAAAGAGGCGATTAACAGTTACTCCAGGCATGCCACGGTACGCATTATATGGGTATACGGTAAATCTAGGATTGATCGTGCCTTTAAACCTTCGCTTACTTCAAAAAACCACTTATTTTCCATGCCATCAGCATAATATCAAATCAATTTTATTTACAAGCAATCAAAACAATAAAAAAAAACATTCTTGGAAATATCCTTCTATTTATAAAATGAACTAAAAAAAAACTATTTTTCAAATGAAACCAGTTCATAACCTCAATTATCAATTTACATTTTATTTTATTTTGTTTTAATTTTAATTTTATTGTTAATAAAATAAATAATAAAACAAACGAAAACAAAACAAACAAAAACGCCTTCCTTGTCAGCAGAAAAAAAATCACTTGAAATCAGGGCAAACAGTTCAATAGAGGCAACAATCGCATATAAAAAGAGCAATCAAAACTTGAACAAAACAAAGAGAGCTAGAGAGCGTTAAGGAGAAATAAAAGCCAATCAACAACAAATATGATGGGTGGGAAAAATTTAAATTGCACGAATATTGTTGTTGTATAATGAATAAGTGTTTTTATATATCATCAATAGCAAAGGAAAACAAATTGTTATCAATGGAAAAGACAGAGAGAGAGAAAGAGAGAGCAAAATTTCACTGTGAAACAAAATAAAAATGAATAAAAAAAAAAACAAATGTAAAGTCTGATTATTAACATTTTCGCTTAAGTGACAACGACGACAACAAGAACGACTTGTAATTGTTTTATTGGACATACACACTCAAACAAACCAACGTAAAACAACAGAATTGTATGCTTATCACAGAACTTTGCCTTTAAGTGCGTGTGAGTACCGTGGGTCTGGTTAATTATAGCATTTTAATAACAATTATAGTTACAACAATAACAAATGATGTCTTAAAATAGCAACATTTGTAAAAGACTGGAGAATACCCATTAAAAAAAAGTACAAATATGTGGCGTCTAGTCAGTGTTGTTTTTTATTAATTTTGTTTTTTTTATTAATTTATTACATGAACTCAATAATTTTTCTTTTGTTTTTTAATTTTTTTATATTTTTGCTGTTCATACTTCGAGTGAAAGGTTAATGATTTTAAAGTAAACAAATATGAATTGGGAAATTCGAAAAATATTATACTTTGCCCAGGATGTTTATATGCGTGTAAAAGAGTGTGATTAAGAAGAGATTAAAAACGTTCAAGAAATTTGCTTTAACTTTTTTTTGCGTGGAATGTTAATCAGTTTTAAAAACATTTAAAGAAATATATGATTTAAAATTTTATTCATATACTGATCATTAGAATAGCAAAAGAGAGAGAATATTTGTAAATTATTACTAAACAGGGATGCCACTTTTGCATCTAAGTTACCTAAAAAAATTTTGTGGGTTAATGAAAGAGTCTCAGGTGATTTTACAGAAGGTGTTTTAATAAATAAAAGCGAATACTTAATATTTTGCTCATCGGAATAGCATAACTATCTTAATCATTGCAAATAATATGCGTACATCTCAGTAGAAGCATAATTGCCTTTATGCCAAATAACACACACAGAAGTCACCGTGGTATACTAGGTACAGTGTTAGTTCTAAACCCAACTCAGAAATCTTAAATAAAAACGAGATCTAAAACAATACTTCTTTGGCGACTTCCTCTCTGCAGTCTTCTGTGAAGAAGCCAAAGAAATTTGCACAAAATACAGGCTTCCTATAGAAATTATGGTTGGTATCCCTTAATGGTGAGCACAAAACAAGCCTGTTTGAGGGCATGAACCGATTAGGGTGCAAAAGATTTATATTCTAACTTTCGTCAAATTCGTATTGTCAGAGTACAGTACATTCCAAGGTGGGAAACTATTGCCAAAGCACTTCTAGCGGAGAACTTCGAACTATAACTTTAGCCTCCTCAAGCCTTTTTCTTATCATGATCATTTTCTCACATTACTGTCATATGTGATTCACTTTTCATCGTCCGTAATCGCTGCCAAAAGACGATCTTTCTCCATTTTTTTTTCATTATTTTATCGCCTTTTCTCAGCGTAGCGCTTTTTGACTTCAAAACCATTTTTCTGCAGCTTTTCTAGTTACAGCATTATCTCCGTAAATTTCACTTCAGCAGACTCGCTTTTATATTGGAAATTAGAAAAGCAAAAAAATTAAACACAATCGAGACTACAGGCTACCGACTACAAAACTACCAATGTCATGGATCGCGTTTTTAAAATCTCTATTTCAAATATCTTACAGTATTTATATCACTAACCTATTATTGCCACCAACGAAAATAAAAAATATCCCAAGTTGGCCAAAGCTTTAACATGAACCGATAATTTCTAACCCAACGTTGCTATCAACATTATGTTTAACTAGGCATTTTCTCTTTTAGATCAATAAAAATTCAAGTGGCAACACTATTGGTATCTCTCTTGCTCTCCCCCTATCACGTTTCAATTCTCTTGATCTCACAGATTTTTTGTTTATTTTCTGAAGCTGAAAATTTACAATTTTAAAAACAAAATAATCTACAATTTTATAAAAAAAAAAAAAGAACAACAACAACAATAAAACCAACAAAATTTTATATTAACCACAGAAATTATAAAAATATTCCTCATTTAGTTGTAAACATTCGAAAATGTACGACGTACTCTGTCGAACTATAAGTCTGTAAAAAGTTGTTTACACTGAACTCAAGATCAAATGCTGCAGTAAAGAAAATACTTTTTAAAGTGTGTGGAAAATTAAAGAAAAAATTTTCAGAAAACACCTGGAATAAAAAAAGTAAAACAAGAATAACAGAAAAAAGATCCTGTGGCAGAAAGTAACAAAAGAAACTAAACGAAAACGAGAAAACGAACGAAATTCAAGTGAAAACAATCTGTGATTTTTTTGCAACCAAGTACCTTAAAATTTACACACAAAACAAAAAATTACAATAAAAAAAATTCCAAGAATTTGTTTCTTTTAATTGCGTTAATTTAAATCATATTTTCGTTGAAAAAACGAGTTTTTTTATGAATGCAACTTGTAATTTGTTATTTTAATGTCTTATTTGCTGCATGAGTGATTGATTATCCTGTCAGTGTGTGTGTGTGTGTGTAACCTTTAATTAAATTAAACATTTCTTTTGAAATCATAAAAAAACCTGAAAAAGGAAATCAAATCACACATTTTACTGTTTAAGGTGAGTTAAAAACACACATAAAAACAACACAATTAACCCTTTAAGGGGTCACAGAATAGCTGATAAGCTAAACAAAAGAATAAAACGAAAAATGTCAAGTACGTAATTTCATTATCGCTATTCAAGTATTTAGAAAAGGGTTTAAAGGAGATAAAGAGGGCCTAAAATACAGCGGGGCCTTTAAGGTTGAATTAAAACTGGTTAATAATTAAAAATGTTAATGAAGGTCTAAATTTATTTGTTTTTTTTAACAAATTACTTGTCAAACTCCAAAACCAAACCTGGGTAGCATTATTACTGAGAAGAGTAAAATTGTAAACGATGTAGAGTGTAGAAAAACAAAATCGTTTGGGGAACCTATCTATCTATTTCCACGGCCTGTATTCTCCAAGTACCTAACATGGCTGTAGGTAGGTTAAAGGGAAAGAGACCAACCATACTGTTCAAGGTCCCATGCCTATCGACATAAATAAGGCATAGCAACCATAATTTCTAAAAGAAATCTGTATCTCGCGCAAATTTCCTTTATCTCTCCGCCCACTTTTCTAAGAAAAGATATGTTTGGTATAATATCTTCCAAAGACTATTGAGTTTATGAAAATTGGACAATGACATAAAAAGTGTTTCATCGTTTCAATTTCGTCATCCCATGTCCTGCACGTAGTATTCCGTGAGAACGCTTATCATACATAACATACATCCTTTAGTCAGGATTACAACCTAGTTTTCTCACGCTTATCATCGTTCACAAATCGCCATTATTTAGTCTTTAAATAATGTTTCGCACCAGAGTCGCCCCAGGGTATCTTTGTAATTCTTTCTACTGTGTAGTCGTTCCACGATTTTTTTTTTTTTTGCGATTTTTCCTACCACTTCACACATGATCTTCAATGCACTGAAAAACATTCAGTTAACCAAGACTTAATTGGCCATTACAACCTTTTTGTCACGATTACAACCTAGCCTATCACACGCCTCATGTGTGTTAATGTTTTTATACATGAGCAGCGGGACCTACTAATGTCGACCTTAATGTCGACTTCGAACGAAAGATTTGCGAAACTTTTCAAATCAATTTTATTTTACTTTCTGAGTTTTTGCCACAAGACTGCTTAGAGGAAATATCCGAAAAAATATTTTTTAGATTTTACATTGTAAAAAATTACTTTTGCAAGCAGATGTAGTTGTTTTTGATGTTTCCGAGAAAAAATACTTTTTTCCGAGAGAAAATACTTCATCTGGCGTGAATTGCCAGCTCAGAAATCGAATGAATCGTAAGCTTTATTGAAGTGCAACGACTTCGTTAACTTGGCCATGCCGAGCGTATGAGTGATAGCGATCCTAAAGAAGATGTTTCATTAATGTGCATCTAAACGGACTCAATGATTGTATTTTGAATACAAAAGTGTACACATTTAATTTCCCATTCTAGTATGGTAAACATTCACACCTAAAAGGTCAAAAGGTTTCTCTTAACACACAAAAATATTTAAATTGGATTTTAATAAACCTAATTTTTAATAGTTTAAAAGCAATTAAATAGTTTATTTAATTACCTCCTTAGGATAGGTAATTAGGTATTAGTTTATAAAATTTTCTTCAAGAATTATGACCCCTTTTCATACCATTGCCATAATATTTAAATTTAAATATTGAAAACTCACTTCCAAAGAATTCCATTTAAATTCCCTATACGAGCAGTTGTCTTCAATAAAAATAAACAGACTTTAGTAATAATAAAATAATACCCTCAGGGCATAGCATAAAACATCAAAATAAACTGCAAATCAGTATTTGAAATAAAAACAACTTCGTTTTTCACCATTGAGATTTAAATAAATGGATAGCAGCAGCCATTTCATTGGAAGGCATTTGCTAAAATAACACAGAATTAAAAATAAAACAGATTTTTTATACGATTTTAAACGAAAAATCAAATACAAATTAAATTAAATCCTTACAAAAATCGTTAAATCAGCTATCCATTTAGTAAAGACTTTAATTGGAAGAGTTAATTTTTAATTGGTTTAATCTTTTCAATTTAAACATATAATCCCAACTGAAACTTTTACTCTTACCTTCTAAGGTTAATGTAAACATTGAACACCTCATTCTACACATACGCATGCAAAGTGAAGGATTTAATGATTGACCAATAAAACACACATGAAAGAAATCATCTCCACATCCTCACCGGATTTTTGTTGTTATTTTTACTAAGAATTTTTCCTTTTTTTACTCTTTTTTTTATTCCGCTCACGTACATATAAATGAAGTTTGGTTTGTTCATTTACCATCAAAACAAACAAAAACATCAGCAACAAAAACAAAACAAACTAACTCAAATATAATAGGCAGGCATAACTTTACATCGCTTACAATCTCACTTGTTCTTTTTCTTTGACCAAAACACAAGACTTTGAAGCAGTGTTGCCAAATTTTTTAAATTAGATATCCTTTTAAAAGTACGATAAATTTAAGAAAAAATTAAGGTCTTAATAATTTTTAGGCCTTTTGCTTGATTTTATTATTTATGTGAAGTCTGATAGGTTACGTTAGGTCCATTAGGCAGAAGAAAAGTATGAAAAGATGTAAATCCAATGCTTTGATCATATCCTGTTATCCTTTATGACATTATGAAGGAGCCAACAGTCGGAAAAAGTGGTATTGGATAACAGCGGTTCCAATCCAGTGGGGAAATACACACCAAGCTCATTGATAGAGCTGCCCAAGTAACCACCTTGCGTAGTTTTATTTCATTTCCAGTGAAGTCAGTAGACACATACATACATATGTTGTTATATGTATCTGATGATAGATCGGGTCATAAAAGAACAGAAATGACGACCCAAATAATTTTGGGGTTCTAAGGTGAACACTGCCAACGTCCGCCGACGTAAACAAAGCTATTCAGAAACTATCTGTACAGCAGCCTTTCTCGGTATACTAACACGTTGGTTTTGTTGTATCACAATGGGTCTTAAATGGATTAAATGGGTATATCCAACTTTTACCTTTATCTACCAACCCTAAACATATTATTCAATAACAAAGGAAGTGAATGAAAAAATAGAGACAACCCGAATGGGAAAATGGTGACGGAAATGCTTAAGACAGCCCTATCCTCTTCAAAAAAAAAAATTCGAGGCTATTATCCGAGTAATCCCTGAAGTAATAGAAATTTGTCCCTTATATTCTAAGTTTATGGAAAGTTTGTTTAAGAGACAAACCATCTGACCGGCGACTGGCAATATGAAAGAATAAAACAACTATACGGCAACACTGTTCAGGACATTCAAAGGAAAACAAACAAACGCCATATTTGTACAACAATTAAAAGACCAACAAAAAAAGTTCTCTCACACCTGAATGCTCTTCACTGAAACATACAGAGAAGTTTATTCCCATGTAAAATTGTTTCTGAAAACATGTCTAAACATGAATGACTTTTAATACAATATTATTGCTAAAGTTTTAATCACACTTAAATTGTTTTTGATTTTGCAAAAAACACATTCAATGTTGTTTCTTCTTGTTTCGAATGACATTCATTGACAAAATAAATCCTATAACTGTCATTATTAGTTTGCTAGGAATCATTTTTTTTTTTCTTATTATAAGAGAATATCAAAGGCTTAAAGTATTTTATAATATCACACACATTAAAAACGTTAGAAAAATAATGGATTTCTTTTTACTACACATTATATTGCTATTAAAAAAAATAGTGAATAATCTGTATTGATTATTATAATTTTCAATAAGGAAATAAAATATAAACAATGTATCCTTGAACTTAGATAACTTTTTGTGTATATTTACAAATATCATTAGACGTAATGAGACTCTCCCGATTGAAGAGAGCAACATCATTAATAAAAAGAGAACGAGATCTTAACATAACAATGTCACGCTGTATTGAAGCAAAAAGCACAAAAAAGTAGTGGCATTAAAAGCGCTTAAAGTTCAAGATTTAATTGGCAAGTACTTTGTTACGTAGATTATGCCAAACCCTAGAACAAATCCCTAAAAATTTATAGTCATAAAAATTCGACCTTGTGCTCTAGAATTGTTAATTTTTAGTTCTTTTTTCTGAGCTTAGGACCTTTACAAAACACATTCATCTTCTCATTAATTTCGAATTATATTTTTTTGGCTTTGTTTTATACCAGTTTCATTAAACAAGTTTTCCGAGATAACCGCGTAACTGTAGCAGATCCTAGGACGAAACGTGGGTTTTAAAATAAATTTAATGAAACGGACCTAAGCGAAACGTCAATGCTTCTATTTATTCTAGGAGTCAGTCAAGTAGAAACATGGAATTGTATTAACCACATTTTCAGTGTTTAGCCGACCTAACTGTCTCATCAATTATTCTAGTTGCACTGTTTGGCAATACGCTCGGGATAAATTACGAATATTGGAAGTGGAGTTAGTTATAAAATCAATTTTCTATTTATTATATAGTAGCTTAATCGCCTCCGAGTCCAGCCGTCATTTGGCTAGCTGTCTATCTTACTAAATTTGTACTTTTTTAGTGTTTCAATTGGAAAATGTATTCGTTTTTTGTTTTAGTATATTTAAGATTTATTCTACTTTATTTTATTACAAAACCAACGTCGTCTAACTACATTACTTATTTATTTTTCCGGTTTTATTTACAGACTTTGCCGTAAACATGAAACTTTCAGTATCATTCTTCTTGATTGCCATCTGTACAGTGTGTTTGGCTGCCAAACAAAGTGAAGCTAAAAGTAAGTGCATTATGTATTTACTTTTTTTAAGAATATACCTATTTTACAAAGCATAAGGACAAGTTACGTTAAATGTTTGATAATATCATGTCTTACAATTTTTTATACTGTTTATAGAAAAACTTACAAGTTAAATATTAAAAATTAAGAGCAGCACTTAAATTTATAACTTTTAGCAAAGGCTTTTAGAGAGGCCTTTACATATGTATTAAATTATAAAAATTTTTGTATATAAATTAAGTACCTATAAATTTATAAAATTTTTTAAATTTTTTTAATTAAAAAGCCTGTGCTGTTGAAAGCAGTTTTAATAACTGAAATATTAAAAATCCTGTTAATTTTTTTTATAATTACAACACTAGTAGCAACACTTTTTTAACATCTTAATTAGCATAAAACCAAGCACCTTTCATACTTTCTCTCACTCTATTGCTGTCTCTCTCTTATCATTCATTCATTCATGCGAGCATCACTCATTTAAATATCAACACAAAGCCAACAACAACAAGAATGAGCATGCAAAAACAACACATACGCATACAAATTGCCAGTGACAGTGAATGTTGTTGATGCATGAAATTTGCAAATGCAAAAACAATAACAACAAAAAAGAAGAGCAAAACAATGAGAATTTTCATTCTCTACATAATTTTAAGAATAATTTTCACTTACAATTTCATTTCATTCTTATTGTTTTGTTTTTTTTTTCTGACCCAAATAAGTGAGACAATTGCAAGGTAGTCAAGCAGCAGCATGTTTTTGTTTTGTTTTCCTTTTTTTATCTCTCAATTGCAGCGGCAAAGCATTTTTACCAACTGTCATATATGTAACGTAACAGCACACACATGTACACTTATATGAAAGCATACATGGATGCAGTCAATACTAAACAACAACAAAAAAAGAAACAATGCATGTAACGTGCATACATGTACCTTTGAACAAATGTCTCCTTTATTCTACTACGATATTCATGTTCATAATTTAATACAAATAAAAAAAATAAGTAAATAAAATAAGGAAAACAAGACAATAAAATTGTAAAACAAACTGAAAATGAAAATTGCAAGCAACTTCCGTTTTATCCACAGGACAAGACAAAAAAAAATGTCAATATAAATGCATGGCATCCATAGAGTTTAAAGAAAAGAAAACAACGATAACATAGGATAAACAAAAATATGAGTTTGTTTACATTTTTATGTTATTGTTATTCCAGGATAAGAATAACATTGATATTTAATTTTTTTACTGAATAAAAATATGCACACAATATTAATTTGTAATAAATGCAGTCGATTTTTATCATTTTAGAATGAGAAAAACAAGAATAAAATGTTAATTTGACATAACGTATAGTGGGCCAAAATAAACCACCTGTGACAACTCTTACTGTGAAGATGTAGACAACGAGAACAATATGGTTTCTCTAGTTCTCTACGAAACGTTTGTACTTTGCTATGCATGTACATATATTCCTTATAGCCACTTCTAGCAGAGGAGGAGATAAAGGAACTCTTTTTTATTTTTGGCAGCGATAAATATGTATGGTATCTGTAGTACAAAGGACGGTCTAAATCCAACAATCTGTTGATAGTTTTATACTGTTATGAGATTATGGTTAAGCTTTTATGACTGATTTGTTTAGTTACTGCCATAAATAATGGCTGTTATATGTAATCCCATTCACTTCCCACAATACTACAGCTAAACCCTTCTTGCTCAAACTCTTTCCTCCCATTAACGTGCTAGACACACATTACCTCATAATTTTCTCTAAATTCGTACCAACCATAATGAATAATTTCTTGTTCTCTGCAGCATTTAAACCTAAGATGTTTGGTGATCAAGACTTTTGAGTTTAAGTGGAATTTGCTTACATGTCGATACACTTCCAAACACTTTTAATTCGGCTCAAAGTCTATAAAGCATAAGTACAAGCAGTACTTATATGAAAGTCGCCGTAGGCTAGTAGATAGTCTGTTGACTTATTAGACGAGAGTCCATGGTTCCAATCTCACCTCAGAGATCTCGAATAAAACGAAATATGGAAAAATATTTCTCTCAGCAGTGCTCTCTGAGAGTAAAAAAAATTGCCAAGAAAAGTTTCTCAAATCAATTAGTTCGTAGTCATACATAAAATTAACACACACAACAAGGGTGGATCAGATTAAAGAGTTACAATGTACAATTAAGTTTTATGATAAACTTATTAATTATGCATAGACAAGGCTATGTAAGGTTGCCCTTGATCTACTAAGTTTAATTCCATTATGATAATTAATTTAAATTGAAGAAAATTTGTTTCTAAATTTATTTTTAATTCTTTAAAATTAGAATTTAAATACGTTGAACATTTTAAATTTATTGTTTTTATCAGTTTAAGCACAGATAATTCTTAAGAAATATACATTCTTATTTCTCCCACTCAAAGACAAAATACTTAAAAACAGTGTTTTGAACTTTGCATGGCATAACGGAATTAAATGATAAACCCATATTGGCAAAATGTTTATTCATACATACATATAAAAATGTGATTCGATTTGTTTTTTCAAACGTTAAATCCCAATAGACACTTGTTGCTGAAATAAAATATAAATAAATACAGCATGAAATGAATACTTTGTTTAAAACAGACATATTTTAATAAAATTGTGTTTTCTTTTATATTGAATCGAATGAAAAAAAGAGCACATGTAGTATGTATGACTAATTTAAAATGAGATGATATTCCCATTAGAATAAATTAAAAACATCATACGCAAAATAACACATACACACACACACTATCTACTAACTTGTATAAATGCAATTGAGATTGAGCGAGACTGAAAAGGATAAAGAGAGATCTTTTAATCTCTGGCTTTAATACGAAACACAACAACAGCCAGTGAATATAAATTTAACCAAAACAGTTAAAATTAAGCATGTGTTTGTAACTGTATAAGTAAATGTTGATTAAAGGTTACATGTACTCGTGGGTTGCAAAAAAAAAAACAAAAAAAAACCTCAAACGAAATTTCATGTAAAATATGTTTAAACAGCAACTGCAAACTTTAATCGGTCAGACTGTTTAACCGAAAAAGCACAAGTCTCTGGAGGATTTAGCATATTTCTTTTCTGTGTGTGTGTGTGTGTGTGTGTGTGAAAGAATGTAAACACAACTCTTTTATTAAGGCAATACAAAGTGCTACAGTGGGTTATGATGTAGGAAAAGTGCACAAGTTAATTTGAAAAAAAACAAACATGTAATAAAACAGTGAAATTAATTGAAAAAGAGGCAATACAGTAAGACCCCGCTTAACGAAACAGCGTTAAACGAGGCAACATAACACATACTTAACTAATAACGTACTTAACTAATAAATCAACTGTGACGCAGGAAAGATTCGTTCGTACTGTGATTGCGACTTCGGAAAATACAGTTGGAATCTTTTTTCTGGACAGACTAACAAAAGAGCGTTGAAAAAGATACATAGTAAAACCCGTCGCTATATAGTGCACGGATTTTGGTTGGTGCATGGGCTTTTAATTTGCACACATATACAACAAGTATCAATACAGTGTGCCACTTAGGGGAATCCAAATACTACCGAGTAATACTGAAACAGCGTTAAGCGGGGTCTTACTGTAAACGGAATTAATTTAAACACTAAAAGTATGATGAATTAGTTATAAACGCACATTTAAATAGTTTTTAATAGAATTGTAGCTCATCAGAATCTAGTAGAGAGAAGTATTTTATAATGACTTCAAATAAAAAAATTAAAAATTAAATTAAAATAATTTTATGTCTACACTTTTTATATTAATCGACGCACTGTGCTTCATTATAATATTCAAAATTAATTATTTTCTATTTACATAGTTTAAAAATGTGCCTTTTAATGTTAAGAAAATATTCAATTTGTTTTTAAATTTCTACTCACCAAACATTTTCTCTAGACTTGCAATTGGAATTTTTAATAGTCAATCACTCTTTCATTCGTGCCTTTCTTTTTTGCCACTTAAAACTTTTCATTTTCTTTTAAAAATGTTTGCTGCTACTCTTATTCTCTGCTCCATAACAATTCATTTTCTTTTTTCTTTTTGAGGCCTTTAAGGTAAATTACTGGTTAATTTTCTTCTTCAACTCCTTTCCTTTTTTAAAAGGGATTTTATAAAATGTTGTCCTTATGCGCTTATCCTTAACTTTTTTTAAGATTTAAATTTATGTTCTTACATTTTTTTTGTATATTTTTGGCTTATTTACAGAAGGCTGCAATGCTTATGGTTATGCCTGCTATGGTAATCATGGCAAACGTTCATTACAAGCCGATGCAACTGGTTTAGATATGAATGGTTTACAAGAACGTTCCGACACTGTTGTACAATTTTATCCAAGTGAAGCCAATGTATTAATCGATGGTAACCTGGAGGCAATACCCAAATACAAATTAATTAAAATGATGAGATCATGGGTAAGTTTCTATTAACATTTATGTACATAAGTATGTACATATGTGTATGCATATTAGGAAATTTTATGTCTTTTTCTTAGGAAATATGCTTCTAAAGCAAAAAATAATAAAACAGTTTGTGCCAAAAAACATTCAGCAGAAATTGCTGCCAACTGGTGGCATTACAGAAAACCACTTTACATCTTGATTTTATGCGCATATTAGGATATCCCCTTTTAAGTTCTGAAAGTACATAGGTTAGAGTAGAAGTTTTTGTCATAAAGAAAAGTACAAATTTATCGTGAGGTCATTTGAGGTCAAAAACTGTAAGGACTCGGAAAAAACACAAAGAGAGCACTGATCAATTACACGATAATGAGCGGACACCTTTTGGTCAATACAATTCCATTACAAGCCTCGGTAGAGCCCTAATATCGGCTTATAACAGTGATCCTTCCAGATCCCTCAAACTTATCTATTGAGGGCTGTGTATTTACAGAGGAAGTATTTTATAGTCTCCAAATCTTTTTCAACGCAACGTACTCTGCAATACTAGAAAGTCTTTGTTAAAAGTTATTTTAGTTTTAACACTCTAAACTATCGCAGGCTAGTAGGTAGTGTATTGGTTTATTAGAAGAGAGCTTGTGAGTTCAAACCTCAGCTCTGAGATCTCGAATATGGCAGTAGTCTTTTGGCAAGAAACTCTGAGAATAAATAAAATTGCCATGAAAAGCTTCTCACATCTGTCTTTCGAAGTCAATGTTTTAACTGTAGGATTCCGTCACTCATAGATAAAACTAGACACACATTATGGGTGGTGTGAGAAATTAAGTCGTAATCCTGACTAATAGGTTGTCATGTTCAATTAAGTAAGTAAATAGACTGTTGAGTTTTATGTATTTTGTTGTCCTTTGCATGCACCAAGTGCCTACTATGGCGCTGCACAGATATTAAAATTCTTCCACTCGTTGCAAAGAACTTTTTAGAAGATATAAACAAACATTCAAACTGTATGGGACTGAAATGCTCTTCCTCGGTTTTTAAGGTTTTTATTCTGAGACCGATATTGTTACACTCCTTAGAAAAAAAGCAAATTTTTTCCAAATTTTAACTGTTTTCATAATTAGATCAAATAAAATAGCTTTATTAGCTATTATTGTAATTTTTTATTTTATTATTAACAAATTAGACTTTAATAAATATTTTTTTCTTTTGCTTTTTATTACAGTTTGGCAATCCCCATCGAAGACCCGTAGGTGAACGCGGGTTCGAAGTTGATTATCCATCATTTTCGGCAGAATTTCTAAATCGTGAAAGTAATACCAACAACAATAACAATTCCTATAAATAAATACGTTAATTTTGAAAAGGGGTTTCACAGTCAAATAAATTAAAATAATTCGAGTGAAGATTTTTGACAGTTTCTTTGTTTTTGTTTTAATTATTAACCAAAAAAAATGTTAATAACCTAATAAGAAGGTGGAATTCCGTAACGCTTATTTCTTTTTTAAATATGATCTAAAAAATCATTTTCAATTAAAGAAACACAACAAATTAAATGTAAATAAAAATATCAATTCTATGAAACAAGAAAAAAAGATAAAAAATTAATTTAATTGCTATTTTAATGGTCACAAATTCCAGAAAGAGTAACTGAAATTTTTTATATACAAAATTTAAAAAATAATAAATAATACAAGGGCTGGTTAAAAAATTTCAGTTAAAATTTCGTAAAGCAAACTATTAGAAGTATAAACTAAAAGAATTGTTGTATTTGTTTTTGTTTATAACTAAGGAAAGCAAAAGACTATTTTATTTAAATAACAAATAAAAAAAAACAAAGTGTACATACGATATAAACTATTACAGAAAAAAATACAAGAAAAAAGTTTAAAAAATAATATACGAGTACATACCTAATAATTTCCTATAAAGGTATTCATATACATACATACACAATATGTAAAATATATACTATATAATATTATTTATAAAAATTAAAATAGGAAAACATCTTTATGTAATTGCCAAATATTAAACCTTCTCTTCAAACTGTGTGGTTATTAATTTGTTTTTAAAAAATAAAATTTTCTCGGTGTATAATTCGTACTTTCTCTTTTCTTTCTCCAACCGTTTGAATAGAGTTTTTTTTCATATTAATTAAACGAAATATTTATATTTATTTTTAGTTCTTAATTGTTAAGCTTTATTTAGTTTATTCACTGATCTCTGTTTAATTAATTATTGAAATATAAAACTCTTTTCATTCATACAACAAAGTCCTTTATTATTTAATTTATTACCAAAAGAAACTAAAACCATACACAGAGAGAAAAAATGCACTTTAATTCACAACTATTTATTAATAATACGTGTGTATTTAATAAAAATAAAACAATAATTTGTATAATCGAAAAACAGCAAGAAAAAATATTAAAAAAAAATAATAAAAAAAATGGTATACATACATAAATATACATATATATAAAAACATATAAAATTAATAAAAAAATAAATAAAATCAATAAAAAAACAGATTAGCAAAACAGCTTAATTGCCAGTATTATTTTTTAATTTCCTTTTTGGTGGAAGAAACAGAGTTGCCATAATAAATTTTTTGGTTTCATTTAGGATTTCAATCAAACTTTTAATTCATTCAATTATGTACACAATACAATGGAATCTAAATTACCGCCTTTAGATTGCTTGTAGCAATCGATTCTTTTGAAGAGATATTGATCAGTTTTCAAAGTTAGAGGATTATCCGTCCTAACTTGATCTTTGGCGCAGGCCATCAAAGTAGTCTAACAGCATCAAATCGCGTGATCTCAAATTGTAGACCAAAAAAGTTCGTTATCATATGGCTAAGGTGATTATAACAGTTCTTCCAAGTTATTTTCGAAAAAATAAGGCTCAATGATAACTCCAGACATAATGCGCACCAAACAGTCTCTTTTTCGCATTCGATGGCTTTTCAATAATCACTTCTGGATTCTTCGAGCCCCAAATGTAAAAAAAGAGCTTGAAACGCCTATTGCTCTGATACCCAATCAGTATATCAACACCGCATGTGTGGGGTATGGCTTTAATAAATTGCAAAATATGCCATAATAAGCGACAAGATATACCCAATTGTTGAGAACGCCGTAGAATTGACTAATTCGGATTATCCATTCCACTTTCATAGATCTCTAACGCTTCCAGTATCTTTAAATTTCTTTATAATTATTATTGGTATTGGACCTTGCACAGCACGGCGATTATTTAAACCACAATGCTCGAAAACTAGCCAAGTTTGAATCATCACTTTCTTTTGTAGTAAGTATTCACTATTAGTAGGCGATCATCATTTCCTAAACAATCTATATTTTTAAATGGCAAGTGTTTCCACATATAAATGACGCTTCAGATGAAAGAAAGTCGATAACTTACAGGTGGCTTTGAAACCACTAAAAGTACAACCAAGACAAAAAAAAATCAAAAATCAATCAAAAAAAACCAACAAATCGTGAAAAGGCGAAACATGGAAGGAATACATATGTGTAACTAAGTTGTTTATGAAAGCTCGAGTGCCTTTCAAATTCAGAAGCAAACACATTAGGTTATTTACATAAGTGAATCACAGGCTATTGATTACAGACTACAACAAGAATGTATCGCATGTACATATGTACCTCTAATATGACAGCATGCCATCGCATTCACTGACGATAGTTCAACTGGAGAAACGATTTAGGCAATGAAGAATTAACGAGCACAAATATAAATGCATTTCACACTGCCGAGACATTCATGCTCACCTATTATAATTAACAACCAAATAAACGCGATCTGACTTAGGTTAAAGATGATACAACTTATTGGTATAAAAAATTCGCTTGAATTAATCTATAAGCTCCTTGTCTATCAGTTTATGTTGAAACCAATCTAATATTAGAGTTATTGAGCACCGCTTCAGCTACGAACATTGAATGTATGCAAAAGTAACCAAATAAAACTTCCGGTATGCTAATAAGTGCCATAAGAGCCATGGTTAGACAGAAAATTGCGAAATGCACTGAAACGCAATTGAACAAATTTATCTGAATGTTAGAAATCACATTCGATTAAAGAGAAGACATTTTGGACTTTACACAAAAATGGCGATAATAATGACAAACTGAAAAGTTAAGTTCATTAATTTGTTGATTATGGATTACAATTGAATTCGTGAGGGATTGCGAAATTTTATAAAGGGTATGGATTGGAATCGCAAATAGCAACTAACAACCATATTTTAAAAGTACTTGATAAATTTCAACAACCAAGACAACTGAAGTTCGGTTGTCAACTATTAATTAATATTATTAAAATTATCACAAAATAATATATAGATTATAATTATACACACATTTTGTATAATAATATTTTTGTGTTTAATTTTTAACTTAAAACTGTGAACCTTTAAAAATAATACCCTTTACATTTAAATATTGACTTAATATTTACATTTCTTCTTCTTATATAGAGCAAAATTCATACTGAAATTTTTCTTTCGGTGTACCACATGTTGATTGTGTGGCAGTGTTCATACAATAACAAACCATAGTTACTCTCTTCTTTACTCACTCTCTCACCAGCAAAATCTCTATCATTTGACAATTGAATGTGAACAAAAAAAGGCTTTCGACAACGGAGAACCGCGTGTTTTCATTTAATTTTTAATAACAAATTGTAACAAAATAAAAGAATTTTTAATTAAAAACAATTAATTTAAGTGAAAGAACAAAATGACAAACTTAAGTGATAATGAAGTGGATAAAAACCTAAAGGGGAAAGTGCGTGATAGCAGTGTGATTTTTAGACGCAATCGTTCCTTGGGATATGTTAGCAATCATGTACCAGCAGTGGTACGCTACATAATACGGCGTAAGGACAATTTAATAACCACTTGTATAGGACGTTCGTTTCAAGTCTATACTTCCAATCATTTTCGTTTACTCCATGTGAGCAGCCAACACCCAGATGAAATCACTGCAATGGCCACCGATCGTTATCATATTTACACAGCCAGTAATAAATGGATTTATGCCTGGCGGGCAGGCAAACATGTACGCCACATCTACAAGGGCCATACCAAAAATGTGCATCTACTGTTGCCCTTTAGCAAACATTTAATAGCGATTGATGAGGCCAATATTATGAAGGTATGGGATATAGTGGAAGAGCAAGTATATTTGGAAGTGCCTTTCAATAAGGAAGAATTTCTAATTACGGCCATTGCTCATCCACCTACTTATGTTAATAAAGTCGTTTTGGGTTCTAAACAAGGCCAACTTAAGATCTGGAATCTTAAGGATAATCGCTTGATTTATACTTTTAATGGCCATAAGAGTCGTGTTACCTGCATAGAACCGGCTCCCGCTATTGATGTAGTAGCTGTGGGCCATCAGGATGGCTGCATACAAGTGTTGAATTTAAAATACGACGAAATACTAATACAGTTCCAGCAAGACTGGGGTGCTGTATCAAAAATTACATTTAGAACCGATGGGCCACCAATTATGGCTTCGGCTAGCACGAATGGTTATATAGCATTTTGGAATTTGGAAGAGAAAAAGGTAAAAAAAAAACTATAAAATAATTGTCTTTTTTTATCAATAATGAGTAATAAACGATGTTTTTAGATCGCCAGTCAACTGCAAGCGCATGAAGATAGTGTGGCAACGGCTATTTGTTTGCCAAATGAGCCTTTAATTCTTACCACTTCCCCAGACAATTCTATGAAACTATGGATATTCGATTTATCGGATGGAGGTGCACGCATGTTGCGGATACGTGAGGGTCATAATGCACCACCTCTGTGCATACGTTACCATGGTAGTAATGGTAATACCATATTATCCTCTGGTGAGGATAGTTCTTTAAGAGCCTTTAGCACAATATCAGAATCGTTAAATAAGAGTTTGGGCAAAGGCAGTTATAATAAAAAGGCATCAAAGAAGAAAAGTATATGAAAATTATAGAAATTTAAAGGTCAAGAAACTAATAAAAAAAATATTAAATTTTTTTCAGATCGATTCCAATACGATGGCCACCGTATGCCACCCATTATTGAATTTACCACCGAACTAACGCGCGAAAAAGAATGGGATAATATAGCTGCCATCCATTCGGGTACCATACAAACGACCACGTGGTCTTTTCACAAAAATCGTATGGGCGAACATCGTCTGATACCAGAGCATTTTACCAATGTAAACCGTAAAGATTTTAAAAGTGAAACAACCTGCGTCATTCTAACACATTGCGGAAATTTTGCTATAATTGGTAAGTAGTGGACACCAATTCCTATCCTATCGCTCTCAACAAAAATCGCGTAAGAATCCGCATTTAAGGATGCGAGACTAGCTACGGCCTTAACAGCATTCAAATAGTAAAGATATCCACCTGAAACACGCCCCCGTCATCTTCATTCAACCTATAATAGAGCTTTAGTTATAGTTTTTATTATAATAGCAGTTGGTATCACTTGGGTGTTCCTCACAGGACCAGAAATAAAAACATTGCAACGGTCACCATATGCTATAACCGAATGCGATAATCCTTAAGGACAATCCATAATCCTTAGGGCCGGTTTTTAGAACACAACAACACAATGCTTGTTTTTATCTTATTACACAAAGGAATTAAAATAAATTTTGTCTTTTTACAGGTTATTCTAGTGGCGATGTAGAACGTTTTAATATACAATCTGGAATACATAGAGCCAGTTATGGCAAGCCAGCTCACAAGGCAGCAGTACGTGGTGTAGCCTGTGATAATCTCAATCAAGTTGTAGTCACTGGGTGTAGTGAAGGTCTTTTAAAGTTTTGGCATTTCAAAGAACATTGTAAGTTGTACAGGAAAATTACTTAAAATTAAATTTCACCAATAATTCAATTCCCTTTTTGCAGTGAATAAACCCTTGGCCCGCATACAATTTCAAGATGGTATATCTCTTATACGCTGTCATCGTGAAAGTTCCATGATTGCTGTAGCTCTAGTTAATTTCGTTTTATTGGTCATCGACTTGGATACAAAGGTGGTGATTCGTAAATTTGAGGGTCATTCAGCCAAAATCAATGATGTTACCTTCAGTCCCGACAGCAGATGGCTGATATCAGCTTCAATGGATGCTACTATAAAGATATGGGACATACCCTCCTCCTATATGATTGATCACTTTAGAGTAGAGAAACCCTGTGTATCGTTAACGATGTCGCCAACAGGTGACTTTTTGGCAACAGCTCATGTTAATAATTTGGGTATTTACCTGTGGGCCAACAAAATGTTATTCAATCAAATATCTTTACGTTCCATTAATCCAAAAGCCTCGGCGCCATATGTAGGTCTGCCTTCTAATGTGGCAGACGAAATAAGTTTGGAGGAAGCTATTGAGGAACTCAATATGGATCTGGACCAAGAAGATGAAGAAGAGGAGTTGGGCGAAGAAATCGCTTTGAAATATAACACACCTGAACAACTATCCAAGGACTTGGTAACCATGTCGGGTGTGGCTACCTCCAGATGGCAAAATCTTTTGGATTTGGAAATCATTAAAAAGCGTAACAAACCTAAAGCACCACCTAAAGTACCCAAACAGGCACCCTTCTTCCTACCTACCGTAGCTGGTTTAGAAATGAAATTCGATGTGAGCAATAATAACAAATCAGACGACGAATTAGAATCCAAAATTAAAAAAGCCAGCACCCTTAATAATCTTACTAATTTTGGTAAACTTTTAGAAGCTACCGCCTCCACACAAGACTATGAAAAATGTGTACAATATCTCAAAAAATTAGGTCCCTCAATGATTGACTTTGAAGTAAAATCCTTACATCCGATTGGTGGTGGCACTATCAAAGCTATGGTGGAGTTTTTAAATACTTTACAATTTATGTTTAAAACAAATTTGAATTTTGAATTGGCCCAATCGTATTTGAGCGTATTTTTACGCTCTCATGGTCTAAACTTAGTGGAAATACCTGATGTTATAAATAAATTGGAAGAATTGTCAAAAGTGCAGGAAAACTCATGGCAACAGCTTGAAGATAAGCTAATGTATGGCATGGGAGTGGTAGCAGCCTTAAGAAATTTTGTACAATAAGCTAGTTTTTACCGTTAATGTTTAAAATTTAAAATTTTATAATAAATAAACAAACATAAGAAAAGTTTTTCTCATAAGAGAAATTTACGCCTGACTCCTTACTATTTGAATAAATTAACAGTCAATTAGTCGATTAGCTATATGTTAACAAATACGCTTGTTGACATTATTGATTTCATAAAGCAATTAACTAAAGGGTCATACATACCAGTTCAATTAATAAAATATAGGGTTTGCAGCTTAAGCAAGTAATGATTAAAGGGCAAATAAAAAGTAGAACGCACATGTTTTGTTTAAGCGAAAAAGAGGAAGGAGTATAGTGTGCAATTTGCATGATAAAAATATGAATCTTTAGAAATTTATTACACAACGTTTCATCGACGGGTAGGTGAGGAGTATGAAAGGATCTTCAATGTACAAAAAAATTAATTTAGTCAACAGCAGTTACCAACTCAATGGCGTAATAATAATTCTTTGCTAGGTGTTGGCATCCAAGCGGCCACTTCAACGCCTAGTAAAGTCACGATGGACCACTGATTAGTAATCATCACCCAGTTTTAAGGGAAGAGAAAGAGATAAATATCATGTTGTCAATTCCCCTCACTTTTCCAGACCTGGTTTCGCTATGTGCGAGATTAAATGGATTCTCATCATATTCGTTGCAAAATAGGAATACCAATACATGAATAATAGATAATTCTGACCAATTTATGAAACAAAATCGAAATAAAAATGTAAATACCGTGCAGAATGCAAAATTTGCAAAATTTCGAAAAACTTTCTCTAATTTATTGTGAAATATTAGAAAATTAATTAGAAGGCAGTTAAAATAATGCACTTTTCGTAATCGATAGTATCTGTGTACCAATAATTTGAAATCATTTTCCTCTTTTTCACCTGCAGAATGTTTCAATATATGCAACCCCTACCATGACATTCAAATATTTACAGATCAATAAGATAGATAGACACATCATACCTTTCATAAAAAGGGGATGAATTGAATGGTCTGCCATCTACCCTGACTGTAACCACAGTGATCAAAAATATGACCATAACAAATATCTATTAACAATAGTTTAATGAAAACCCCTAAAATTATAATAAATCAGTTTAAACTTATGACTGCAACTGATTAACAATTCAAATCTAAAGCAAGAAATCGATTTGAAAAAAATAAATAAATAAATAAAAGAAAAAATCCTATTAATATTTTCCTTTTATTGAGTTTAAAAATTGATTGCCATACTTGCGGTAAAATGAAGCATCAGCAGGTTGTTGTTGACTATTGGACCATGTTGAAAACATCATGCACCTGTTTGCTATTGGCTATATCGGGTTATGTTTTAATCAAGTAAGTTCAAACGAAATTTATAAAGAAATTTAAAAATTCAATTGAAATTCTTTTAAATATAAAGAATGGTACAAACAATCTTCTATTTGCCCGGCTATTTAAAGAACAATCAAAAACGCTTGGAAGAACTGGCGGCCAAATATAATTTGGATTTAGAAAAAGAAATAGCTGAGTCCGATCTCATTAAAGATGAGCTTGAGAAATTCGAAAACGATAATAGCAATGACACTGACAACAATAAAGAAAACACAACCAAAGAAAATAAAAAAGAAGAGGATATTGCATGTAAATTACCCCAAGAACCTAAAAAACTTAAATAGTTGACGAAACAAAGCCTTATATTTATATTTAATCAAATCATATTATTTAATAACATTTCAATTTATATTTCTTGTCTACAGATCTAATAATAAAAGTTAAAAAGTGTTTTACTTACATGCAATGAATTAATTTGTTTCTACTATTACTGGCAGATCATCAGGATCCTCATCCAGTAGACCCTCAAAACACCAATTCATAGCAGTTTTTAGTTTTTTCATTAAAAAGTCTGCACTTTTATGCAGACCACAGTGGCTTAAGTTAACCAGCAAACAGCGAACATCTTTGTAGACAGTATTGCGCTCTGATGGATCCATTAGTTCTTCCGGTAAGTGGGGCAATTGGTGCACCAATACTTCGCTGTATTTCATATACAAAAGCCTATACTTAATGACAGCTTCTTCTGAGTGTGAGAGTAAAGTAAGTATCTTGCGCCAAAAGGCCAAGGATTCTACGGAGTAGCCCACCAAAAAGAATACAAAGGAGATTTGTATTTCCTGTATAAGATCTTGTGGTTGTTCGAAATTCTTTAACAAATCATCGCAGGCTTGTATACAATCCAAGGAGTGTTTTGATATTTCAGCCGGGGTCGATTGCTTAGGCACCCGATCTGGCACCGCAGTAAATCTAGGGGCTGTGCCCTCTACCGGTTTCAGTTGAGGCAGTAAATCGCTTTCATCATTTACTAATTTTGCTGCCATTGCAGGATGTGCCGTTGCTAAAGGTCCCCTGGGTCGTTCTTCATCGGTACAGGATAACAGTTCCACAGTTGTTCGTATTGTACCCAAAGCTGGTCTACATCTTTCCACACATTCTTTTGTTATGGTATCTGTTAATTTGCGCCAATCCTCATAATAACGGAAATCATAAGGAGCTAAAAATTTATCCAACATTTCCAAATTGTCCTTGAGACGTTTTTTCTCCAATTCAACATCTGCAATTTGTCTTTCCCTCAACTCCTCATTGCCGGCATCCCATTCCCGAACCACAATTTCTTGTTCTTGGAAAAAATAAGTAAAACCCACTCTGGGCGCTGTGTCGCCATATGGTCCTGCAGCAGCACACCAAACATAATGTGGTCCCGGCGGAATCATTTTGATACCACGAAAATTTTCGTCTACAACGTATGAGCACAAGTCTATGCCAAATTCGGTGCGCTTGGGAACGCCGGTTATAAATAGCACAGCTCCCTGATGAAAAAGACTTTTGGCCATTTCTGGATCCATATCCATTGATAGTGTATCCTGATTCATTGTGTTTCTTTACGATTTTATTTTTCTTTAATAAAACGTTTATTTCAGTTTGAAATTGCAAATTGGAAGAAATTCCAATCAGCTGTAGAATGCAAATTTTCTGCAATTGCTAAGAGTTGCCAGATTTATATTTTATGCAGAATGTATAAAGTTGCCACTATTGGGGGAATTTTCTTGTGTAATGAATATAAAAAGCAGAATTTCCTATATATTCCAATGTGCATCAGGTTTTTCTTGTTTTTGGTCCACATCGTGGCTTATAAGCCTGAATAATTTTTTTCAATTTAGAAATCCTTTCACATACCTCTTTTGCAGTTTAATCATTCGGCTGCATAATTTAAATCCACAAGCAAACATCCATGTATTCTATTAACCCTTTAATTCTAATACCATCATGTCTGTATAGCCTACCAAAGACTAGGGTACTTTAAATAAAATTGATCAACTTGCATGGGTTGCCCCTGATTATCTCGTAAAATATACACGTCGCATAGCTTACCTTTATAAGAGAATTTTCAGAAAAACCAAACAGGATTACAAAGCATAGTACTCTCCACTTTAGAAACTTTAATGAAGCGATTAAAAAGCTCTATTGGAGGTTTTTTTTAAATGCCCATTAGGTAACTATTATATATAGGGTACACATTTGATCCAAATATTTGAAATAATCAACAATCTTAAAATTACAAATGGCTATAGTTACATTTTCATCTTCTTCAGTAGAATTACCTCAGAAGTTTTTACTGGAAAGTATCCTGCGCTGGGATTACTATCAAGTCTTACTAAAGCCTACTTTACACGGTCCCACAAGTAATATGATCTGTCAAAATTTTGTGTAGAAGAGTACGGATGTGATCGTCTAAACGTACTATGTAATGAAACCATCACACATTGAGAGAAAATACGGATGAAAAGTTTGACAGTCGTATGGCTCACTTCATTTTTTGAAATGATTCAAAAAATAAGCAAGTCGCATTAGATCAGGGATGTATTTTTATGTAAACACATATAAAAAAGTTGAACAGCTGTTTTTATTTTACTTTGTTATTGTCTTATACCGATCATGTAAACGCAAAAAATATAAATCATACGACTTTTATTCTCTTTTTCGTCATACGGATGGAATTTCATTTTACTTTTTCATTAGACTTTACGTACGTAAAGTATTACCGTGTGAAGTGGGCTTAAGGCCTAATATACATTTTGACTTTCAACTACACACTCGTTGATGCCACCATCTTCTTTCATATAATAGCGTTTAGTTGAAGTATGCATATTCCATATGTTTGCCTTTGTCAATCCTCAAGTTATCGACCATAACGTAGAACAAAAATTTGATTTACTCAAATCGGAATGTAGGTATTCTAAAGAAGTCTTCTAATACTTTATCCAACTCACATATGTAAGGGCCTAGTTTTATAATCAAATTCATTCGAAATAGTAAATACATAAACTGGTAAAATAATTCTTCGAATTTATTTTCTTTTAAAATTTTATTTTGAACTAAACGTTATTTTTTAATTTTCTTATATTTCAAGAATTTTATATTTTCTAATATGATTTCATCTCCAATTATAGCTTCAATTCTCACAAAAAAAAAACTAATGTTTCTGATGCCAAAGAAAACAATACAAACAAATAGGAAAAATGATTCTAGTTTCTACAAGAAATTTAAAATTTTATTTATTTCTTTTGTTTTCAATAATCAAAGAAGAATGCATTAATTAACATATTTTATTTGCCAAATTAGCGAAAGAGGATATGATAATAAAAGTACTTGTAAAATGTTAACGAAATATATATACATTTAGGCAGAAGTGTTGTTGTAAATATTTCTGTTTAAATTTTCATTCGAACTTAAAATATTAAATTTGTTAACTGAAAAAGTTCTATTTTGTAAATCTGTTAAAGACAACACAATTTGGTCAAAGAAAATAAGCGGCAAATGCATTCTAAGGGGGGGGGGTGGATGGATTGTTGCGCATTTTATTAGAAAAAAATTGTTTATTTTCGTATTGAAATACTCAACAAAACAAAACCCCCCCCTGCAGCCTAATATCCAGATATAGGCATGGACAAAAAAATAAATTAAAAGTGGATTGGGACTACTGAATAGTGTTGGTGGGATGGGTAGGTAGGGTAGGTGGTAGGTAGAGATACAATTTGAAAAGCATATACTAGAGAAGAAGACAGTTTGAAATTAGAAAATTATAGAATGTGTACTATAAATAGAATTATAACTTGGAAGAAAGAAGGGACAATAAGACGGAACGTATGTATTATGTATGATAGATGATAAACGACGTTCAACAACAATAAATACAGCGTGTGTTCATCAGTTCATTCATTCAGTATGCGGTTTAGATAAATTTACATTCAAATATATTGAATTTGTTTGTTTGTTTGTGTTTTTGTTTTATTTTCTGGTTTTTATTTGATTCTCTTTTCCATTTTAGCTAAAAAGTGTTAAATATCTAATATATGAATGTAGTAGTATTGTATTATGGGCTTTTGTATTTACTTTCTTGCTTGCCTTCTTACTGACAATAGAAGAGTAGTACGAGTGTAATAAGTAGTTTTCTTTCTTTACTTCCTGCGTGTGCAAATCATACTGAGCTTGTAGAGCTAACTACACCACTACATATACAATAATTACTGTCTGTGGACAATTACTATTGTTGGCTATTTCCTTCAAATCACTTTTCTTTCGACAATAATTTATTAAATTTGTTTACAATTGTGTGTATATATGCATGTAGATAGTATTATTGTATATGGTATGTTTTGATTTTTTTTAACATTTGCTTTTGTATTTGTTTATTAATTTAAAGGAATTGTGTGTAATAAGTTAGTAGGTAGTAATATTACAGTAGTTGTTGCTGCTTCTTTGCTTTTGCGTGAATATAATATATACTTTTGCATTTAGTAATAGTAATTCTTCGCATTCGCATTTATAATTATGATCTGTTTCTTTCTTTTTTTATTTATTATGTATGTGTGTTCGTTTTTGTTGTTTTATCATACTAGTATTATTATTATTTACACGCTTAATTTGTGGTACATTGCTGCACTCTTGGTCCTTCGTCGTAGCGATCGTCTTCTTCGTATGGCATACGATGGTGTTGTTGATCTCTGCGCTGTTTAGGATCAAATTCAACCTGTAACGAGAAAAAGGAAAACAAACATTTAATAAAGCAATGTAAAATATAAAAAGAAAATTCCTTTATGGGAATTGAAGCTTATTTAAAGCATTATAGAATATCCTAATTTAAATTTATGGAAGCGCCCAAATTGTACCTTAAATCCCACATTACAGCGCCAAACTTAACGAACTGAAGGACGCTCAGGTTCACGACAGGGTTTTCGCTGTTGCTAAAACGAAGCTTTTAGTGAAGATATGCTTGCTACAACACCAAAGCTACAATATGTCAAAAGTTATACGAATGCGCAGTAGACCAGTACTACAATATTTCGAGATTGAATAAGCAAATCAAAAACCTAAGGCATAGAAATAAGATAGCAAAACAAAATTGAAGATGGTTATGATATATATGTCATTTCACAACCTTCTTTGTACAGTTTGGTTCACGCTCATACAAAAAACTACGCGAAGTGGTTTGTGGTAGTTCATAGCATACTTCAACAATGTTTTAATCTTACCGTTCAGATTGTCTCAGTTTAAGGAGCACATGTACATATATGCCTCCTCATACGGCTGTAATGAGTGTAAGAAATAATTATAATAGAATATATAAATTTCCGTTGCCCGGCAGACAAATCACGATCCCCTTTATCAGATGCAATATCGCCCCCATGATTCAATTGCACAAATTAGGATCAGTTTCACTACTTTCAGAGATACGCTGAATCAAAATATGGGCAGAAGTAGCTGCGTACAGCATTTGTTACCTCATAATTTGAATCACTATGGGTAATACGCATGGTAAAGACAAATAATCGGTAGTAATATGAGGTATAAACTTGAGATCGAAATACCAAATAAAATAAAAAGAATTAATATTTGTGAAGATTCAAAATAACTCTTTTTATAGGCAATTTTCGATAGCGGTCGAAGGAAACTGTATTATTTATATATCCGGCAGTATTAATTCTTATTCTTATTACTATCAATAGATATTTATTTAATGTATTCCTAGCACTGTATTCTAACTCTTAAATTAACTGCAATAATAGTTCAATAAGCTCCTTTTGTGAAAAGGCACTGTAAATTGTAAAAATAAATGCAGTTCCTTTAAAAAATTGCAAATTTATGGAAACAGCCCTCGTACTTCACTGTGAGTACTTTAGCGCTGTGATTTGCTTTATATTTGATTACTGATAATAAACCACAAAAAATTAATTTAATATTCAACTTATACACTCATTGCGCTATTCCCCTTCCTTCTGTTGCTAACATTGCTAGATATTTTAATATCAATGATTTTAAAAGAACATTAAACTTTGTATAGAAAATTTACTACACAGACGAATGTCATCTTCTGTAGTGTTATGGTAGGGTTGCCCTCCTTTGTGAATAATTTTTCCTATAAATTTTTGTAGAACTTGAAAATTTTCTACCGAATAATTTTCATTTTTTAATTATATTTGCTAAAATAATTATGAAGAATAAATTTAAAAACAATAAAAAAAACTTACCAGATTGACCTGTTCAGCATCAATTGGAATGGTTATTTCTGGTCTAGGTGGCAAACACTGTTCTAGAGCGGGTATAACAGAGATTGGAATTGTATCAGGGAATATAACTTCGAACTGGATGATGAGACGACCCTTTTCTAATGGATTCTTATACAGAGGCATACCCTCATCCATTATACATTTTGTCATTTCATGCTTAATAACTTCACCAGGCGCTGATGTAATTACAATATCACGATCATCGAGTGTTCTAATAACACGTTGGAAACCACACAATGCTTCAACTAATTGCACTGGCATTTTCATCATCAAATCTGTGCCGGCATGAACGAATGTGTGATGTTCCTTTTCGTCTAATAAAATAATAATATCGCCGGGCTGTGAATCAGGTTCGTGATCACCCTCACCGTTGAATATAATTTTCTGTCCGTCACGCATGCCCTTCTCAATGTGAACTTCCAAAACTTTGCGTTCTCGTACTGTTTTACGGCCCACGCACTGTTTACAACGATCCTTTTCGGAAATCATCTCACCGGTGCCGGAACATTTGCGACACACCTGTTCGACGTGTTGGATCAAACCGGTACCGATCTGGTGAATGCGTGATTCTAAGCCAGTACCGCGACATTGCGTACACTTCTCAATAGCTCCCTTTTTGCCACCACGACCCTCACATTTGTCACAAATGACGTTCTTTTGCAGAGCCAATTTGCGGGTAGCACCATTGTACAACTCTTCCAGCTGCACAGACATCTGGTGAACAACATCTTTGCCGCGACGTTCCCGACGTCTGCCAGAAGTGAAACCACCGCCAAAGAATCTTTCAAAGAAGTCCATGGGATTACGGAAATCACCACCATCGGCGCCACCTTTCTTAATTGCTGCCTCGCCGCCTTCATCGTAAATCGAACGTTTGTCGGCATCGGAAAGTACTTCATAAGCCTGGGAAATTGCTTTAAATTTTTCACCTTCATTTGGATTTTTGTCAGGATGATATTTCAATGCCAATTTTCTGTAGGCTTTCTTCAATTCGTCGGGTGTGGCGTTGGGTTTAACACCCAAAATATCATAGTAGGCGGTTTCTTTGACCATATTTTTCTCTTCTAATTATTCAGATAACTCTTCTTGCTGTTGATTTTAGTATAAAAAAAATCGTCAATACACGTTTATTTTTTATACTTTTAGTTCTTTAGCTTTTCCTCGCTCAAAACTTCTTCTTCGGTTACACTGTTGTACACACACAATAGATGCCAAGGGGGATGAAAAGGACCTAAAAGGAAAATTGAAAAAAGAAGAAAAATTAAAAAAAGGTATTTAAATTTTTGTTGAAAAACCAACAACAAAATGCACAGGATACATATTCATATAACAGCGTTGCCATATGCTTGCTACAGCAAACAAAATATCTACCAGATATGTCGGCGCGGATATGTGATGCAAATGTGCGCTTTAAAGCACTTTTCCTGTAGTGTTAATCATTTAAAAAAATTGTTGAATCAATAACAATAAATAATGCAATAAAACCAAAAATAGAATTTAAATTTTCGTAATAGAAATCTATAGTTGAATTACGATTAGAATGGAAATTTCGAGCGTTTTATACAAAAAGTAACAATATTTTAAATAACATGGCAAGGTGTAAAAAGGGGGGGCAAAAGATTTTTACTCATATTTTGGGAATTTGAAATACACTTTATCTGGCATCATTTGAAAGACAGAAGAAATACAACACTACGAAATTTGGCGAACGAGAAAGCACGGCCACAAACACAAAGCAATAGAAAAAAACGCAAAAAAAGAGAGAATTTTCTATTGATTTCCACATGTGAAAAAGATAAAAAGAATTTACAAAATATAGCAAAAGGGGAAAAAAGGAGATACAAGAACTAAAATATAACGATGACTTTACAATGAAAAAGCAAAATCATATATATTTTTTTAAATATTGTATATAACAAACATTTACAACAAAAGCATTTACTTTTAAAATATTTATATTAATAAACACATAAAACAAAACCGCCCTGGGAAACAAAAACAGCTAAATTTTTTCTCTTTTTAAAAATTATACCAAAGGGCAGGTGCTTTTCCGACATATGAAATGAAAAAAGGGAAAAACATGGCAATGATAAAAAATTACCAAATTTCGTAGAATCGTTTCATCGTTAATACCTCTGCAGTGTTCACGTTTTCCCTTCTTTTTTTTTGTTTTTTACTGTCTACCGCATACAACAAAATCAATTACATAAAATGAAATTTTAATATTGTAATTTATTTACGTATATATAATGACAATTTCTTCTATCTAACATTAGCCACACATTTTTAATGCGTCACTCACTTGGTAACAGTAATAGCGATTAGAAAGAAAAAAAATTGCATGAAAAATTTTTCAGACGTTTTACCTTTGTTTGTAAAGGAACAAAAGGCTATGGTTTTTTGTTTTACACACGTTTTAAGAAAATTTTCTATAATTACTTTAAAGCTCTGGATAAACAAATTGAATTAAATTTTCAAGCAACAAATATTTTTCTTTATATTTCCTTAATAAAATTATGACGTTTTTCTCTATAGGTTAAGTTGGTAGAAATTTTTTCTATTCCGTTCTTTGCACTTTGGATTTATTTAATTGTTCAATTATTTTTGTATAAATGTTGTAGGGTTTTCTTTTTAATAATACTATATGTATTTTATTTTAAAAAATATAATTTTTTTAACTCACACAAATTGATCCGTCGCGCAGTAATTTTATTATACGAATGTGTATTTTATTTTACCGTAAAAATGGCGTTGATTCTTCTAGAAAATGAACATGTGTGTCGTAAACAATAATGCCAGATTAATCGAATTTGAGTTTAGCCTAAGCAAAATGTCATTTTAGCGTTTTTAGGGAGCATGTTACACATAATCTATGAGAGGATTTGGAAAGACTTCCTGATTTTTAATACTAAATTATACAAGCTTTAGACTGCAAGTCACCAAGATGCTTTTTATACAATGGTACCACTTATTAATTATAATTGGTTTCCATAAGCTATAAAACTTACATTCTACTAAATCCGCATAAATAAAATTTTGTATTTTGAGCTACTATTCATCTAGGTCCTATTGCTCACAAAATCTGAACGCCGTTAATGGTTTTAAACATGTATTACCAGCGTAGAGTTTTTGGATTCAACTGAACAAATTAAAGTGATAAAACCTCAAAAAAAATTAAACAGCTTGCAGACTAAATAGAGATACGGATCAATTCAAAAACATAAACATTATTTGAAGAGTGTTTACAATTACCTTGTATTTTAGTTTTCATTTTAAATCGAAATATGTATATATTTTTTTTTAAATTCTTATTTTGGGCAAATTTTCTAAAACTTGGCATTCACTATTACAGGTTCCATACAATAGCGTTGTATTTACAATTACAGTGTTGTATTGTGTTCTGCAGTGTTGAATATATCGTATTGTTTTTACGAAACACAAGGCAAAAAGAAGCGAAAATCAAAAATAAAAATGGCGTGTCAAAAACAAAGCGTCTTTCTATAGGGTGATTGTATTATATTTACTTGTGAAATTTTCATGTGATAGTGTTTAATTAAACGTTAAAAATTATTAAAATCAATGCAGAAAATTAATTGCTAATAGATAAAAACGTTAATATATGCATTGACGTGCATATGAACAAGGAAATTCGTATAGACGGCATAACCTCTAAAAATAGTGACATAAATATTGTGATGAAAATGAAAGAAGAAGCAGAGACAAGTAGTAAATTGCCGCCTAAAATAATGGGTGGTGTTGGCGGTTCACCAACAATGGCAACGACCATGTTAAAAACGACCAACAATTCTATAAATATTTCGAATTACGGTCAAAATTCCACAACCCCACAGAAGCAGCAGAGTGATGAGATTCTGAGCACGTTATTGCGTATGAATAACTTTGATTCGATATCGAGTATTAAAGATGAATCGCTGGATATTGACCTGTCCGCTTGTGTAACCATCAGTGCCGATCCCTCGGGCATAATAGGAGGCAATAGTCTGTCGTCATCGGACTTTTGGCGTGTGTTGGATGAGAGTGCTCAAACGTCTCAGTTGGATGTCGGCAATAGTATTGTGGGTAATGTTTTAAGTGGCGGTGGTTGTAATACTAGTCGGGAGTCCTTGCAAACCTCACCCTCCGCTTCTAGTAATGGTAACTCCTCTTTATCATCCGGTGATAAAAACGAAACGAAAGTGGTGGTAAAAAAAGAACAGAACGATTTCAGTGGTACATTTCTTAAGCCCTCCACCGGCATAACATTCTCACCATTGAAACGAATCATTAAGCCATTGCAAGCAGAGCAACAACATCATATACGCAAAGATAAGTCGCCAACAAGATTGGCTAAAACACAGGATACGGGTCCGCCATCTTTAGCACCCATTATAAGGATACATCAACCGTTCATTAAACCTCAGGTGGAATTGCCAAAGTTAAATAATGGTAGCCATGCAACAGGAAACACACATCAAGTGGTTAATAAGCAGCAAAAAGATTCCTTAATGACGACTACCCAACCTCCTCCGTTGGCTGCTTTAGAAACTCCTGCAAATAAGGAAACGGCGGTGGTGAAACCTTTACCGGAACCTATTTATAAGTGTTTAGATTGTGATAATCTCATATTTCGTGGTAGTCAGAAGCTAAGCGAACACACAAAACACCGTTTAATTTATAAATGTCCAGATTGCGACAGGGAATTTGATGTTGAGACTTCACTGAAGAAACACTTAAAAACACATCGCCCCATAGATGGCCGTAAGGATGCTTGGAAAAAGTGTCCCGATTGTGGGAAGTGGTAAGTCGAAACAAGCTTATATTTTTATGCTCTAAGTTGTATGTTAGGGTTTGCATTTCCTGTACTAACGTTACGTCGATTAAATCGACAAAGTTTACTTCGAATAACATATCTCTGCAGATTTTTCTTGGCAAATTTGTAGATATTCTCAGAGCTTTTGCTAGACGACTGAAAAGAAGATGCCGAAAGTAGAGTTTAGCAAACTTTTAAGGTCTCATTTTGTAACCTTAAGCACTATTCTTTAGACTTACGTTAATTGTTGACTTGTTCCCCTTTTAAATAGCTCACAAAGTAATTTAGGTATACACTTATACGAACTATTATGACAAAACTTCCAAAATTATGCATTATTTGTAAACAGTCTGTATCAATGTGTTTATAAAAATTTCATAAATAAATTATTTTTTTTTTCAGCCTTAAACTTGGTAGCATGTGGATGCATCGCAAAATTCATACGGAAAACAAGAAATACGGCTGTGAGATATGTGGTCAGAAATTCGTACAGAAAATAAATTTAACCCATCACCAACGCATACATACCTCAGAAAAACCATACGAATGTTCCGAATGCCAGAAACGTTTCCAGGAACGTAGTCACTTGCAGCGGCATCAGAAATATCATGCTCAAACTAGATCATATCGTTGCGAGAAATGTGGCAAAATGTATAAAACAGAACGTTGTCTAAAGGTCCATAATTTGGTGCATCTAGAACAAAGACCATTTGCTTGCACTGTGTGTGACAAGTCCTTTATATCGAATTCAAAACTAAAGCAGCATTCGAATATACACACGGGTGAACGACCGTTTAAATGCAATTATTGTCCCAGAGATTTTACCAATTTCCCAAATTGGTTAAAACACACTAGACGGCGTCATAAGGTGGATCATAAAACCGGTGAAATGTTGGAAAATATTCCCTCATATTGTTCGAAGAAGTCGACACGTACGCCAAAGGAAAAGAAAAATCCTGAAGTGAAAAATGCTGCAACCAATAATACAGCGGCAGCTGTTTCCTCAGCTACTAATAACACTCCCACAATTACCAATCAGACAACAACGAATACAAAAACGACTGATCTCAATACCATAGATACAAAACAATTGCAATTGCAGCAACAACAACAACAACAGAAAATCATAACAACCTATTCTACAGGGCTGACCACTACAACAACTGGTCATAGTAGCACCATACCAACTAACGTTTTTACTACCATAACTCTGACAAAGCCCTTGTTAAGCGCCGCCACCACTACCACTACCGGTAGTAATCATTTGGTGGTTAATCAGAATGGACCACCGCCTTTGGCTAAAGTGCCGACTAAACGCAAAAAGAAACAATCGGCGAATCCAGTGGCAACACAAATGGCAAAAACCGAAAGCAATAATACCTCAGTGGCAACAGCAGCAACAACTACTACAACATACTTGGTTACTACGTCCTCATTGAATTTGCCATCGACTAACAATGGTACAGGTACTGGGCCGCCACCATTAGCGTTGGTGTACAATAGCAGTAAACCTTTGAATTTAAACAGTAGCAGTAGTAGTACATTATCTTTGCAATCGACATCAACAAGCAGCTTGAAAAGTTCTCATCAGCAGCAACAACAACAGCAGCAGCATCAGAAGCTGCAGCAGGCAAAACAGATGTCGCAACATCAGCCAATAAAAGTCGAAAAAGTTAAACGCGAACGAAAACAACCGACACCAAAGCAAGTTCAGCAAGTCCCTCCACCGTTGATAATTAAAAAAGAATTTATCGAACCAAAAACCGAACTTAATGTACAATCTCAAGATCAGCAACAGCATAAGCAGAAGCAGCAGCAACAACCACGTCTGCCACAACACTCGACACAACACAATCAGCAGCAACTGCACCCACCACGTTTACAGGCTCATTCACAATCGTCTCAGCAACAACTTCATACCCCTCATAGCCAACAAACCAAAGTATCAGCATTCACTGATTTACATTGTTTAAGCATCACTTCAGCTGAGGAATTGATAATGGAACAGGCTTTAGAAATGGAAGAATGTGGCCTCTACAAAGCTTCTGCGCCCACCACGCTGGTTTCAAATTTTGCCGACACAGATAATGCCATATCCTCGGATTCAATGGCTGATTTACATTTTAAAATTAAAGAGGAACACCATGATATGGATTTGAAATTAAAAACTGAAGAGTTTGGTAAGTTTGTACAGAAAGTTTGTGTGCGTGAAAAATGTGTCTTTTACAATTACTGTTTCATTTTACCTTTTTATTACAGAGTCTATTAAGAAACAATCGATTTGCTCATCTCTAGAATCTTCACCATTTTCGTCACCTGCCTCTATGGAATTTGCAAACTCCTCAACGTTAACAACCGATTTTCCAACCAATAACTTTTACTTGCCATCATTTACCATCGGAAACAATCAAATCATTACAACAAATGCTCCTGTAACTACCATGAGCTTAGAGGATTGTCGAGGGACGGTGACAACGGCCCATACGTATTTGCCACAGTTGATAACCACCAATGTCAGTGTGCCAGAACTGATACAAATCAATAATAACAATCAAAGATATCTGAAGGCAACCACAACTGCCAGCAATACAACTGGTGGTGGTGGCAATACGAATCCATCGTTTATTAACCAGCTATACTTGCCATTGACGGTAAATGCTGGTCCCGTTTTAATGAAACCAAATCAAGCTTTGCCCTCTGTCGATACACTTTTATTTTCGAATTCGAAACTAAGTGGTCTCTTCAACAATCGAAATTTACCAAAACAAGCCACAACCGCCCAACATAATTTGTCCTAATCCAAAGCTACACATGAGTCCACTTTACCCAAATCTTAAACTAAACATACTTAAGCCTTAAGGTTTAGTTCTTTATCTTATCTTACCTTTTTTTTTAACAAACACCTTTTTATATTTAGTCCTGATTAATATGTTGTGTGATTTTGTGTATTTTGTTTTTAAGTTCATTTATTATCATTATTCTCTTTTTTTCTTGTAATTTCTTTAATATATTTAATTTTTATTTAACATTTGATAATAATTATTAATATCTTAAGTTTAGTTTTATAGTTTTTTTTTTTGTTTATTTTGCTTTATGCGAAAAATATGAAACAAAAGAAGCAAAAGTATAAATTAAAAATATACCACAAATTATGATATGCGGTATATTTTATTTAAAAGAATACAAAGGAACAAGTAACAGACCATTTAAATTACAACCAACCAATTACATTTTTTTTTAATATTTATTAAAATTTTTTTTGCGAAACCAATGTTATTTTTATTTAAAATTTTAATTAAACTACAACAGTTTTTATTTTTAAATAGTCTTAGAAGTAAATCGTAAAAAATCCGAAAAATATTTGATAAAAATAAGGAAAATAAACACGTTTTTCTATTTAAAAATTTTGATTTTCTTACAATTGTCATCGTGGAACGAACTACGTGCAGCTAGACGAACAGTCTTCGCTTTATGCCATCTCTTAAATAACTATGTACAATAGAATTCAAATATTAATTACAAATGTCTGGCAAAATACAGAAAATGGCAACTTGGCTTAGTGTTCTCCAAATCTAAATTATATGACATGCTTAAATAATTCTGTACAATAGAATTCAAATATTAATTAGAAATTATTAATGTCTGGTAAAATGCAGATAAAACTCCCAATATCAGAATATTGAAGGAACCTCGTCCAAGATCTTGGAGTTATACCTCTGCAGGGCAGAAAAGACACACAATAAGTTCAACAAATTCCTCACGTTACAATACACCCTACAGAAAGAGGGAGTGTTCTAGTCCTTGTGCTCAAGGCGCAATCTCCTTTCAAAAAATGTATCACAGTCCTAAAGCACTCGTTTACCATTTCCGGGATCCATTTCACTCTAAAACGGTCCAACATAATCCTCAGAAGGCTGGGTATTCTGAAATCTACCCTGTTTGACCATGACCCACACTCCGTCTCATCGTTTGATCGATCATTCCGAAGAAGTACCAGCTCATCTGCAGCCTGATCCTCTGTTGCATTTCTGCAGACTGACACCAATCTCGTGCTAACATAGTGCTTGCAATACAGATCGATTATTCACATAGAAGCAATCGATTTTCGGACTAGCCCCGCGACCTTGATTGCAAACATATCTGCTTGTAATAAACTGCACTCAATAGGGTGTCTCTGGGACAGCTTCGATTAATGCCTGCAATAATCCTCACCCGAAAGCACTTAGGATGGGCAGACGTGTTCGTTTGGGTAATTGCCTCCTACTATCCCGTAGTGAGCTTTTCATCCATTGCGTGCAATTAGGACCTAATAGCTCTAAAGATAAAATAATTTTTTTAAATCTTTGTCTTCCGTTAATCTACTACTTTGCTAATTTATGAGGGTAATAAATTTAATATACCCTGTATACCAACACTATATGGTATGTTCAGTGATTATGTACAAGTATAGAAAAGGTAGTGATAGACAAATTCAAAAATTGAAACGAAATTCAATAAAACAGTCGATTCCTATAAACGCGATTTCCGACAAATTCTGCCTTTGTAATTTGTTACTGTGTTTGTATTCATTCATAACGAAAACAATAATTTATACAAAGTTAATTTCTAATTGCGTACAACCTACGTCATAGCTATCAATTCTATAGACAAGAAGTATGTGTGAAAAAGTTTAAATAGAATATTGAACTTGAAACTGCAGCTGTATTGATGAACGGAAATTAAAACACTAGATTGAAAATAAAATTGATATTTAATTTCGTTTCAATTCTTAAAGCTGTTAGTGCGGTAGTAAAAAACTGAATGGGTTAAACATTGGATGGCAAATATTGAACGTGACGCCCGGGTTAATACATTAGCAAAAAAAATTATTTTAGCTGTTTTTCAATCTAGCGAAGTTACTAACATGGTTATACGCCGTCAAAACTAACAACTGTGCTGTCAACATTAGAAAAAGCGGACTGCGTTGGCAAGTCGTTCACTTTGAATCAGTTGGTTAATTCAATGCACACGGCCTCGAAATTATTGTGTGTAAGTGATTGTGTTCCAATTTAACTAACTAGACTCCGCCTATTTGCCTTTATTATTACAAAATTCACGAGAAAATTAACAAATATTTAAACTGCGTACATAAAACATGTAATATTTTAACAATATGTACCAAAAATATAAACAATGTTTCAATTAATCTTAAGAAAAATGTAAAAATTTAACTTAACTACTTGAGTAGAAAAAGGAATTGACAAAAATTAAGAAAAGGAAAAGAAAAAAATAGAAAGAAAACGGTTGTGTAGTGAGAGTGTTTTTCACCTGGCTTATCGCCATCAAACCACAACGAAATAGCAAAAAAACAAAGAAAAGAGTGGAAGAAAAATACAAAAAAAGGCAAAAATATATAAAAAGTGGGGTTTTTTGTTGTTGTTGCCGTTGGAGTGTGGAGAGCCAGACCGTTGAACGGACGGACATCAACGTAAAATAAGTCAGTTGAAGTGTAAAGTGTAAAGGGGGGCTGGTTGGCTAGCTGGTTATCTGATAGTGCTGCTGCTGGTAGTGGTGGTGGTGGTGATGATGATGATTATTTATGGGAGCGAACAACTAACGAATGGCGAACAAGACGGAGACGACATACTTGTGCAAGTGTTGAGGAGAGTATAATTTGTTAAAAAGTGTTGTATGTTTCACGAAATGAATATGAAAAAAATTAAACACAAAATACAAGCTGGTCGAGTTGATTCATTCATTTGTAAATTGATTTCAAATCACAAAGTTGTTTTTGTTTAAAATCAAGAAAATTAAAAATAAATTTTAAAATAAAACGAAATTCTACTGGTGATTAAAAAAACGAAATAAAATTTTCAATAAAAATTAAATTATACGCAAAATTATCAAAAAAAGAAGGAATATAAATACTACGTGATACTTTTTTATTTCTTGAAAATTTGAAATAAAAAACGAAATATAAATAAAAGAACAGCAACTTGTTCATGATTTCTTTTAAATTTTTTTTTCGGTATTGACCCAAAACAAAAATAAAAAATGAAAAGAAAAGAATAACAGTGTTTAAGAAAAGAAAATGATATTCTTCCTCTTTTTAAATGTGTGTTGTGCTAAAAAGAAGCAATAACAACAAAAACATCAACAACAACAACTACATTATTAACAGCAGAGGCTCTCACTCTCCCCAAAAGTGATCTTCATTTGTAATCAAATCCTGTGTTTATAGCAGTTGTTGTTTTTTCTTATTGAAATTTTAGCAGCAACAACAAAAACACATACGATCATTGCTGCTGTGTTTGCAATTCCGTCAACTTTCAATAAAAAATGGAAACATTACTTAAATGGTTAAATAAGCCCAAGGTAAGTCAACTCAGCTCAACTCAACTATACACAAACAAACTCATTTGCAATAATAATAATAACAACAACAAATTAACAATATTTTTATATACGTATATAATTATTTTTTTGTTTTTAATTTTATTTGTATAAAATATATGTGAGAGTATTAGTGCGTGATTTGTTTAACTTAAAATAAACAGTGTTGCCATTGTCCTTACTAATGTGTGTGTGCAAAAAGGGATAAATATTGAGAGAAAAAGCGCTTATATGCTAAATTTAAGACGAATAACAATAAATTAGTACAGAATCGTGTAAAATCACAATTATAGTTTTAAATATACGACAACATTAATAATAAAAATATATAAATAATAAATATTAATAACAATATTATATAAAATACAAACAATTTATTGAAAACATCTTTAATTTTAAAGAGAGAAAGAAAACAGATCTGTTTAAGACGCGATAAAATCAGTGATTATTTAAGTCAAATGAATGACACATATTTTTTTACATCAACTTTTCCATGGTACTTTCCTTTTAAAGTTTAATGCACTTAAATCTGGTTTATGATTGTAAACAGATCTGCAAAGTTCTTTAACGATGTCACTGGTTTATCGGTAAATTTCAGGCCATCGACAATAATTAGGGCAAACTAAGGACATTGACTGTTCGAAATAGGAGTAGAATCGGTTAAAATAGGAATTCCTAAAGAACACCAAGTTATTAGTTAGGTACTTGACATGGTAATGCCTTATACGTCATATGCAGGTGCTTGATTTTTTAAACAGGAGGAGGATTTTGGGCGTCTGACAGCAGAGCAGCAAAGGTCCATTTTGAATACCTTCAGCAGCACCCGTAAACCGCGGATTGGGAGATTTTCATTCTGCTGGAAGTTTTATGATTTCTATTTAAAACAACTACGTTTACTCTGTATGTACATATTATCATTTGCATTCCCAGTATGGAGTAAAAAAGACATTTGGAAAATTTTTTTTGAATCTACTCCCTTTTTGCCTTTTTTACTTTCCAGTAGTTGTCATCACTGCTCTCTCATTATTAGCATTTATATCTCTGAGAGCGTGTAGTAAAATGAATTATTTTTACTTGCAAAAAAATAAAATAAGAAAAGTAAATCATCATGTTTTATTATATGATGATTTTGTTGTTGTTTTATTTCTTTATAAATACAATATATTGTATGTGTATATTTATTTTTTCTTTATTATTCTTCTTTTTTCTTAACATTTTCGTGATTATATTTCCACTTATTTTGTGTATTTTTATTTGGTTTTGTGCCTTTGTTTATACATAAATATTCACATATACAAACATGTTTTTTTTTCTTATTTTCATATTCTTATAAATATTTCCCGTTTTTTTGTGTTATTGTTGCTGTTTTTGTTGCAGTTAAGAAACGTCACAATGAGCAACTGCTGTTATAAGAAAATGTAACAAAAACAAATACTCTGTATTAAAACAGCAACTATAATAACAACAATTGCCACAAAAACAAAAGATAATCAAAAATATATTGTTGCTTACTTATGTTTATCTTCTGGTTATTTCTTTTGTTTTATATTGTCTGTTTCATAGTGTGTGCGGCGCGTTTATATTCAATGTTTTTATTATTATTTGCTTACGTTCATTATTGTTGTTATTGTTACTGTTGTATATTATACTTCTTTTAAACTTAACTTTTAATTGCGTATTGCATTTTTGTCTTGTGTACTTTTTTGTTTCTTTGTAATTATTGTTGGTTTCTTAACTTGTTTTTGTTTTGTTTTGTTTTTCTCTTTCGTCTTAATACATATTTGTTTTATTATTGTTGTATTTTATTTTCTACATTTTAACAGTAAAAAAGGGCAATTGCAAGTGTCAGTTGTTGGGTGAATGTGTTTGTCAATGTTGCCAAGGTTTGGTAAAAAGAAAAATGTACCGCATTGTAATTAATGGAGTTGGATTTTGTAACAGTAAACTGTTAGTAGTATTTATTTACTGTACAATGCATGACTTGTGAAATTCTTACTGAAAGAATAAATAAAAATCGAAATTTGGGAAAAAGCTACCTCTGAAATGAATGAAAAACATTCATTCTTCTTATGGCGTATGTGGCATGGGTAATAAGCCACACTACTGTGCAAATCTCTCTATTTCTTTTTTAAATTTGAAAACATTGGGTTGATTGTGTTGGAATGTTACTCTAAGTGTTGATAGTATAGTGTTAGAACCGCCTGTATGCCAAGGCTGTCATCTGTTGAATATCTTTCACTTGAAGGGTCATTTATTTAGTGGAAGCTTTGTCATTTCTGAAAATGGATCGTTTAACAGCCGAAGAACTCATAAAAATAGTTAAAACTGACTACAAAAGAAATAATTCAGACGTGGAAACTTTTCGAGCATTACAGGATAATAATCGATATACTGTGTAACGAGATCATGAAAAATTTTAATAGAATGGATGCGTTACAGACGTGGTCAGTCATTGCAATGTTTGCACTGCCGAAGATATCGCTTCTGCAGTCGATAATTCGAATGTGGATATTCTGCGGCGTTCGCAGCAAATGGGCCTACTTTACGGTCCATTGTGGCGTATTTTGTATTTGAATTTGCACTTCCACACACATTAATGCGCACATAATGGCACGGTCAAAGCACTACAACGAAATAAAATTTCTCACAAATATAGTTTGTGTGTATTTAATTTTAACTATGAAACCTAGTTTATAGAATCTTTATAGAATAAACGGACAAGAAAATTCTCAATTTTATATTTCCTGGCTTTTTTAATTTCGAAATAATAAAAATAATTGTAAATTTGATTGCAATGGCAACACTGTTATTTGCAAGTGTCACTTTTTTTTTGGTGAATGTACAAAAACCGTTTTATTGTTTACTATTATATGTACGTATGTGTGCATGTGATTGGGACAAGTGTTTCTCACAAAAAATTTTTTTGTTAGTAAATTTACTCTCTAATTTAAAATTCAATTTCCTTGTTTAGCATTTTATAAAAAACTTGTGAATTTTTCTTAAAGTTTTGTGTGTGTGAATTTGTTTCATAAATAAATTTAATTGGAAATTAAACATGTAAATTGCAAAAAACAACCAAACTACGTCATCATAATTGTGTCTGTATTTGTTTAGTGTTGTGTTGTCAATGATCTCGTTTTTTGAAAGCGATTGAACTGTTTGTTTATTTCTCCTTGTTTGGTATAAACGAAAAGAGAGTGTGAGAGAGAGAGAGAGAGGTAGACAAAGAGAAAAATCAGTGCAAATGCAGTTTAATTTTGTTTTTATTTTATTTTTTAATTTAATATACGAAGATCTCAATTATTATAAACGCCATGTGATTATTGAGAAATTATACGCCGTGTTTTTTCTACATTAATCAGCTTAACAAACACTGCATCATCAAACACACAATAACAAAAGGGTTAACAGCACAAATACCAACTCAATCCACAACAGGCTGTTTTAAAAGTGATACTTTTACAGCTGGTGGCAAATATGCATGCAGAGGGTGAGTTGCAATTCATTGGTGGACGTTGGATGATTCACTTTGGATTCTCACAAAGCAATTTCTATGTTAAAAAACAACTTCTACGCAGTTCAATCAAGTGCCGTGACACAAAAGTTTTTCATTTTTATGAAATTCTATTAAAAAACAGTTGAAAGAAAAATGATTAACGTATTTCCCTTAATTTGTGATGAAATAATTAGAAAATTATACACTTTGTTTGTACTTCTACCACTACTCTCATCAGCACCGCCGTCTTATCAATCACTTGAGTGGCTGAATGAATGTAAATGACCTAAAAATGTTTTAATTTTTTTTATTACTATTTGGGTCGTTTGTCTGTATGTCATCTTACAAGACGAAATACGTGTTTAATAGTTTAAACTAAATATTTTAAATACGTTACAACAATAGTAACACAACAATACATTGATTTATTTTCATTATTATGTTTTCTTGTGTTTATTTCTTTAAACATGCCCCTCGTGCTCTCTCTTTTTCTCTCTGTTTGACTTACTCTTTTTCCATTGGCCTAAGTCTGGGTAAATATTATAACGCCGTCTATGTTAATACCATTCCAGTTAATGACGTACCCAACCACCACTACTTTTTATGGTTAAATAAGACCATTTTGCTGAAAAAAAAAAACAAAACAATTAACAATTTCAAGCAACAAACAAAACCCATAAAGAAAAATTATTGATTTTAAAATTTAAACAAAACATTACGAATATTACGATATTTTTTTTCCATTTGTAACGGTAATAATTTGATATTGGTTGTTGGAAAAAGTTTGATACACTTTTGACCAACAATGGAAACGTTTTTCTTATGGTTGATGTTTGAATCAAATATGAAACGTCTTGCTTATTAACATTTTGTCACTATTACATCATTCTAGCACTTCTGGGTTTTCTAAGTTTACGCTGTTAAGAGAGTTCTACAGTGGTCGAAATAAATGATAAACTGAACCTGTAAGGTCCGGCCTTTATGGTTGATATATCAAAACCTCCCTGCCACATTCTCTCAGTTTCTGTCGGATCATCGAAGATGTGTGTGGTTTAGCGTCATCATGATGGAACGCATCACCTATTCTGTTGATCAATTCTAGCCGTTCTATTTTAATTGGTTGCTTTTTAATTATGTTCATTATAACGTCAAAATGAATGGTTTGACCAAATTTTAGCTTATTTCCCTTCCACGAAGAAATACGAAGAGGCACATAGTATTATCATCCTTCGTGTCAATCTGGTCTTTATAACTCTTTGCGAAGCTTCACCTTGCTCTGTCCATGATCTGTTTGGAACGTTATTACGTACACATGTACATATATAATTGGTTATTACAACCTATCATTCAGTATTATGTAATTTTGTACATTAGTGGCGGTACTTATAGTTTAAAGTCGACTCTAGGCGACAGATTTGCTAACGGTAAAGTTTCAAATTTTCATTCATTTTTAAGCGGAATTATCTTGTTACAGACTAATGTGGGTTCAATAAAGTCTTCTAAGGAAGTGAAGCTTAAACTGTTGCCTTTCAAATAATCTATAGTGTTGCCTGAGCAATTAATTTTACCGGAGATAATACCTTTTAGGACCAACTCAATATATCTGTATATGCATACATGCGAGCTAAAGTTTCTTTTCAAAATGCTAATTTAAAACACATTTTAAATCTTTACGAGTGCTATATGGTATCTGATAAATGCCTACCCACTTATAACGTCGTTAAAATTTAATTAAAATTGTGGCTTCATCTCGTCACTGCAATATTTCACTCCACATGTTGTCTTTCAATTCTTCAACTGCTTCAGCAATAAAGATCATAATCGGTCTCATCGTCATCATCACCGGCATCACCATCAATTCTTCAATTGTTTTGATTAAATAGACAATAAAAATATGTCAGGTCTGTGGTCTTCTCAGGAAGAATAAGTCATTTCGCTGCTGTGTGGCATATCGCACTGTCATGTTGAAATCACATACCCATTGTCAATGTCAATATAATTAGCAATTGACTAAAAATATGTCACCATATCAGTCCTACTGGTTAGTGAATTCCTAGAAAAAAAAATCCCTCTATTACAGCATCCCAACAAAGTTTCTCTAGATACGGAGCGTTTAAATCTCAGCTCTTTCATATTGAAAGAAATATGAAACATAAAGAAATGTTTTCTTTCGGCGATCTCCTATCAGCAGTCTTTTGGCAAAAGGTCTGACAGCAAACCGATTACCATTAAATGGATTCTTTGGATTCGAAGTTAAACTGTTGCTCCACGTCACTCCTGGGAAAAATTAAATGCACATAGCATGGTGGTGTAATGTAATGTATTGGAGTGGAATTAATTTTCACCAGAGAAAATTTTATTTTAGAAAATGTTTCAAAATAGCCACCCTATATTTATTTACTCAACACATTTGAACAGCTGACACACAATTAATGCCAATCACATTACCCTATTTGCAAAGGCCCATTCGAAAATTGCCAGTCTAGATAGAATTTGAGTGAGTCATTCATAATAAGGCTTTTCATTGCAATCTCTAAAGGGCTTGGCTTATGCAATGCGAACACTAAATGCTGTTGTCATCTGGAGTTTAAACGTTTTTCTTTTATATTTTTAAAACTTATTTTCTTTTTTGTAAATTACATGTATACCATGGTATAAGAAATATATCTTATACCATGATGTATACATACTACATTGCATATATTGTAGACATATTTAATAATTTTGTAATATCGTGAAATACCGCTTTCAAACTTGATACAAAACTTTTCTCTTTAAACTTTGCCCTCTGCATGTTCCATATCATACATATATGCGTGTGCATATGTTTTCTTTTTCGTTTTTTTTTTTTTGTTTTTGATTTCTTTGCTTACTTAGTTTATCAAGGTTTACTTTACGGAACTTAAAAATTTTGAAAGTCTGTTATTTTAAATGAAAAGTTTTCCACTTGCCTGCCACACAAATAACATTTGAAATGTCATTCGATATGAAGACGAAATTGTGTTTTTTTTCTGTCAGACATCATGCTCTGATAACTTTTGATTATAACAGGGAAACACTTCTTTTTTTTTACTCTGATGGAGACTTCTTTTTCCAAATTAATTAATTTGAAATGAATAGATTTATGAATTGAATTAAAGAAAGTCATCATCAACGAGTTGGGAAAGGAATTCGCAATAACTGTGGAATACATGTCTTATACGTCCGTGGTTATTATTTAAGTTTTTCGAAGCAATTAACACTTTCACTCCTGATTGGTAAGATAACTGATCTGTACTAGATCTACAACACGTAAAAATAACTTGAGAATAACTTAGCTAAAGTAAAAGACAGATTATTCTGTGCCTTACCCCATTTTAATGAATAGCAAAAGCTTTATCACGAATTCTCTGCTCCCACCAAACAACAATTAGTTTCCAAATTTTATATGATTTTGAAAATATATTTCTTCGGCGACTGACTCTCAGAGTAAATAAAATGAAAAGTTCTTAAAAATCAAAAAGTTTCTCAGAAATTTGTCTTTCGGAGTCCACTTTAAACTGTAGGTCTAGCCACTCGTGTATAAAAATGTACACACACAACATGGGTGGTGTGAGAAACTAGGTTGTAATCCTGACTGAAAGGTTGTAATGGCCAATTACAGGATTATGGCTCTATTCCGTGTACATAACAGAGGATTTTCTTATTCAGTGGCTAGGCTTCTTGAGGGCATTTTTACAATTTTCTGCGGGTCTTAGAATTGTTAGAATTTTATTAATTTCATAAAATTTTTTCTATCGGCTCATTGCATTTCGCAAAGGTTAGTCGACCTTTAGTTTTAGTCAATCGCTTAAATTTATTAAAATTAAATTTCAATTGTGGCAGAGAACATGTTTTTCAATCAACGATAATTAAAGAACGATTTGAATGAATATTTTTCTTTTAAATGCGTTTGTATGTACATATGTACGGACGGACGGGAGTGGTTGGGACCGGTCCGGTGGAAGGCAGGCAAGCAGTCAGGCACCAATGTCATTGAGAGATTGAGAATATGTTGTTAAACAGAAAAAAAAAAAATAAAATAAATAAAATGAAAAAAAAAGATGTCAAGGTAATCAAAATCAAGGAAAATTCAAAAGCAAACCAAACTATAGCCAGCAAAACAAACAACATTTCTAGGTTCTGTTTGTTGTTTTTGTTTTTGTTTTTTTTTAATGGGTAATACAATGAAAAGCGTATACAGGATAATAGACTATGTGGGCATGGATGGCTATGAGTATGACTATGGTTATGACGCATATTAGAAATAATTTACCAGATGTTGAAGGGGAACAACACCAATTTTCAAGTTCATATAAATACAATATAATCGCCCTTCCTTTTCATGTTTAAAACAAAACGTTTAAATTTAAATACACATTAATAACAGGTAAAAACCTTTAATTTTTTTGTTTTTGCAAATTTCGTTTTCATTTATGCAATTAAATGAAGTTTTTAATGCTAATATGTATTTATATACGTGTGTGTATGTGAGTATTTTTATAAACAAAAACTAGCCATAAATTATTATTGTTATCATGTTTTACTATTTCCCTTTCTAACGAGTAATTGCTTTAGTGAAATATTAATAATTATTGCAAAATTGCATGCTCACATTTGAACCCCCTCTTTATCTTTGTTTTGATCACACACACAAACACTAATTATTGTTTTTAATTTCTTTTTAGGCTGATGATAAATCGTTATTGGCTCGGTTTTTTCATGCAGATCGTGCTCTAACCGCTGTGGCTAGTGAATTAGACAGTTTCGATGGACGAGCCGAGCCCGATAGATGTTCCCGTTTGGTTTCCAGACTACGCCAGGGACAGGTATTTGTATTCCGAATTGGTTTTTAAAATTTGAATCACTTTTTAATTAAATTCCTTTCATTTTGTGTTTCCCTTTAACAACAGGACAAAGTCTTGGCCATTACCAATTTAATTATCGAAGAGTTGTTAGGCGATGAACGTGATCAGCGTGCCTTTCGTGCTAAATTTCCCGAAGAAGTTCTACAAGAGAATTTAGCCGGCCAACTGTGGTTCGGTGCCGAGTGTCTTGCCGCCGGTTCATCGATTATGAATCGTGAGCAAGAATCAAAAGAAATGCGTCCCTTAGCCGAGGCTGTAACGCGCAGCTTGAATAATGTTCGCAATCTGTTGCGTGATCAGTGCTTAAGGAATAATGTTCCCAATAGTGAACGCTTGAATTTGGATAAAAATGATGCTGCCACCGAACAATTGTATGAGAGTCTTAAACGTTTCGATCGTCTCTTTGCTGAATTTGAATGGCGTTACGTCAGCGCCATGGTTCAAGTGAAATCAAAAGAAGAATACGAAATGCAAGAATTAATCTGTGTTCTATGCTCGGAAACATTACAGAGAGCTTTACGTTTGGGTCTTTTGGAACAGGATAAAGTTGATGCTTTTGATCCGGCCTTAATGTTTTCCATACCCCGTTTGGCTATAGTTTCCGGTTTGGTTATCTATCCAAGTGGCCCACTAAATATGGATATGCCGGCTGAGCAATTGTCGGAAATGTTCAGGCCATTCAGATCGATTTTGATTAAAGTACGCGAGTATTTGCGGAATCTTAACGAAACTGAATTGTACTATTTGGAACGTTTACTATGCACCAATGAGGAAATTAGTTTAAAGGTAAGTGGGATGTTTTTTAAATCTGTTTTTGGGCCATAGCATCTGCTAATAACCTAAACATATTAGAGAAAACTTCGTAATCGTCTGACTAAGATCAATCTATTGTTACTATATCTTCCTCACATTCTTTACAGAGAGTTAAGTTTAGACTAGGAGCTGGTTTCAGAGTCCTGCAAGCCGAAGTAACTACTATTTATAGAGTTGTAGACTAGCCAAACTATTTCGGAGTATACAACAGGCATATTCGATCTTTACACATCTTGGATGAAAATTTGCTTGACATTCACTCTGATCAAGGAATGTCAGGCTTCTCAACATTGTCTGTTATCTGGGTATATGTAGATGCAAGCTTTAAAAGCAATATGGTAGCAAATGAAGGCATTAAATTCCCTGTTATGGGTATTGTCTCATTAACAACCATGAGTTTAGTTCACTTGATGGCCTATACAACATGCTTTTACTAAGACACAACACTAGTCATGGTGGTCATAAGAGGTCTTCTGTTTTAATTAGCATTCACATAAGCCATTTAATAATTGTAATTTGGGTGTTAAGTGGTCACTGCCTAACAGAAGTTCAATTAGATTTGACTAAATTAGCCGGTAGGGTCGCAGAGTGATGATATTAGTGCCGAACTTAAACTTCCTCTTTTAATAGTAATGCCGTTCAAAGACAAACATTTTATGAAATTACTTTAAGAAAATCTAAATTGAGGTTAAGAATCGCTAAGAGGACTTAACAAGTAGTTAAATGCCAAGAATAATTTAGAGCCGAGAATAATTTAAAATACTCTTAATTAGAAATGGGATCGTACATTTTAAATCATATTGAAGAAGACATTTTGATAAGGCAATAAAAATTATATTTTCAATGCTTTTTATATTTTTTCCAGGACACTTTAAACACAAAAGATAATAACAGCGATGTTGCAGACAATAATAATAAAAAAAGTAGCAAGTATAGTGAAAATTCTCTTAATGATACTGAAGAGAATAAAGATTCACTGAAAACAGCGACAACTACTACCTCTAAATTGCAACAACAACAACAACAAAAGTCATCAAGTGCTTCTTTTAAGACGAAACCAACGAGAAGGGCAGACAGTCCTTCGCCAGCACCGTCCACCACAAGTAGTTCATCCGATGAGTGTTCACCCTATAATACGCCTGAATCGTCGACACCTTCTTCGCCAAAATCATCAAATTCTTTAGCCTCGACCACATCGGCGGCAGGTGATAATGGGGTTGACAGTAATGGTACTACTTCGCCAGATAGTTGGATAGAAGATGATGATGATGAAGACGGCGACGACGACGACAGCAATGATGATAATGACGACGAAGAAGTTTTAGACAATGTACAGTTTTTGGCAGCTCGCGACGAAGATGATCATTATGCCGATGATGATGATTCCGATATAAACGATAACGATCAACATGAAATCGAACATGCTATACAGAATACAGAGCAAGAGGAGGAAGAAGAGGATGATGAACATACTGGTGATATATACGCTTTAGAGAATGCGGTAGACCAAATCATAAATTTAGAAATGGCTTTGGCAGACTGCGCCACCGGCTATTTGATTTCCAATACCACATTAGGTAACTTATTGCAACCACAAGAGGTGCCTTTAACCGATAACTTTATAGTCAGTGATACAGATTTGTGTAATAATGAGGATACAAATGATAATTTGGATACAGAATTACCTAGTACTAGTGCTAGGGCTTTAAACACGACAAGACTGCCGCAACAGCCGCGAAGTCAGAAGCTGGAGCAGCAACAAGAGCAAGAAAACAATGATAATAATAATTCTGCCACTACACATAGTTTAAGTCTACACGACCCGAAAGAAATTTCGGTATCACAACAAAGTTCCATAAATAATCCTTCCTCAATAGCAACTACTACGACAACAACGTCTTCAAACACAAGACGAAGGCGTTATAGTGAACAACACCCCCACTCTCAATCGCAGACTTTATCACAGTCGCAGTCACAGTCGCAACCAAACTGCTGCAGCAATAAAGATCATAATCGGTCTCATCGTCATCATCACCGGCATCACCATCACCACCATCATCACCATTCATCACATCATACGCATGGTTTGACCAGCAGCCGGACGACGACAATAACAACACAGCACAACCAAAGTCAACATCGGCATCGTGTTCACCACGGCCACCATCATCGTCGACCACATCGTCATGGTGGTGGTGATAAACATAACGCAACAGTGCAACAATGTGAAGAATGCACGGCTAATATGGAATCGAAAGAGGATCTTACTATGGAGAATAGTAAAGCCACATCTTCGATTGCTGTTTTAGATATAGAGACACCATCATCATCGTCATCGATATTGGAAGACAATAAAACTGCTGTCCAACGTAGCTCTGGCAGAACGAAATTTAAGTGAGTATTTGTCTGATTGATTAATTGATTATGGTTACATTTAGTCCATATCACACCATTATTATCAAATGAATCATACACTTTAAAATAATCATTTAAAATTTAATTGTTTTTTTTTTATTCCCTTATCAATAATGAGCGTTTTTTTCTTTGTTTTGTAGGCACACGGAAAATTTACTTCATCGTTTGTTTGTGTGTATTGCCGGCGTTGCCGATCAATTACAAACAAATTTTGCCTTTGATTTACGTCAGATATTGCGCAGCGTTTTTCTAATGAATATGTCACCGGCTCACGAAGAGCTGGACATACCTGAGAAGGCCAAAGAGAATGAACTTTTTGAATTTAGGGCCTCTGAAAATGATGTGATACAAGAAAGTGCCGGCTCAAGTCAAAGTATTTACTCGGCCGAAGAAGTTAATCCTGAAGGTGATAATCAATCGAACACCAGCAATACCAGCAGCAATAGCAGCAGGAGTAATAGTAGTCGTAGCACTAGTAATGGCGGCAATCGGGCCTATCGTCATTCGACGGGGACAACGATAACAATGTCCGTTGACAACAGTGCTGCGCTTAATGAAAACTCGACGACTATGCCAGCTTTACAATTGGCAGTTACTCAACGGCAACAAATCGAACGTAGTCGTAGTCTAGACAATCAAATTGCACCCTTAGTAAATGATAATCAGATACAACACCAGCAACTGCAACAACAGCAACAACAACAACAACAACAACAACAACAAGAACATTCTCAACGTTTACAAAATAATCAAATATTCCGTAATCGTTATCATTCAACTGGCAGTAATACGCCCTCAATATCATCTTCGGAAAATAGTTCACCCGTATGTGAACGTTCTGCCAATACAGCAAACACAAATACAACAACTACAACAACGAGCCGCCGACAATCGGAATCAAATGCTAACACAATACAAGAGCAACTGCAACAGCAGCAGCAGCAGCATCAGCATCAGCATCAATTAACCCCTTCATCGCCAGTACATTTATCACCACCCGCCTGGATACCCGATCAAAAGGCGCCACGTTGTATGTCTTGTAACACTCCATTTACTGCATTTAGACGTCGTCATCACTGCCGTAATTGTGGTGGTGTTTTTTGTGGTGTTTGTTCCAATACGTCAGCTCCTCTACCAAAATATGGTCTCACCAAAGCAGTGCGTGTCTGTCGTGCCTGTTATGTACACGAACTTAGTTCATCATCCGCAACAGCCACCGCCACAGCTGCTTTAAATCAACCACAACAGCAGCACCAACAACACCATCACAATCACCACCACCACCACAATCATCATACAGCTGCGACAGCAAACGGAAACACAACCAACCATAACAACGAACCTCGTTTACGTCGTCCTGTTACCACTACTAGAGCCATTGATTAGTAGAGAAATTTTCTTTTATTTTATGTGTATATTTTACTGCATAACGTTACTAAATGATTTCTGTTTATGTTTTGTTTTTTAATATTTAAACGCGCGATTTAAATTCAAACTCTGATTTCCATACTTTTTTCTTTAATTTTTTATTTTTTATTATGTACTTTATTTAATTTGTTTAAGATATTTAGAGAATTCCTTCATATATCAGCTGCTTATAAGTAAAATATTTGAATTTGATTTCTTTTTTTGTTTTTTGTGGTATTAAGGGAATACACACACTTTATTTAACTAACGGCTTGATGTAGTGTAAATATTTTTTATAATTGGATTTTCTTTTATTTCTTATTAATACTACCAATTCCAGATAACTTTTCATTTGTTTTTATTTTAAAAATAACATTTGTTTACTTTCAAGAAAACAAGAGTATACATATATTTTATTGATTATTATAAACAACAAAAGCAAATATAGTTATATTTTATTGTAAGCGATCTCTTCTTATTAAATTCTGTTATCCTTAATAACACATAAAGGGTATATTTTTAATAATTTTGAATTTTTTTTTATTTTGTTGATACAATTTTCATGTATTTTTACACTTACTTACTATGATGACCTTATTGTTTTCTTTTAACAATACAAGAAGAAATAAATTTGAATGCTTTAAAAATGTAGTCAAAAAAATTATTCTTTGTTTTTTTGTTTTCAAAATTTACTTTTAATTATGTTCTTGTATAATTTTATAAGTAATAATTAACTTTTTTTTTTAATAAAAAACATTTTGAAATGCTTTTTCGAACTACATTTGTTAGAAAATTAAACCATATTCAATTATTAAATTTTTAATAATAAGTTAAATTGGTTTAATAATGAATTTCGAAGATTTCGAAAAATTTCGAATAATGAAATTTGTTATAAAAATAAAAAAGACCGATACTGTTTTAAAATTTTTGAAAATCTAGTATTCGTTTAATTTTTTTATGTAAAAGACATGTAGAATTGATTTAATAATAAGTTTCGAATTTTCTTTGGCAATTTTCGAATAATTTTTTTTTTTTGGAAAATTGAACCAAGCTTTAAAATTCTTTAAACGTTTCAATATTCTTTAAAATCTAATAAATTGGTTGAAAAGTAAAATAACAAATTTTTTAAAATTTTCGAACATAAAATTTTGTTCGAAAATTTGAAAATTAAACACAAAAACTATAAAAACTATGTAAAATATTCGAATCTTTTGTTATCGAATAATTTAAAATTTGTTGAGATAAAAAATTGATTTAATTTTCTCGTAAATGAAAATAATTTGAATTGGCTACAAAATAATTTCGAAAGTAAACTTTGTTTACGAACATCTAGCGGCTTGAATTGGTTAAATTTTATATTTTGTCCGGACGAGCTTGAATTGAGCTTCCACTAGCACTACCTTTTTCATACAAAAGTGAATTCAATTGCCCTTAAAATAATTGGCTAGATTTCACTTTGCCTTAAGACTTCAAATATAATTTTATGATTCGAATATGGATAGCAATTTAACCTTAATTGTATTGTCAGTTGCCAAAAATTCTATTACAGACAGCAACTGTTACGTACAGTTATCTGTTCTGTATTCAAATATAATTTGTATTTCGATAAGTTTTTAAAATTTATCAAAATATTGCTGAAGCCTTTTATTTTATTTTTCACTAGAACAAGAGGAATTCATATAAAGTGAGGTTATAAGTCCAACTGATTATTATTTTTTTTTGTATTAAATTCAAATGCGCCTGTATCTTTCCCAAAGAAGAATTCCAGAAAAGCCTTTCGCCAACGCAACTCAAGAACGGTTACTAAACTTTAATCTGTTAAAAAAGAAAGGAAAGATTTAATAAATCAATATTTTTGTTTTACAAAAGGAAAGGAAATTTGAAGAGAGAGTTTTTAACAAAAGAGGTCTTTAAAACATGATTTATATTTGTTGTTGCTTTAAATTACTTCGAAAATTCCACACACGTTAAGCTTTTTTTTAAATATAGAAATATAATTCTTAATAAAATAACATTTAAAAAAATGTTTAATAAATATTTATTTAATGTTACTGTTTTTAATTTAAAAATATTCTTAAAAAATAGTTTTCAAAAAAGTTTATAAAATTTAAATAAACTCCTTATTTTTTTCTTTAATTATTTAAAAAAAGTAAAAAAAAATCCAAATTGCTATATTCAAAATGTAATCATACCGTTATAAAAAAAGAATGAATCGCACGTTTATTATTAAATATATTCAAACTTATTGACACTTATGTTATTATAAATTCTCAAAAATATTATTTTGGGTTTTGGGGTTACTAAATAAATTTTTATTTTTCTTTATTTTATTTTCTATTTCTAATTAATTTATCAAACTATCCGTTTGTCGTAGCTTTATTATATAAAAAAAAAAACAAAATAAAATTTCTTTAACTTTGTAATGAAAACTATGGATGATAACAATTTAATTTAATAGCTTAATATTACAATTGTTTTGTTTCGTTTTCGTTTTTGTTTTGTTTAAATAAATAATTTAATTTTGTTTATATTTCATAGGGCTTTACACAATCTTTTTTTTTTTTTGTAAACAACCATGTGTAGTAAAATCTTTAGCGTACATATATTTTTTAGTAAGAAAACAAAGCAAAACAATTATAAAAAAACAGAAAAACACAGTAAAAAAGAGAGAATAACTGTATGTAAAATAAGTCTTAAATCAATGTGTATATTTACCTTTTTTTATATAAGACAATTAGACAATAACAAATTGAAATTTGTTGTAAAACTTATTAAAGAATAAATTAAATTAAATGAAAAAAATAATCATTTTAAAAATTTTTTTAATTTACATTAACAGGACATAAAATACAGCTGTGGAGCACTGGAACACATTTAATGTAAATCCCAACATCTTTTAAACTTATTTACGAAAGCGAAACGGTGTAGTTGCAGGCATTTATGATGTGAATTCTTGAATCTTCTTAGAATTTTTCAACTCATTAAAAAATCTTATTTATGTTCTTTTCTAGCGCATTGCGATTATGTATGATAATGTATAAGATTTTAGGCAAAACAGAATCTTATTGTCTTTATCAAGTTCCGGAACCTTCAATATTTAAAATGATTCTCTTCTAGCATTCCATTAGCTTTGCCATACTAAAGAGGCGGCATTTCATTGCGAATTTTCTTTAAAAGTAGTGTAGTTCTTACTTCTACAGTGGTGCTTAAGAGCCATAAGTTTTAGGTTTTTCTGTTTTCTACAAATATCTCTATGGTGGTGACATGATTCAGAGTTTTATTAGCAGGTTTTATATCAAAACAAACTTATATATATGGTGGGTAGCGTGTTGTCTTACTGGACGAGAGCACTGAGTTTAAATCTCAGCTTTGATATTTAAAAGTAAAGCAAAAAAAAAAAAATAAAGAAAAAAAGGTATTTCTTTCGACGACGACCCATCTGAGCAAAAGCTCTGAGGATGACAAATTTCTATAAAAAAGTTTGTAAAATCTGTCGCTTGAAGACGAGTTCAAACTGCAGGATCCGGCAGTCATTTAAAAAATTAACATTCACAACATTAGTGGTCATTTGTTTGGTGGCCTTAAGTGGACCAAGAGGTCGTTAGAAGATAACTTTGCAGTCTTCGGATGCAGGCTATAATTGCAGCCAAGCGCAGTTGTCCGATTGCTACCATGGAGACCATACTATCTATCTGTACGCCTTTGTGATGAAATGTGCTATGAAAAGTGCTTTGAGGATGCAATTCGCATCATGGCCAATAATATAGGGCCTTACTCATATGAATCAATCCAGGTATCAATCCGATTCGCATGGCTGTATGAATTCAAAATTGGTTTTCAACAACAGAATCGTGGTAACGTTACTTGATTGCGGGTGATGAGTGTTAGATGAGGCTTGTTTTGATCGTTGGCGTCTAAAGTAACATAAGAGTAAATCAACGACTGCTACAGGGGTAAATCAATTGCCTTTCAAGTTGAGGTTCAGGCAATCTCAGTGTACTCTAAGTCAAATATAGAGTGGGCATTAGAGGTAAGCACTTACTTATCTTTAGGATCATCGAACCACATTATAAGCATTGGCTTTAAATTTGATGGATTGGCGGTTGATCACGGAGTGATCCAATCAATTTCAATAATTCGGTGCGACGAACAAAATTCTCGAGTTCCGTGTCATTCCGGAAATGCTGAGGATGATGTGGGTGACGGATGAGCGAGGGATGGATCAGCGGCGGACTTTACATACACTTCCTCAGGATAGTATATTAGGAGGACTACGGAGCAGTGCTCCTATGGAGACTTTATACCTGCATAATCGGAATATATTTTCAATAGGTTACGCCATCTGTGTGAGATGGAAAGCAGGAAAGCTCTGCCGCAGTGTGTTGAAATTACAGTGAACATTAAATGTCACTGTATTGCGTTTACTAGCATCAGATTGCGTGTTTTTAAACGATGGTCTTTTGGACTTCATTACAAAAGAGGAAAAGTTGTTGTTTGAAAGTGGCTATCGGTTGGGGTATTTCTATTGGTAGATAATTTGATTGAGATCGGTAGGAGATATCTGAAGAAGAAGGAATCTTAGTCATAATTGTGTGATTAATCACTCGTAATCAAAGTAGGCGCGGAAGATCTATTATTCAGCCTCTTTCACTTGGGGATTAAGGCGATCGATAAGGGCGTAACTCCTTGCTTCATAGTATTTTATGGGACCTAAGTGTTGAAAGTTCGAAAACCTTTTTTTCGAAATGAAAATTCCGATTTCTTGAGTCACCCTTCAATGTATAATCATGCAAGCCAATCGATTTTCGAACATTACACTTTAATTTTGTTTCAATGAAAAAATAAAATTCGAAAAAGGCGAAGCGAAAAAATATATTTTTTAGTGGAAAATAATTTCTTAAAGCGTTGAAACAAAATGCCACCCAAAGAAAAAAAGGGAAAAAAGAAGAAGGAGGCTGAAAAGCCGCCAGAGCCCGTATATCCCGAATCGCTAATGTCGGTGATTGAAAAAGATTTGGATTTAATAAATGATCTGAATGATGAATTCTTTTTGAAGGCCACAAAGGTTAGATTAATTAGTTTACATACATATATAATTACACACTTACTTCAATTATTTGCCTAGATCGTACAAATTCTAATGGAAAATGGACGAACATTTGAGGCCTCAAAAATTAAACAATATACGGACCTTTTATTCAAATTGCATCGACGTTATGTGGAGGAGGTGAAGGAAAATGAGGAACTAAAGCCGATGGTAACGAAAGCGGAAACAACATTACGAATGGCTTTAGAACTTACGGCGAATTCGGAAGAGGCTATGACACATTTAAAGCAGTCTTTACGTAAATAATTTCCAAGCTTTTTTTTGTTCTTGGTTCTTAACAAAGGATCCAAGTTAACATTTTGAAAAGTAGTTTACAAAATTTAGTTCCAATCGTTGACTTGAAACATACAAGGCCTATAAATTTAAAATAAATTTTCGATTAATTTTATAGACGATGCTTGGCGTGAGTCTGACGCTGCTTTGGCCCGTGAACAGGAAATCCAAGAACAATTCCAAGAGGTTTTAACCAGATGTGAAAAATTCGAAGATAAGGAATCGGAAAAACAAGATGAAAATGCTGAGTAGGGTCACGGCTACATTTTTGGGTTTTCACTTTTCACTTTCACTTTTGCCTTCTGTAAATAGATTTGGCCATTTATCGAAATATAAAAATATTATATTACGTGAACGTGATCGCATTAATGGTGAGGTTATCGATTTGGAGAAACGTCTGCAATTGCAACGTTACTATTCCGAGTCACTGGAGTATGTGATCCATAATCATGAAGATAGTTTGAATAAGATGAGTATACGTGTTAAGGTTTTGGATACGGAAAAGGGAAGTTTAGATACCAAGATACGGACGTTAATGAACAATTTAGAGGATCAAAAGGAAATCAACAATAAAACGCTACATAAGCTAGAGAGCACATCAAGAGAGGTGAGTACAAAATGTTACCTCAGACTGCCATTTAAACGAAATTTGTATGTATTCTACAGCTTATGGAAACCAACATTAAATTGAGCGGCAAAACAGCCGATTACGATCGCTTGAAAGTGGTGGCCGAGAAGCTGCGCAATGATAATTCGCTTAATAACAAGCAATTATCGAAATATGAAGACGATATCACACAGTTGCGCAAAGAGCAGAAAGAGGCGGATGAGCTTATAAGATCTTTGCGTTTGGAGGATAAAGTGAAGACCAATATCATCAGTTCATTGAATAATAAAAACAAAAAAGCCATGCAGGAAGTATCCAATCTGTCTTCGCGACTCTATAAAATGAATCGCATTAATAATGGCCTAAATGAAGACATAGTCAGACTGAAGTGAGTATGAATACACGAGCGATAGCCAGAATCAACCATAGAAATAACCCCTCGTTGTATTTATAGAAATCAATGTAATTCCTTGGAAAAGGATCTTCTAAATTCTGCACAGAAATACGACGATTTGAGACGTTTAAAGGATAATATGCAGCGTGAACGTGATAATTTACGCAGCGATATGTTGAAATTAAGCAATCAAATCGCCGATTTACGTCATACGATTATGATGCAGAGCAATACAATCGATATCTTGCATTTGGACATTAACAAGCTGAATGTGAAATTGGATGAGGCGAAAATAAATATTACCAAAGCCGAAAAGGAACGTGACGAAATGGCTCAGGAAGTGGAAACGTTACATGAACGCATCGAGTATTATCAGGGTAAGTAGAAAGGGATATAATTCCTTTGGGATTTACTCTAAACTTCCTACAATTTTTAGAACAAATTCAATTGAAAACCGATCAGGTCACCGATTTAACTGAAAAATTACAACAGAAACATTTCCAATTGATTAACATGAAGAAACAATTGGAGACTGTTCACTCGGAGAAAATGATTTTACAGAGAAACCTGGAGACTTGTACGCAGGAACGTGACAATTTCAGAATATTACAAACGGTAAACAAACGGGTTACAGAAATATTAGCTCTACAGCTTTAATGAGAATCATTTCCTTTCGTAGAAAACTTCCCATCAAATTACCCAATTGACCAATGAAATTGCGGACAATCAAAATAAAATCAATTCCCTGAATCTGCGTATAGAACGCTTGAATAACGAGAAGAAGGAATTGCAATCGGAATTGAAAAATACCGAAAATATTTTGGCGGGTGTGCGAAAAGATCTTAAAGAGATGAAAGCCAAGAACGAGAGTCTCATGAAGACCATATCCGAGGATGAAATGAAATTTATGAAAATTTCCCAAGAACTGGATGAGACGAGAAAGGAAAAGAATTTAATTGGCCTTCAAATGGTCAGACGCAATGATGAGATTGTATTGCTAAAAGAGAAGCTCTCTATAACACAAACAGCTTTGGATCAGGGTAGGGCAGCAGGGTACCTGTATTTGCATTGTATTTCATATTTTTCTCGCAGGCATCACCCAATACAATCAGCGTGTGGAAGATATACGGCTGCTTAAAATGGAAATCAAGAACTTACAAACAGAACGTGACTGTTTATCACGCGCTATTAAGAGTACCGCTAATATGCGTGAGGAAATTTTACGTTTGCAAAGATCTCTCAATATGGAAAGAGTACGGGTACGTTCTCTAACCGAAGATGCTAAAACTCCTACAGGTGTTCACCGTTGGCGTATTTTGAAAGGTCAAGATCCGCATAAATTTGAACTGATGGCTAAAGTTCAAATGTTGCAAAGGTTAGTATGACATACCTGGCCATGTTAAAATTCATTATTTAATGCTGGCAATACTGTTTCTGCTTTTAGACGCACTTTGAAACAGGAGGTAGAAAAAGCCAATTTACAACGCCAACTGGAAGAATCCCACAAAGTGTGTGAAACTCTCAAGAGAGTGGTGGAAAATTTGCCCACCACAAAAGTGAAAGAGAAATTGGTAGAGACGCAAGTGAGTAAATAAACTGGAATTTCTAAAACTGAACCCTTACCATTTGTACATTTCGGATTTCATTACATCTTATTTCTGTCGTTTTGCAGCGCATTAATAAACGCCAGCTTAAGAAATTGAAAGCCTTACATGCCGAACTGGCTATAGACGAAATTGAATTGAAGGCCCGTGAATGCATCATTGACGAATTCAAGAACACTTTGAAATTGACGAAACAACAGCTTTGTGGTGCCGGTGATGTTATTGGCAGTTCAAGTCAACCCGACACCACGGAATATACGAGTCAAGAGAATTTCCTTGATTGTGTGTTTAGCCCTTCGGCAGTGTCACAGAGAGGAGACGAAAATAATTCACCATCCGTTGGTCCGGTAGCAGCTGAGGCGGATGTGAATACGGCTGTGAATGATGAATGTTAATTATGGACACATTGGGAAAGACATTTTTTTATTGGCATTTACTTCACTTTATTAATATGAAAATATATTTTGGTTGCGAGAAATTACCTCAAATTGTTTATATTGGAAGGAAAGTTGAAAGACAACTTGAATGCGTGCATAGCTTTCCAGTAAGGCAGCATGTCCATAATCAACCAATCTCAACCTACTGATTATGGCCTTAGCAGTCCCCAAATCTGTTATGGTTACCTATCCAAAACTCTTGTGATGAACTTCCAAAGCCATGAAACTTATCTTGACCTACCATAAAGCCCAGTTAGTGTCTTCCAAAAAAATTTTGTTTTCCGGACTAAAAGGCCAAAATAAGCCATAATCCCAAAACCCTATCAATATTCCTGACTGCATTTGCAGTATATATGGTATCTGTATTGTTCGGCAACGTCCCTACTGATACAATAATGTGCCTTGACCTCACAAAATGAGGTTATTTTCTTTTAACGAGTTGAGCCAGTAAATTGCTCAACATAGCTCAATAATTCCTTGTAGAATCCAAATGGCATAAGTTCTCAGCACATTCAGAGTGTCTGTTCTTAAAATGATGTAGAGACTTGTGCACATGCTGTCTTCCACAGTGGTAACAACCGATAATATTGCGACAGTCATAGGATCATGGACAAGTATTCCGTTTCCTCTCTGCTTATCTCAGCAATTGCTGAATAATAGAAAAGTAGTCTCATTCAAATTATACGGCAATCTTTTTAACTGCTGTCAGATTGGTTAATCAGAGCTTCTGGTCTGCAGAAATTTTCGACTCATTTTTGTCTCTTCTCCATCAATGAGTCCTTCAGCCTATGTCGAGGGTGAAGTGATAGTAGTGTACTAAATAAGATTGTATGTTGGCACTTCTAAATGTATGAAGACTTCATCAATTGGAGGACTACAATAGTTGTGCTATATGATTCCCTGAAATCCATTTAATTTTAAAGAAACTTAAAAGCTTTTTTTCCTAAAATATGTACTTTTATTTCGTAATAAATACTGATTTCCTGTTACTAAATTCCATTGGAAGCCTTAATCGCATTATTAAAGGTAACTTGTAATTGAGGCGGTGCTGATAGGCACTGGACCTGCATTTGCATTATGGCTTGACGTTCCTCTAATAGTCTTTGTTTGTTTTTACGTTCCTGCAATAGTTGACTTTTCACTTTACACAGATTGGTTTTCAACTCTTCAATCTCTACGGTATAGGTTTTCTCCTCTACGGCTTTGGTAGAGATTTCCGCTTTAAGGGCTTTCAATTTGCGATTTTTACGTGAGAGGGTAGCCTGGAAATAGATTTTTATGGCTTTAACTGAAATTACTTGCAATATTTATCGAACAAACCTTGACTTCATTTAGTTCCTCTTTGATTTTAAAGCTGGGCAATTTGCTAATGAACTCCTTTAAGGTGTTGTACAATCTTTGTGACTCTTTCAGGGCTCTTTCCTGTTCCAAACTGTTGACATTGTAGTTTAAAATTTGTCTGAAATTGAAAGAGAAGTTAATTTCAATTGAAGTTTTTAAACCCTGATTTAATTTTACTTCCTAAGCATCTGTATCCTTTGTATGAGATCACTTTTCTCTGGATCTTTGCCTCTTAAAGTACGCCAACGATGTATGTTCATGGGTGTCATCATTTCCTCTTGCAAAGCCCTAGCCTTTATTCTCTCCTGATTCAAAAGACGATGCATTTGCAATAATTCCTGCCTTAAATCGGCTGCACTTTCACGATCCTTGCGCAAAACATTTCTTTCGGTGGAAAGATTTTTTATTTCTGTCTTCATAAGCTTCATGTCATCCTGTTTCTGGGCATATTCCACTTTCAATAAATCATAAGATCTTTGCAGATCTTCTAGTTCCGTTTTTAGCTGTTGATATTGCTCCTCTTTCTTAGTCAGATTAACACTGACCGCATTCTTTTCATTCATCATATTGTCCAGATCTCTTTTGAGTTTTTGCAATTGTTTCTCCTCTTCTTGTTGTGCCTTGCAGTAGACGTCGTTTTCTTTACGCTTCTCATGCAATTCGGCTTTAGTTTGCTGTTGACTTAACTGGGCATTGCGTAGTTCATTCTTTAGAAGACGTCGTTCCTTTTCCATTTTATCGATTTGTAACTGAAGTTTACCTATCTCACCGTCTCTGTAGCTGACTTTAGCTTTAAGAGTTTCAATGGTATTTTGGAGATTTTCAATGGAAAATTTCAATTTCACTTTGTCCTCGTTTAGGGTTTGTATTGTGCGTTGTAGGGTATGACTTTCATTTACGGCAGCATCATGTTGAGTTTTCAGTTTGGCAAACTGGTTTTCGAGATCGCTTATGGTTCGTTTCAGCTCCAGTTCATAAGACTCCTTTAAGTGGATTTTGCCTAGGAAATTAGAAGAAAGATTCCATGGCTTTTAAAAGGAATTATCAAAGAATTCAAATAGTTGTGCTATTTCAGGCGTCTTCCCCTGATGAAGTACTTCTCACCAAAGCAGGTGAAGTCAGTCTTTATTAAAAAGTTGCGAGGCTTAACTATAGGAATCAAGGAGCTTAAATCGTTTCTACTACTTCAAACCTTAAGGGCAGGTTGACTCTCTTCTGTTTGTGTACTTTCTTCCGAAGGTTTATTTACATAATTACTGTCAAACCATCAGGTATAGTGATGGTTTTACATTAAAATACTGAAGAATTTCTGCTGCAATGATGTATGATTCATTACCATATTCCTAACACAGAATACTGTTTACTGTATTAGGATAAGTTTTCTTTTTGGAAAAGGACCATAGAGTTATTAACTCCTGACTAATCGTATCTAACTAGCTGGTATATGTTAACCGCTGAAACTAAGCTAAAATGAGTTCCATTTCACCAGGCTGTTCTAGATTTCATCCTTACATCCATCCATCCATTATTAAACGGATATTACAGTGCGACTTAACTCTACTAACCATCGTAGATAGTTAGCTAGGCTAGTTAAGGACTTAATTTGCATTTAAACTTACTTTGTAACGCATCCATTTTATCCAATAAATGTTGTATATCATCAAGTTTTTTATTCTTCTCCACATTCACTTGTTGCAGTTCATCCTTAAGTTTCTTAAACTTACGCTCTTGCACTTGGAGCGAGTCTTTGAGAGAACGTATTTCATGTTGTGTCTCTTGTACTACTTGTCTCAACTCCTCGGCTGCTTTTTGCTCCAACAAAAAATCACTTTTTAAGGCATCCCTTTCCTTAACAAGATTATTATTGTTTCTCTCGAATTGTTGGACCACACGTCGCATAGCTTCGAATTCTTTATCCTGTGTACTCAATTGGGTTCTAATGCAAAGCCACAAGGGGTTAAGTTAAATGAATTGCTTTGATTTTAAATCCATACTCACTTTAGTCTTAAATTCTGCTGTTCATATTCTTTGCGTGACTCCTCCAGAGAGCTATGTTTTCTAGAGGCACTGTCCTGAAGTTTGGCCAACTTGATATTCTCTTGTTTCCATTTGATGATTTCATCCTCTCTTATCTTTGTTAAACACGGCATAAATATGTATATATGTTTTGTTAATCCTTTCTTGCTCTTACCTTTAAAATATTTAATTTCTGTACTAAATTCCTTTTATTTTTATCCTTCTCCTGTATGGCATATTCCAGATCCACTGTTAATTTCGCCAATTTATTGCACGTGGCATTGTGCTGGGTATTTAAGTGTTCCATATTGGTTTTCAGTGATAGAATCTGTAGATTTTGCCTCACTTTCATTTTCGTTAATTTTTCGTATTGTTGCTTCAACAGAGCAATTTGTTCCGTATACTTTAGCTCATCGGTTTTCAGTTGATTGAGTTCCTTTGTTAGTGTGTCTATACGTTTCTTACTGTTGAAGGCCTCAGTAGAGGTTTCCTGCAATACGGAATTTTCTTATTTCTTCCATTCCCATTTAAGAACAATAGAAGTACTCACATCTAAAACTTTAATCAGACTTTTAATTTTCTCCTCTAAAGTCTGATTCATCGTCTCCAGTTCGGTAGTGTAGGTCCTCTGCATTTGCAAGCGCTTGTTTAGATCGCGAATTTCAGCCTTGAGATTCTCTTTCTCTTTATTGTCATCGCGACGACTGTGTATTAGAAAAAATTTACTTTTTGCTAAGTCAGGCTTCAAAAAGAGAGAGACCTCTGTATTCACTTACTGCTTTAGATTGGCTCTGGAATCACTTAACGTCTTAATTGTATTCTGTTGCTCTTCCACCGTTTCTTTCAATTTCACCAATTCATCCTGTGCGGTTTGTTCACGTATATGAGCTGCATCCTTTTGACGCCAGGCATTTTCTGAAAATTTAAAAGATTTTTTGAATATTCCTTAGAGGCAATGTTAGTGGGGTGGTAATTCTTTAGCGCTCTCAACTTTAATGCAATATTACCCCGTCATTAAAAAAGAATTCGTGAATTGCTGCTGAATTGAAGTCACTGAAACTGAAGGAGGCTTAACAAAGCTCTGAAGTCTGCTTTAAAAAATAAAAGATTTATTCGTCTACATTTTCTCTGGCTTATTGATAGAGGAAATGTTATAAGACGAATGAAATTATTGATCTCAAGACCAGATAAAATGGTATAAGAACCTCAGATGTACAATCTTGCCTTCCAAACTGCTCGAACGTAAATATGTTTTTAACATGGGGGAAATGGAAGATCTTAGGTAGATCAGGCAAGCAGAAGCTTCTTTATTGAGTCGAATAAAGAAGAAAAACAGGAGTTCCAATTGGTAAGAACATTATACGCACTCAAAAGTCCAAGAATATGAAAACCAAATAGAGTGAAAGGTTGTTTGTTAGTTAGTTGGTTAACATGGTCGCTTAGGAAGAGCGTTATGTTTAGAGACACCGTTTAGGTAAATATCACATCACTCGTAATCTTATATAATTGCGTGTCATTGGTAATCAATTCGTAAGATTGAGGTATCCGAGGATGTCATCCGGATCGATGGATTCAGGATGTGCTGTGTAAAGCTATGGCTATCTACACTCCATCCATAAGCGTGTTTTAGTAGTTAAGACGTAGTGAAGAAGCTAATAGCAGATGGAACCAGAAAATTTTTGGAGTGGAAAGTAAAGTTTGGAAGGATATAATCGGCGAAATTGAAGTTGGAGAGAGACAAAGAGTATTTCTAAGCCAAGCGGATGTGTAGCAATCAGAACTTTTATTGAATAATTGCAATGAGAAGAGATTTAAGTTTTGCATCAGATTACAAAAAAGTAGCCTGATGATTCACACATCACTTGTTCAGAATGAAGATCCCTCAAGGCAAATATATGGATTCTAGGATGAGAGGAGTGAATTAGCAGAACACAATGCGAAATTTATGTGGCATGAATGTATTTCAGAAGAAAAAACCTAGATGCTTTTCGTGTGTAGTATTAGGCTGCGAGTTATCCTTACTGACACCGAGCAACAGCTTGAAGTTTGTCAGGCCAAAAGGATTGGAGGAGTCTTTTGGGGTTGAAAGCTGCATAATCGATCGTATGCTCGCAGCAATTAAGCATCATGATAATACGAATAATAAAACTCTGCGAAAATCCGATGCGACAAATTGAAATCCGCAGGGAAGCTGAAGAAATGGAAACCTGCGGGTTAGAGTTCCTCGGGTTGAACTTAATCATTGAAAATTTGTTAGTGGATTTCAACATAAACTATTGTTTGCTTAAACACTGTTTTCCTTTGTGAAATGAAGGTTTGGCGGGTCAAGAAGACTTAAGGGAAACCCGCAAATGTCTGAAATATCTTCCAAGAGCATGAAATTGTTCAAGATTTCTATTTAAAATGCTAAAAGCTGTGTCAAATGCATGTTTACCAATAACTTCTCTTAATTGCGCTATTGTATCCTGATCCAATTGACTCATTTGATGGGCATTATCCAATTGATTTCTCAATTTTTCCAATTCCTCTTCTAAGTCTTGACACTTGGATTTCTCCATGTTTAAGCAGCATTTGAAACGATTGCTGCAGATTACCAAACGCTGAACATTATCGGCATTATCCTGTGTATCCTTTTGACGTAAAACTTTGGTTATCTAAAGGAAACGAATGAAAACCGTTATTTAAATTATGAAAGAGAATTAAAATTGAGAAAAATACTTCAGGTATTCTGGCCAATAAATCCTTGTAAAATTGATCATCAAAATCATCAGGTACCAGGGGTTCATCGTCAGAACCTGAGCCTTTAGAGTGTACACTGGCTTCCATGTTGATTTTTTATTTAATTTTTATTTTTGTTTAATTAAATTAACAATATTTTGTTATTTAATCAGAATATTACTGTGTTGCTATTTATTCTTGTATTTCCTTATTTACTAAAGGAAATTTTGCTGACTTTTGTACATTTTCTACTTTGTTTTTGTGTATTTTCCTTATGACAACAACAACAAAGTAATACAAAACAATATTGACTTAATATTTATGCCACAAAAATAATAATTATCTAAGCAACCATTACCAAGAGAGAGAGAGAGAGGGAGAGAGAGAGTGAGACTAAAAGAGAAAGAAAACCTATGGAAGAATGTGAGTTCATCCATGCCAATGGTAAGAAAGAGTATGTAAAAGTGTGTAAAAGTAGTAACATTTTCGTTTTGTTATTGTTTTCAATGTAATAATATCGTATAATTTGTTGTTTGTTGTTTAAAAACGTTGTTGTTATTATTATGTTTTGTTTCATGTTCATAACATTACTTCACTGCTTCATAACATTACTTTACTTCAGTCAGGTAACAGGCAAATTTAGTCGAAGAAGTGTGCATGTCGAGTAAGCATTTACAATGCCTGTACAGTGTGTGTAACATAGCGTTGCCAACAAGTCGTTGTTACTCTTGCGTCGCTACTACAAATGTTGTCCAAAGGTGCATGGTTGGCTAATTTGCTGCTCCGTTCGATAACATTGCACTCTCACTTGTTGCTTCAATAAGAAAACAGAGGCTAAAAGGAATGTAAACTTTCTAATGATGAATGCAATGAAAATGTTGATTTACAAAACATAATATCTCTGGTAACATTATTTGTATTAGAAAACATTGTAGCTTGTTTCAAAGGTGATATTTTAGAACTCACTTTGTAAGGAGACATTAAAATGAGTAAAATTTCGTAATATCATCGTCATGTTTTTCTTTTCTCTTATGGAAGAAGAATGTTTCTGAAGCTAAAGAAGAAATTTGTATAGCTTACGTGGACGATAACGTAATTAGAAAAGCAGCTGCGAAATGAATTGCCGATCTTCAATTTGAAAACGAGAGACCAAACAATGGCACTGCAGAAAACTACCAAGTTAATCGCTGTCGCGGACTCAAAACAATATTCTGACATATTGCTGTAACGTATTAACTGGCTGTCATAAGGTTTTCATTAGTCGAAGTAATAAAAACTGCTCTAAACACTCCCAACTTAGGATGATAATGGTGTTGACATATATATATACACACTTGGTCATTACAATTCTTCAGTCAGGATTACGACCAAGCTTCTTACTCTACTTATTTTGTGTGCGTTAATTTTATACTTGAGTGGTGGGACATACAGTTTAAAGTCGACTCCGAACGACAGATTTTTGAGAAACGTTTCATGGTAAATTTATTTGCTCTCAGAGTTTTTGCCAAAAACCTGCTGAGAGGAGGCGCCGAAGAAATATTTTTTCATATTTCGTTTAATTGCAGATGGTAGACCTGAGGTTTGAATTGTGGCCTCACGTCTAATAAGCCAACACACTATCTACACTATCTACTAGACTTCGGGGCGACTACAGACGCTCACAAGCTTTTTAAAAAGATTTCATACCTTTAAGACTTTGCTTAAGAGCTGTCTAATACATTTAATTATGGTTCCATCAAATTTGTTTTTGCATTTCCCCAAAAATGTTTTTGTTTTTTTGTTCATTTTTCTTATGCACCGGTTTAATACATTTTTTTGCCCGTCTTCTTACTCCATACATGTGCCTTCAAACACAAATACATACATATGTACATGCAAGAGAGCAATGAACAAATGTGTGTGTGTGTGTGTAAAAGAGAAGTCAGTACTACCATGTTTTATAGTGAACATTTGAGAAAGAAATGGACTCTTTTTCTAGTGCAAAGAAACAACTTTGTTGTTGCCACTGTAGCTACTAAACATTTCACTTTGTTTTGTTATTGTGTGGTTGATTGTTAATAGTCGTGTTGCATATACATCCATATGTACATACTTCTCCTTGTATATCTTTATGTTATTTTTGCCTTGGCATGTTGTTGGTGTAAATGGTTGGATTGGCTTGTGATCATCATCATCATTAACGTCACTTTCAGTTTCATTTTCTATTCCATTCCATACAAATCGTGTCGTGCAAATAAATTTCTTTTTCTATTCGAAAGAAAGAAATTGTTTTTTTGTTTTTAATAAAAAAACAAATGTTTAATAATAAAATAAAGCTCAAATGAATTTTGTTTTTATTGTCAATTTTATTAAGAAAAGTCTCTCGAGTGCCTTTTTTCGTTAATAAAAAAATATTGTTTGTGGTTACTAAAGTGTCTCATAAAAGAAAAAGAAGAAGAAAAGAAAGATAAAAGTGTTGTGGCCATTTAAGCTCTTCCTTCCTACATAAACGTGCTTAAGTAATTACTCAGCACATATATTGTTTGTATTTTATGTTTGTTAAGAGTGTTAATTTTTAGAAAATTAAAGAAAATAATTAAAAAATCATAACAAATTACAAGAAATAATAAAAAATAAGACAGAATAATGGCTCGTAGGAAAGTTTCTTTAAGTTTAACGCTATCCTCACCATCATCAACGTCGTCATCAGCGGCCAAACATCAGCAGCAAACTTCGTTGGATATTGAAAAAATTAAACGCCATTTTAGCTGGTCCGCTTGTGAGACAATGTGAGTTGATTGAACTTATTTTATTTGTTGTTGTTTTTATTTTCTTGATTTCATTTGATTTTCATTTTTATTTTAATTTTAATTTATTTTTAAAATAATTTTTTATTTTTAATATTTTCTTACACTCTTCACCCTGAGTTATTGTTATTAAAATTGAACTTTAGGCTGGCGGCATAGCTCCAAATCTATGTACATTTGTTAGTACTTAACCTTGCAAACATTTGGTGTTAACGCTGCTGAATTTCATCTGTCTAAAGGGGTAAATAAACATAAAAACGAAACATAATTGATTAGAATATAATGTTGTCTATAAAATTAACATTTAAACATAGAATAGAAGATTTAAAAAAAGTATTTAATGAATATATGGTAGTCATAGAGCATGTGCCCAATTTTTCTTGTTATTTTTTGCATTGTTTTTGCTTAAATCAAGTTTTTCCAGCTAAGAAGATTGGTCTATTGTAACAAGTTCTGGAGTAAAAGGGTTGCCAACTGTTATGACCTCTATGAACACTTGTTCATACTTATATAAGGTGCAATAGTGCGGAATTTTGCTCATTAAATTCGACTTTTTCACTAGAGTTTATTGACTTCATGCATTTAATTGTTGTCACTGATACGAAAATCATCGCCAACTGAAGATATTTCGAAGAACTTTTCATTCGAGCACTTCCAAGGGTTCGATATATGAAGGCGTCCATGTCTTCGCGCCATAGAGAAGTATAGGGAGACCCACAAGGGAAGGTCTCTGCTATTCAATTAGCTATTACAGCCAACGTTGCCATTTGCCAAGTTTTCCCTTTTTTTTCCAAGTTTTTTGAGATGCGAAAAAGTTTTCATTAAAATTGTTTTCTAACAAAACAAGTTTTTTCGAAAAATTCAAAATTTCAATAAATTCAACAATAACACGAAATATTTACATTTTTATATAAAATATTGTGTATTTTATTCGTCCCGGGCATAAGTAGCAAAGAAACACCAATAGAGGACACCGTTCTCCGGTGTTTCCTTTAAAAATGTTGATACTTTTGTAGAAAACAAGTTTTTTTTGTAAAAAAAAATTTTTTTTCCCAGAAATAAAAAGTTTTTTAAAAAAAATTACTGGCAACACTGATTACAGCATATGTTGGCAAGAGTGATTCCACCTTGGTCACTGCAAACATCATTTTCACAACTAGCGGCAGATCTCCAAGATAAATAAATGCCTTTACAACATAGAGGTCCTATTTCACTGTCAAACCCATCTTGGCAGACTCTCGTTTTAAAGCAATAAAGACGGTAGTAACATCTCGCTTGTTAGGCCTCATACTGTAGATGTCTTTTGAAGAACGTAGTGTCATTGCTATGATCTGCCACCTTTTGCAGCACATTCTCCATGACCTTAAGAGTTCGAATAAAGAGTTTATTCGCTTTAAAGAGTTCGTATAAAACATTCAATATAGCGCAAGTTTTCGGGATACGAAACGATTTTCAATTTGGATCAAGCAAATTTAATCCGTTTCATTAAGCAATTTGTGCCAAATATTACGTCGTAGCCAAAACGAAATGCGAAAAAAATATTTCGTTGGCGGCTTCCTCTCAGCAGATTTCTAGCAAAAACTCTGAGAGCAAATAAAATTTGGCAAACTCATAACTCAAACATTTCGGACTCTGACCTATAAGCCCAGCTTCATGGGGCATTGAAATCATTTTGTGACATGGCTGTGTCACCGCGTAAACGTTATATTTGAGTGAAATCGCAACTTTCATAATTTAAAGTCAGAAACTTGTACAGAAACGTCTGCGATAGATCCAAGTTAATACCAAGTAAGGCTAAATATGTACGAACATTATGTTATATTTCCATTAAAGTAAATAAGTATGTAGAGTATATATTTTATTAACCTTTGAGTTCTATGTTGAGCCCTCTCCCTTAAATTCAATTTACGAGAGTACACTGCTTAAGTCACTTTCTGTGTCTGTCTACGAAGCACTTTAAAACTTTAATTATTTTTTTTTGTTTTAATTTTTATTTTCTTGCGTCAATTACTTTGTTTTTAACTCATTAAATGGTTTAATGTACTAAACAATAATAATAATTAAAAAAATAAAAAAAACAATAAAAAATAATAAAACAATAAAGAAAAAGTAAAATACGTAATTAAAATAAATACAGAATTACTTACTTACGTTGATATTTAGGAAGACTTTTGTACGCATCTTCTTTGCCATTGTCCCGCGAGTCAATTAAAAAAAGGTTTTAATTGGAAATTATTTAAAAATAATACGTAGACGTTGTTTTTTTTATTAAATATTTATGTTTCATCATTTCCGTATAATCTTTTAAAGAATTTTAAGAATAAAAAATCAATTAAAAATATATTACAGTTTCCATCGCACCTACATAATTGAACACACGGTATAGTGTCGGATGACATAGGCAAGGTGGACAAGTGAATACTACCTATTAAGATAATATTCTGCTCTTAAGTAGAGGAAAGAGAGGAGTAGTAGAGTGTTATTTAAACGATCTTAGAGTCTTTAAATAAATGTTATCCATTGTTTGATTACAAAAGTAAAGTTATAGCTATGATTTCGAAGAAAGTTTTATTTCATTAGAATGCTTGAACAATGCCATTATGTATGAAATAGAATGCTATTCAAGTGATTGAATGCCTTTGTATTGATTGAAGTAATCGATCCTTTTGAGGTTCGACGTCATCTCTGCTATAACTTGAGGAAGGTTGGTTTCCAATGAACTTTCTTTCTGCATAAAACCCAAAACCGGTTATGTTGTGTGGCTAGTAGCATGATATTGGTGGAAACATATACCGCTCAGTTAATAAATTTAAGTTTCAGGCAACCCTAGCGCTTTTCAGGGTGGTTTTCGAAAAAACATTCAGCTAATGACTCCTCTAGACTATAATGAACATCAAATATACACTTTTTCTTAGATGCAACAGCTTTTTCACAATAATTTCTGGATTCGTTTATAAGCCGCAAATGAGAAGTAAACTTCATCGTTGAAGAAAATTTTGTTCGCAAAATCAGCATTAAATGCCTTTTGCTGTAGCATTCAATCAGCATAACCACGGCGTTGAGAATGGTATGCCGGGTGCAAAAATACTCCATAATGAGCCTTTAGATATGCCCAAGTGCAGAGAATGCCGTGGAAGCTATAAATTCCGATTTTTTCTAACAGAAGATAGGGGTACATTGTAATAATGCATAGGCTTATTATGACCGCATCTGTTGCGCTTCCAGTCTCTTTAAATTTGTTTATAATCTTGCCAAACCACTGCAGAGTAGATTATTTATTACGATTTCAAACACCCCGTAGTGCTCAAAAAGTGGTCATGTTAGAATCGCTCATTCTGCAGTGCGTTGTAATCATTGTGAGATTCCCTAGCAACTTCTTCTGTGGTAGATCTAGAATAGCTAGAGGAGAAGGAGAATCATATTCCCACATGCCGTAGTCTAGTAGGTAGTGTGTTGGCTCATTAGACGTGAGGCCGTGGTTCAAAACTCCATCCTGGACATGCGAAGAAAACGAATTATGAGAGAATAATTTCTTCAGCGACTCTGAGAGGAAAATAAAATTGCCATGAAATGTTTCTCAAAAATCTGTCGTTCTGAGTCGAGGCTTTAAACACTCAACATGGGTTTTGTAAGGAGCTAGGTCGTAATCTAGACTGAAATGTTGTTGTAATGACCAATTAAGTTAAGTAAGTAAATGTGGTAAGAGTTGGCAGGTAAAGTGCTCCACAACTACCTTAAGCATTTTGAAATTTTTGTCCTATTCCTGCAGTATTATTTGATAGACGTGATATGGTACTGTCAGTTGAGAATTTTACAGGATTTTTCATTTGTCAGGTGATTTCCATGCAATGATTTGCAGAAAGTAGCTTTAAAAGGACAAGATACTACATGGTTCTATAAAAGCACAGGGACGGCGAATTGTTCTCCACGATCTTCAAGTGAACTTACCTTACCTACCAAAATTAACGTACCTTTCATCCAGTGAAGTAATTACTTTTCGTTTTTGAGTGATTCATTTCAAAATTTCCGGAATTATTTTGATCAAAAACTATTTATATTAAATAATATTTATTTTATTAATCATTTTCCGAGTTTTTATTTTTATTTTATTTTTTCTGATTGTGATGAATTTCCATGTATTTAGCATCCACTTGTTACTTCTGAAAGAACTATCTTATCTATGAATTATACTTGAAACTCAAGGACCACTCTATTAAGGGCATTATTAATAAACTCTTAAAAATAAAAATTAAAAAAAATACAGTCAACCCTCCTATAACGCGGTACTCTCAGAAAGCGGTTTCCATATAACTCGGAGCTGAAATTATGACAGCTGCCCTCTAACGCCGGACTCTTGCTAAGCGCACAGCCTATGAATGACTCTAGTAACTAGATATTGTAAAAGGGTTTAATAACAGTTTATTTTCGATATATTCGATACCTGTTAAATTTCGATTACGATTAGTAATCAATTACATTAGTTTTTAAAAAGAATCGTAATGATTATATAATTCTATGAACAATTTTTTCCAATTACTAATTGATTAGGATTACAAAATAATCTAAAAATAATCAGAATTACAGGCGATTTTCAAAAATAATTCAAAAGAATCAAAAGTTATCCAAAAATAATCAAATTATTTTCAATGATTAACCTTCAATTCAATAATTACCATCAAAATTTATTGATAACAATTTGATAACAATTTGATTACTTTTGGATTACTTTTGATTCGTTTTGATTATTTAGACCAATCGCCAGTAATCCTGATTATTTTTTTGTTTATTTTGTAATTGTAATCAATTATTAACTATTAAAACCAAAAATAATCGTAATTGTAATCATTATTTCACAATTAAAAAAATGTAATCAAATTACTAATCATTACGATTATTAATTATAACTTAACAGGTATGTAAACAACATGTTTAGTTTTCAGTCATTTCGGAACTCTTTCACAGTACATACATACGTTTTGTTCGTTACGAAATATTTCAAAAAAAATTTTTTGCAACTCATATCTGACGGTAAGGATGAATGTTGAAAAATTACATAATTTTACAAAAGCCTTTCTTGTTTTTGTTGGAAAATAGTCTTTTCGTTTAGTTTTTGTTTAATTTTTTTTTATCAATCCTTATATGAACTCTTTGAATCAATAAGAATCTTCATCTTCTTATATATAAAAATGAATGTGTGTTTATTTGTTTGTGGGTTTGTTTGAAGTCTATAGACGGCTAAACGGCAAGTAGGCGAGATGCCACGCCCACATACCCATATAAAAATGAATGTTTGTTTGTATGCACCTTATAGGATCGTAAACTATGCATTTGATCATGTTATGATATTTAGAAAAGTTGTTGCGCATGAGCCAAGGAAGGTTTCTAAGTTGGTATGACTAATTTCCGGCAGGTGGCGCCGCTGAAAATTACTCAAAATGAATTAAACCATAAACTGCGCATTTGATCATGATATGACCTTTAGCAAAATTGTTGCGCATGAGCCGGGGAAGGTTTCTAAGTTGGTATGACTAATTTCCGGCAGGTGGCGCCACTGAAAACTACTTAAAAACAATTAAATCGTTAACTGTGCATTTGATCATGTTATGATCTTTAGCAAAGTTGTTGCGCATGAGCCGGGGAAGGTTTCTAAGTTGGTATGACTAACTTCTGGCAGGTGGCGCCACTGAAAATTACTCAAAATGAATTAAATCGTAAACTGTGCATTTGATCATGTTATGATATTTAGAAAAGTTGTTGCGCATGAGCCGTTGAAGGTTTCTAAGTTGGTATGACCAATATCCGATAGGTGACGACACTGAAAATTACTCAAAATGAATTAAATCGTAAACTGTGCATTCTTCAACAAAGTTGTTGCGCATGAGTCGACGGAGGTTGGTGCGATTAATTTCCGATGGCTGGCGTCACTGAAAATTATTCAAAATGAATGACAGGCAATTGATCGACCTGCACCTCAAGCACGGAAGAAAAGAGCATCACGAGCCTCAGAATCAGACGAGCATTGAAACTGGAAAATCTTCGAGTATATGCCGCTGAGACCCGTTCCCTTGAACCACTCGAACAACGAGAAGTGAGATTAGAAACTGATCGAATGCGTATTACTCAGGCCCGTGCATCTGAATCATCAGGACAACGGGAAACAAAATCAATAAAATTATTCAAAATTAATTGGACATTTGTGTAATGTCTTTCCTTCAAATTTATTTTAGTTGGTGGCACAGCAAAACGCGCAGTTTACAGCCAGTAATTTATAATTTATCTTGTCTCGGTCTCAATATAACGCGGTACGAATGATGTGTTACGGTACGCACTCACCGCGTTATAGAAGGGTTAAATGTAATTAAACAAAGTGGCCTTTACATTAATTGTTTGGAAATTATTTTATTTTTAATTTTTTGTTTATGTTCAATTGATTTCCTTAAAGATAAGAAAAGTTTAGAAAATTGTTGTCTATTCTTTGGGAAATACAGACAGACAGACAGTATCAATTGCGTTACATACATACGTGGTCATAGTAAAAACGTGGTGTTTTATATCAAAAAGATATATTTTTCAAAAAAATTTTTTGTTGGTGTTTAAAAATTAAAAGAAAAACTTATTAATTAAGGAAATTAATTAATTAATTTAAAATACTTTATAAATAGTAAATCTAAACAGTTAATAAATAATATTAAATTTCTATCTTGTGAATTTTTGTAACAATTTTGAAACCATGGATAGTATTTCGATTTGGTAAGTTCATTTCAATCTCTATAACTAGCGAAAACGGCTTTTAATTGTAAAAATAAGTAAATATTTCTGTCGAACTCGAAACCTGTGGTATTTTTTTTGTAATTTTTTTTTATTAATAAATTTCAATTATTAAACATTCGATCGATACATATTTCATGGTAAAACATTAAATTAAAAAAGAAGCAAAAAAAAAACGCAAAAAAACCACCGTTACTGCCATTACACCCGTTGGTCGCTTGTTCGATCTGTCAGTACCTGTTAATGACATCAAAATCCGTATAAGATAACCTTCAGTGTTAATAATTACAATTGATTGCACAAAAGTTCGCTTGTAAATTTATAAATTATTTAAAAAGAAAAACCTACAAAAAAAAAATCAAAATTAATATGATAACAACAACAACCAGTTAAACTGATAAATGAATTAAAAAAAATTTTAAAACCGTTTGATTGACCACTTAAAAGACTTTATTGAATGGAATTCTGGCCAATAATAATAATAACAAAAAAAAAATTAAAACAAAAACAACAATTTATTTACAATGTTTAAGCACGTCCATTTGCAATGGTAATGCATGAAAAGCTGCCAGATTAATAGAGGTTTAAAGCGTTTATTTAAATTTAAGGAAAAAATAAAATTATTTTATATTCAAATTCTGATTATTGATTTAGATTGGAGATCTTAAGGCGTTGTTAGTTATTTAGGTAAATTTTGTGACCTTAGAAGTCAGACATCTCGCTTTCTTCATTGTTTTGCAGTTTTTGCACACTCTCGAGGTATAGAGAAGAGTAATTATCCAAATATGTACTTATAATGCATCAGTAGTCCTACATATTCGTACGAAGCCAAACTTTGCCTGCCGTCTGTGCCAAAGAAAATTCTGCTACAATATTGAAATCCTGTGAGTGGTAGTGATAATTTATCAATACTCCCTCACTGAGCTCTTAACTATTTTCATTGTGTACTGGGACATTTACCACAGTATATTTACGCAGCGCACTATAGAGTGTCTTGATAGATATCGAAATATAATGTAAAGTTGCACCCTATCAATAGTGTAAATTTGTTTTAAGATTCGAAAATCGTATAAAAAGATTCTGTCCATATTTCCCTAAAGGTTTGCAAATACCCGTATTGACTGTATAACAATTCATCAAACTTCAAGATTCTCTGCACATAATAAGTCGCTACCCTTATAAAGTAGAATTTGGAAGCAGGAATGAACAAAAAATTAGTCTAACGGAGAGAAGAGTGCAAGAGTAAATTTCAGCAATGTTTTTTTGTTGAGTAACTCCCTTCGATCGCTCATGAAGCTGTAAACGCCGCACTATGTGGCATTTACCCTAAAAAGCTGGCCAAAAAGGCTAAAATGAATTTAAAAAAATTTAAGAAACTGAGTATGCAGTTCTATAGACAACAAAATTCTGCATTATATAGTGAATTGTCACGACTTTAAGTTGAGATTTGTAGATTTGAGTCGATGTCAAAGTCAGGAAAGTGAAGAAAATTAAATGCGTTTTTGGTGGTTGTTTGAAATTTTAATAGGTTTATATGATATTTTTTTGTGGCTAAACGAATAGAGGTTTTATATTGATTTTCTTTTTATTTGAAAGGTATAAGCAACTGCTACTATCAGTTTTTTTTATTTATATATATCTCATATATTAATGTTAAAATTATTCGTTCAAAATTTAAAAATAATAAAAATTTAACACTTTTTTACCCTATCCAAAAAAAGATAAGGATTTTAAAGGTGAAAGTAGTTTTTAGTAGTTTAATGTTATATATCACAAGAAAATATGAACTCTCTACATTCAGGAACAAAAAAAAAAAAAAGTTTGCGCAAGTTTGCGCAATTATTTTTGGCGATTTTTTGAAAATTTTATTTTTTTTCGAAAAATAAAAAAATCAGACACAGTGTAATAAAGCAATAGGCAATAAAGCCATATGTCGTACTAATTATGCGAGGTTACTTTTAAGCAATGACCCTTTTATATGATTTAGATTTACAAAATACACGTTCATACCGAATTTCATCACGATACCGATGTTTTTAAGCCATTTATAAGCGCAAACGTGAATTTCTAAAGGGGACTTTATATGGGGACCAGGGTCAAATGTGATCCGATTTTCACCAAACTTTACACCATGATTTCTTAGTACACGGAACTAATCCTTGCTAAATTTTATCATGATTGTTGTATAATTACCATAATTATGTGTAAATAAGTGCAATTTTGGGGAGGAATGGGGCTAGGCGAAATCACGGACCGATTTAAACCAAAATCAGTTGGGTCCATCCTTGGGCCTAATTATCACTACCACTATCAAAAAATTCCAGCCATTAACTCATAAAACACTTCTATTAATTTTGGCCAGGTTTTCAGGCAAAATGCCACATAGTGCGTCGCCAGATTATCACCGGAAATTCTCGGTTTGCGTAAAGCAAGTTCGTCTGTGACCATCACAACTTTCTGTAAATGGTAGTGACGATTTCAGCATGTAGAAGCTCGTAATAATCTGAAATCTTCGTAGGGTAACAGTTTGAAAATCATTAGAAGAAATTCTGTCAGTACACTTACCTCTACATACAAACATAACCCTTCTGTCAGGATTACGACCTAGTTTCTCACAGCACTTATTAGTGTGTGTGCTAATTTTATCCATGAGTAACGCAACCTACAGTTTAAAGTCGACTCCGAATGACAGATTTGTTTACTCTCAGAATTTTTGCCAGAAATTTGCTGAGGAGAAGTCGCCAAAGAAATATTTTTCATATTTTCGTTTTGATGTCTGACCTGGGCCCTGGGGTGATTATATTCTAAACAGTAAACTCAGGCTTAAATGGATCATATACAAAAGTGGATATATGACCTAGTCCAGTCAATTATTTTTATTGGATTTTTTTATATTATATGAGCCGATGCAATATAAAAATATCAGCGAGCAATGTTTATACTGAATTCACTGGTTCTTTTTTAACTTCTTCTAGTATTACATTATTTATCAGACAGAGGTTTAATTTCTTTTAAGTCATTGGTGTTCTTTTCGTCTTATTTGTACTGATTATCAAATCAACTATCGCTCTCATGATTGGAGTCCACTGATCTGAGGCTCTTTAACTATTTCGGCGGCATTATGCATCTCTATATCTTGTATGATACTAAACTTATGCTGCGTGTGTTAATTTTATACATGAGTGGGGGTACCTACAGTTTAAAGTCGACTCCGAACGACAGATTTCTTGAGAAACTTTTCATGGCAATTTTTTACTCTCAGAATTTTTGGAAGAAATTAGCTGAGGGGAAGTCGCCGAGGTAATATTGTTTTCATATTTTGTTTTGTTGGAGATGTCTGACCTGGATTTTTAAGAGTGGCCTCACGCCGACACTGTCAACTAGACTAGGCGACTTCATGATACTGAATAATGGTTGGAATATCTCACATCTCTGAGGACCGCCAGTAACAACTTCAATCTCACCACTAAGCATTGCAGTGAGCAAAATTCAAAAAAAAACAAGGTCTTATAGGATGTCTTCTATGAATAGACTTCAAACTATTTCTGAAATTTACGAAAAAACCTTCAAATTATGTCCGAAAAATATGGCAACCATCTCTCTATGTCTACATACAAAAGGTGAAGTCGTTACAGTTCAAAATAGACCCACATATGTACGTACGGACCACGAGCACAATGCAAAAACCCAACCAAAATAAATGCCGACAAATTTTTGTATCTTCGATATACATACATACATATGTTCGTATTAATTTAATAATATTAACAACAAAAGCAATAACAGCAACAACTATAATAATAACAATAAATGCTCTTTTGTTTTTTATTATTATTATTATTGTTGCTTTTGAGTTTCTTTATTTAAAAATAAAAGAAGAAAAAAAAAATAAATAAATTTATGCGTGCTGTTGTAGCTTTAGTAACCATATGAGTGTGCAAGTATGGTTCGTAAGATTTCATCAGAGTTTAGGCATTGAAAATAAGTTTCAAGTTCACTCACCAATTTAGTAAAATAACGTATGAAAAACCGAATCCGTAAATGAAATAAAAAAAATATTTTTTATGATTTAAATCAACCGCACAAATACAAATAAAGGCACAGAATCATGAAACCAAAATGCAACGAGAAAAAAAAAATGTTTTCCATGTTTCCCCAAACCATTTGACCTTTAGTTTTAGTACAGGCCCCATTGTATGGTTGTAAATTTTTTTTTTGTTTTTTGGGCAATGCAACGATTTAACAATCATTTGTACTTGTAAATATGAAAAGACCTGCACTCATTGTGTTATTAATTCATGAATTTGGACGATTCGGTTTTATTTTAATGGATCTGAAGATTTAATTCATCATTTTTTATGTTTTCTTTGTTTAGTTTGTGAGAAACAAATTTTATTTGATAAACATAAACAAAGGTGTGTGAATGCGATAAAGAAGAGAGAAGTTATGCATGCGAAACCTGCATGTGTCATTGAGGTTTGTGGGTCAAATGTCAAAGACAATATTGAATTCATTCGCATATTGTTTGTTTGTGATGGAGTGGTGGTGAGAGAAAATATTAAATTTTAATAATTTACGTTCTGTTTTTGTGGATCATATGTTTCAGCACTGTGAAAATCGTACAAGCTGTTGAAAGTATTGGCAGATTGTGATATTATATGTATCTAGCAAAAGATTGGATTTTTCAGATTAAAAACAAACCAAGTCATCAGCATTGACATACATAATTACAATTCCTTAGTCAGGATTACAACCTAGTTTCTTACACCACTTATGTTGTGTGTGTTAATTTTATACATGAGTGACGTGGCCTACAGTTTAAAGTCGACTCCGAACGAAAGATTTTTGAGAGATTTTTCATGGCAATTTTTATTTACTCTCAGAGTTTTTGCTAGAAATCTACTGAGAGGAAGTCGCCGAAGAAATATTTTTATCATATTTCATTTAGTGGCAGATGTCTGAACTGGGCCTTGAAGCGAAGTCTCACGTCAATTAAGCCAACACACTACCTCTAGACTACGTAGCCCTCCGTTTACTCAACTTTGTTTAATAATGAAGTGTATTCCAATGAAAGCGTTCAGTATCAGGATGTCGGAGGGAGTTAAAAGTCTCTGAAATAGTTTTTAATTAGTCTTGCATCATAACGACGAACGTTGTCACGATGAATCTTTACAATTTCAGACCTGATCGTATACTCTGATTAATTATAATTGGCACCATTGACATTCAGCTGGTTGGTCGGGTTTCATATACGATATTTTACTTTTTCTTTCAATAGCGTCAAAGAAATTGGTTTATTAAAGTAAAAATAAACAGGAAGATGTCTCTAGAGATTGTTATGTCCTATTGGAATAACGTTGTTAACTTACAGCCAAGAATGTTTTGAAGTTTAGTTAGTAAGAATGCGTTTAATAATGCCACACAATGCGATAATTCGTAGTGACAACACCGCAGTCCTATTTGGGATGAATGTTGCTTATGTTTCAGGTCTGCGTTTTTATACACTATAGAAGATTGGAGATCAGCTTGACCTGATGATGACAAGTACATGTCCTCAAACCTATCCTAACCTAACGATCTGAGAACGTTAGGATTCCCCAAACGTCAACGGTCAAACGTTAGTTTAACTGCTTCTCAGATATGATTCTCAGTGGCTTCAACTTTAACAAGCATTTTTCAGTATTGTCAACCATTTGCAGAAAAGGGTAATATTTGTTTTGTGATATTAACTACTCGCTAAGCTTAGTACATTATTTAAGTTTTTCGATATTAAAATTACAAAAACGGCATATATTTCCCAAATATTTGACATACGATTTTTCTTTGGTATTGAAAATACCACAATCACATATCATTGCAATCAGGAACAAAACAAAAGTGAATATTTCCGTTGCATAGAATTGAATTCGAAAAACTGTTTCAAAAAAATATTAAAAAAAAATTCAAAAATCTATTCGCATGCATTTAATTACACTGTGTCACAAAAGTGAACGGGGATTTTCTCACATTTCTGAACTATTTTATCCATTAAATTATGGAAGTTTTGAAATGATATTTTATTTCATTTTATTTTACGGTTGTTTCATAGTTTAACAATTTCAAAAGCCTATAAAAATTGTATTTTTTTTTGTTATTGTTTGTATCATTAAATCATTCTCAATTTCATGCACTTGTAATCAACTGTTATTACACCTTAAACACTACCACTTACGGAAAAAACAATTACAACAGCAACAGCAACTACGAAAGCAGTTTAAATGATTTAATTGAAAGGCCTACTGAAATGCAAACGGAAAAGTTAAAAAAAAAATTGGATTTTCAACTCACAATGTAATACATTGTTTACGCTGCTATTTATCTGGGAAATGAATTTAATTATCGGTTAGTGTCGATGGAATGATACTCTACTCCAGTTTTTTTTTTTGTAACAACTGGGGGCAAATAACTAAATAAGTAATCTTAACAAAACAAAATTGTTTGCAATAAAAAATAAGTTTTGTAGCTGGGGCCTAGGATTTGTTTTTATTACATTCGTAACAGAAGTCGCGCTCAGGCTATTCAACGCATTGGTAACAGCAAGGTTGCGCTCCTGTGCTTTTACAAGGCGTGGGTTGCCGTAGTCTAGTAGGTGGTGTGTAGGCTTATTAGGCGTGAGTCCACGGTTCAACTCTTAGGTCAGACATCTCCAATAAACGAAAGCGGATAAAATATTTCTTCGGCGACTTCCTCTTAACAGATTTCTGGCAAAATATCTCGTGGGAGGGTTCTGAGCCTTAAACCTTTTCAATAGTCTGCTACTCAAGTTATGTTGACCGTGGTCTAGTAGGTAGTGTGTTGGCTTATTAGACGCAAAAGCCTGGGTTCGAGCCCCAGGCCAGGCATCAAAGACAAAATACAAAAAGTATTTTTTCGGCGACTTCCTCTCAGTAGACTTCTGGCAATAACTCTGAGAGTAAATTAAAATTGCCATGAAAAGTTTCTCAATAAATAAAAATCTGTCGTTCGGAGTCGACTTTAAACTGTAGGTCCCACCACTCATGTAAAAAATTAACACACACAACATAAGTGGTGTGAGAAACTAGGACGTTGTACAATGGGTCAATTCGACCTCCGGGTACTGTACTTGTCTTAATTGACAAGTACACGTCCTCTAACCTAACCTAACCTAACCTAAGACCATTTTCTTAGCTCATGGCTATAATGTGTATCTATTACTACTACCTTATGGGGTAACAAACATCAACCCAAACCACAATACCTTCTGGTAGAGTATAGTAATGACTCATATTGATTTACTGGGTCATTTGGATATTTAACCAAAATTCATATGCAATTATTAATGTAAGCAAGAGGAAGAGAAACAATTTTTGGTTCATTTTTTTATTAAAATAGTTTCAAATAATTGCTGCATATTTTCGGTATTATTAACTGCGTAAGATTTTTGTTAAAAAGTTGTTAAACATCAGAAATAACCGAAATAATAAAATGTATTGCCAAACGTTTGATTATTCAGTGTTTATGCTGTTTTTAGGCCAAATGAAACGAAATTTCTAACAACACAGCCATTTGAACAAATACTCCATTTGTTAAGAGCAGAAATATATAGTAAAAGACACAAAATAAAATGAAATAAAATAAAGAGTGGCTAAAATGAAATCAAATAAAAATTTTAAATCTACTTTAACTATGCAGATGCGTTTGCTTGTTTAGTTTATTGGCCTAAACCTCAGCAGTGGTAGTAAAATGATGCGCTAAATTTAAATAAAAAAGACAAAAAAGAAAAAAATGTTGCGACAGTGGTGTACAGTGTTTCAATGCTGCTGTTGCTGCTGATAATCTTGGATTCAAATAGACAAAGACAACAACTCTCAGCTAATAAAAGTTGAAACATCTTGTGTTGAACTAGACTGAGATTGAGATTCACAAGCAATTAAACGGCGGCTATGAATAGACTTCTTCTATGGTTTTAGCAACCATATGGCGTGTATTTGTTTGTAATAAAAACAAAAAAATTTTTTTATGATTTCAAGTTTTCAAGGTCACTAGTTAACGCTGAACATTTTTTTGTGCTGCTTGTACTTGCTGCTGGCTAAAGCCGCTTCTGCTACGACAACTGTTATTGTTGTTAAGTTATGGCTGTATAAAGAGCCTAAATTCCATATTACTTAGGCTGATGGTATGTCAAATTATATCAAAATGGTTTAGTTTCTGCTGAAATATGTCATCCGTCCTCTTCACTTCATACGTTATCGACTTTTAACTTTGATTTGTAATCCCATAAAAACGTTGAAAAGCGTATGAATGAATTTCTTTATAAATATAAAAAAACAATTAAAAATGAACTCAAAGTGTTATTAAAACTAATCCAAGTTTAAGCTGTAACATGAAATTTTATTTCAATAGAACTCTGTAGCATATGTAGTAGGCTGTAGTTGAGATTATGGTAATATTTCGCATGGAGATGTTTCCGCCTCCAATAACTCTTGCTGTAGCCTGTATTGCCAACACACCCGGAAGAGATACACTTGCTACATGCATTGACGATGGTGTGTTGCCCAGTAAAAAAAGCACGGAGAAAGAATATTCTCCAGCTTATGACAAAAATCTATTCATAATTGACTTCAGCTAACATACATACATACATAATTGGTCATTACAACCCTTCAGTAAGGATTACGACCTAGTTTCTCACACCACTTATGTTGTGTGTGTTGATTTTATGCATGAGTGGTGGGACCTACAGTTTAAAGTCGACTCCGAACGACAGATTTTTGAGAAATTTTCATAGCAATTTTATTCACTCTCAGAGTCTTTGCCAGAAATCTGCCGAAGAAATACTTTTTGTATTTTGTTTTGATGTCTGGCCTGGTGCTCGAACCCTGACTTTACGTCTAGTAAGCCAACACAGTACCTACTAGACTACGGCGACTTCAGCTAACATAAAAGTTTTAAAACAGAGTTGGTTTGGGTTGATAAAGTATTATAGGTTGTAAAGCCTATGCCTTATACACTTACTTAAGTAGGGGTCTGACTATCCCATAAATACAATGTTGTCTGACTTATTTTTTCAAAACTTACCTTCAAATGACGTATAATTAGAGTATTTCAATAAACTTACTTACTGTTTTATTAGTTGTTCTAATTAATTCTGCAATGAAAAATAACTGATTGTGTTAATATTTGTTCTAATTTTTCTTCAATTTGCCAATACTAAGTATTGTGTTGTATGTATGTATGTATATAGTATTTCTATATCATAATCAAAATCAATTTTCCAATTAAATAACAATAAATTAAGTATAATTAATTATTTGATTAAGTTAAATACGTTGTTAATTAACAAGTCTCAGTTCAAAATAAGGTTTAAGGTGTGCAACAAGTTTCTAAAGATCAAGCACGTGTATTACAATTATTTCTATCATTTCTACTCTCATTTCCAATGAAAGCTTTAATTTCGGTATTAAGTTTATTAAGTTTGTTTTTCTGTTTATTTATTTGTTTATAAAAATAGAATTTAACACATCGTTGTTTGCACTTTGATTTCCTCAATGATCTTTCGTCATTGCGAGTGGAAAAGCGATTTTACAAGTTCATCACAATATTTTAATTACACCAGAGCGTAGTGATAAAATATTTCTAAAAAAGCCTGTGGCCATAGCCGGAAATAACATGTTGTTTACCTAGTTTTATTTAGAATCTTAAATATTTATTTTGAAAAAAAATAAAAATTTATAATTTAAGCCAAGGAAAGCTTCATTTTCAGATTTTAATAATTATTGTTGAACTTAAGCTTAAATCCTAGTGCGGCTAAATTATTAGAATTTTTTTTTGAAAAAAGAGAAAATTATTTACATTTTGTTTAGTCGGACAACATCAGTAAATCAAGAGTTTTCCATCTCTGTATTGGAAGGAACAATAACTTCCGACTTAGGTTTCAGGAGTAGAATGCCACCAAAAATTCTTAATTTACGTTTAAATGACCAGATTCTTTTGAGATAACCAGTAGAGTTAGGCAATGTCGTATCTTATTGATGCTTACTTTCATCTTCTTTATCAATACGTTGTGCACTCGACTTTGTATTGCAGGTACGGTATCCAGTAGACACGTATCCTTGCAGTTCTTCGGTTATTTGACGTGTGCCGATGACGTATCTGACGTATTCTGAGCCAACTCTCAGTACATCTACAATAAAATGTACTCACGCCGTTTGTTTAGAGCCTCATGCGGTCAAGCAGAATGCCAATATTCTCAAAACTAAGCTAATGCCTGGTGGCTAGATGATGTAAGTTCGTTAATACACAACATTTTGGGTAACAAAGTCGTTGAAAGTGAACAATACAAGTGAAAATTTCTGCAAATATAAACAAAACTACGCTCAGTGGAGATCATATACTGAATTTTGTGACAGAATAGAATGACATAAGTATTGTTGGATTCGAAATAACCGATGGTGCAAATTTAAACCGATAGATAACCCACCCGATATAATTCGAAAGGCAAACCTATTCTGTTTTGCGGTTGTGGAACTTTTAAATGCGTAGACCTTTATGAAGAAATCTCTGCGGCATATTCTGAATATATGGTACAAGGGCTTCAGTAGAAAAAGCTACAAGCTATTCTTGGAATGACCTCAAATCAAACATCTCGCAATGAAATCTAGTGAAAGAGAATGGTTGAGAATCTGTATTCCATTGGGTATTATGGATAACATAAGAGAAGCAATTTTGAAAGTGCAAATTCGGATTTTCCGTAACTTTCCGTCTTTTGCATGATCTTTGTTTTCGAAAAGTTGTCAAATATCGTATGCAATTCAAAATTTCGTCTAGAGATCTCCACTGAATCCTTTTGTTATTCGAGGCACTTGCAAAGTACGAATGTTTGAAGTGCTTTGTTGGAGGCACTTAATTTAAGAGTTTAGCTATGTTAACTAGCGTATTAGCAGATTATAAGTCGTTACGTTAGCTAAGATAAGAAAATTTAATTTTCATCCATCATTTGCTATTAAAAATTTTTAAACAAATACTGGTTGTTTGTATAGCATTATCAACCAACCATGCATGATCCAATTATTTAATAACACCACTGACTGAAATCCAGGAACTAGGATTTGTTTACTGTCATAAACCAGATTAAAACGAATAAACAAACGTTTGAAAAGATTTCTAAAAAGTTTTAAATTATAAGAGTTTTAAAAAATTTTTCGTAAATTAAATTTAAAAATAAAATCAAAATAACAGCTTAAACTGTTGTATACAAGAAAATAGAGGGAGAGAGAGAGAGACCAAGAAACGCTAAGTAGCACTTGTTGTGAACAGTATAAGAGTAAAAGCTTTTATAAGTGTGCGTGTGTGCTTTTGTATAAGAGATTTTATTGTTTAAATTTTTTATTTAATAAAAAAAACGTGCTTAAAATAATAATTTTTATTTTTAAAAAAATTTTCAAATAAATTTTTAATTTTTTTTCTTACGGAAAACGAGAGTTTTTTGTGAAGCAAAAATTTTTTTCGGAATATTACAGAATGTTAAGAAAAGGTTACCGATTTATTGTTTTCTTTTAGTTTTTTTTTGATGGAATTTAAATATTGATTTAGTTTTGTTTTCTTATGGTAAAAATATGATTTTTTGGAGGCCAACCGCTTTTTCTTGTTGTTGCTTTTAGTTTGCATTTCATATTGATTGAGAACACAGTATTTGTTAATGGTTTTCGTTTCATTGGTTTTTGTTTTCTTGCTTCAGTTTAAGCCCTGTTCAAAGAGAGCTTTGATTTTAAGCTATTAAATTGGTCAGTTGTGGTTTAAATTTTAAACGTTAAGGTCTTTCAAACTTGGTAATAGCGGTGATTGAATTGCGAGCGAAAAAACGAACGTATTTTTTTTTTGTCTTTTAAAAATTTTCTTTGTTTTGTAAGAAACAAGGAATTAAAAAACAAACCAGAGAACCAAAAGGTATTTTAAAAAAGGTTTCAATTACAGGAAAATAAAAGTAGAAGAAGAAAATTTTTATATGCAATAAAACAAACGTAAGACTTTAGTTTCTTTAAATGAGAGTGTAAAGTGCGAATTTAGCAATAAACGACAAAGCAACGTCAAAGAAATATTGAAAAAAAATCTACACCAATACATTCGTAAAGGTTTACAAACAAACGCATACATTTATAATAAAAAAAATCAGAAAAAAAAATTATTAACGTCCAAACATTAAGAAATCAACATTATTATAGCTGGCGTTAACGCTAACGCGACGTGGTCTTTAAGATCGTTAAAAAACTACAAACAACAACACACGTTAACGAAATAACCCTCAAAGCTGTTAGCGTTTACGTAGTCGTCAGCGTCAATGTTAACGAAAGCTAAAGTGTAGCGAGTTTTTAAAGCTGATTTAACAGAAAATTATAGCCAAGATTTAGTACCAATTCGTCGTTGTACTGAAACACATGGAATAGTAAAAAGTACTGAACAAAAGAAGAAAAGAAAAATAAGTTTTAAAAAATAAAAAAAAAATTAATTTTTTTTCTAAATTATTTTCCATAAAGTAAGTTAAAAACAAAGTTAAAAAATAATTTAAAAAATATATTTTTTTCAAAATCGTGTAATTACAAAAAAGTTTGTGTCTTAAGTCTTTTGTTTTGTTGGCTACAACTCGAACAAACTGCAGAAAAACACACAAATAATTTCAATAAAATATTTATTAAAATAAAAATTAAATAAGCATTTACAAAACAAAAACAAATACAAAAAACAACAATTGCAAATCATCTCTGCAAACAAATATTACATAAAACTTAACTAAACCAAACTAAAAGTGTAATGAGCAAAACTTTAACATACAAAAAAAATGAGAAAATTTTTATAAACCAGTGTAAAAAAAGCTTTTATTTTCTGCACAGTAAATAAAAATAATAAAAAAAAAAAAATTATTTACAAAAAAAAATACTACAAAAATTTGTGTTAAAATAAATTGAAAGAAAATAAAAAAAACTAAAAATAAAAAATCCATACATTACAAGGATATCGGCTGTATTTTTAAATTTAAAGAAAAGTAAGTAAGAAATTAAAAAAATTTAAATAAGAAAACAGCAAACTAAGGCATATTCTTAATAAAAAAAAAACAAAATAAGACATTTAACTAATGAACTTAAAGTCGTAAAAATTTAATTAAAAATGCAAAGTTTTATTCATTAGTGTTGCAACGTACTCGTACATATTTGAAACTACTCCCCATTGCGTTATCATACAGGGTAACTAGATAAGATCTTAAAAAAAGAAGACACAACTTTTAATTAAATTTACTACAACAGCTGAAGAAAATAAAATGTGCATTGGCCGTATAGAGGGAATTGTTTATTATTCAAATAGCCGTCAAGCCTTTGCCGTCAAGTGCTTAAAAAGTTTACACAAGTTTAGGTGACTTAGCGTTAATTCAGTATTAGCGCCTTTTATTGTCAGTGACGAATTAAACCAAAGTTGTGGTTAATATACTAAGATTTTAAACGATGCATGTCAACTCTTATGATAGCAAAAAAATAATTTGGAGCATTATACATACATAAATACATACATAATTGGTCATTACAATCCTTCAGTCAGGATTACGGACCTAACTTCTCACACCACATACTATGTATATTGCATGTGTTAACTTTTATACATGAGTGGGACCCTACAATTTACAGTCAACTCCGAACGAGAAACTTTTCATAACAAATTTATTTACTTCCAGAGTTTTTGCCAGAAAAAAGTAATTTGATTACGATCTTCACTGATAACCATTCATGGTTGCTGCATTTCCTTAATTAGCACTCATGATGCCGCATTTTAGTAAACAAATATATAAGCATTCTACAATTTTATCTTTCACAATTGTCGTATAGTCGTGCATTTAATTAAATTTTATGTAAATACCTCAAAAGTGGGGAGCTCTAACCATAAAAATTTTTCGTGGACGGATACAGTGTTCTGTTCGCTAAAGTCGAGAATATGATTATATTTTGATTTAAATTGTTACTTAAATCTCCAAAATAAAAAATGAAACCTTAAATCCACATTTGGGTCAAGTAAGTCCCACTGTGCCATATGGGACACATAAACTAGTCATACATGTTAAAGAGGTGCTATTCTATTCAGCAATCTCAATATTTCTCAATCCCAACAACGAATATAAAGCTATCTAATACCAAGCTGCCGATCATATAAAATTTCTAATAAACAAACAATGGCTCACTACTTCCGAACGAACGCTATATCAATCGATTTTGCAAAGAGCGATTTTATGTCGAAATCATTTACGACAGTTCTGATTGGCCATCATGATATCAAGTTCTCTTAGCTCTTGCTCTTGAGCAATGGAATGTTTTTCATTCTTATTTTGGAAATGATCAACAACGCAGATCTCTGGACCCTTACAGAGGAGGAACCCATACAGGAGCAGATCAAAAAGAAAAAATGGCGGTGGATCGGTCATACATTGAGAAAGAAGCCCGATAGTATTACAAGAATGGCGCTAGAATGGAATCCCCAGGGCTCAAGACACCGTGGCAGACCAAAAAACACTTGGAGACGCACGGTTCTTCAAGAACTAAGACTAAATGACCTGACATGGGAAGGCGCAAAAACATCAGCGGAGATTCGTGTCAGGTGGAGATGCTTTGTGGTGGAAGCCATATGCTCCCAAGAGGGATAATGGAACAAAAAATTTGGAAATGAATTGAAAATCAGAATGGGTGCCTGAATGCCGGTGATAATACCCCAATATTCCTATCATTTATACAGTAATATCTTAACCTAGCTATTGATTATTATAACGACTAATATGTTCCGTTGGGCCAATCAGACTGTAAGCTATGATTTGAGATTGTATCATCTGATCAATTGATTTCTGATTATCTGATGAGAGAAATCTCAAATATAAATAATTTTTGATATTCTTCGGGTCAAGTTTGCAATCTAAAATTTCCGCTATTATGTGAGATGTATGGTCGTCATCAGGTAGTGTTTTCAAGCGAAATTCTGCCATAAAACGTTTCTAAGATATGTCGCTCAGACAACACCAGAAGTCCAGCTGTAATCCTAACTAAAAGCTTGTTTTAACCAATAATGTATGGATTTCGATTTAATGAATTTTAAAATGTAGCCCCTTAGCCGAAAATTTGTGAATTTTGTTGATTCGTTCTCTGTAGCATTTCTGAATTCTATTTTTATTTTAAATATTTTAAAAAATTTAAATTTTATTAAATTTTTTTCGTTTTTTTTGCGTATCTAGAGAAGTTTCTACTATTTGCCGAAATAAATCAATATTTGCTTTATTTGAATCTTTTATTTAATAAAATAAAATTAGAAAAAAAAAATAAAATATTTGCAAAGAATTTTTCTAACAGCCAACATTTTAGCATTATTTTATTAATATTTTAAAAATTTTTTTGGTATTACTATGGACACTCCCCACCCCTTTTTTTGGGTTTTTATTTTGTTTAAATAAATCTTGAATATAAATTACTTACTTAGCATTTTTCGTTTAAAAATTGTTTATTTTTTCTTATTTATTATTAAACCTTTTCATGTTGCTGTATGAAATGAATTAAGTTAAGCGTTTTTTCGATGTTGTTGTTGTTGCCTTTGTACTGAATTTATCAATCAATTAGAAATTGAATTAATTTTTTTATATTCTAAGCAACAGTATTTCTAATAAAAAATCTGTAAAGAATTTTAATTATTTTTTCAATATTTTTTTTTTATTATTATATTTTGCAAATATTCTATGAAATATTTGCGTAATTATTTATATACAGACGTGTATACCATATACTACCAGAGCAATTACAATCACTTTGAAAGCTTTGGAATTTTTTTTTTAATTAAAGATGCATAATTTGCGTTTTTTTTTCTTCCCAAAGCAAAGCATAAAAATTAATGATTTTTAAAATGGAAGGGATGTTAATTAATGATTTTTTTTTTGATTTTATTTTTGAATAATTATGAATAATTCAAGCAAGTTGTGTTGTTAAGGCGAAAAATAAGTTTTTGATAAACGCGGCCATAGACCAGTGTCCAGGGTAGTGTATTGCTTTACTAAATGGCAGCTCTGAGTCCCAGCTATGGCAATTTGAAAAAAGAAATATGAAATCGATCGTACATTAAATACCTTTGAGTTCTGGTACCAGTAAGTCTTTTTATAAAGCTCGTTAGTGAGTACCATTAATTGTAACCGGATCGCCATAGACGTTTTACGCAAAGTAAACGATGATCCATTTACGTAAACTTTATATGTATATATGTAAGTAGTCTATTGGGTAACAAAACGAAATGAGCATATGTTCTATGCTTATTGGAAACATAATTGGTCATTACAACCTTTCAGTCAGTATTACGACCTAGCTTTACACATCTCTAATGTTGTGTGTGTTAATTTTGTACATGAGTGGCGGGAGCTACATTTTAAAGTCGACTCCGAACGACAGATCTTTGAGGAAATTTTCATGGCGATTTTATTTATTCTCAGAGTTTTTGCCAGAAATCTGCTGAGAGCATATTTTTTCATATTTCGTTATGATGTCTGACCTGGGGTTTGAACCAAGGCCTCATGTCTAATAATGTCTTCGAACTCTTTCTTATGTATATCTTTCGCATATCACGAGTCGCAGCGTTCCATGTTTCACAATTGTATATGGGGTTGGCTTTTATTTTTGTATTAAATACTGCAACTAACTGTACGCAAGAATTCAGTTGATGGTTTACAAATGGTTGATGAGCTTTTGGCAAGAGATTCTTACTGTCCTAACCTGGTCCTCCGATTGTGAATATAATGCCTGCAAGATGCTGTCATCGAACATCCTCTATTTCGTTTGTAGCAGTCATGAAATTTATTGTTTAGATTTTCGGGGATTGGAACGCATTTGGCGGCATCATGTTGGCACCTTTGCAGCTGCTTACTGAGAACTATTGACGTTAATGCTGAGTTTTAGATCGTTTTGTTTAAATTCTGTGTTCTTTCTTTACTCGTATCATACAAAAAAGGCAGGCACTATGACCTAAAAAGATCGCCATGCTTTAGACTCGTATAATAAAGCACACGTACAACCCGGCACAAATATCAATGCAAATTCTATAGCAAATGATAGCTTGTAAACTTCAATCGTCAATCGGTATAATTCCATTTAAATATTCTTACACACATGAGGAAAGCCATGCTTGAATTGCAAATTTTTCGGCCTAAGTTTTCATTCTCTTCCAAACGGCAACTGAACTCCATCTCATCCGGAAGGCATAACCTATTGAAATGATTATTATGAATGAAATTTACGTAATTTAGAGGCACTTAAGCAATGATGCTTTTTCCATTCAGAGCAATGCGTGGGAATTAGGTGTTTAGATTGTGGAAAACGAAACAGAAACTTATTTTTTTTTTAAATTTAATTTATAATTTTTGATTTCCTCTCTGTCTAAGAAATTTTAATAAATTTAATTTGCATTTTTAAACAATAAAAAATGCGAATCCAAATAACCTGTTGGAGAAAAAAATTTTAAAATTTTTTGCAAAACATTTTGAAAATCTGTTTAAAAGCTTGACCTTAAACTAAATTCGCTAATGTTTATGAATATACAAAAGGCAATATTTAAAAATTCGGCTATTGTTGTAATATATTTAAATTCCTATCTGCTAAATTGATTCGTATTTATTTTTTAATTCATGTTTCTGAATAAGAAAAATCGAATGTGCTGTTGTTATATTATTAACCCCCTTCTCATTGATTTTGTTACAAAACTTAACTGATTTCCCCTGTAATAACTACATTGTTTCCTTCCTATTTATATAATTTTCATCATTTTATTGTTCATTTCATTTGTCGTGTTTTCTTATTCAGAAAAGATTTCATTTTCTTACCGAAATCCAAAGTCCAGCCATTCACATTCATTTGGGGTAATTATTTTGTAATCTATTTGCACAAAAAACAACAAAAAAACGTTAAACAAATGGCAACAAAATGGCAATAAAATAAAATGAATTCTTGTCATAATTATCGTTAAAACAAACAGAGAAACAATTTCTTGATGTCAAATGTCAATAACTTATGATCCTCATTTATTTGTAGAAAATATAATAATTTGTTGTATTAAAAAAAAAAGAATTCACAAATTACTTAACAGACAGCATATGCAATTGCAAGCAATTATCTCAAGGCTATACATTCTAATAAATTTGTGTTTTAGTTATGCACTAAGTAATGCATTTTAATAGATGTCTGTAAAAGGCTTCCTTCCTTAATTAAGGAGAAATAATAATAAAAGAATTCAAAATAAACTGAACTTTGTATCGACGGCATTTAATTATATTTTTATATTCGGCAAAATCCAATGAACTTTGTAGCTTTCCTTACGGATGTTTTAAATTAAAGCGAACTAAACTGTATTGTATTTTTCCTCAAAATCCAAATATTGAAGATTCATATTCTTAGAGTTTAAGATACTAAAATTAACTTTGCATAGTAGCTAGCACATCAAGTATTATCAGTCTGAGTATTTCGGCCAAATATGCCAATCTCAATCAAACTGATATGTACAAAGTTTTAAAACCTTAAAGACTAACTCTGTCAGGTGATTCTGCAATCTATATGTTTAAAAAATATTTACCAACAAATTTCTATGAAACATGGAGAGTTTTGTTATTGATCTTAAGCCTTGTATGAAAATTAAAACATCTTGAGCAAGTGAGAAATTCAACGGAATTTATTTAAAGCATTGAGTGCCCTGCATTTTAGAACAGACGTCTTTGGTTTTCGGGTGACAGAACGTTTGAAGATTTGGTATGCTGGCGAACATGCCACTAAAGGAACTGGCCGGTTTTATCCAATAACGGATCATGGGGAGCTTACCTTACACTGGGTAACACAATGAGCCATATGGCCACCGATTGAACTTGCCTGTGAACGATAAGCTATCAGCTAACCTAACCTAGCCTAAGGCAGTTGAAAGAAAATGACAATGATAAACTGAAATTTTGTCAATATTTGGATGAAGTCGCCATAGAAAATCTAGTAGGTAGAGTGTGAGCTTATAAGAAACGACCTCCCCAGCTGAGATATCTTAACCAAAGCGAAATATGTAAATATCTTCTGGTAAAAATGTGAAATTCCCATGAAAACAGAAGGTTCCACCACTTAGGCATGTAATTAACATACGTAACATAGATGGTGTGAGACTAGGTTGTAATCCTGACTAAAGGTTTGAAATGTCCAATCAATTTTAATTCAAACTAAATTGCACAAACTATCTTATTTTACATAACAGATGTCAAGGCCTCTACTCTTATTCTGTTCGTTTAGCCATCCCTGTGTCATAACAGCAATTTTATAGTTATAACAAATTTTTCGAGGTTAGAAAAGAAACTTTTCGAGAATGCCACGCCCATATTTCTTCAAATTAAACTGTGATAATTTGTAGATTTAAAAGAGTTTATGAACTTATTATGCGTTAAAAAGAATATTAAAAAGAACTAGTTTTTAAAATTTGGTGAGGCCTTAGTTGGGTTTTGGTACTATTAAGTTAAAAAAAGTACTTCTTTCAAGTTCTTAATTAATAAAACTTTTTAATGATACTTTCGATTATTAAAAGGCATTCACAGAGTTATGCATCATTATAAAATAAAAAAAAATAGATTAAAGAAACGGAAACAAGACAAAAATGCTTTATGGAAGCCATATGCTCTCAAGAGGGGTACTGAAAAAAAAAAGAAAAAATATTAGTTTTGTATTTGCATTATGGAAACACGTGTTCTTAGATTGCTTTCAATAATTGATTGATTGAATTATTTTTTAGTTACTGTTACATTTTTTTTCAAAATGTCACTTGACATTAATTGCCACAGAATTATTCTGATTTCTCATTTATTTTCTTTCTAAATAATACACATTTTTTTTATCCCTTTAAGCATTATTATTGTACTTTGTCTTCTTATGACATTCGCAAGCATTAAATACTTAATAAAGTTTTTATAATTCAACTAAATTACAGTAATTTTCTACGTAAATTACATTTGAAAACAATGGCAACCAACAGCATTATTGGCTTATGAAAAAAATCGAAAATAAAAAAAAATAAAAAAAAAATCGTAAAGATAATAACTAACCTTTTGGCCTTAAAATAAAAATGAAAAGTACAGACTAATAATTTCCTTATCGCTCATTGGGTTATTAACGTACTTTAGCCAGTTACGTACTTCACAGGTTTTCAAATTAAATTGTTATTAAAATTCATTTATTTTTTTTTAATATTTCTTTTTCATTTATTTTCTTAAAGTTTTATTTCTTTATTCTTTCAAATGTCACGTTTTTTACTTGTCATTAAAGTGTAGAACTGATATGCTGATTTAAAGTTTAAGTTTTCAAAGTTTCTTTGAAAAAAAAATAAAGATTTTGGCTAAACAGACACGTTTTGAATATCAAAATTACAAATAAAAAAAGACGGTATACAAGACAAGTTTTTGAATATTAAAAAGTATGTATTTTTGGTTGTGTGTGTGCCTTTATGGTCCAGACAAAATTTTTTTAAATTTACAGAATAACTCTTGAATGTTTATAAAAGTCTAAACAAAGCTTATAGGGAAATTAAAAATTTCAAAATTGTTGCTTTTAAAAAGTACTATTTTGGGGTACTTCTCTGAATAGTACTTTTTCTAAATATTACTAAGAAAATGATTAATGGAACAACCATAGCCGGAAATAGTATCACCAGAGTTAACAGGGAATATTTCCCAACCAATTGAATCCTTCTAATCCTAATCAACTGCTTTCATCAAACGAATCCATGGCTGCGTGTGGACTTGTTTATAAATATCTTCACTGATAGTTACTTTTACAATTAGAGCCATTATACTCAGGTGTACGGGACCAAGGCCCATGCTGAAGTATAAAACTATTATTAAAAATTACTACTGCTACAGTACACACTACATGCATACATAGTCACCAAGTAGGTTGGATAATTGAACTTAATTGGATACGAGAAAGCAAATATATTGGCTAATAGAGGGCATTACATACATTAAGCTTGGATAAGCCAATGTCTTTCATTGCATTGAACACCAAGCTGTGGAAAGTGGTCATTGTGGAACAATAATACAGTAGGAAGATTTAAAAATATTTCGATAAGGAGAAAGCCATGAGTATTTTGAAATTAAATAAGACGGACTTGTGTACACTAATAAAGTTACTCAGAGGACACTCCGCCTTACATGTAAACCAGAACCGTATTGACGTGTTGAAAAATGATGAATGCGGGGCATGTGGTGAAGGCATTGGAACGATAGAACACTTCTTTTTTATTGCCCAGCATAAGCTCGTAAGCTCGAGATAATACAATACCCGAGAAGTTGCCGTAGTCTAGTTGATAGTGTGTTGGCTTATTAGACGTAAGGCCACGGTTCAAATCCCAGGTCAAACATCAAAACGAAAATAGGAATAAATATTTCTTAGAAGACTTACTCTCTGCAGATTTCTGGCAAAAACTCTGAGAGTAAATAAAATTGTCGTAAAAAGTTTTTCAAAAATTTGTCGTTCGGAGTCGACTTTAAGCTGAAGGTCCCGCCACTCATGTATAAAATTAACACACACAACATAAGTGGTGTGAGAAGCTAGGTTGTAATGACTAATTATGTATGTGCGAATACAATACCCGACATAACCCGTCTCAAAAGTGTGAACTTTCTATAAAAACTAAGGTTGGCAGCCCTTAATAATGAGCACACAACACCCCTACCGCTAAAAATTAAATCCTTAGTTAGCCTTATCAACTGCAACCTATCTATCTAGTTTGAAAATAGAAAACCAATTTTATAATCGGTTTTTTGACTGCTTATAGAAGAGGGCGAAAGTGCTCATTAGTGACAATAGGGTATCCAATCTTTGGACACATTAGATCACTAACGGAATTTGGCTTGTGTTTACTTTTCTGGGGATAATTAATTCCTTCAATTCGTATTATTTCGAAATATTAATTTTTAAAATTAAGAAGTATGTGGTAGTGTTTTTTGCAATTCCATTAAATTAAATGCCATGCTTTTTGCTTTGATTTGATAAATAAATTCATTCTGTTTAATTGCTGATGCATTATGCAAAAAACAATATAATTGTTTGTATTAATAAAAAAATTTAATTCATTCTATTGAACTTAAACAGAAATTTAAATTTAAACAAATATAATAATTGTTCAAGAGCAATAAACAATAATGTAAATGTAAGAATGTGTCTTAATTACATTTTGAAAAGTATAACACCTTTTAATTTGTTAACTCAAGTTTAAATAAATTAAATACGATTTAAATTATTTGCTTCCAATATTAAATTTTTATATAAAAAAAATACTAGTTTTTGTTTATATTTTAAAATTTTTTGAAATAAAATTATACAGACTTTGTTATTGACATACAATACATATGTATATATGTATGTATTTATATCGGTATTATCTTCTTATAACTTATTAAAGTATTTGTAAATATTTTCTTTTGTATCTTGGCTGCTGTTAAATAAAATGTTAATTGAACTACAAACTTTATTTAATAATTGCTTTTTAAAAGTATTCATTAAAATAATTATTCTTTCATAATTAACACACAATAATTATTTAAATATTCTACTTTCGATTGAAAAAAAAACGAAGCGTGTAAAATAAATCAAAAATAATCTATTACATACATACACACCTATTACATACACTTAACCGCAAAAATTTAAATAATTGAACTCAAATAACCTTATGATGTGGGCTTCTTGGGAACGATTGCTGTAGACTGTCTAATGGTGAAGGTATAGCACTGGCCATTATATAGTCACCTAGCAGCAACTTGTTTCCTTGCCGTTCGCATCTTGAGTTTAAATCAAATGTCCACAAATACTACTCCCTCTTTCCACCTTCCTATAACCTATTTTCCTAAACCTGCACAATGCACTGCATGAGTAGGGGCCCTCCCCTGAGTGCTGGTTTTACCGAAAAAAAAAAAAACGAACGAAGGATAGAAATAAATATAATAACAATAACAAATCAACAGTAAGTTTCTAGAAGTTGCCGGACAGAAAATAACATGATTATTACAACCCTTTAGACACGTTTACTACATAGCTTTTCACACCACTTGGGTTGTGTGTGTTAATTTTATATATGAGCAGCGAGAACTACAGTTTAAAGTCGACTCCTAACGACAGATTTTGGCAAACTTTTCACGGCAGCTTTATTGCCAGTGAGTCAATTGCTATAGCAAGTTGTAGTAAAAACTCTTGATTCTTTGTAGTAAGAAAATCATAGAATTAAACGGGAAAGAATATTTTTAAAGAATTTTTTGAAATTTATTGAAAAATCTTCAGCCGTTAGAATCCCAATTTTATGTTCTAAATTTTTTAGCATTTCTTATTCTGCTCTGTTCTCCACTGCAATTCAGTTCTAAATTCTCCACCATTCTATACTTTCAATTGTTATTTATAAAATGATAAATGAATGGCTACCATAGACAAAAATCAAAAAGAAAAAAAATATAAAAAATAATAATAATAAAAATAAATGATTTAATTAAGCTCACCATATTTGTCTGGGATTTATTATTGATTGAAGCTATTAATTGATTCATTAATTTCAATAGACCTGTGATGCATTCGTCTATAGAAATGAAATAAAAAAAAATATTTTTGTCTTCTTGTTCTCTTCTATAAGATAATAAAAAAATATTTATTTTTTTATTATATAATCAATTTGTTTGTGTGTTAAAGGAAATGACTCATTATTATTCAAATCGAAAATTTTACTTCAAGAAAATTTCAATTTTTTGTTTTGACTACTTGGCCATCTACTCGTACACAATATTTTTTCCGAAAAAGCCTAGAAATTTCTAATCTTGAAATTAAATGTTGTTGTTTATATGCATGCATGTATGTAAAGTTTATTTCTTTTATGTAAACAAATCAACCTTTATGAATATATGTATATATATATATATATATATATATGTGTATATATAGTATGTAGATTTTATAGTAATTAAATAATTTTTATTTTTTTATTTTATTTTATTTTTAATATTTATATAGACTGTTAGTAAATTAGTCAGATTTCATTAACTGGTTTAAAATAACCACATACTGTTGTTTGTACATATGTAAGCATGTATTATAGTATTAAAGTTTATTAAAAAAATTTTTTTTTTATTTTTTTAAATCTTTTTTACTTTGTAACCGTGTCTATTATCTAACTAATGTTCATATTAAAAAAATACAACAACAACAACAATAAATAAAAATAATGTTTTTTTTTAATTTCTGATATCTAAACTCTTAAATCCTATAACTTGTTTCTTCATGGCATAGAGGCACAGTGGTGCAAAAGTAGACAGATATAGGGAAATATTTCTTCCTAAAAAAAATAAATATGGCGATCCCCCACAACTTGATGGAGAAATAATTCGAATAGACCTTTCCTATGTATAATGGGCAAAGCAATACAGGCGGAAACAAATAGAACTCCATGGCACTTACATTCATGAAACTACTAAAACGCTTTATCTTAAGACATCTCCTGAACTTCTCTAATATATTTCAGATCGAGCCATAAATCAAGTGGCAATCAGATCTTTTTCGAGCTCAATTTTCAGATCTAATCTGGTTGGCATATGACACATCTCAGTTGATTGATTTTCACGCCAAACTAATATGGATTCCTGAAGTCGCCGTAATCTAGTAGGTAGTGTGTTGGCTTATTAGTCGTTAGGCCCCGTTTCAAACCCACGGTCAGACATTTCTAACAAAACGGAATTTGAATATTTCTGCGGCGACTTCCTCTCTGCAGATTTCTGGAAAAAATTCTGAGAGTAAATAAATTTCCCATGAAAGATTTTTCAAAAATCTGTTGTTCGGAGTCGACTGTAGGTCCTACCACACATGTATAAAATTAACACACCAACATAGGTGGTGTGAGAAGCTAGGTCGATTCCTGACTGAAGGGTTGTAATGACCAATTATGTTACGTATATAATATGAATTCCTAGTCGCACGGATATCCCAGAAGAATCCTAACGCATACGGTCTGTTAGACTGTCTCTGGGCTGAGAAATAATTTTACTTCCTTGTCACTGCATTTGTTATAACAGGTCATTTGCTTATGGGTAGCCATACGGAGAGACTTAGCTTAATTGCAAATGATTCCTGTAGAGGTGGTAGATTGGTTGGTGAAGCAAACAATATGGAGTTCACTTTATTTACCAATTTATGGGTCTGGCTCAGTGCAGACTCTCGTTTGTGTTTAATCGATGATAAATGAAAAAGAGTTTAAAGAAGGAAATTTGATGCTGCATTTGAATTATAAAGTCATTACTGCTGTTAAGAAATCAGACTTAAATTGACGAAGGGCTAGACTAAGTGCGGATGAAGAAAAAATTTAAACTTCAGAAATTTAAACTTTAAACTTCTCATTAAAAATCGAAAAATATATGAGAGTTACGAATGCATGACTAACCGATAACGATAACAGGGGTATGTGAATGAATCAGATTTGAAGAGCGAGGTTTGAGATTTTGTGGAAGGTTCCCAGACATTATTCTTTTGAGCATTTTTCTGATCATAGTATGGATGTACTTTGAACCTGGATCTGCAGAAGTGTAAGAATGGGTGTGTTCAGAGACAGTCGCATATCTCAATGGACTTTAAATAATTTAAATTAAGAATAAAAATTATTTTCGAAAGAAAAAAACTTTTCAAATCTCAGCAAAGCACTGTAATGCGTGATATTTTAAAATGTCTGAGAAAACTTTAAAATACACATTATTTTTGTCCAGTTTTATTTTTGTTGCTGTTGTTGTTGTTGTTATTATCTGACCACTGGTTTAACTAAAATGAAAAATAAAAACAACTACAAAAACAAATACACTATTTTACTACAAGTTAAAATGCAAAAAGTTCGTTTCGTTGTTTTTGTTTTTTTTTTTACTACGACTAAAAATGTCGACTAATTTTGTAAACTGGTATTAAATGATTGCAAAACGCAGTATTTTTTTTCTTCTTCTTCTTCTTCTACTACTCAGTTTTATTTCTATTGTATGTATAGAGAGAGATACATGCATATATTTAATATTATTATTGTTGTAGTGGTTGGTTGTTGTTTTGGTTGTAGTTGCTGTTGCTAAAGTAATTGCCGAACCGGCCACTATTAAAGCCACAGCACAGCGACAGTTGTGCTGTTGCTGTTGCTATTATTGTTGCCCATAAGCCTAGAGCTGAAACTGAAATTGTGTTAGTAGTCGATAACACTAGAGATTTAGCAAAAGTGCTTAGAGGAGTACTTGCATACAGAGAGTGAGATACATTTAAAGATCATTGTGGTGATTTAACACTATTGTATACAATATTACGTTTAGTCGCTGTCTATTATGACAAACAATTTTAGAAATACTTGCTTAGTTTGCTTGTCTATCAAGTTAGTTAGACACACAGATCGAAAAAAAAGTAAAATTTTATACTCATAGAGCAGCTACACACTCAAAGTGTATTGATTGCATGCATCATGCCAGGCAGTATTTTATTATTACAAGTTTCAGTACAATTTTTATGTAAAAAAAAGTGGAAAAATTGTGTTTCAATATGAAGTTGGGTTTACAGGATCTTTTAAGTATAAGTTTCTTGTTCGAATAAAAATTAAACACATGTTTTTAAAAGAAATTTGACATGTTTGTTAATTATAAGCCTTAGACCCTCCAAAATATTCTGGGGAAGGTCTCTTTTGGGCACACTTATACGTTGTTTAGGCAGCTACTATATCTTGTTATATCTCGAGACCTCATTATCAAAACCTTCCGTATCATTCCTCTCGTTATACGGTAGCTGTTTATGAGAAGTCTTAAAATTCTGTTTGACCGACACTTGGTCGGCTGTTGAGGGTGAGATGTAATGATTCTAAGACACAGAATTATTAAATTAGAGCTGCTGAAGTGTAATAAGGTATATTTCGATCAATCCTATGCTTGCATATATCTTTGCCTGCAAGTGAACTTGTATAGTCAGCTCAACATTTGCCCTAGATATGGCACTGAAATGATATGCGAACCCTAATATATGTTTTGAAAGTATAAAATGCTTTTAATTTTGTGAGAATTGGATTGGAACTTAGAACTGTCACTTAGAACTGTCAGAAGAGATAACTACTCGCTCTCGATATTCGCTTTGAAAAAGTCTACCTTTGTGATAGCCCCATCAGAAAATATTGATCAGGTTGAGAGTAAACAGCCTACTCTGGATGGAATAGGGAAGTATGAAGAATCTCTAGAGCAGAATATGCCTCTAAAATGGGGGAGAAAGACATCTACGGGGATCATTATATCATTATAACTTTTGGACAAAGCATTGCGTCTTGCGTGGCAAGTAAAAGTATGTGGCACAGAGCCAAGATTAGTGGTAATGTACGAAGCCGGAATCGTTCAGTTATAACTGGTTTTGTTGTTAAAGCCACAAGGCAGTCAAAATATCTTTCCATTCTTCTTCCTGCATTTCTTTTCTGAATGATATGCACTGTGAGGGTTTTAATATTTTCCATCGAGTCATACGACTACTATTTATTGCATAACTTCACAAAAATAACCACGAACGTAGATAGTGGCCACTAGTTTAGCCACTAGCTTTTAATTAGTTTGAAACTAATATCGCAGAAAAATTTTTAATACACTAACTGCAAAAAGAATTTTGTTTTTCAACTTCAATTTAAACTTGAAAGACCCTGTATTATTTTATAGGAAAAACCTTAATATATAACACACTTGCTGCATTTATTTTTTGCGTTTTTTTATACAACCTTAGTTTACCCATAACACAGTTTAATAACCCAAACGGAAGTTTTTGTTCCTACTTCTTAAAACGCATGATAAGTTGATTATTTTATACTCTACACCAAAGTGGCTATGATATAATGCAGTATTATGGGTTTTGGACACGTACCTCATGTACTATCTTACTGAAGTAACGCTATAACACATTAATAAATCCAAATAAAAATTATATTTTCCCCTACTGGTCGTCAACCTTCTCAATAACTCATAGCCAAAGCGGTTATAATTTGATACAGATTTAAATTTCATCAAAATCGTTTCAACCTGACCTCTTAACTAAATTATAATGATTTGATTACGGTGTAGAGTTGCAAATAAGTGTTCTTAACCTCACTTATTTTAGAACATTTTCTGTTTTTGTCATTTTCGTTAAACTTTTGACAGCAGAAAATAATCTTTAATAATAACAGATTATTTTTGTAAATTGCAGGTAATTCAAGATGAGTTTATTTCGAATTTTTCCATTGAAACTGATATTTATTTATTTTTCCGCTATTTCCATTATTGTACGTTATAAAAACAAAAACAACACAACAAAAATTAAGGCCAAATTGTAAATTAAATCATTCAATAAAATTGTCATTAAACGCAATGAATATGTCATTTTTTTGTTTCAGGTTTTTCTCAACTTGAGATGATTAACAAAGTTATTCAAGTTTTCTTTGCACAGCCTAAATTATTCAACTGACGGATTCAGTTTTACATACAAAATTATCTTATAAGTGATGGACTGTTGTTAAATTATATTTGAAGTTGTCGTATTAGACATAAAGCCAGGGTTCGAGCCCCAGGCCTAACATTAAAACAAAATACAAAAAGTATTTCTTCGGCGACTTTCTCTCAGCAGATTTCTGGGAAAAACTCTGAGAGTAAATAAAATTGCCATGGAAAATTACTAAAAAGTCTGTCGTTCGGAGTCGACTTTAAACTGTAGGTCCCACCACTCATGTATAAAATTAACACACACAACATAAGTGGCGTGAGAAACTAGATCGTAATCCTGACTGAAGGGTTGTAATGACCAATTATGTTATGTATGTATGTATAATTGAAAATTGGCTGTCTTTAGGTCTTTTAGTCTCTTTGGCAATAAACATGTTCTGCGCCAAAAGAACTGCCTATTATTGTTGGAAGTGAAGAATGTATGCCCTGTTCTGAAGTACAGGGCGTATTATTAAAATTCTGTGCATTAATCAAAACAAATGGTAGTTGGTCAGAGCAAGCCTTTCTGGCCATTCTTTACTAGTTTTGTCATGATGTTTCATTGTTGTGAATTGTCTTCAGTTTGACTATTTTGAATAAAAAAATACTTGACTTTGTTGTAAATGACAGCTACAGTCTATTCTACTGGTAATCAGTTGGCGTAACTATCAGAAATTTGGACCCTGTCTATTCGACGATTTCGTGAGACATTAAGCAGAGTATTGTACGGTGTAGTGTAATTAAAACTTATTGCTTTTAAACACTGCTCTCGATTTATTTCACTATACAGGTTGTTATAGATGGGTTTAGGTTTCTTATTTCTTAATAATCTACTGTCTTTCACATTCAATCTTATCTACTTATCTATCTATCTATCATTTACAATATAAAAAGATTCTAATCAAATTCCCATAAACAATCTTTCCTCTTTTGTGATTCCTTTAACCTATTTTCCTAATTCCAAGACAATGCTCTGCATGAGTAGGAGTTATTACTGAGTGTTGGTCAGATAAAAAATGTTTAAAAAGTATTAATTTTAATATAAAAAGTTCTTTTTTATTTACAGAGTATGTATACTTTTTACATACATTATTAGTACTTTTTATATAAAAGTGGTAAATTTTTCAATTAAAAAGTACTTTTTTATATACAAGTTGTACTTTTTCCAATTAAAAAGTACTTTTTTATGTAAAAATAGTTTTATTTTAGAATTAAAAAGAATTAAATTATATAAAAATAGTACGTTTTTGAACTAAAAAGAACTTTATATATAAGATAGTACTTTTTTTGAATTAAAAATTATTTTTTTATATAAAGCACTACATTTTTTTAATTAAAAAGTACTTTTTCATATAAAATAGTAGTTTTTTCTAATTTTAATTAAAAAGTACTTTTTATGTAAATAATACCTTTTATGTATACGGCACGTTTTCATGTAAAAGGTATTGTCTCCTATTAAGCAAACATTGTATCGATTTTTATTTCCATTTTATTTTTTTGCCTGAAGCCCTATAAAATTGCTTCCGCTTTTCAATTCACTAATGTCGTCATTTGAAAATCAATACCTCAACGTAATATTCTTATTACATAAATTTTTCTTTGCTTTATTTCTAGCTTTTTTTTTTTTTTTTATTACATTGTTGTAAAACACCAATGAAAAATGAAATGAAAAATGAAAAATGAAAACTATTACACTCTCGTGTTTGTTCCCATTGCCTACCACAACATTAACTTTTTATAGGTTTCTGTGTCGTTGTCTGTGTCCACCACCGACAGCATATGATATATGAGAGAGTGTTCATATAATCGCTTGTTTCCATACAAAATAAGTCAGTCAGTTATTCAGTTACTCAGTCAGTCAGTCAGTCATTTCTTGTATGTTGACATACTAGTATTAAATAAAAAAAAAATTAAAAAAAAACAAGAAAAAAACGAATATTTCTTGAAAATTATTATTATTACTCTTGTTGTTGTTGTTTTTGGTTTTTCTGATGACATAATTCCCAAAATTGTATACAAATAAAGCGTTTCTATTTCATTTCATTATATTTGGGAGGGGGAATGGCACTATGAAAGAAAAAAAAAAGCAAAAACTGAATTTTGAAAAACCAGAATAAAGTGAGAGTGAGATTTTAAACAGCGAATGAGTGAGTAGAAGAAAATTTTAAGGAAAACATAGTCTCAGCAGGTATTTGAAATAAATCGGGTTTTATGGTTATGGCGCTCCAACTCGATGTGAGTAATTTAAAACTGAAAAAAGAAAAATTAATATAAAAAGTGTTTTTCATTAAATATTGCCACTAAACTGGTGCCATTTAAAAAAAACAACAACAACAAGAATAAAGCACTCATTATGTACACCATTTCCTATAAGAATTAGGTAAGTAAAAAAAATAAAAAAAAAGTTGTAAAAAAAATTTCGACATCACGTCTCCTCACTTGTTCTTAACATTTTTCAAACCAATACTCACTTCAAATGTGTTAATTATGTTTAATACAGGACTCCTGCGATCACCTATTCTGATTTCAGACGTTCATTAAATACAGATCATTACCTTGACAGTAACGATATTAGCTTTTCTAGTAGATAGTGTGCTGGCTTATCAGACGTGAGATCAGAGTTCAAATCTGAGGCCAGACATCTCGAACAAAACAAAATCTCTCAACAGAATTCTGTCAAAAACTCTGAGAGTTAATAAAATTGCTATGAAAAGCTTCTCAAAACCTCTCGTTCAGAGTCGATTTTAAACAGTAGGTCCCACCACTCATGTATAAAATTAACACACACACAGCTTAAGTGGTGTAAGAAGCTAGGTCGTAATCCTGTATGTATGTATGTTTGTATTATGTATTAACAATTTGAGGCAAATTTACTTACATTGTAGGCTTACAGGGCAATTGTTCAAAATAGTGGTCGCTTCAACCTCAATAGATACATTCTGTGTAGAAGCGAATAAATCATTAGAACACATGCCTGGAACCTGTGCATCTCAGAAGAAAACATCTGTATGTTAATTAGTTAGTCGTTAAGTTTTTTTCCTTTTTAAAAATAAAGGATTTATAGAGCAAAATTCCTTCAGTTATTTTCTTTATTTTCGAGTCAATATAACCGTATAATAATCAGTATAACGTTGATACTTTTTATACGTGTCAATATTTTGTTTTAATTTTCTTTTGTAATTCATTATGCCAACTTGTTGTATGTATTATCGCATAAGAAAATCCAATCTACACTCTTGGTAAAATTCTCTTGAGTCACTTAACCTCAAGATTACAATAACACTTCATAAGATTTTTTTTGTTTCCTTTTATATAAACCACCGGCGTGTTCCATAAAAGTAATGAAAAAAAAAACCTGTTGCATGCTACATACAGCACATCACAAAACAACGCAACGAAATAATAAACAGCAAAAGTGTTTCTGTGTTTTTTTGTTTTTTTTTCACTGTTTCTCTCTCAGATTCACTGTCTATAAAGCACTGTGTAATGTTTTATCTGACTGCCTCATCCGTCCATGTGTCCAAATGTGTTTTTGTTTGCTGTTATGTTTTCAACATTTTGGCCAAAATAACAACTAGTCTTACCACTTTTCAATCAGGCTACTGTATAGAAGAGTTTTTTTTTTGTAAGGCTTTCGTTTTCAAAGCTTTTTTCTTTTTTTTTTTGGTTGGCAGCTGTAATACTTGTGGCATAACATAATAATGCTGCTATTTCTACCGCTGCTGCTGCAGCTGTTGCAGTACTTTTACAGTTGCTGTTGCTGTTGCGGCAACTGCAAATGTTATGGTTATTTTCGTTGCAAATGATTACAACATTTTAATCAGGACGGAGAGGGGTTTTTGAGTTTTTCTTTTGCATCATTTAAATGCAAAAAACAATTTCTGTGGTTTTGCGCACAGGTAATAAGAATTATTATAAAAATTTTTCTTTCAAAATTTAATTTTTTCTTTATTATTATTGTTGTTGTCATTTACTGACTTAACAAGAAAATTAACGTTTTGCTAAAAACAAATTTTTTTTTAAATATTTTTTCATAGACAAAGAAAATTTTGTTTAGTAATGCTGTTGTTATTATCAATGAGGGGCGGGGGTTTTTTTTTGTTTTCTTAAGTTTCGTTCGATTGAGACAGACATACTAATTGATTTTGTATTTGTTTTTCTACACACAAGTACTGTATAAATCTTATATTTATTTTATTATATAACAACAATGAAAGAAGATTATTATTATTATTATTGATAATAATTATTAATTTCAATTTGAATATCTATTATTGCAACAAAATATTTGCTTTACAAACAAACAATAATTTATTCGCGAATATGGAAACATGGTTTTTAACAAAATTCTTGGGTGGAAAATTTTTTGAAAAAATCAAAATTATTTTGCATTACATGTTACAAATTCGAGAACAATCTGAAGAAGTTTGAGCCATGCAGAAGATTAACCAGTAGCCTAGTAGGTAGTGTGTTGGCTTATTAGACGTAAGACCACGGTTTAAACCCCAGGTCAGACATCTCCTACAAAACGAAAATATGATAAAAAGATTTCTTCGACGACTTTATCTCAGCAGATTTCTGGCTAAAACTCTGAGAGTAAATAACTGCCATGGAAAAGTTTCTCAAAAATCGTTGTTCGGAATCGATTTTAAACTGTAGGTCCCGCCGCCATTCATGTATAAAATTAACACGTACAACATATGTGGTGTGTTACACAATATCTCCAGTCTCTGCAGCCCGATAAGTTGACATTTTTAGGGAGTTTAAACAGAAGATCACTAAACCTACTTTTAACCTTTAGTAGGGATTCCCTTGCCCATAAACGCATTATTATTTGTTGTGTGGTCCTTCTTTTGTAAGCTGTTGACTGTCTCTAAAATTTATTTTTGTTAGTTCGTGGTAAAAAAATTTAATTTACAAAATAAAAAAACATTTCCTTTTCATGATTCATCATGCAATCATACTTACAAATTTTTTGCATCAATTGATATATTTTTTTAATTGTTTCTGTTTTTTTAAAGCCTTAGGCTTTAGGCTTAGGCTTAGGCTTAGCTATAAGCTAACGAATCTGAGTAAAAAATTAAATATTATTTAATAAATAATTCAACTGCTTTTTCGTTATACTCCAAATACATATATACATACATACATTTTTATTTTTGCCGGCTTTATTAATAATTTATAAAATTTTTGTGGCTATTTTTTTTTTAAATTTTAAAATATTTTCGTTTTTTTTTGGAATTTTTGTTTGTTTGCAAACTTTAAATCACACAATTCGACCTCATTTTATAACAAAATTGACCCACCTTTCATATAAAAACGCAGACGTTTTTTACGTTTTTATCTTTTCTTTTCCTTCTTTCGGCAACGACGACGTGTTGGCTGGTTTTGTTTGCATTTTTTTTCTTTCTGCTTTAAATTGTTTAATTTGAGTTTTTTTGTATTGTTGTTGTATTAGATAGAGCAACTGGTAGATTGAATGTAAGAAATAAAAAAAAAAATTTCGCAACTTTTTTTTTTTTTTGATTTTATTTTAAATTATATGCAGCCACAAACAACAACAATAACTCTTTTGCAGAAGTGCTTTACAATATTTTTCTTTTAATAAAAAAAACAAAAAAAAATAAAAAGAAAAATTGTTATGGTTTTTAGCAAATCATAGAAAAAATTACACTGTTTCCCAAGAATTTCTAAAAAAAATTTTATTATTATAAATAAAGATGATATGAAGTACACTCAATTGTCCTTAATTCTGTCTAAAGTTACAAAAACAATTTTAAAGTTTCTCTGGAGTATCAGTGCAATACGACTTTCTAACATAATTTTATTTTCTTCTGTTTTTCAATTCCCATTATAAATGGTGTTTTACAGGTGACTCGTTATTGGCCAATACTTACAATTTCAAACAATAGCAGTAAGTGAATGAATACATTCACTACGAAAATTTATTATATTGTTACGGAGTCGTTTTTGAAGGAAAAGAGCTCCCCAAGAAATGTGATTTCCAAGCAGATAAATTAAGTTTTTTTTTTTTTTTTAAAAAAAACCAAAATTTATTTTGTAATGTTTTTGCACACAAAATAAAGAATTTTGTATGTGTGGTAAATTGATAACAATGGAATGCACAATGGAAAAAAAGAGAAAATTCGATTTAAAAATTATTCACGTTATTTATGAATAATTTTTTAATCACCAGCCATTAAAGCAAATTATGGACAGTGGAAAATGAAAAACAAATACCAGGAATTTTGTGTAAAAGGAATTATTATGGGTAAATTAAAATATTTATTGTGGCAGTCTTAGAAATTAGCCTGGTTAAGTTAATGATAAATAAGATGTGACCAATGATGTGAACACAATTATTATTTTGGCCAAGTGGCTTCTGATAGCTAATCCCGGCAATAATTTGTCAAGAAGTGGTAGGGATAAGTTTTCTCGGAAAACAGACATAGTTATTGCTGGGGCGTACTATTGCAAGAAGTAAAGACATACTCTCGTATAAAACATAAAAGAGAAACGTGTTCATACAAGTTTAGTCATTACAACCCTTCAGTCTGGATTACTACACCACTTACTTGCACACCACTTACAATGTTGTGTTTGCTAATTTTATACATGAGCAGCGGGACCTACGGTTTAAACTCGAGTCCGAACGAAATATAATTGAGAAACTTTTTATGGCCTACCCTCTAATAAGCCAACATGCTACTTACTAGACTACGGTGACTTCATTATTATACAAGTATCGGGGGCCATAATTATTAGAATCCATTATCAATTAAAATTAAAAATGATTAACTTTCATCCTGCTAACCACAGCTAATATAATATTATTTGCCAATTAATCCCTGATTTTTAAACGTTTTTGAAGGTTTAGCCGCCTTGGTTAAGATTTTTCCATCATAAAATCCGTATGTAGAGATTCGCTTTAAAAAAGATTCCATGTCGGCAAGCGTGTCGCTGACATTACCGGTCTTACTCTAACAGTTGTAACATTTCGAAGCGAATGCATTTTAATGACTATTCGGCCAGAGTATGAAGTTGAAGAAAACCATACATGACTGTGGCATGTTTCCGCTGTATTTTCCCCAACACAGAACAATTTAAATTTGAAAAATTGCACTCTATCCATTGATCCAAGGTTATGTTAGATTGGGTGGTTACATACATACATACATACACACATAATTGGTTATTACAACCCTTTAGTCAGGATTACGATTTAGGTTCTCATACCACTTATGTGGAGTGTGTTAGTTTTTATCCATGAGTGGCGGGATCTACAGTTTAAAGTCGTCTCCAAACGGCAAATTTTGGAGAAATTTTTCAGGCAATTCCAGAGTCAGGCAGTTCCAGGAAGCCACCAAAGAAAAATTTCGATTTGATCGAGATGTCTGACCTGGCGATTGAATCGCGGCCTCATGTCTAATAAGCCAACACACTACTTATTGGACTACGGCTTCATCATGAGTAAAAGTACCGCTACGTGCAGTTCACATAGAGTTATGTCTACCTTAGTAGCCGTTCTGACCACTTTTCTATTATCTAGGGTCTCAAGAGATTAAGATCTCCAAAAAATTTGCCAATTTCTCTGAGAAATATTCGGCATTTATGGATTATCTTCTGTATTGATATGACATTGGCTTTATTGCAGTTTGAGAAAAGAAAAATTCTGCTAATGAACAGCTATTTGATGGCCATGAAGATAACCGTGACTTCTGCCTGCAAGATACTACGTGTAGCTCATGTCACAAACCATTTTTGCATTCAATTCTAAACTATCGGTGCATATTACTAAAAAAATTTTAGCTTTCCGTTCTAGTAATCTCTACGTGTGGAAAGGGTATGTAAGCATCTTTCAGATAGTCATAGGAGACCATGTAATCTGTTAGGGGTCAGTAACGAGAAAAAAGATGCAAGAGAGCTGTAAAGGGCAGCAGTTTATTTAGTTCAGCCTGATCGATTCAAAAGTCAATGATGATTTTTAAATCAGCCTATAAACGTATTTTAATTCAATAGACAATACTCTAGGCGGGACATCAATTATCACGGTAGACTTATTGTTAATGTTTTCTTTTTGTTACCAAAAACAAAACACGTTATCATCTCCAGTAAAGTTTAATAGCCTCAATGAAATCATGGAAACGTTTGATGAAATTCTTTGTGCACAATGGGTAAATTCACATATAAAATGCATTCAATTTTTATTATTAATATACAGAAAACAACAACTACAAAAACAAAAAAATAAAAACAAAACAAGAAAAAACCAAAAATAATAAATTTATTTAATGACCTTGGCACATAAAACGCATAGACACGCATACAGATGCATTCAATAAATACTGGGCTGTTTAAGCCATGCTTTTTTTTTGTTGTTCAACAAATATTACGTTAAAGACGACAACAACAACAACAACAACAATAACAGCTTGATTATTTTTAAATTTAAAAAAAAAAACTAAACTGAATAATAACAACTAAAATAAAAACAAAAATTTTTTTGTATGTATTTTAATTATAAAACAGATCATCATCATGACGATGATAATCATGTTTAAAACCGTGTTTAAGTAAAGTAAACTCAAGTAAAATCTGATGATGTGATAGTAGAGGATGGATGCGTTATGAAAAGTTTATGGACATGGACAGTGAGATTAAGATTACTTTGCTAGTGATGATCGTGTTGATCATGATGTACTTGATGTACTCGTAGTTAATGTAAAAAGTAAACAAAAAAAATATAATTTTTTAAATAAATAACGCAACAATTATAATAAAATAAAAATAATAGTAATACATAATAATAATACAAGTACTAGTGATTTAATTTGAAATAAATTTCTCTTTGAAAAAATATTTCATCAATCATTGCAAACAAGTGTTGAACATACTGCGAAATTCCAGTCAACTTTTAGGTAATAATCATAGTAATAAACGTAATAATTATTATTAACATTATTATTATTATTTACCTGTTTGTTAATATCGTACAATACAATACCGTATCGTATTTATTAAGGTTAAATAAAAAATAATTTTGTAATGTTTTTTTTTTAATACCAAACACCAGTAATTAATTTGTTTAAACAAATTTTTTTTGTATTTATTTGAAAAAAACTGACATTTTATGTTTCAAAAAAACCGGTTAAAATAAGCATCGTAGGCATATCATACATATAATAGACAAGACCTTTATTAAGTTCTTTACAAAACTATTTTTTTATTATTTTAATTTAAATTAATTTAAATAATTAATGACTTAATTAAACATGAACATTTTAATTATAATGCTCGAAAATCTGTATATGATTACTTGTTATCCTTTAACACAAAGTCAGCACAACGTGGATACTGTAACTACCGGTAAAAGGGGGTAAACGAGGGCAAACAGCTACAATATGGACTGTATGTTTAGAGGACTAATGTTTTAACAAAAATTTTTGTTATGAAACACCCTATAACCCTGTTGATGGTAGTAAGCTCTTCTGTCAGTAAGCGATTGACGTACATAATTCTTTCTTCGCTGTAAAGCTGTTTAAGATCATATAAACCGACTCTGAATATAAGAAACTTTAGTTTCTTCTGAAAATACCTTTAAAAAACTCAAAATTTCGAAGAGTAATCCCTACTTCGGCTTTTGGGATTAGGTTTCGATTATCGTTCTCTACGTATTGTTCACATTTAAGCCAACTATAAGGCTCCGCCGTAGTTTAGTAGGTAGTGTTTTGGCTTATTAAACAAACAGACAAAACCCTAGATTAGACATCTCCAACAAGACGAAATATCGAAAAAAACACTTTTTCGGTGACTTCCTCTCAGCAGATTTTTGGCAAAAATTCGGAGACTAAAATAAAATTGTCATGAAAAGTTTTTCAAAAATGTCTCGTTCAGAGTCGACTTAAAGCTGTAGGTCCTGCCACTCATGTATACAATTAACATAAGTGGTGTGCGAAGCTAGGTGGTAATCCTGACTGAAGGGTTGTAATGACCAATTATGTATGTATGTACATATGTATGTATAAGGCTCCATTTTATTTCCAATTCGATTTCTTATTTTTCTTCACAGCACGTTTTCCTTTTTACCATCCACTTTTAGATGACAGCAACAATTCTGTATTATTTTCCCATTTGAATAAAGGACTTACACTTATTTGTTTAAGGCAAAGTCTTACTTAAGTCATTCGAATAAAAATGATTTTAAATATGGAGAGATTAGGTAGCGCACATCTCTGGAATAGGAGTAGGACTTTTATCTATCTCTACATTCAATACATCAATCCAATACCTCCTCTTGAATAATTACAGCAGTCGAATGTTTTGGGGTAGATTTCGGCCGCTTTTTTGTACGTCTCAAACGGTATCTCAGTGATATCTTATATGCCGCAACGTTAGGGGATTATGTGCATAGGCACGGTCCATAAAAAAGCACCAATTTGAGTTATTTGGTTGCTAATTTACGGCATCAAAACGAGAACTAGTGTTTCTGGAAATTGTTCATGTAATAAAATCAAAATCGATAGTGTTTATGGTTCATGGCACCGTCCAGTTCATAATCTTTAATTGCAAGTCACAAAAAGATGTTTTTCATACGGTCATAGCCAGTGTCATAGAGCCTAAAACATATCCAAACAATAATGCTTTTCAAACACTAATTTAATGCAGATGAAAGAGAGGTGCAAATTTAAAAATAAAATGATCTATAATGAGCTGTAATTACGATATTTTCAGCAGTGCCGGCATTGCGGTGATGCCTTGGATTGTTCACATCTGCAACATTTTTGCGAACGTCAAATGATTCTTGTAAGCAGAATTAAATTTCTCAAAATAAATAGCACTTCAAATGAAAGATATTTCACAGCTGACAGCCTAATAAATAAAACTTTCTTCCTGCAGAACCCTTTTTTTAAATTTTTCAAAATTAACGTTCACTAATGCTACTCGATGTCAATTTGAAATTATTTTAAATAAAACAATATTTCAATAAAATTTAGTTTATATCTCATCCAACAAGTTCCACCCAACAGTCCACAGTTCAATATTAATTCATGCTTAGCTTCACTGAGTCAGACGTTAACCTTAACCTACGGGTCAAAAATAGCTGATCCCGCAATAAAACGGTAGTAAAACACAACTTAATTAATAAACTATATTGACGTCATGTTCACAGTACTGTGATTAATTCAGCATTTTTTTTTGGAACATATGGAGAGTTTTTAAAATTTTAAACATTTTTCAGAAAAAAAAAAACAAAAAAAAAATTCATGAAAACCTTGTTACGGTCAATGCTGTAGTTTATCGTCTGTATAACCAGAGACTAAAATAAAAATAAAAAAATTTAAAAAACTTAGCAACAATAGTAAAATGATTTTGTTTTGTTGTTGTTGACAATAATTCTGAAGTACCAAATAAACTACTTGAGTCAGCATTTAATATTAAAAATGACAAATTTAAAGTCGCAAAAATAAAACAAAATAAATAAAACTAAAAACCTATTTTTTCAATTAAAGAACAAATAAAAATAAAATAAAAATAAAATAAAACAGTCAGCATTTAAGTTGTTGACATTGAAGCAATTCATTTTAAGTACTAGAGATGCTAGAGCAATAGGTAAAGAGGTACAGAAAAAAAGTACTTTTTTTATAATAAAAATAAGGTTTTAAAAAAGAATATTACAGGCAGAACTTTACTATTTTCCATGGAATTTTCAAGAAATAAAAAAGGTACCATTTAAGTACCTTTTATAAAAAAAGAAAAAAGAATCCTTTTAAAAAACAAAAAAAGTACAATTTTTTTTATCACAAAGAGCAATTTTTGTTATCACAAAGACCCCGAAAGTAAAACTTTTAAAATTTTTTAAAAAAGCTGGTTACTTGATTGGTTAGTTTACACGGATCTAATTCTACTGCGTTTTTCAGTCACTTAGAGCCTAGTCTTACTCTATTCCAGCTATTCACTCTAGTAAGGGAATCTTTTAAAAACAAACGTATTAATCAACAAAAGGGCTGGAGCTTGAAATCGTATAAAAAAATATAAAAAATTTAATTTTAATTTTTTTATTTATTTTTTATAACTTTAATGTGCTTAACAACTTCTTTAAGAATATGCCAATGGTTTGTTGTTTTAGTAGCAATGAAATTAACCGCCAAAAATAATTGTTCTTATCATTTTTGGCTGGACCATAAATCTTATTAAACTTGGTTAAATTAATTTTTGTTTTCTTTCCCTTTTTTTCTTCTCTTTACAGCTTGAGTCGTTTGTTTAACGGAATTAATTGTTATTACCGGGCAATGAAAAAAAAAAATTCAGAAATAACGCAATAACAACAACACATAAATAATTTGAAAATACATTTTTTAATTCTAGTGATTTTAATCAATTAAAATTGAAGCTTTACATTTTTTTTTTAAATTTTATTTTTAACATTTATTTTACGTTTATTTCAATTTTTTTTTTGTAATTTAAATTTTTTTCGTATTTTTTTTTTTCGTTTTTATTAGAAAGTCCAACTACCCAAATAGTGAAAAAGAAAAAAAAATAATTATAAATTTTTGTTTTTAATATAAAAAACAAACACACACACAAATAAATTTTTAAATAAAAGTTACACATCATGCTTATAACGTAAGTATTTTATTTGTTTTTTTATTTGCTATTGTTTTTGTTGGTTTTTAAGTTATAATTTTATTATTTGCTAATATTTTTCTAATACAAATTTTGCGTTTTTTTCTTGCTATTTCGCAAAATAACAAAAAAAAAAACGTTAAATTTTAAAAGTTTAAAACAATCGAATATAAAATTATTTACAATATAATGTTCCTCTTGAATAAATCCAATAATTATAATACACACAGACAGTATTTCTTACTTTTTGTTTTTTTTTTGCATTTGCTTGTTAGTTCAATATTCAATTAGATTTTCTATTTTTCCTTCTTGTCTTATCGAGTTTTATAAATAGTATTTTAAAGCGTAACAGTGTAGGTAAAAAGTATACTTACACTAAATATTTATTAAAATTTTTTAACATTTATGGACGTTTTAAATAAAATAAAGTTTATGAAGATTTATTAAACATATCTCTTTCGTCTCTTAACCGCCAGTACAGTAAAATCTAAAAATAAATACCTATCTAGTAATTTAATAAATTATGGACAGCATAATTACTTTAAATAAAGTTTAAATAGGCCAGGTTTTTATATAGTAACAGAAATATATACATTTTCGTATAAAATTCAAGGATGCATTAATATTACAATTTCACCCAATACAACAATCCAATCGATTTTTAGAGAACTTTTGTTTCTAACCAAAAAGAGATGGCAACTCTATCATTATAATATCTACTACCCTATATCAGCTACATACTTGGCTGAAAAAATACGACTAATAGGACGAACGAGTAGAAGAAATTGGAATACAGTATAAGAAATTGAGAAAATGCCAACTGTGGATGACAAGCTGAATGCGTAGCATTCTTCTAATTAAACACTTTCAGCTTCAGGCAAGTCTCTGTCAAAGTTCTTAACACTGAAACACAAATTCTGCCATATGCGAAGTAATTTTTCGCCCATTACCCCCCTTGGAAGCATATGGCTTTCACAAAGCAAATCCATCTCCGACGGTTGGCCGCCGTTGATGCCATTGGTTGTTATTCTGCCTTGTTTATGTTTCGTTAATTTATTGTTATTGTGGGGTAGCAGCCATGGTAGATAATTTGCACAGCAAGAAATACTTTATTTCATCATATGTTGCTGTTATTACAAATACACAGTGGCACTTACAAATGAGGTGTAATTGTCTTCCCCATCCCCACACTTATAGCCTCTTTAAAAATCATTCGATGCCAAGTCTTTCGGTGCATTTACCAAAAGGAGAGGGGCTAGTGAGAATTTTTATTGTGCTATAAATGACTATGCGATTTAAGGATAGAAGTGGGTCGATATTCTTCATATCCACATGTGTCCAGTAGGATCTAGGAGTATTGCACGTACGCTCTTGCTGTCAGCGAAATTGACTCATCCCGTAAAATTAGTGGATAATTTGTAAATTTAACTGGGACGATCGAAGTATCTATGTACTGCAATATGTAGAAAATTGCAAACTCTGTATTGGCTCTGGCCAGTACATCTGAAATGCAAAATTTGACGATATCCCTCTGTTCATAGTACCTTTATAAGAGTTACCTTTTAATGATCTAAAATTTCCCTCAGAAATCTTTGGCATTCATGGACAAAGACGCAGATTAAAACTACATTCGTAAGGGACTTAACCTCAGCTTGACTGTCCAAGTCAATTAAAGGATTTTTATTGTAAATCGGACCACCCAACTAGCATTACGCTGCTTTCAGAATAGCCATAATCTCTGTCTGAAAAAAATTGCGGTGGTTAGGTAGTCTATTAAAAATTTTTATTTTATAATCCTTAATAAATATACCACAGCCCACTCTACCACGCATTTCAGTTGAAATTGAGTTAGTTTTTTTTACAACTCTGCAGAGGTACTCAGATGGAATTTTGGTCAGACCTCTGACGCATGACTGTTTGAAGCATGTGGCTCATATGGAAGTATTCTAATTTATTCAAATGGTTTTAAACAGTTTTTTTGTGCAATGTTTAGCTGCTCAGCTATTGGAAGAGTATTTGTGTGACTGAAGATCTCGACAAATTTTTATTACTTTTATCAATCACAAGGGGTCTTGCAAATTGTGGTTTAACAATTTAAATTAAGGGGAATTTTATTTTAGAACCACTTCATTAAAAAGATACTTTTTAAATTTTTTCAAATGCAATTTTAAAAAAGGTACTTATTACAAGTACAGGTATTATTTAAAGGACATTTTTCAAATATGTGATGCTTTGTAAAAAAATTACTTTGTTATAGGAGTACATTTTGAAAATGGTTTCATAATACACAATAGTAAAGGGTATTAAAAATTTAATTTTTTTTTAAATTATAAATTGTTTTCAGTAAAGTTCTTTTTTAAAATAGTACTTTTTTAAATGATACTTAAAAAAGTACTTTTTAATGGTACTATTTTAATTAGTCAATGACTTAAAACTAAACGGATCTTAAAGTTTCAATGTCAATCGTATTAGCGAACTCGGAAAATTTATTATAGTGATGGGTCTCACTCTAAAAGAAGCCTCCTACTAATTTCATATGAATGTCGATTTAAAAAACAAAACACTTAAGAAACACACGTTAAAACTCAATGCAAAAGGAAAGGTGTATCGTTTCCATATGTTTTTTTCTTTAAATAGTTCTATTCTATGAATTTCAAGTTCATTCTGAGATCTTAAGGCTCAGAGAGTTAATATTTTCAAATATGCTGTTAAGCAACTCCTTTTCCTATGTTCTTTTATGAATAGCATGAAATTAGTGTTGATTTACGAAACTTTCCTGAAAATTTTACATTTTAAGTCTTTAAATACATACATATTAAAATCATTGATATTTAACCTCCTCTCATAGTTTATTGCTGTGTTTCTGTGTTCTTTTAGTTGCTGGCCTTGCCATTAGAACTAAAGCCAAGTTTTTCAAATGTAATCTAAATTAAAATGTTTTAAAGTAAAATATAACCTTATAAGTAATATAATTAATACCACATTACAAATATATTGTTGTAAAAAATATTGTTTAAAAACAAAACAAAACATGTTCTTCATCATCTTTAATCTCTCTTCTTTCGAATAAACTGACATTTATTATACGAAATATTAATTACAACAATCAAGACCTGTAGTATTATAACGTTTTAATTAAATGAAATTAAATAAATCAGTGAATTCATTCATTGAATTTTTTAATGATTACCGAGTATCATCGTATTATTTATTTCCGTACGTCTAATATTAAAATTTTATTGCAAAGCATTCATTATTAAATAATAAAAAAAACTTTTTTAAAATAAAAATTTGCTAAGGCCATAAGCATTTTGAGTCGGGGAAAAAAAAGAAATTAATAACACCTTTTGAACTAAGGTAATAATATTTACCATTAACATGCTTAATTAATAGAATTAATAAAACGAATGTAAATGTTAATTATTTTTATAAGGAATTTTTTGTTTTCAATTCAATTTTTTTATTAATTACAGTTGAAAAGTTTATAACAAGATGTTCGTTCAATTAATAGGATTTGTTGTTAAGGAAAAGTTTAGAAATCGAAATCGGGTTTAATTTACATCATTTGTAAATCTTTTTTTAATTTTAGAAAATCTTCCATCAAATAAAGTCTCTGATGATTACGTATGTATCTTATATTGTAAGAATATTATTCATTACATTTATATAGCCATTCATATGGTTTTATTATTTGTAAGTAGACTTCCGTTGTATCTGTTTATTAAGTGAATAGTGACGTAAAATTTATTTGTTTTTTTCTTAATTATTTAAATTCCAAACAAGGCAAAAAAAAAATTCCATAAATAAGACCGCATTTCTTTGTACATTTTTTAATTTAAATTCCGCTCAATATGGTACACAACACTTTTGGTTTTTAAATCATTCATTAAAAGTTAATTCTTTTTGAAATAATTGTTGAATAGAATTTCATGGATATGTTTCTAGTAAGTTTCCATGTTCGACTAGCATGTTACTCACTCACTTTATGAGTAATGCTGGTTGCTTTAATTGAAAAATGTTCTAAGTACTCTCATGCCTACAAAATAAAATTCAAAATAAAATTCTTCACTTGTAATGATAGCAAAGTGTGAAGTATAACCCTAAGAGCACAGACCTCAGACATATGTATGTCATTTATAAAAGGGCATAGGACTCATTTATATGCCAAAAACACTTACATATCAAAGTTCCAAATTAGAAATTCCAAATAATTTTCTCCAAATAGAAAGAATACTTTATGTGTGCACAAATAGACAAATTTGATAACAGAGCAGTTCTCAGTCTTCCATAATCCGATATCTTAAGAACATTGTTAATTACGAAAAGATCCAAGCATCTGTAGGTCTGCCACGCTCCCAAGTTTAATTTTTGTGATTTTCTCGAAGTAGGGTTTACTTTCGAAAGTCTATTTTTTTCGAAAGATGCAATATAGATACCACTCACTGCGCTCTAATCATTATAATTGAATTCTTTTTCTATTTTTTGTCCCTTTTCAAGGCCTAACAACCTTATAAATAAATTACTATGGTAGCATAGCGCTTCAGCATTTATTTACATTGGTTTCAACTTTTGTTAGTTTTGGTTATATTCTCTACTTTTTTTTCAATGCTTGCTTTGGCTTCTTGGTAACGAAGGTACTGGTTATGAGATCAAACCGGTATACGGTCCATAATTTACAACCACACATCAGCAAAGATTTCAGGTATTCATACATACAAACATTACCTGCCACTAAAAACTCCTTAGTTATGATCACGTTCCAACTTCTCATATCTCTCATGCGGTGTGTGTTTCTTCTATCAATGAATGTCAGGACCAACAATTTTTTTCGTAGTAAAAAATTACTCTCAGAGTCTAGGGCTGCCGGTAAGCGGTCATCGAAAAAAAATATTTCTCAAAATGTTAGAGTTGAGGTTGCTTCGAGGATAACTCCGCAAGAACTATTACCACCAATTCAGAGTGTTAACTCTGACTTTTTTGGCCAGAAACTGAAGGCTATGAAGTCGGCGTAGCCTAGTAGGTAGTCTGTTGGCTTATTAGACGTGAGAGCTGAAACCCCAGATTAGATATCTCCAACAAAACGAAATATGAAAAAATATTTCTGCGGCAATTTCCTTTCAGTAGATTTCTGGCAAAAACTCTAAGAGTCAAATAAAATTGCCATGGAAAGTTTCTCAAAAATCTTTCGCTCGGAGTCGATATAAAACTGTAGGTCCCTATACTTATGGATAAAATTAACACACACATTATAAGTGGTAAGAGAAGCTAGATCGTAATCCTGATTGAAGGGATTTTCCCCGGATATTCAAAAATTCCGTGTTAATATCGTCAGCACGAACCTTTTATTCAAAACAAAGACTCCAGTTTCAGCCAGTGACACACCTTTTTCTGAGCGAATAAATTTGAATAGAGTTTCGTTTAAACACAAGCAAAATTCGTAATTATTTCCCCAAATAATTTAACTATTCTGCACTGAATATGAATGAAATTTGTTTTAAGTTTTTGACTACGTCATAATGATGTGCAAAGAAAGATGTTATAGCTTATGTTACGTCAATGTTTTTGAAATCACCCATCAAACAATGGCATTAAAGTGGGATAAAGTATTAATTTGGAAAATTCTAATGATTTTAAAAACATTGTACATTTAAAGTAATAGATTGGGATTAAGTTTTTATTAAGACTTTTTAGTGTCAAGGTATATTGGATAGGGATCTGCAAATATTTATTTGGGCCAAGGCAGCCATTAAATCACTACGAAGTAGGTGTATACAACATCGACCAAACGCTGAAAAAGCCTTTCAATACTTTCTGCAGAGGCTGTAATGCATGGATGAAGAGAAAAAAGATTTTCTGTCACACAGTTTTTATCGTCATAGCACCTGGTAATAGAAAGTCGTCGTAGTCTAGTAGGTAGTGCGGTGGCTTATTAGACGTGAGGCCACAATTCAAACCCCAGGTCAGACATCACAAACGAAACGGTGACTTCCCCACAGCAGTCTTCTGGCAAAAACTCTGAAAGTAAATAAAATTGCAACGAAAAGTCGTTCGGAGTCGACTTTTAAACTGTAGGATAAAATTAACACACACAACATGGGTGGTGTGAGAAGTTAGGTCCTGACTAAATGGACCTAACTGTAATGGGCGTAATTATGTAAGAACGTAAATAAGTAAGCAGTTGGGTGTAAATTCCATACATTTGTAATCATTCACAAAGGAAAGGTACGAAAATTAACCCACTTGTTGCAAGATCGAACAAATTTGACCCATTTTTTGGATATACGCAGAACATATTTCGCAGGATCTTACTCTGGGATTTGATAAGGGTCTTAATGGAACAGTGCTCTCGAGTTTTACATGCCTAAAGTTCAAGATATCCTAAAATGAAATGAACTCAAAAAAGCAGGGGAGACCGCATTAAAATTTTCTGTTATGGTATCTGCTTGGGGAACTGAGACAAAAGATATTTGAACACTCCGAGTTTGTAGACAAGGATTGTTTATCTTCTCTAGATTCCATGTAAGTGACAGTATACCCAGCAATTTAATGGCACAACTTTCTCAGCCACAGTTTTTAAATTTATTTATTAAATTTATATGTTTTTGTTTGCTGGGTTATAAACCACAAAATTCCTTAAAGGCCTAATGGCTACTGTTTGAAAATTATTTCAAATAAACCGTCTCAAATTTTGTTTTTTTTTTTTGGTAATACCGAGAATAAGGAAATGTTTGGCGATACATAAAAATGAAATACACGCCTCCATTCTTTTTTTGTTTAATAATTTTATTTATTTCTGTTTTTTTTTAATTTTATATATAATTTCATTAAATATTCATGTGTTTTTAATATGTGCGTAAAAATAATTTATTTTTTATTATAATTTTTTTTTTAACTTATAATTTAGTTCGTTTTTCTTTTTGTTTTTTTTTTGTTTTAATTTTGTGTTAAGCTTTTGAAGTTTTTGTTGCTTTTGTTACTACAATATTTGTATGTACATATAATACAATATAATGATTAATAAACATTACATGTAGAATATATGTGTACACGAGGTATTTAAAATTCTCTACATGTAAACAATTCTACACATGCAATGAAGCGAATGAATGAAAAAATGGGAAAAAATCACCAACATTTTGTACACTGAGAGAAAATATTTGAAAGGAACTTCAATAATTTAATTTTACAGTTTAATGTGGTATTGAAAGAAATTACAAAAGTTTCTCTAGATGTAATTTATTTGCGTCATTAACTTTAAAAAAATTAAAAATTACGCAAATATTTGCAAATAATAAAAGGAGAAAAAATATTTTGTTAAACAAATATTAAAAACAACACACACTTGTAAATAAACTCAGCTATTATAAAATACAAAAAAATTGAATAATTTTTTTAAAGATTGTGTTAAAAATTTTCCTTTAAACTAACGCAATAAAAATTTATTCGTTTTTTTTAAATTTATTTTCAAATTAAAAAAAAATTACGTTTAATTTTTCTTTTGAAAATTTTCCATTTAAGGAAACAATAGAAATTCTTAGTGGAGTAATAAATTCATGACTCATTGAATAGTTCTCGAAATGATTAATGCTGCTGAAATCAATACAAAAATACAATAAAACTGTTACTCTTGAATTTATAAGAAATGCGTATTGCATTTAAAGCATAGCAATTAATTTCAATGTATTTTCTGTAGAAAAATAAACACATTTTTTATGTCAACAAAATGATAAAAATCTCCTTGAAAGCAAAAAATGTAAAATTATACACATAAAATGGAAATAATGGGGAACTTTCTAGATAAGAATGAGAAAATAAATTAGAATTCTAATCCAAAAAATTTATTTTTAATTGTTCTAAATAAACCTAAATTCATTGTTAAATAATAGATAAAAAACAGATAATATTTGCAAAATGGAGGAAACTCTTCTACATTTTAGAATATAATACCTTAAGCCATTACAATTTTACCCACGATAAGTTAAAAATATTTGAGCAAAAGTGTTTCAAACAAAAGACTTAAGAAACATGCTTGCATATCCTTAACAAACTTTTTCATACTCTAAAACATTACATATACAGTCAAAGAAAAAAGTCTACATACACCATTGTATGTATTCCTGCTAATTTTCCTTTGTTATATTTTTTTCATATTCGTTTTGCTTTTCAATATCATACAGCAGCTTCGTGTAAGTGTTATAACTACGTATATGATCCCGCTGTAGCCATTATAATAAGTTCGATGTATTTTGTGGAACCTTAATACCCTAGCGATTTATAAATACGAAATCATGTGCTGTTGATTTTAATCCAAATTTTCATTCAAATGTTTAATTAATAAGACTTTCTCTGAAGTCAAAGTATTTTTATGTGTTTAAAGGGAGCATTATACAGTGAGTGTCAAAAGAAACTGTACATTAGAATAATATACATTAATAAATTACCGTTATTTATATTTTAAAAATGTTTCATGGCCAGTTTTTAAAATTGGAAAAAAAATACAAAAAATTACAAAAAGTTTCGAAACTCTCCTTAAGAAGTAAAAGTTGAGTTTGGCAATTGTTAGAATTATATCCTTAGAGTACAATTTCTTTTGACGCCCACTGCATATGAACAAAAATGTAATTAAATCCTCTGGTGTGCTACAGTAGGTTAGGTTAGGTTAGAGAACGTGTACTTGTCAATTAGACAAGTACAGTACCCGGAGGTCGAATTGACCCATTGTACAACGTCCTGGTTTCTCACACTTATGTTGTGTGTGTTAATTTTATACATGAGTGGTGGGACCTTCAGTTTAAAGTCGACTCCGAACGATAGATTTTTGAGTACAATTTTTCATGGAAATTTTATTTACTCTCAGAGTTTTCGCCAGAAATATGCTGAGAGGAAGTCGCCGAAGAAATACTTTTTTTGTATTTTGTATTGATGTCTGGCCTGGGGCTCGAAACCTGGCTTTTACGTCTAATAAGCCAACACACTACTACTAGACTACGGCGACTTATGCTGCAGTATCTTATACTCCATTTTCAAACTTAGTTCAGCTCATAGAAAATAACCTAAGCAGTCTTGATCACAGTAAAATATGCAACTCTCTAGATTCATTAAAGCTCTTAAGCAATGTGACCATTTGATGACTGACTGTCGTATCAAATCATCAATTACTTTGATGGAGTATTCGGTTTACGCTTTGTAAAGCAGTCAGTTCAAAGAGTTTTTGTCGGACTTCTGTTTCCCGTTCATTAAAATTCTGGCTTCAGTTATAAAGTCTATTGGGTAGTTTGCTGGCTTGAAACACAACTCCGAAAGTCTGGATGAACTACAATTGGAAGAAATTATTTTTCGCATTCTCATCAATCCTATGGCAAACATACTGAGCGTAACAAATTGCCATGAAAAAGTTACTCAAATTGTTGAACTGTATGTCCTACCGCTTATCGATAAAATTAACAAACTCAGCAGGTATGCTGGCCTTTTGATCTGGCATTGTACACTCAAAGCATAATTGATAATATGATGAAAACAAGGAGTTACTTACCAACACACATACTTGGTATCCATGCAGTAGTAACAATATTCTGCAGTTCATCGGGTCAACAGGTTAGGGGGAAGTCATTATAACAAAACCCTGTTTAGATTGAAGACAGTACAACAGGTGGTGTGAGAACCTAAGTCTTACTTCTCACTAAAGCGTTGTAATAGATAATAACGGTTGTTTGTCTGTAGTTCTGGCGTCTCACTAAAGTACGCCAATCGAGTTGTTCTTTGGAACTGCATTAGGACTTTATATAGATTTTCTGTTACCCTAATTTAATAAACGTTAAAAGAATTTGATGACGAATGCATGTAACAAATTCCATTTACAGTTATAATTATTCCGGTATTATTTAAACCTTCAAATACAGTAATCCTTCGATTTACGTCGTCTCGATTAACGTTGTTTCGATTTACGTCGTAAAATTTTTTGTTCCCTCTAACTTCAATTTTCGTCGTCATTCGATTTACGTCGCCTTTCTTTGGAATCAACTGCGACGTAAATCGAGGGATTACTGTAACTTTTTTATGTTTCTTGTTAAAAACATACTACTTTGTAGTATGAGCAATATGAAATTCGATTTACGTCGCCTTTATTGGAATCAAATGCGACGTAAATCGAGGGATTACTGTATATGATATATCATGTAAACCAATATTGCAATATTTTGTAAAACTTCATTGTTGATGCCGTGCTTTGTGTCACCTTGAGTCTAGACAAATAAACCAGTATTAATTAATAAAAACTGGGCTGAAATTTAACTCGTCATCCATGAAATACAGTCTCAACTTAGTTAAAAAGGCATCAAAAAATTCTTGAACGCTTATGTCTAGAAAGGAGAGCGTATTGTTCCTTTTATTTGGCATAGTTCGTCTCAGACTCAATGGAAATTCTCTCATTTGGCTCAAACTTTCTCTGATAGTCTAACGGCGCTATCATTACTATACATCGAATCGATCGATCACTAAATTTATTAAACTTTGTGGCTGGCTTCCAGCTTGATTTTGATGGAGTCATGCTTTAAGTGCGAAGACCTGATGTTGAGCAAAAAGACGGGTTAATCACGACTTGTTAATGTGCTATCACAGCGGGCTTGTATATGTACTCTAGTGACCTTTGATTTAACTCGCTTCGAGCCTTTTCTTTCCTATCCTATTTGTCACGCCGCACATGTATTAAATTAACACACACAACATGGGTGGTAATAAATAACTCATCTTGCATCTGTGAATGTTTAGAGCCGCAAATTTAAATTTGCCAACAATTTGCCTGTAAAACGAGCCTTAAAAAATCTTGCTTTTCAGATTACTGAAATGAATATATTCAACAAGGTTGCCGTAGTCTAGTAGGTAGTGTGTTGGCTTATTAGACGTAAAGCAAGGGTTCGAGCCCCAGGCCAGACATCAAGACAAAATACAAAAACTATTTCTTCGGCGACTTCCTCACAACAGATTTCTGGCGAAAACTCTGAGAGTAAATAAAATTGCCATGAAAAAATTTCTCAAAAGTCTGTCGTTCGGAGTCGACTTTAAACTGTAGGTCCCGCCGCTCATGTATAAAAATTAACACACACATCATAAGTGGTGTGAGAAACTAGGTCGTAATCCTGACTGAAGGATTGTAATGACCAATTATGTATGTATGTATGGATATATATATTCCACAAGATAATGATTAAATTTACTTTCAAATTTTTTTTGAGATATACGCTGTTAGAATGTGCAATAACCTGACTAACAATGAATATATAGGGAGGGCATGGTAATAAGAGTTCCAGATACTTGATATACCAGCTTATAAATTTATATTTTCTTTTGAGTGTTTTTTTTAAATAAAAAATAAAAAAGAATTCTAAATAGTAGATCAGTTAATAAGAAATCCATGATAAATTGAAATGGACTTTGATCATTTGATTTCATATGAGCAAAAATTAAATGCAAAATAAAATATTCCATTAAAAGTGGCTGCGACGTGTTAATGACTCAGTTAAGACAAAAAAAAAAAGCGGGATTTATAAACAAAAACAGTCTCTATTGTGATTTCTATTCTTAACTAGAAAAGTTTAAATGCTTTAGCGGTTGGCTACAACTAGTCAATGATGATCTTGACCGATAACATATTTACATTTTTTGAAATTTATTTCTTAACAAAAACGTGTCAGAATGAATAAAGAAAAAAGAATTTAAAATTAAAATGAAACGCAGAAAAAAAAACTAAAAACAGAGAGCGAGATAAAGAAAAAAAAAAAACATTAAAAATGGAACAGTTAAACAACTGAATACAAGACTAGAGGTTTTTCAATCAAAGATTCTTTTATAGTTTGTTAATGTTTATGGCAATATGGCAATTTATAATTGAAATTGATTGGCTTTTATTAATTTTAACTGAAATATCCTACAGAAATTCCACTCTGATGAAAAAGAAAACATATTTAAGGTTTCAATGTGTTGCAAGTAAATGACCTTTCCTTTCAATTTAATTTCAGTTTAATTTTTCAAAATTTGTTCATTGCAAAATTATAACATATATACGTCGTCTATTCATTCATTCATTCATTCATTCAAATTAAAATCATGGTTTTTCAAAAGTTCATTAGACACACAAACTAAAAAAAAAATTGAAAAAAAAGATGACAACGAAGCAAACAGACATACAGCTTTAGTTGGTTGAATGGATGGATGGATGGATGGACAAGGGTAACCAATACACCAAAAACAGTTGATGAGTTTTATTTGTAACCTACTTTAAGTTTACTTACACTAAAAAAATCTACTTAAACTCTTACAAAAAAAACAAACAAAAAAACGCGTTTTTTGGTGGCTTTTTTTCCATAAACAACAATACATACATACATATGTATGTACATATGTATGATCACATACCTAAGTATGTGTACTGTAAATACACATGTTTTATGTATGTGTGTATGTATATACATAAATAAATTTATTTTTTTCTTTTTGTATTTATGCAGTGACCTTGTGTTTTGATCATATGCCAACAATTGTTAAATTTTCGTTTTTTTTTATTTTTTTTATAACAAAAAACCCATACATACAGGCTCAATTATATTATTTAATAATAAAAATACAAAATACATTACAATAGTTTGTTAGTATGTGTGTACTCGTATATGCTTATTCATAAATTATACTATGAGTGCAAATAATTTACGCAATATTTTGCATTTTAGTTTTTATTACAAATTTTTTTTTTAATTTTTTTTTTTTTTATAAAAATGTTCAATAAATGTTATAGCAAAAGACACTTCAATGGCTATAAACAAAAGACTTAAGACACGAACTTGATCCCATTTATTTGGCAAATGAATGAATGAATGAATGAAAATTATAAACACCAAGAGAGCTTTAAAGTATTAAATAAAGAGAGTGATAAACAGATAGAAGAACAAAGTTGTTTATAAAGATAGAGAATATCAGCAGCGATGCCAGCAAATTAAACAAGAGAGTGGCATTTTTTTAAACATATTTTCCATAAATAGACTCATAGTCCCTGGCACTTTTTTAGTTGTTAGAAAAATTTTAATTGCTTATCTAACCATACAAATAGAAGACCCTAATGCTATTGATGTTATTCGATTGAATTAAATTGTATTTAATAGAAGAATCCAATGGTATTGGTGATATTCGGTTAATAATTTCAATTAACTCTCGATTGTAATTGGTTACTTCCTCATACCGTCTGACTCATAGTTTGTAGTTTTATTATTTAAGCGTAATACAAAGAAATCTTCAACCTTCAACTCATCGCTTATTTTTTGTGTCAGCTTTTGTAATGGTACATACTTTTTCGGTCACCCAGTGGAGTCCACTCTATCAATCTCCCATTTATTTACACTGCTTTATTTCACTATAAAATGCTGACTGGAATTCAATTGGGTATTATACTTGAACAGAAGATTTGATTCTTCTATAAATCGATCGTTCCTCACATTCACACATTCAAAGATATCATCATGAGTCAACTAAAGTTATTTAAGTATGCAGCAGATGGAAGAGTATCTATTTAAGTACAAAAGCAAAAGAGCTAAGGTAATACAAAAAAATAACGGAATGAAGTCAGCATTACAAGCTCGCTTCTCATGCCACGTACATATATTATGTTTGATAAATTTTATCCAAGAATGGTGGGACCTACAATTTAGAATCGACTCGAAATACAAGTATTTTCAAAAACTTTAATGGCAACTTTATGAGAGTTTTAGAAGTCGCCGTAGTCTAGTAGGTAGTGTGTTGGCTTATTAGACGTAAAGCCAGGGTTCGAGCCCCAGGCCAGATATCAAGACAAAATACAAAAAGTATTTCTTCGGCGACTTCCTCTCAGCAGAATTCTGTCAAAAAACACTGAGAGTAAAAAAATTGTCATGAAAAGTTTCTCAAAAATCTGTCGTTCGGAGTCGACTTTAAACTGTAGGTCCCGCCACTCATGTATAAAATTAACACACACAACATAAGTGGTGTGAGAAACTAGAACGTTGTACAATGGGTCAATTCGACCTCCGGGTACTGTACTTGTCTTAATTGACAAGTACACGTCTTCTAACCTAATCTAGCCTAACCTTATGAGAGTTTTTGCCAGCTAGCTGCTGAGAGAAAGTCGCCGTAGAAATATTTTTTTGTATTCCATTCTGTTGGAGATGTCTGACCTGGGGTTTGAACCATGGTCTCGTGTCTAATAAATCAACACACTATCAACAAGAGTATGGCGATTTTAAACGTAGATAACCCAATGCTTTATAGTGCATTGAAAACCAGGCTACGAAAGCAGGCGGAAACATCACATGGACTATTGTGTAGTAATATCTGGAAAAGTTAAAAAAAAAATCTCTGAAGAAATCCTGAAGGAAAGAAAGCCATGAGTATATTAAGGCTTACGTACACTAATGACAATTTTTACAGAACTCGCTTAAAGGTACATCTGAACCCTACAGGGGTAATGGATAATAATGAATGCAGGGATTATGGTGAGGACATCGTAACGAGGGAATACTTTTTGTAGCATTCATCAGTTTTTATAAGCTTGAGATGGCAATATTTTAGAGGACACTAATACCATACAAGACTCATCTCAAAAGTGTGAACAGGAACAAGTTAAGAAAGGTTGTGCTAGACAGCACCAGCTCCATGAACAGATTATAGGCTGTATTTTTTCGTTTTGTAGCCATTTAGTTTCCTTTTGTCTTTTTTTAAAGCTTTAGACTTGAGTTACATATGTAAGCTTTAAATAGATTCAATGCTTCATGTCTTCTTCTGACAAGTTATGAACATGATCTGGCTATCAGGAGAGGAACTAAGGTCATGTATCCATGAAAATAAACTGTAGTGACAGGTAATTGATGAACTTGTATGCTAAAAATGAATGAAATTTCAAGTCTTAATACTTCAGACATGGAATGAATTGCATTTTATATTGTGTCGATTTTATATGGGGAATATGGGAAACAAAAGACTTAAGACATGTACATGAATATTATTAAATTTTCTAATACAATTTTTTGTATAAAATTTTATACCAGCCCGTATAATATGATGTTAAACAAGGCTTAGCTTTGAAAAAATGTTTATCAAAATAAAATTTTTAATTTTTAATTTTTAAGCTGGGCTATAAATTTTATTAAGGTGGAGTTATTTGTATCAGGTACTGAAACTCATTATTGTTTAAATCTTCAAATCAATGTGTGACAGATTATAAGCGATTGTGTTATTTCAACAAAATTGTTCAGTAAATCGCATTAAACATTGGAATTTGGATGATTCGCTAATCATACTGTTGAAGAGTTCAAGGTGTGTGTGTGTGTGCCCATATTAAATATTATGATACATCGCGAGATAAATTCGATATTTTTCTTGAGATAAGTTTGACAGATTGAATGATGATTAATGTTTATAAGGAAATACATGTTGATGGCTGTTGTTTCATTTTTAGGTGCTTATTATGACGACTTGCGAAAAATAGAAGAATAAATCAATTTAAACACCCCCAGTTTTTAACACATAAGTGGCATTATTGTTTTGATATTATTTTGGTTAATAGGAAACATAGTTAAAATAGTTTACGTATGTATGTATGTATGTATAAAAATACAATTTATTTTTGCTATAGTATGTGATGAGCTATAGAAATTATGTCAACATATATAGGGTGTCCCATCTATCGGTTTAAATTTGAACCATCGGAATGACTTATCTCATTCTATTCTGTCACAAAATTCAGTATATTATCTCCATTGAACGTAATGAATCGATTTACGCTTGAGCAACGTTGGAATTTATTGGGCCAACGAGAAACTACACGATGATGTCGATCATCTTTTCTGATGAAGCTCATTTTCATTTGGTGGGAACGTTAATAAGCAAAATTGACGTAATTGGAGCTCAGAAAACTCACACGTGGTCTTACAGAAGCCAATGCTCCCATTACTAGTGACTGTTTGGTGCGGCTTGTAGAGCGGAGGCATTATTGACCCACATTTCTTTGAAAATGAATAGAATTATTGCGTCAAACATTTGATGACCGTTTAATTAGCCGATTAGCGATTTGACACCGTTGAGCTATTTTCTGTGGGGCGCCGTTAAATAAAAGTGTTGTGCTGTCAAACCATTGCCATTGCTAAGATACGAACACATACACTTGAAAAAGTGTACGAAAATTGGTCCGTTCGAATAAGGTATAGTGAGGCCAGCCGCGACAGCCATTTGAATGAAATAATATTCCATTTCTAACCCGAACAATTATACTTCACAACAAAACAAATAAATTTAGCAAAATTTTAAACCGTTTTTCTTTTATTGCTTTTTTAAATTTAAACTTTTAAATGACCCACCTTATATTTCATTATACAATGATACTCAATTTTAAATCATTGATAGGTTTGATAGGATATTAGGTAAACATTTTTTAACATGTAATCTAATAAAATACTTCACTGCCAGAGTCTGACTTAAATAATTTACAATTCTTTTGAGTTCTTTGAAAAAAATCTTTTAAACTCTTATCCTACAAACCCATACAGAGTATTTTTAAACCTGTTTGTTTGTCCATAATAATTATAAAATAATTATTTTTAAATATTTAAAAGAACAAAAAAAAAACAAATTGTTTATATATACCGGCTTAATTTTTTTTTTATATCGTGACTGTAAACACTTGGCATTTCATTTGTTTACAAGTGCTAAAATAACAATAAACGTTTTCAAATAATTGTAACTGCTTTAGATTTCTTAAGAATCGTTATTTGCTTTCCAAAAATAACGAAAAAAAAAGAAAAAATTCTGTCTGTCATGCAATATAAATGGAATTTTTTATTTTTAACTTCAATTCTAAAGCAATGCAAGCCTCAACTGACGTCAATTTCTGTTCTGTGTGTTTGATTGTTAAAGAAAACAAAAGACTTAAGAAGGCAACCTTTTTTTGCAATAGAGCATCTGACTGTATACCTGCTACATACATACACAAAAGTTCAGCATTCAATTGCATACAATATTTATTGTTGAAATAAATTTTTGTTTTTCAGCACACAGACGTTTTGTGTTTTGTTTCAACAATAAAAAAAGAAGAAAAATAAAAATTAAAAAAAATATTTTGAAAAGAATTATTTAATGAATGAATGAATGAGTGAATGACTTATTAAGCACTCGTTACGTTACGTATGTATTTTATTATAATCTTGTTTAAAAGCAAGGCAACCAAAATGGTTTGTTTTTTTATTTACAAAGATGTAAATTGGGCATATGACATATTTTTGAAAAAAAATATCTGTAAGTTGTAGTAACGAAAATAAGTTAAAGGTAACTTTACAGTTCCCTTTAGCTAAAGGTACCTTTAACTAAACCCAAGTTTAACGGCAAGTTGTAATAATGGCCCTTAAAGGTACATATGAACCCTACAGGCGTATCGGATAATAATGAATGCAGGGATTATGGTGAAGACATCGTAACGAGGGAATAATTTTTGTGTCATTCTTCAGTTTCTTCAGTATAATGACAGAGAGAAACTGTCCATAAAATGGAACCCATAGGGAAGCCACTGAGAATCGGTTGTGCAGATTTTACTTGAAGCAAATAAATGGAGAATGAATCAGCTTCCAACAAGATGACATAGAGCCTTATTAACGCATTACCTTTGGACAGATGCATATGAAAAGGATGTGTTCTAACTCGACAATATTCAAGGAACATTAAAAGAATTGTTGAATGAATGAAAGTGTAACCTTTTAAAGTTTTTAAAATTAAAATTATCAGGCATAGGCTTTCAAAATTAAAACAATGGAATAGTGGAGCTTTCAAGTGGCCGTAGTCTTATTAGACATGAGATCTCGTTACAAAACCCAGGTCAAACATCTTCAACAAAACGAAATATTAAGAAAATATTTCTTCGGCGATTTCCTCTCAGCAGATTTCTGACAAAAAGTTTGAGAGTAAAATAAAATTGCCATGAAAAGTTTCTCAAAAAAAATCTGTCTTTCGGAGTCGACTTTAAACTGTAGATCCCGCCATTCATGTATAAAACAAATACACACCAACATAAGTGGTGTGAGAAACTAAGTCGTAATCCTGACTGAAGGGTTGTAATGAGCAATTATGTATGCATGTAGTCGCCGTTTGCATGCATCTGTACAAAATTCGTTTCAATTATTCATTCAAATGCCTGCAGGTTAAGTGCAAAAATAAGTTCAGACAAAGTTTTCAAAACAAAAGACATAAGACACAAGCGCAAAGTTTGTTTTTGTTAAGGTTGCCATTGTTTTAAAACAATCACACACTATTTTGGTATCTTAAGTCTTTTGTTTTTTTTATTAAAAATAAACAAACAAACAAAAAAATCAATTATTCTTGCCATTAAGTGTGTAACAAGCATAAATAATTTTTCAAAACAAACGATTTAAGACTCAAGCGTTGTATTGTTTATCAACATTACATGGCATTTAAACAATTGTTTTCTGGGGAATAAAATTCTCACTTGTTTTGGGTCTTAAGTCTTTAGTTTTTTGTGTTTTTTAATATGAATTTAAAATTAATTTAGCATTGTATGATGACATACGATTTTAAATTTACGATTTTTTATTACGTATTCTTGGTGGAATATTTTCTTATATTTTCCATTTTTTTCTAAAGTTAAGCGATGAAGATGGGAAAGGGAAAGATGGCAAATTCTATTTTTAATCCAGTACAGTTTTTTTTTAAATTAAATGCGCAACATTATTTACACTTGATTCAGATCGGAATTAATTTATTTCTGTTGTTTTTATATTTATTTTTAATTTACAATACAATGTATGTAGCAGAGAAATAATTATTTATGCAATCAATGTCTGTATGCGGGTACGATATGCATGCATATCTCCATAGGAATATATCTTATCTTTTGAAAATAATAAAAAAATAAAATTTTTAAACAATAAAACATAATCTTGCTTATATAATAAAGTATTAAAAATAGCCGGAAATTAAAAAAAATTAAATTTATGTGTACGTCCACATGACATGAGAATTTCAGAAACAAATGCAATTTAAAATATGATTTCTATGGAATTCTGTTCGCCATCCCTCTTAGGTAATATTATAGATATTCGTTATTCCCTAATCCAGGAACCACTCTTTGATTCTGATGAATCGACTCAGATTGCCAATATTAATACGTAACAGTTCCTCCAAATCATATAGATATTAGGCTCTAAGAGGCATTTTTCTCCTCAGATATACTGCAGGCCATGTACTCAGTAGGTCTTCTCTTCTTTCTCCTCTCTGCAGCTTTTAACGAAATCATTTGCAAGATGTCCAAGGCCAATGCGCCTCGAATGCGTGCCTATAAAGCAATGCCTCTTAGAGAGCCTGATAGAACGATCTTAATAGGGTAAATTTAAATTTCTTACAGCCCTGCATATGCAATTGGATTCGTATTTCACTTGGACAGATTTTACACCTCACTTAGGTTAGGTTAGGTTAGAGGACGTGTACTTATCAATTAAGACAAGTACAGCACCCGGAGGTCGAATTGACCCACTGTCCTAGTTTGTCACACCACTTATGTTTCGTGTATTAATTTTATACATGAGTGGTGGGACCTACAGTTTAAAGTCAACTCTGAATGACAGATTTCTGTGTAGCTTTTCATGGCAATTTTATTTGCTCTCAGAGTTTTTGCCAGAAATATGCTGAGAGGAAGTCGCCGAAGAAATACTTTTTATATTTTGTCTTTGATGCCTGGCCTGTGGCTCGAACCCTGGCTTTTACGTCTAATAAGCCAAAACACTACCTACTAGACTACGGCGACTTCGAACACCCCACTTAATACAAAATTATTTCAGGAATTTTAAATCAACGAGCCGCACTAGACTTCAAGTTCTATTAACGAAACGTGTAAATGTATACTGATGCAGTAGAGAAATTGTTACAAGATGTTGACACGTTCTTGGTGTGATTTAATGGATTTATTCGATCATTAGAAAAAAGAGCAAGATTCCCTACCACTGCACCAAATACCCGGAGGGCGTTGTTCCTTTGCAACCATAGTTAGAAGCCACATTATCCTAGGACTTCCCAATCAGCTGCTCAGCTAGAACAATAAAAATAGTTTCAAGAAATGGAAACAAGGCAGAAATGTTTTATGGTAGCCATATGCTTCCAAGAGGGCTACTGGAAAAAAATCAGTCGTTATAGAACCTAATCTTCTAAATGGCTTTGTTTCAGGGTCCTCAAAAAAATTGTATAATGAAGGTCCTGAGTAAATGTGTTGCAATACAGTTTGCACACTATCCGTACAAAGAACCGGTCTAATTAGCTTTTATCTTGTTGCTTGCCAGACAACATAAGGCACTTGTCGCAAAGCGCTCTGCACCCTGGCACATGATTTTCTCTGATCACTGGGGATTATAGAGCTCTGAGTAAAATGGTTTATTAGTTCTTGCAATTTTGTCTAAATAGAGGATTTCATACTAAAATTTCATGCAGGGCAAACTTGCCCGTTGATATTGTCAGCTCCCAGAATGAGATAAGCTGAGGAATTTTTTTCGAAGAGCTTAGTCTTGGGAGATATGTATCTCTCTCTTTCCTCTAACTCTGTAGAGTGTGGCAAGCTGCTATAATGGCCATAACATACATACATACATAATTGTTTATCGCAACATTTTTAGTGAGGATTACAATCTATTTTCTCACACCACTTATGTTGTGTGTGTTAATTTTATATATGAGTGGTGGGACCTACAGTTTAAAATCGACTCCGAATGACAGATTTTTGAGAGACCTTTCCTGCCAATTTTTTATTTACTCTCAGAGGTTTTTTTGCCTGAAATCTGTTGAAAGGAAGTAACAGAAGAAATATTTTTTCATATTTCGTTTAGTTGGAAATGTCTGACCTAGGGTTTGAACCGAGGACTCACGTTTAATATTCCAACACTCTACCTACTAGACTACGACGACTAAATCACGACCATATATCACGCTTTGGAACTGATCCTGAGTATGTGATTTCTGTTTGCCTTTTAGTAAAGCTTCAAAAAGCTTTTTTTATAGGCAAACAACTATTAGTTGGCTTTGACTGTGTGTTAAACTTAAATTATGCACATGTTTGGGTGACAAAATTTTTATTTTATTTTAACAAAAAAGAAAAAAAACTAAGATTTCATTTTATTTATAACATGGCTTAGTTGGATTTGAGATCAATAAAATAAAAACAAAAATTTTAAATTCAAATTGCCATGGATGCTGCTGTCGCATTGATTCAAATTCAAATTTGAGACACCAAATATAGTGAAGTGTTGTTTTGGTCTTAGTTTTCTTACTTCAATTTTGATTTAACGATTTCCATATGTATACATACATACATACAAAACATAGATACATGCAGCGATTGGTTATAATTTAACCGTGACCTTGAACTAGTTTTTTTAGGTTATTTTTTCAATACAGTCTACACACCATGGACAGCTTTATGAAATAGCTTTCAAGCTACAATAAAACAAAAGAAAATCAACCTAAAAAATCAATGTAATACAGGGGAACGGGGGATGATACATATTAGGGAGATACGAAATATAAATTGTTTCTTCACTTTTGCTATGCAATTGAAATTAAGCAAATAAAGCACGTTTAGTATTTAAATTTTTGCACTTGTTTATGGATTTTGCTTGCCTTTTCAATTCTTTTTTCTTTTCTTTTGTATTCAATTTTATTAAATATTAAACGATTGTTTTTGATTTTGTTTTTGTTTCAGCTCTTCCGATCCAGTTATGGCCACAAACAATGATGGCGGAACAATCGCACCAAATCAATGGCAACGTAATTCCCAGGCAGCTGTTTCAGTACGTCATGCATTTAAGGCTTATGGCAAAAAGAAGACAGCAAATCAAGTCTTGAATAACTTGAATATGACAGTACCAAAGGGCACAATGTAAGTATTCTCAGTTTGTTGTTGTTATTGTTTTTGTTTCTTTTTATGGCTATTGAATCACTCATCATGTGGTAATATTCCTTTCGTTTAACAATTTCCATCTTCTATTCAAGCAAAGCAAAACTAGTTTCTTAATGCATTGAACAGGAAATCCTACATATCTGCTGTTCCCAGAATGTCTCACTTCAATTAAAAAAAAAAAAAAAAAAAAAAAAAAAAAAAAAAAAAAAAAAACTTTATCAACATACAGTGGAAAATTTTCTTTTCGTTTGTTATTCACATGGTAGGAATTTTTTTTTATTTTTTTTTTATTATTTTGTAGCCTTCTATAGTTGTTTCGTTTTATTGTGCGGTTTAATAAAATGAAGATCTCTACCTGTCTATTTGTGGTGTTTCTGTTTCTGTTTCTGTTGTTGTTTTTTTTTAAACGAATACCAAGTCAAGCCCTGTTGCTCAATAAACCTTGAGAATATTAATGGAATGGGTTTTTCCCATAACAACCTGTTAAAGGACTTTATGCTTTAAAGTTATCAACCAAAAATATTTAAAAATGTTTTAAAATTTCTTAAAAATAAAATTTAAGACAAATCAGTGTATTTCGGAGTCGGATTTAAACTGTAGACCCCGCCACTTATGGATACACACAATATAAGTGGTGTAAAAAGCTAGGACGTAATCCTGACTGAAGGGTTGTAATAACCAATTATGTACATATGTAAGGCCTGCCTGAATTATTTGGAATGAAATCTGTACCAAAGTTTTCATCAAATCTTTGATAAAAATTTTAGTGGAAACTATAACACAACTGCGTTTAGGAGGCCCTAGCGAAATTAAAATTTAGACGATTATGAGAGTCCTTTAGAGATCGAAACAAATAAAAATCTGAAGGGGTAAAGCACGGTTCATAGGGGAGATTTATCAAAACAAGAATATAGTAGTGCCAGTAGTTGAAAGCTGACATTAATAACATGTCATCTGTAGCAATGTTTACATTACTCTTGTTGGTCAGTTAAAAGTTGTTGGGGTTAGGAACGCCACTTAGATTTGATTGATATATAAACCTCAGCCGCAAACAGTGGTTGTTAAAGGTAACAGACTAACTTGTTCTTTTGAGTTTAATACTGGCTTAACGCTAGCACAACATATTCAAATTGTGCAAATTTACTTTGAAAAAAAAAAGATGAAAAAATTTTTTCATGAAATTCATACAGTCAGCATTACGAGCCTAGGGAGTAAGCAATTCGTGTAGTTATTGATCATTCCCACTCTAATATTACTTATCTCGATAACGAGCGCTATCGGCCCATACTAGCTGCATATTTGTTTCCAAAAATGAATCAACGACATTGCATTCCAACAAGACGGTACAGATTGTTATACAGCGCGCTAAACAAACGATTTATTTCAAAATCACTTTCGAGATAATTTTCCTTTTAAAAGTAATAGCTTTGCACAGTGATTCTCCTTCATATGTGCAATTTACCGACTGTGGTTTGCCTTTTATGGATATGCCGATAAATAGTAATTTTTGAAAAATTGGAAATTATTTTTCAAGCCACCATAGACACAATATCCTAGATAATATGCAATAATAGGTTTTGACATCTGTATGATAAACATACATATCTCTACTAGGAAATCAAACAGTAGGAAATACAAAAAGAGAACTTAATATTGTAACTGTCGTCATTTACATACATTCATACATTCATACATAATTGGTAATTTAAACTCTTCAGTCAGGCTTACGACCTAGCTTCTCAAACCAATTATGTTGTGTGTGTGTTAATTTTATATACGAACGACAGATTTTTGAGAAACTTTTCATGGCAATTTTAGTTTATTCTCAAAGTTTTTGCTAAAAATCTGCTGAGAGGAAGTCGCCGAAGAAATATTATTGTCCATGATCTGTTTGATACGTTATTACAGACATAATTGGTCGTTACGAACAATCCTTCAGTTAGGATTATGACCTAGCTTCTCACACTACTTATGTTGTGTGTATTAATTGTATACAAGAATGGCGAGACCTGTAGTTTAAACTCGTTTTTGACAGAAATCTGCTAAAAGGAAGTCGCCGAAGCAATATTTTTCATATTTGGTTTTGTTGAATATGTCTGACCTGTAGTTTGAACCGTGGTCCCACGTGTAATAAGCCAACCTACTACCTACTAGACTATGGCGACTACAAATATTAAACTGAGGGAAAATGTAATGCTCCCACTTAGAGATTCAATATATGTAGTTCCCACATATTTCACTACTTTTTAAAAGGATTGAAAAATACTCAGTCTTTCGTTAAGTATTCATTTCAGTGATTAAATAATAAACATCTATTCAACACAGCAGTAGAATCTAAGTCCACCTATGTATATACTTTAGCTGCATCTGGTATTAATCTTATCTTTAGAGTTATTATCAGTCGTAATATAAAGTTTCAACAGTTACTGGGTGCAATGAATTGAATAAATTGACTTATTTAATGCAGTTTATCTAATTTAAATGAAAATATTATTGCATTAGTTTAACCTTATAACGCATAATGAAAAATTAAAACATTTTTTATAAGAATAAAGAATCGAATTAAAAACGTTTCACTTAATTGTTTACCAAAAATTATTTTGAAAAAAAGAAAATTATTGTATTTAAAACAAAAGACTTAAGAAACAAGCAAACTAATACCAAATAATCGATATTTTATTATCATATATTAAGTTTTTAAACAATTTAAATACGAAACACTAAAATATAATTAATTGGTGTGAAATATATTTCGAAAATTAAAAAAACAACATGTTTGAGATCAAAAACAATTTCATAAACTGACTGCTAATTAAATAAGCAAAAAGTAAAACCTATTCTAGTAGAATTAAACTACTTGTTTGACACATTTATAGCGAAAATTAAATTAAAAACAATAAGCTGTGGTTTGAGTTAAATTTAGCTTGACAATATTTAATAATAATCATTAGACACTATTATCGATAAAAAAACAAAAAAGCAAAAACAAAAACTTTGTGAAAACATTTATGCAAATTTAATTACACTTATTAAACCGGTTTTTTATAACGAATGCTTTTAATTATCAATATAGTTGAGATGGCTTTTTTGAATTCGTTTAGTTTTTGTTTGTTAAACGAATCATTTAATCATTCTATCAATATGTATATGGTTCAGTGAAACAAGTTTTAGGAGAGAGAGAGAGAGAGAGAAGAAAAACTGAAATTTGAACTTAACTTTGTTGAATGCTACTTAATTGCACAAGACATGTAATGGCTTTTAAAAGTATTTTTTTGTAACAATTAAAAAACGAAATGAAATAAATTCAAAAACTTAAACGCTACAGCAACAATAATAAATCATAGCAATGGTATTTTAATATAACGAGTGTGTTTCTTAAGTCTTTTGTTTTGTTTTAAACAATTATTTACAATTTTCAGAAAATAAGTCGTCAGCTTAAATCGATAATTGCAAGAACAATTATTAACGCTTTAAAAAATAAATACAGTACGAAACTATTACAATGGAATAGTATGAGAAGTATAAGAGATTCTTTTTGGTAAATTTTCTTAACTACAAACCAATTTTAAACAATAACTTGTATTCTCATTATTATTCTTGAAATTTTGATATTTTAAGGGGGGGGGGGGGAGTAGCTTCATAACTCCGTTCCTAGGTTCCTAGGGATTCTCGATGTTCTAGAGTTTATCGGAGGAAATTTTTTGCCATTAAGAAAGTTGAACAGAAAGACACCGGAAAGAAAAGGATGTAAACGGTTTCAGGCTATAAAGTAGGTGGACAAAATCTTCCACGCAAGTGTAGTAAAATTTATGTGGCCCTTCAACCATGTCTGTGTTAAACTGGCATTTTCGATATTCATTCGATTAAGTTGCCGGGGTCTAGTAGGTAGTGTGTTGGCTTATTAGACGTAAAGCCAGGGTTCGAGCCCCAGGCCAGACATCAAAATAAAATACAAAAAGTATTTCTTCGGCGACTTCCTCTCAGCAGATTTCTGGCAAAAACTCTCAGAGTAAATAAAATTGCCATGAAAAGTTTCTCAAAAATCTGTCGTTCGGAGTCGACTTTAAACTGTAGGTCCCACAACTCATGTATAAAATTAACACACAACAAAAGTGGTTTGAGAAACTAGGTCGTAATCATAATGACCAGTTATGTATGTTATGTGTATTCAATCATGCTTCATTCATTTCATTTATTCACAATGGAAACGACCCACCCTCAATTGAATTTAGGGTTCACTCAGAGCATTCTAACCTTCCATCGTTCTGGGATGTTTATGCAGCGTTTTGTTACTTTTTTCGGAGCAGATCCTTCCACTTATGGATAAAATTAACACACACAGAACATAAGTGGTGTGTGAAGCTAGATCGTAACCCGTACTGAAGGCTTGTAACAACCAATTATGTATGTTAGACTTTTATTAACAGTAAACAAGCTTAGAAGTATAGTGTATTCCCTTAGAAATTAAATGTAATTTTCATGACAATACAAGTTTTTACACAAACGACGAATCAAGGAATTACCTTTACCAGAAAATGTTTGCATTCTAACACATTCGAATTAGTGCTTATGTAGACTACAAACAGTAACGATAACAACGACTACTTTTCATATGACACAATGTTGCTTTACTTTGTCTGCGATTTGTTGCTTAAGCCTTTTGTTTTGATAAACAATTACCACCGTGTACAATAGGAAAACGATAAATAATTTATTGTCGTTGCATTCATTCATTCGTTTATTGATTTATTAGAACATTTCAAGTTCGTTGTTTAAGTCTATTGTTTTACAAACGCGTTGTTCTTACAATACATTTCGTTTTTTTTTGCAAATGCAAAATGCATACAAATGCATGAATATAAATCAATAATGCTTTGATTCGATAATTATTCGATAATTTGTTCAATCACTTTAAGTTTGTTTCTTAAGTCTTTTGTTTTAAATACAATATTTTTCTCTTTTTGAAAATAATCTTTGTAAACAATTAAGTGAAACGTTTTTAATTTCAATATTTATTCTTATAAAGTAAACGTTTTATTTGTTATTATGCGCATTCAAACTCAAGCAACAATATTTCCATTAAAATTAGATAAACTGCATTAAATAAGTCATATTACTCAATTTATTGCACCCTGTAACTGTTGGAACTTTTCATTACGGCTGATAATATCTCTAAAGATTAATACCAGATGCAGCTAAAGTATATACATAAGTGGACTTAGATTCTACTGATGTGTTGAATAGATTTTTTGCAATCAAAAAGTAGTGCTGTAAGCAGGTGGATTGGTCCAATTTTTAAGCACATTATCGATTGTGTGCCGCTGTATTTCACCAATGGCTTCACGAATATTGTCCTTTAAAGCGTCAATTGTCTCTGGCTTGTCGGCGTAACACTTATCTTTGACGGCACCCCCCAAATAATAGTCCAATGGTGTCATTGCATTGCATGGCAAAGTGCATCGCAGCTCCGAGGTGGCCAAACGACATCAGCTCTGCGGCTGATAAGCGATCTTCAAAAACAGGGCGCAAAACATCGAGTGTAGCTTCGGCTGTGTGGCACGTAGCGCCGTCCTGTTGAAACCAAATGTTGCCAATATCCTCCTCTTCAATTTTTGTGAACAAAAATTGGTTCAACATGGCCCGATAACGATCGCCATTGACTGTAACGGCCACTCCTTGCTCATTTTCGAAGAAAAATGGTCAAATTATGCCTCTGGACCAAAATCCGCACCAAACAGTGACTCGTATTGAGTGCGGGTTTTCTGTGCCCCAAATGCGACAATTTTGCTTGTTTACATACCCCCCAAGATCAAAATGAGCTTTATCTGAGAAGAAGATTTTTTTTTGCTAAAATCGGCATCTTCTGGTGTAGGCTACTGCATGGCCAGCCGAGGCAGCCATTTGAATGAAATTATTTTCCATTATTAAACGGAAGGATTGTACTTTCAAATAAAAAAAGAAATTTGAGAAAATATTCAGTAGTTTCTTTAAAGCATTTCCAAAAAAAAGTTTTTTGGCGGACCCGTTATATCTCCAATAAAACGAAATATGAAAAAATATTTCTTCGGCAAATTCCTCTCAGCAGATTGCAAACCTTATTTCATTCATTTCTAACTAAAGCGAGGCATACCATTTTTTTTAACCATAAATTCAATTGCAGCTGCCCTAGTCAAGTAGAAATATTTGTTAATTTTTACAAAAAATACCTGAAACTTGTATTGTTTTTTATTAAAAATATTTACAATTCTACGCTAATAAAATATTTATTAAAAAATTTTAAAACAATAGCAAATCAAAGCCGTACGGTAGTAAACAAATAAACGCAAAATTGTTTATACAATAACTATTGCAAAAAGAGATAAGCGCTCTAATTACAATCGCATGTCTAAACACCTTTGAGCGTATGTTCGAGTGAACGAACGAATTGTTTTGAAATCTCATATAAAATTAAAAAAAAACGATTAAAAAACAAAAATTGCATAAAATCTAAACAACAATATTTTTTTTTACAAATTTTTTTACAAAATTAAAATTTATTACATTTATTGGCTAAGTTTTCAAATTAAAGAATTAAGGTTAAATAATAACAAATTAATAATTAATAGTTACAATAAAAGAGATATTAAATTCGACAAGAAACAAAAACAAACTTTCGATTTCTTCAAAATAAAAAAAATTGATTTTTATTTCATTTTCTTGTCAGAAAAATCCGGAGTGTTTCGCTAACCTTTTTTAAAAATTAAAATAAAAAGCCCAGCAACTAAGCAGAGTAGAAAGACAAACCTTGTTAATTAAAATTTATCATATTTCTTCATATAGGTATGTGTTCTAGAATAGAATCTAGAATGAATTAATGTTAAATGGTATACGTTTGATATGATGAATTTTCAGAGGGAAACGTAAGTGATAGAGTATTATTCTATTCAAGATAGAAAGTATCGTCGCGCCAAAAATTTACAAAAATCTCAGATAAGTTAACATCAGCATTGACACCAGAGTTAGTCTTTATTAATCACAAATAAACCACCGACCATATTAATAACCGCCGTGTAATTAAGATCGCTGTAGTCTAGTAGGCAGTATGTCATTAAGACGAGACCGCTTTGTTCAACTCAGAAAAAAATATATTTAAACTGTAGGTCCCGCCATTTATGGATCACATTTACACACACAAAATAATAAGTGGCGTTAGAAGCTGCGCTATAATGACTATTTAAGTATATAAATAATCGACGTACACGACTTTAAACCTGCTTCATTGATGTGACATTTGTGACAGCCTTTGTCAAATTAAATCAAACTATAGGGTCCTTTTTATTACAATGGTACCGTTTGTATATCATTTAGGTAGGGATTGCGAATATTTTCGTACTCTTTTACTACCTATCCTATGTACATCCTAACCTTATATGCGCTAATATCATTCGTTTGTGGCGTTTACCAGAATGCCACCTGCCAAGTGAAACATGCTAATAGACGCTCCAGTTTAGCATTGTGTTTGACACCATTTTGAAAAAAGAAATTCAGACCTACGGTAACAAACCCGGGACTTATTCAGGATTTATAAAATTCAAAAATATGTTAGACATCAGTCTTGATACCTGGGAGCCATACTATTAAAGCAACAGGTCACTAGTTTTTTGGTAAAATTAATCTCTTTCTGTAGTCCTGGAGCCATCCGGATACTACGATGTAAATGCTGAGTCAACCTCCAAGAGAATTCAGAGCAATTAATTCAACTACGTAGTAGAGGACTTGGTGATTTTTTTCTTCAACGAAATAGCACTGGTCATGTATGCAGTGCGCGTAGGATCGTTTCTTATTCCTTTTCTTCCCTTAAACTTCTGAAGAAGTCAGTGGACAGATGACTTAGAATATTACATCTTACATGAGTGCCCCGAACACAATCTCCTATATTTAAAACTGAAGTACAATACGTCCAGTTCAGACCACTGAGCAGGAGAAATCCAGTTTATTCTTGAAAATGACCATTGCGATGACCTGTGGGTTCCAGTGCAAATGGAATAAACAGATTACTAAAGTTATACTTGTTGTTAAAATAATGGATTCCTTTTTAGTACACCTTACATAAAAAAAGAAATCTTTAATTTGTCATACTTCTGTTATTATTTCTCAACTTACTTTTTTTTACCACGTTTCTTATAACGCGTTGCTGGATGGTGGCTGGAAACTGAAGAGTGCACGTTTCATTTGTATTTGAGAGATTTTTTTCTTGAAATCTTCCCTTCCCTTTAAAGCCTAAAACCCTATTCCATTTGATTCATGAATTTACGAATGAATAAAAATCGATTATTTTTCTAGCTGATTGCCATAACAACACCTCTCTCGTTGTTTACTTAGTTTTTGTTTTGCTTTATTGCAAATTGTATAACCACCGTGTGTGTGTTAATATATTTTGTTTTATAATTATTTAGCACTTTGCTAACAAATCTACTATTTATTTATAAAATATTGCAAGACTTTCATTTAATTTTTTTTGCTTTTTTTTATTTGACTTTCCATCTTAAATTGTGAACTAAAAAATTGAAATAAAATTTCTCACACCACAATTTATTTTCAAACAATGGCCAGCCATTTTTTAAAGTTTTTTCTCTTTCCTTTTTTTAAACGGAAATAAGTTGTGGTGGTATTACAATGAAATATTTGGTAATACATTTGAGGTAATAATTATTGCCTTTTTATATTATGAGAAGAAATTGTCGTCATTCATATTTGCAAAATAATTTCAATGAAAAGAAATGAAAAAAATGTTTTATTTTTTTTTTCTTGAGGGAGGGCTTAGCCAATATTTGTTGAATTTGTTTATAATTAACAAAAGCGTATTAAAAAAAACAAATTGAAGTGAAAAAAATTTCTAAAATCTGTGCCATCTGCCAATGTGAACGATTACAAGTTGCTGCTGGGTAAACAGAATCTCTAAGAAACTTTCAGTATTCATTTACTTGATGAAGACTGTCTAAATGCTACAATTTTGTAGTCTACAACGAGAGTACTACAGCTTATATTTACACAATCTTCTTACGAATGAACATAAAATGATTCTATGTCATCCTTAAGACTCTACTCTTACTAGGCACCAGATAAGTCTACTACATACAGAAACTACTTTTGATTAGAGCTTATGAACTGTAATTGAAGTCCCTTACATACATACATAATTGGTCATTACAACCCTTCAGTCAGGATTACGTCCTAGTTTCTCACACCACTTATGTTGTCTGTGTTAATTTCATACATGAGTGGTGGGACCTACAGTTTAAAGTCGACTCCGAACGACAGATTTTTGAGAAACTTTTCATGGCAATTTTATTTACTCTCAGAGTTTTTGCCAGAAATCTTTTGGGAGGAACTCGCCGAAGAAATACTTTTTGTATTTTGTTTTGATGTCTGGGCCGGGGGCTCGAGCCCTGGCTTTACGTCTAATAATCCAACACACTACCTACTAGACTATGGCGACTTCAGTTAGGGTTAAACAAATATTGAAGTCCCTTTACAATATTAATATGAGGAGTGTAGTGCTTTGTGCAGTATAGTATTTATAAACAAAAGACTTAAGCAAAGAACTTGTTTATGTTTTAACCTTTTGTAGTCGAATATGACTGAAGTCTTTAAGGCCCATTTAAAATCCATCCAATTGTACTGATTATTTATAAACAAAAGATTAAAGTGAAGAACTTGTTTTTTTCAATATTTTTTAATAAAGGCAATGAAAACAAAAAAAAAAAAACAAAAAAATTAAGAAATAAAATAAAAACCGGTTTAAACCAAGAGATCGTTACACTTTTTTAAAAGTAAACAAAAATAAGGCTTTTTAATATCCATTCTATTGCAAAGAGCTGGTGTATTTAAAAAAAAAATATTCATTAATGCAGTGTGGTTTTGGTAACAAACGTTTCGTTAAAGTTGTAACGAAATTGTTTTTATTTAAAAAAAAATCTAACAACTGCTGAAGTAACAGCAGATTTATGCTGTTCAACTTGACCAAAACGATACGATAAACTTTTTAATTTGTTTGTTCTTGATTTGATTTTTAATATTAATTTTATGCTGTGGCTTAAAACTTGCTAAAAACTTGTTTGAAAATTAATATACAACTCTTAACTATTTTACAGTTAAGCAAAGAATTACAAAAAAAAATAATTTTTAGTAGAAAAATTAGGGGAAGTAGGGGCAGGGCACTTATAAAAAAGTGAAGTGTTTGTATTATAAAGCGACAAATAAAAACCTTGATCCTATAAATTAGTCTTTTAGGTTCTCAACACCTCATTTAACAATAATTTTAATCAAATCATTATGCATACAATACCCATAGCATACACGATTTCTTTGGAATATACATATGGTGCTTAGCTAATGGCCTTAATTGGGAAATTCTGTCTGTTATAGTATGTATATCGGACTGTTCTATTATAAGTTGTAACAAGAATTCATAAGACCATAAAATATATTTCAATTAAAAAGTGTCAAAACATCAACAGAATTTAATTGCAGTTTAAACACACGCACATTAACGTAAATAATTACATCAAGAGCATTGCGGAAAATAATAAACCGTAACGTTAATTTAGAAATCGTAATGTATTGCAAGTAAGAATACGAACGAGTATCATTAATTACGAAATATTTACAGAACGATAGAGTAATACCTTCTTAAGAGAAGTAATACTTAGAAGGACAGGCAAGAGATATTCCTTTAAACAGAGGCACAAATATTGAGGTCTTATAGCTTACAGCTAAAGTGTTTGCCATTACGACCTAGCTTTGCATACCACCAATGTTGTGTGTGTAATTTTATTCATGAGCAATGGGATTAACAGTTTAAAGTCGACTCTGAACTACAGATTTTTGAGAAACATTTTCATGGCAATTCTATTTACTCTCAGAGTTTTTGCTAGAAATCTGCTTAGAGGAAGTCGCCGAAGAAATTGACCAAGGATTTTGCGAATATTTTATACAAATAAATCAAGAGCTTTATGGGTCCCTAAATAGATTCTATACGATATACTTTCTGGTTAAGGAGATGACATTCAATTTATGTTGGTTACTGACTGCCTGAATTCTGGTTACTGCTAATCTTTATACAAACATTTTCCTAAATCAGCGAATCTGTTCAACATTATCCTGGGGCTGGACCATCTAAGCTGCGAAAATAATTTGTTTATTAGTGGATGAATAAAGGTTTGCATCAGATTATATGTTGCGAAAAAGATTCATATGGTTCGGTATTTATTTCTTTCCTTTGTGTGTAGTAAAATTGCTCAGTACTGACTTTTCTATGATTAGATGAGATCGTTTGCATTCAAAATATGAAAAACTATCTGCTCACATTGGTCATCGTTCAGTTTTGAAACATTCGGCTCATCAATAAAATAATTTCTTTGGAAATTATGTCATGGTATACAATTCATATACAATTACAATTCATTTCATATCGCACGATCAGCGGTGTGAAATCATATGCTTTTAAATCGATATAAGCAGGTACTGTCGCAATTTTGTTGTACAATTTAGAGAATCAAAGTTTTGATGTGATAAAAAGCTATTTCTTCTCTTCTCTATTTTTCAACGATCTGAATCAGCCTGTATGAGTTGTTAGGGGGGATAGAAAGAAGTATTCCTGGAAACCGCTTTATATTCTCTACTTTCCTTCCAAGCGCCTATATTTGTATTCATTTGGGCATATTCCAAACCTTTCTTAAGGTAAATAAAGAATTATCTGTATAACTGGTAGTTCAGTTCAGGGGTATAAACATTTTGGGCATGCGAATCTAACATGGGAGCGGTTTCTTCACAGACTCACAATCGTTTTTCCAAAGTAAAAATAAAAATATTCCTGCTAAAGCTAGCATACCAAAGAGCAGATATGATCGGAAATATACATAGGACGACATCAGCTTGCAATATACACGTTCTAGCGAAAGTATACGTCTGCTACGCTGCTGTCAGTTAGTGGTGTAAGCAATATGTAAGTGACAACAATCTAGTGAAAGCCACAGCAAACAATCGAATCTGTTTTAATAAAACTCATCATTTGTTGTTACTATAACGTTACATTTTTAAATACGAATCTATTTTCATAGCCAATAATTATTTGCCTTTGTCTCCTTCCAGTTATGGTTTACTTGGCGCATCCGGTTGCGGTAAAACCACTCTACTCTCCTGCATAGTCGGACGTCGTCGCTTGGATTCTGGTGAAATATTCGTTTTGGGTGGCAAACCCGGTACACCGGGCTCTGGTGTGCCCGGTAAACGTGTCGGCTATATGCCACAGGAAATTGCTTTGTATGGAGAATTTTCAATACGTGAAACGATGATGTATTTCGGTTGGATATTTGGCATGGAAACAAAAGAGATTTCCGAACGTTTACAATTCTTATTGGAATTTTTGGATTTGCCATCGGAAAAACGTTTAGTGAAGAATTTGAGTGGTGGCCAACAGAGACGTGTCTCATTTGCAGTGGCATTAATGCACGATCCGGAACTATTGATTTTGGATGAACCAACAGTTGGTGTAGATCCTCTGCTCAGACAGAGTATATGGAATCATTTGGTTCACATAACAAAATCGGGACAGAAAACAGTTATCATAACAACACATTACATCGAAGAGGCCAGACAAGCGCATACGGTAAGTGGAAAAAGAAAATTTCAAAGGCCAATTAAAAAATTCTAATTTGTTTTTGGTTTGCGCAATTACAGATAGGTTTAATGCGTTCTGGTAATTTATTGGCCGAAGAATCACCCAGCGTTTTACTATCCATGTACAAGTGTATCAGTTTAGAAGAAGTATTTTTAAAATTATCCCGCATACAATCACAAAAAGGCGATATCTCTCAGGTTAATTTCAGGTGAGTTTTACTATGTGCCATGAACAATAACTCATTTTACATCCTGTTTTTTCCTCTTTTTCTAAAATGTTTTCATTAAAAGCATGTTTTTTTTATTTACAATTTCTAATTCATTATTATTTAATTGAATTTCTTTTTTTATTTTTTTTTTATTGGTTTTTAATTTCATTAAAATTTTGCATACACTACCAAACAACACCACCACCACCACCTCAACCACCACTACCTCAACTACCTTTACATCAACTACTACCACTGACTCAATACTCAATGAAATAATTTCTGTTCATTAAAAAAAAATAATAATAATAATAAAAAAATTCATACACATGACTTTTGTTATGTACTGTATTGTTTATATGTGACCATTTTAATATACTGGCATTTGAACTCCACGTGTATATTTTGATTTTTTTTTTTGGTTTTTGTTTTGACCTCATCATCATTATTGTGTGTGTGTGTGTTCGTTGTAACGTTGGCATGATGGTTGTATTATTGAAATTGAATGGTTATCGTTTATCGTTATCGAAAAAAAAAATTCAAAAAATCAAATCAAAACAAAACAAAACAAATTGTGAAAATCAAATTAACAGTAATAATATTTCATTACATGCCATGGGTTTCGGCAGTAAAATGGATAAACCCAGTTCCAGTCAAGAAGGCGGCGTTGTAGGCCTCAATTTTCATCAAAGCAAAGAAGTTTTAATCAACGATACTAATGGATCCATTTATACGGTTTGTTAAAAAATTTAGTATTAATATAGAATAAATAATACAATTTTTAGTTTTTTTTTAAAATAATTTTGAAATAATTAACCCTTTTGCATAATTTTTTTGAGTGTTTAATTAAAATATTTAAAATTTAATTAATGAAACTATGAGGTGCGTTTAGGTTTAATTTTTAATTTAAAATATGTAAATAATTTGAATTTATTTGATTAATAATCAAATGTGATCTTTTAACAAAAATTTATTCCCCGGTTAACCTGCCCTTACCTATAGCGCTCGTACAAGAAACTTGTGGTATAATCAGTAGTACTTTCTAATGTAGGGTATGTAATTGTAGATAAACGATCTTCAGGCTTTAACGATTGTATTAACGGGACATGTCTGTTTGAGAAGATCTTAAATAATTGAGTTCCTAGTAGAAAATTGTCGTCGCCGTAGTCTAGTAGGTAGTGTGTTGGCTTATTAGACGTAAAGCCAGGGTTCGAGCCCCAGGCCAGACATCAAAACAAAATACAAAAAGTATTTCTTCGGCGACTTCCTCTCAGCAGATTTCTGGCAAAAACATAAAATTGCCATGAAAAATTTCTCAAAACTCTGTCGTTCGGAGTCGACTTTAAACTGTAGATTCCACTACTCATATATAAAATTAATACAGACAACATAAGTGGTATGAGAAAGTAGGTCGTAAACCTGACTGAAGGGTTGTAATGATCAGTTATGTATGTATGTAGAAAATATGTTACCTGTGCAATGGGTTTTAAATTACACTTATAAAGTGCAGAAGCATTTTTTAAATCCTTAAGGAATAGTTAAATCAAGAGGTCTTTTATTAAAGGCTTTTTTTCGATATTTGGTTAACCCTAACTGAAGTCGTCGTAGTCTAGTAGATAGTGTGATGCCTTATTAGAGGTAAGGCCACGGTTCAAACTCCAGGTCAGACATCAAAACAAAATACAAAAAGTATTTCTTCGGCGACTTCCTCTCAGCAGATTTCTGGCAAAAACTCTGAGAGAAAATAAAATTGACATGAAAATTTTCTGATAAATCTGCCGTTCGGAGTCGACTTTAAACTGTAGCTCCCACTACTCATGTATAAAATTAACACACACAACATAAGTGGTGTGAGAAACTAGGTCGTAATCCTGACTGAAGGGTTGTAATGACCAATTATATATGTATGTATATATGTATGTATGTATGTTAACCCTAAATGTATTTAAAATCCGATAAATTATTCCTTACATCACAATTTTTAAACATATCGGCCCAAATGATCATTTTAATATGATTTGAACTTACATAACTTACTTGATCTTTTAGTCAGGATTACAAGCTTCTGGCTTCTCACACTACTTATGCTGTGTGTGTTACTGGAAAACTTTTCATGGCAATTTGATTTATTCTCAGAGTTTTTGCAAGACGACTGCCAAAAGAGAAATTATTTTCTTATTCAGTTTTTGTTTGAAATGTCTAAGCTGGGTTTTGAACCACGGGCTCGCATCTAATAATCCCACACACACTACTTGCTAGTCTATGGCAACTATGCATATGGTTTTTATGTATTCTGATAATCTGTAAAAATAAATTTGTCGTGTATTTAAATATTTATCCCTAAACGTACTTTTAACTAACTAGTCAGTCTCAGTATGAATTGAATTGTTAGAATCCAAAAAAAACAAATTCTTTTAACTTAACGTAGCTATTTTTTCTGTATTCAAAATTAATTTAATAATTTTTGTTTATCAAAAAATAGAAAAAATGTTAAAAAAAATTGGCTTTATAAGGGTTAAAAGAAATTCTGTAGTATTTTTAAATTTATGTATGTATGTATATCGCTTAAAAATAAAACAATTTTTAACTGATATGTTTAATAATAATCTTTATTAAGTACATAGAGATACGAACACATATGTTAAGAAAACTAATTTAACCCTTAACGTACCTTTAAGTAATTGTTAAAGTTTTACAAAATATTCGAATTTCGAACTTAAAATAAATTTAGTTTTTTGGAATTCATTCATAGTTTGTTATTACGCACAATTTTTATGTTGAAACCAATGAAAGGTATGATTAGGGTTAAAACAATTTTTTTTAATATTAAAATGAAAAGAATTTTTTGTTTTTAATTTAAATTATTTTGAAATTAATTTATAACAGCTGAATCAAGAGCCCTATGATCCACCCATGAAAAAGAATAATCCAAACGATGAGGAAAGTTGTCAAGATTGTTATGCCAGTTTGTGTAAAGTAAGTACATATCATATAGCAGAACCATTTTTATTTTCATAACGAAATATTAAAAAAAATTATTCTTTTGTAACAGGTCACCTCAAAAGGTAAAATAAAGGCTTTATTAACGAAAAATATGCTGCGTATGTGGCGTAATGTGGGCGTGATGCTGTTTATTTTTGCCTTGCCTGTAATGCAAGTGATATTATTCTGTTTGGCTATTGGACGTGATCCGACTGGTTTGAATTTGGCTATTGTTAATCATGAAATGAATAATACGGTGTGTTACAGGGTTTTTATTTTCTATTTTATAATCGTATTTATTTTAAATATTTTATTTTATCCTCTGCAGGAAATTTGCTATTGGGAAGATGGCTGTCATTTTAGCAATTTAGGCTGTCGTTATTTAAATCATTTGAATCATAGTGTTATAAAATCATTCTATACGGATCTAGAGGAGGCAAAAGAAGCAGTACGACTGGGTAATGCCTGGGGTGCTATTTACATAACGGAAAATTTCACTGACGCTTTTACTGCACGAGCAGCTTTGGGTATGTATTTTATGAGCCATTAAACTGGGGAAAAAAATAAATTTTAATATTCGTTATCCTTTTTATTAGGACGCGATTCGGATGAGGAAACCATCGATCAATCGGAAATCAAAGTTTGGCTGGATATGTCCAATCAACAGATCGGTGTTATGCTTAATCGTGACATACAATTGGCATATCGTGACTTTGCCATGGGTTTGTTGGATCAGTGCGGCAATAATCCCAAATTAGGTGATGTGCCCATACAGTTTAAAGAGCCCATTTATGGTACCATGAACCCTTCGTTTACTGACTTTGTAGCGCCTGGTGTTATTTTAACGTGGGTTTTAAATTCACACAATATTTGTTTACATTGTAATTTATAATCATTTTTTTATTTCGCCTTTTTGTCTTTGTATTTGGTTAACAGCATTGTATTCTTCTTGGCGGTGGCATTGACCTCATCGGCTTTGATCATAGAACGCACGGAGGTAAGTTATAGGAAAGTGATCCTTTTTTATAATTTTTTAAAATATATTCTTTTGTAAAACTAGGGCTTATTGGATCGTTCTTGGGTGGCTGGCGTTACACCGGCAGAGATTTTGTTTTCACATGTCATTACCCAATTTGTGGTCATGTGCGGTCAAACGACTTTGGTGCTCATATTTATGTTGGTGGTATTTGGTGTCACCAATAATGGTGACTTAATATGGGTTATTGTGTTGACTTTATTACAAGGTTTATGCGGCATGTGCTTTGGTTTCCTTATCTCCTCCATATGCGAATTGGAACGTAATGCCATACAACTGGCGTTGGGCTCATTTTATCCTACACTTTTATTGTCAGGTGTTATATGGCCCATTGAGGGCATGCCTATAGCCTTAAAGTAAGTAGAGCGCGGACATACATATCTGTAAATTTGTATTTATTTTATTAATTTAAATTCTTTTTCTTCCAGATACATATCACTTTGTCTGCCTTTGACATTGGCTACCTCCTCTTTACGGTCGATATTGACTAGAGGTTGGGCGATTGTGGAAACTTCAGTGTATTCGGGTTTCCTAAGTACATTAGCTTGGATATTAGGTTTCTTAATTTTAACACTATTGGTGCTGCGTTCGAAACGAGGTTAAGTTAAGTTTGTTTTAAAGAAAAACACCTAAAAAGGCTTTAGGGTATCTATGCTTTGTTATACTATTCCTTTTTCTTTCATTTTTTTTTTTTTGTAAAAAAAATATTTTTAAATTATTCAGCTTTCTTTAAGCCTTCCTACGATTTTGACGACTTTATTTTCTTAAAATTTTTTTTAACGAATATTCTTTTACCCTCTCTTTATACATACATAAAAAAGCCTTTCTTTTGTATAAAAATCCAGAAAAAATTTTTTATAAAATTTCTTAAAGTTTATAAAAAAAAGAAAACATAGCGTAATTTTTTTTGTTTGTTTTATAAAGAGTTTTTTTTAAGTTAACAAGTCCTAATTTAAAACAAAAAAGAGTGAAAAAAAATTTAAATATTTTTAAATATAATTAAAATTAGTTTTTAGTGTTTAAGGTGCATTGTGTTTTTATATAAAGGAAATGATTTTACGTTTTCAAGCATTCTAAAGCGAAAGAAAAATAATTAAAATTTTTTTATAATTTTTTTAATAATTTTTATTTCAATTCCATTAAATTCATCAGATATTTAAGCATCATTTTAAAAATTTTACAAAAAAAAGAAAAGTAATCAAAGACATCGAAAGTAAAGAAGCAACACCATCTAGTTAGTACGACCAGTTCATTATTAATTTTTGTTTTTTAATTAATTAATTAAGGTTTAGGTATTTGTTTTGTATATACTTTCATAATAATTTACATTTAAACGAATACAAAAAAATATAAGGGTTTCTGAAACCTGCAATCAATTATCAACAATATTTCAAAACCCTTCCTCCATCGATCACTTTTTAAAACCTTTACTTTATCCTTCCTTTATTAACACTCCAATGGACTGTGATTAGTGTTTTTTTATTTTTTGTTTTTGTTTATTAATTAAAATATAAACACTCTCTCTTACCCGCAAACTGTTTTGTCCCCTTTTTACCCTTTCATTTTATTAATTTTCTTTATAAATTATAATTTAAGTTTTAGCCTGTAAAATTATTTTCCAATTTTATTACAAAGAAAACAAAAAAAATTGTATTTTATTTTACATTTAAATTCATTTTTTCTTTTATTTTTTGGGGAAGTATGATCTATTTTTTTTTTGTAATAGTTTTTAAATCCTTAAGTTAATGTATAAAGAAAATAAAAATAAAATAAAAAAATAAATAAAATTTATTTAAAAACAACAAAAAATTCTTAATTATAAAGATTTTTAAATATTTTTAAGTTTTCCATAATTTGTTCGGTTGTAAATTTACAATACCTTAATGCTTTTGAAATAAACAAATAAAAAAATATTAAAAAACATAGATAAAATCGCTTTTTTATTATACAGGGATTTAAATAATTATTAATTGCAGTAGTCACCCCATAAACATAAAGTCCAAAACGTTAACTTATTAAAAAAAATTGAGGGATTCATGGAATGCATTGGATATTTGCTTTAAAGTCTAGTTATCGAATTGTTTAAGACATCATCGATACAATTAAAACCGGGGGCCTAAATACACCAAATAGTTGGACATAATTGTTATACTTTCAATAGGCTTGGGTTAATTATTTGTACAAAGATAAATCAAATCGACCAAACCTGATCTACCAATTAATTGATTTTGAAAACGTATGACTTCGGAAGGATTCCGTTTCATTCTCACTTTTGCTCTAGAAGCACTTTTAGCGATTTGCTGTTCAGACTAGGAAAGCAGCTATTATAAGCGTAATCTTTTGCAGCATCTAGCGTTCTTGAAATATCCAATTCGGATTTCATTTTAACCACACTTTGCTTTGGGGTAATATTCAAATTGAGTAAAAAGTTATGGATAGTTAAACTGTAATAACCGGGGATGCAAATTGACCGAGTAATTGCACAAATTTAACATGGAAAACAATTAAGTTTCCTTTCTGATTTTCATATCTCATCCGACAACAGTCGAACAAGGTATATAAAACTTAAATTGATTCTTCAAAGGTTGTTTATGAATACTAAATATCCCATTAGATATGGTTTTCTTTGAGATTCCAGCCGTTTTCAATATCTCTTAAGCCTATTATGTTATGTGTCACGGTTGTCAGTCTCCATGAGATCTTTTTTCGTATTAAATGCTATCTACAAAACAAACTTTGTATACTGGACTTACCACAATTATTACCATATAAAACAATAATCTGAATTTGAATGTTGCCTTAACACTGTATCATCAAATTACAACAGAATTTATAAGTTATTAAAAGCAATAAAATTCAATAGAGTTTTTAACAATTATAATACATATAAACACATATAAGAATATCTTTGTTTTTAAAATCGGTTTTGATTCCGATTCAGTACTTTTGTATTTTTTCAGTACTTTTTTTCATTTCAAAAATACCGCAGTACCCCACCAAGCTTTCAGTACAGTAGCCTTTATTAGACGCTCAAAGAAGCCACTGTTCAAACCCCAGGTCAGACAGACAAAACGAAAACACAAAATAAATTTGTTTGTTAGAAAAAAAAAGTAGTTAAGTTAGTTAGTTAGTGGTTAACGTGTGTTAGTTAGTGTGTGTGTAGTAGCTAAAAGTTCGGTCGCCAAACCCAACCAAAAAAAAACCATTCGTTTGAAAACAAAAAAACATGACCGCTGCTCTGCTTAAAAAGAAAAAAATGATTTTTTAAAATTTTTTTTTTAAATTAATTTTTCTTTCGAAATTTACCAGTTGTGGTGAGCTTTTTTTCACAAAATGTGGTGAATTTTATCCGGTGTGGTGAATAAAATCGAAATTCACCAAAATATCGTTATTCTAAATGGATACTGTGTTACCATTAATCCATGTACTGTATATTGTTATTTGGACGGTGCATGTCTACAATAAGTAATTTTCACATATGCTAGTGGAGGCATTCACCGATATGTCTGGTTACTGCATTAAAACAATGTTGCCATTGTGTCATTTTCTATTTAAAATTTAAAAAAATTAAAATTACAAAAAATAATTATATTTTAATTATTTTGTAAATGAACTTTTGAATAATTTCTTTCTTTTATACTTTTTTGCAAATTGGAAATTTTTTGTTGAAACATTTATAAATTGTGCTTTTTTGTTTGAATCGGATCTAATCAGGTAAAATTATTAAAGAATTCGTTCATTTTTTTCTTTTAAAAAAAAAAGCTGGTTACAGACAGATTCCTGATTTGCGCTTTTTTCAACTATAAATGGGTTAGGCAGTCTTAGGCCCCGGTTAGCCAGGGGCTAACACGTATGTATTTTAGATTATGAAAAGCAATGAGAATGCTAAATGAATCGTTGCGTCGACATTTTTTTACTAAACGTTTTGAATCAACTGTTTTTCTTTTGTATATGAGAAACATGTGTTAGTTTTCTAATCCATTCCGTACGGTAAGTATAATAATATAAAAATATATTTTTATAAAACTACTATTTGAAACCACTATTTCAGTTATTATTATTTCAAAATTTCAATTTTGCAACACTGTTCCGAGCACACTGTTACATTACAAAACACCCTGTTATTTCCATACATTGAAGGTTGCCAGACATACACCACACTCCTCTCAGAGGATTCTAACAAGTGCTCTCACAACTAACAACAATATGGCCATCTTTCAATGTTTTTACTAAACAGCTGTTGCCAAACAAAAAAATGAAATAAAAAATTAGAAAAAAACAATAAAAACAACGTAAATTGCAACAAAAGAAAAAAGCATAAAAAAGGTGAAAACATTCTTTCTTAAAAGAAAAATCCAATTGCGGAAAAATGCAATTAAAATCCATTAAAATTGTGGAATAAATCGATGAAAAAGAAAAATCTCAATTTAAGATGGATAAAACCAATATTGTGAACACCTTTAACGAGGTAGTGGATCAATTGAGGAACACAGAATGCAGGTAAACAATACCACGTCCGCCAATCAATTACCTCAGCTTATGGTGATTAATGGCTTAAAATTTTTTTATGCCATTATGGGGAGTGTTTGTTTCTAAAAATATCTGATATACTAATTTTCTTATTGTGTTTCTCTTTCCATGGCATTGTAATAATCATTGACAGTCAAAAGGAGAAAATTGCGTGTTTCCAACGTATATCGGAATGCATAATTTCGCCGGTAATGACAGCCCACATAAATTATGCCACGTTCTGCAGCAGAGCCGTCAACATTCTTTTGCTCTTCTGTGAAGATCTCGATTCTGTGGTTCGCATTAGTGCAGAGGAGAATTTAAATAAGATTTTCCGTGTTTTAGAAAAGACAAAAGTTAGTCGTATTTTAATGGATCTCTATGGTGAGATAAAGCGGAACGGCAATCAAAGGTAGGGAGACAATTTACGTTTTTGCTTGTCTGCGTTAATTATTTGCTATTGTATATGTACGATATAAACTGCAAATGATTTATTAAATGTATTTATAGTTAGTATAGAGTAAGTATTACAGTTCAGGTGTATTACTAATAAGCTTAGCTGCTAATTTACAAACGCTTTATGAGAATACGGTATGAATTTTCATTTGTTCATTGCTCTACAGACCTTTGGGACGGACTATTAATAATTGTTCATCCATTTCGTTCATTCATTTTTAAAGGAAAGTTATTTTATATTAATATTCAAACGTTCTCTGACTATGAAAATATAGTATAATTAATGGCAACTTCTTTGGAAAGTTGTAAATAGCATCTGCTCTTGCCACCGTTGCTCAAACTAAAACTTATTCAAATATTTCCTGGTATTTTAAACTTGACCTGATAACGAAGAAGTAGTTCAGTATTACAGATATAAAGATATGATTAACTTACGGTCATATAACACATTACCTAGGCATACATAGTTAACCAGATGCAATTTCAGTTCTCTTGCATCTTTAATAGGAAATTACTTCCCGATATAACAGCAGAGCAGTTACAATAACTTACGGCCATAATATTCTGTACAGGCAGACTGAAACTAAAGTTCCAATAAAGAACACTGTTGCTGCTCCCTTGGTTAATAATGATTTAGCCGTTCTGTTCGAATTGACTACTGGATAGATGCATTTTAATAGACCTCAGGACTCAGTTCTACCTTCAACATCTGAGAAAAGACTAAGAAAACGTTCACAGTGTTTTTCAAGCCCAGTACATGGTAGGGATATACGGATTACTACAGATAGTGAAAGCCGTAGGTAGAGTCTGAAGAGAATGGGCTCGCATTTCTCAGTAAAATAGCTAAACATTCTCTTTGACATCTGGCAGATGGACTAGCAATGGAAGGCCGTTATCTATCGCATGATTACTTAACGTTGATTCTGCGTATGGAACAATAGTACAAACGATCATCTGCACTGATCATTAATATTTATAAAGGCCATCTACATATGTCTAGTGAACTTTACAGAAGACATAATTATATGGTAAAGAATGAGACCATTACTCAGTTCTTTCTTATTTTCCTTTTTAAACTTCATCCATTTTTAATAGAAATTGCTGGTCATATCTAAATGGGAGAGAGATATAGATAGATAGAGTACATGTAGACTTATAGACTTTATGGGTTATTTCACCAGCACTGTCTTATAGTTCGGTTTTAGTTACGAACGTGGTGCATGATCAGCATCGTAACTAATAATACTAGTGGACTTTTTTTAGATAGAAATATGGTTATTCAATAGACCAATGCCTATGTTAAATACTACGTCAGTTAATTTGTACTGTACGAATATATGGGGCCATTAACTGAACGCATTTGAGAAACTCAGGATTAACAGCCTCTTTCTACCGGATGCTAATGGTTGTTTGACTTCAATTCTGACATTAACTAAATTCTACATGGCTTAAGATTCATGCATGTAGTCATACGGAGTGTGATTTAAATTTATAGATTTTGGAACCAGTCTGTTTCGCAATTATACAATTGGAGAAAAATATTTCTGGAGAAAACGTTGACCTTTTTGTACAGATATTTTCTTTTCGATCACGTTTAAAATTTCTTTCAGCAATTAGTAGGAGTATTAAGACTGATCACAGTGAAGAATTTGATATCATGGCCTGATATCATGAGAGAGAGTGGAAGTAATTTTAGTAAATTATTAATTTTCTATCTGAACAAATAGAAAAGCAATCTCACAAGGAATGTAAAAAACCATTTAAACTATTTTAATATCTATAAATAATATTCGAATTGTATAAAAAAATCTGGAATTTAATTTATTTGCAGATCTCTACGTATTTGTTTAAGAATTTTTGGATATTATGCACCACAAATCCGGGAGCATAACTTATTGTGGTACGCTCAAAACTTGCTGCCTTGCTTGAAAGATATAAGCAAACGAAAGGAAACATTGTTGCAAGAGACATTGAGTGAGTTTGTTTCGAAATTTGGCAAACATATACAACAAGGTCTGACTGATAGTGAAACATGCAAGCTTTTTGAGGTACTTATATACGGCATTTATAAATGAATTTGAAAATGTTTTCATGGTTCTCTTTTATAAAAATACTTTTTAAGGTTTTCATTGAAAATATTGGATCAGATTGTGCTGTAAAAAGGCGATGTACAGCACAAAATTGTATTAATTTAATAGAACATGCTTGCAATAAACCCCTCATGGCTAAATATGCTCTTAATAAAGTTATAGGTAAGCAAATAAATTATTTTCTTTGTGTTAAAAATAATTTTATTAACATGATAAAATTTTCCAATTCTAGATATACTTCTTTGTGATCATCAAGCCAATACTGTAATTGGCATATTAGGCTTTTTGCGTCAGCTTGTGATAGTTATTATCAAAAGCCACGCTATGGATAATAAAGATAATGAGGATTTCTTTACAAGTCATAAAACGACCAGTTTATCCAACACCGAAGAATCTCGCCAAATACTGGAAATTTACGATTATTGTTTATATTTAGTTAGTTCAACACCATTAAACCAACATTCCATTATAAATGCTGCTTTAGAAGTGATTCACTCAATATTACAATGTCTGGAGGGCTTAACTAGTAAAGATAAGAAAAATAATATCCAATTATCTCATCTATTATTGCAACTGATGAATGATAAAAATTTAAAACATGTTAATTATTTGCGGCATAGAGGCACTATAAAACAGCAAATATTTAATTTGAAATGTTTTGAAGATGAGCCTCCAAAAACAGATGATGGTACCCAACCAGGTGAGTTTTTGAATTCTTGACTTTTATTTATTTTATAAAAATTGGCTACAATTGGTAAACTACTAACACACTAACTAAAACTGAGAATTTAATCAAGTGGAGTCTTAGTAATATTATGTAGGACATATAACTTTGGGTACAAAATGGTGATTGACATGAAATAGTACGGGTTTAATTTGTTCAAACAATGCATTTCAAAGTGTTGGTGTTTAAGTACTTTTGTTTTAGTACGTGGTTTTTGTTTATGTTAACTAAACAAACATTTAAAAGAATTATTTAAAATTTAAAAAAGGTAACATTAGTCTTTTAGAAGATAATTTATTTAACAAAAATTATTATGACTGGAAAAATTATTATGATTTGCGAAAAGATAAATATTGCTTCATAACACTATTAAGTCTTAATTATAAATATGTATTTATAACCCTTGTTTGTCATGTAAGCAGTATATGTAACATAAGGCGGTTACGAATTTAATCCACAAACTTCGATCATTGGCAAGGATTTTAACTTGGTTACATATTTTGTTTTGTGCCATTTGTTCATGTCTGCCATATTTTATTTGACGTTTCTTTTGTGGTCTACCTGTCCGCCATAGGTCTTTGGTGATATTGCCGTTGAGTCTTCTCAGAATATGGCATCTAGATTTCATATTCTATTGTTGTACTATTTGTTCGGGTCATTAATATTATGTTGGCTCAATAACTGTTTGCTATACATTTAAGATACCTGTTTATACTTTTGTTTATATCCTTCATATCATTGTGCCGCAAACTACAACGGTTTTGACGGGCAATAAGGTGGGAATTCCATACGTTATAGAGAGCCTGAAATGGAGACTTTAGAATCGCTACCTTTACATATTGTAGTCCCAAAGTAACAGCAAGAATTCAACAATGTCAAAACGCTAGCCATTAAATATGTATTCGTATCTATTCACATTATTTCCGCCATTCTGATATTCACTTCACAGGCCTATGTTTGCAATTTCGCGTTGAAGCGGTTTGCTATGAGTCATCTCCATAGTCAATGCATTACAGATTTCCCTATATTTCGTGCGGTGCTTCACTGTTTTCGTCATCACTGCGTTTAACAGGAGCAGGAACAGAGTTGTACAGTATTCAACAGCCTTGTTTTAATCCAGAGGTAGTTGTAAAAGACAAGCTTCCGCAAGCAATCTAACACGGCTTGCCGCATTCCTGTATAATTCGCTAATATGCAGTTACTGATAGCATTATCTGCCAGATTAGCCAATATGGCGTAATTGAAATGTAATCAAAAACTCTTTCGAAATCAACGAACAGATTGGCATATAGAGTGTAAGAGATATAATCGAAATTTTTTATTTCTTTGAGAGACCTATTAATGCCATTATGTGTGAAATATAAAATTATTTAAATGTACGCCACGGATTGTTTGGATGAAGTGCATTCGAAATGTCCAATTATCCGTGACTCTGTTGCATAAATCAGGCTGAATTTGACTGATGGCCAAAAGGCTTTAACGGGATAAAATCACGTGATCTCAGTGACTTGTTCACATTAGCCCTTTATGAGATATCCATGCCCTTGTGCTGAATATCGAATGTGGCTAGAACTGCGTGGCATATAGCGCTGAAATCACATGATTTCTACTGAAATCACATGTAGTTGGTGTCTAGAGAATCCAATTCAGGCCAAAAGAACTTGATAATCATCAAAAAAAAAAAAAAATCACTCGTACAGAATATTGAATGTGACAAAAGCTGTGCGACACATATCGCCATTCTTTTGAAATCACGTGTCGTTGCTGTCCAGATCATCCAACTCAGATGAAAATAATTTGGTAATCATCAATCAATATTGTTCGCTATTGATAGTGATGACCTGTCTAACGTCATTGTCAGAGAAATATGGATCGATGATGCCGTTAGCGCAAAATTTACACTAAACTGACTTTTGTTTGGATCGCCTGTAGATTGGTATCGTCTCAAGTTCGAAATTCATCCAGAAATGGGCCTTGTCACTGAAGATAATTTTTTAATGGAAATTAGGGTTAATTGGATACTGCTCCAGAGAACAAACGTTGTTGTTTATGGTCGTCCATGGTGGTTCCGCAAAAAGGACTGATTAAATGACAACTAATTAAACAGATGTAACGTCAACAAGATGGCCCAGTTGAAATAAAGATGGAGATAACTCATTTTATAGATGTAAGATGGCCGTTATCAACTGTTGAAAGAAACCATATTCAAATAAGGATAGAGACATTTTGCTCTCAAAATCATCGTTTAATAAAGTCGTTTCGATTTGCTTTTTACTTATCGATGGAGATAGTCTCCCTTCATTTGGTCTTCGTACAAAATTTTTATGATTAAATTAAACTTTTTAAATTTGATTTATTTAATCAATGTACCTCTGATTGAACTCCAATTGAGACTTCAGTATGTACACGTTGAAACTGTAGTTCATTTAATAATTGAAATAAATATTGTTAAACTCTTTCCCTCCTTAACCTCCCATGAGGTTTACAAAATTATATGCATGTGCCAAATAATTCTTAACCTTCAATATACAAACTTAATAATTTGTTTGAGCTGCTTTCTAAAATTAAATTAACCATGGCAAATAAATAAGAATAGAATTTATAAAAGTCTAAAGAAAGTCTTTAATAACATTGTGAACATGAAGCAATGCATACATATTCCCAAAAGTACTAAATACTCTTTAAAAATTATAATGAAATTAAAAAATCAAAAATGTATATTTTAAACTTGCTGTATAACAATATCATATCAAGAAATAACATTTAATTGAATTTTCTTTTCGCAAATCTTCTGTCTCTATGCTCTTTTTATATTTGTCTACAAATTTTACTAAACACACATAAAAACATGTAACATGTGTGTGTTTGCTTACCAAAAATATAAAATGAAATTAAATAAACAACAAAAATAAAAACGGAAAACGAAAAAACGAAAAAAGATCAAAAGACAACAACATCATCTAGTAGTGATATTATATTACAACCCCAAAATATTACAAATGTAAAGTCAACAGCAGCAAATACGACGACAACAGCTTTATTAACATCGCAACAACTAAAAAGGCATACAGCACGCAGCATTAGTGAATGTGTTGATATTGATTATGTATATGAACAGCAGCAAGATATTGATGATGATGATACAAACGACAACAATAACGATGATGATGATGATGATGATGATGAGGACGATGATTTTACAACATTGTCTGAAATGAATGACTCCCAACATACCCAGGCATCCTCTTCATCATTGCCAACGACAACAACAGCAGCAGCAGCAATAGCAAACATTAAATTTACCACAAAAACAACCACTTCGTCGTTGTCGTCAATGGCGGCGGGTGTAATGAATGCAGAAACTATTTCCGGTCATGGCAATTTGGTGGCAAAAGCAATGGAAAAACCACCACCAGACTCAGACCATCACCACCACCGTAGGGGCAATACAATAGATGATGCACAAAATTTACTTCTCGACTTTTCTTGTACGTACTCAGATGATGAAAAATCAAATGAATTGTACAATACCGACAATGAATCTATCAATAGCATTGAATCGAAGGCTGAAATCTCCAGAGGCTTAGTCGTTGAAGGCAATATGCAACAAACCACTGAAGATACAGCCACAACAACTGCTGCAGTTACAGCTACATTTAGTTTAAATACCAATACCAATACCAATGTCAACAATACAAAATCAAATAATGATGCGTTTACCTCATTCTTTAGTAATATTAATGCAGGTAAATAAATTGTTGTAATAAAAAGTTCCCCACCCACTTTTATACCGCATGTGTACCCTTTAAGTAAATCTAATCAAGTGCATCAACAAAACATACAAATTAATTTATTTACATGATATTATCCATATGGCAGTACTATGTGAATATTTATTTCTGTCATTTGCATTGATTGTAGTCTTGATTTTAATTTAAATTGTATGACATTTGTTGCAAGAAATTATTGTTTAAATTTACAAAAATCCTTAATAAATTTTAATTGAATACAAATACTAGGGAGTTTCCAATTTAAGTTTGAACAATAGCCGCACTCTGACACCCGTATTAGACGAACACGATTGGTTTATGCAGTTAAGCTTTTTACCACCAAATTTTCTAAAATTATCATAAAATTTATCATAGGCTTGATGCCGTTGCCTCTTGTAAAATCCTAAAGGGTCCGCCAAATAACTTTTTTTTTTTGAAAATGCTTTTAAAAAAAAACTACTGAATATTTTCTCAAATTTCTGTTTTTATTTGAAAGTACAATCCTTCCGGTTAATAATGGAAAATAATTTCATTCAAATGACTGCCTTGGCTGGCCATGCACCATGCCTACACCAGAAGATGCCGATTTTGGAAAAAAAAATCATCTTTTCAGATGAAGCTCATTTTGATCTTGGCGGGTATGTAAACAAGCAAAATTGTCGCATTTGGGGCACAGAAAACCCGCACGCATACATTGAAAAGCCGACGCACCCAAAACGAGTCACTGTTTGGTGCGGATTTTTGGTCCAGAGGCATATTTGGGCCATTTTTCTTCCAAAATGAGCAAGAAGTTGCCGTTACAGTCAATTGCGACCGTTATCGGACAATGTTGCACGAATTTTTGTTCATAAAAATTGAAGAGGAATATATTGGCAACATTTGGTTTCAACAGGACGGCGCTACGTGCCACACAGCCGAAGCTACACTCGATGTTTTGCGCCCTGTTTTTGAAAATCGCATTATCAGCCTCAGAGCTGATGTCGTTTGGCCACCTCGGAGCTGCGATTTGACACCGTTGGACTATTATTTGTGGGGTGCCGTCAAAGATAAGTGTTACGCCGACAAGCCACAGACAATTGATGCTTTAAAGGACAATATTCGTGAAGTCATTGGTGAAATACAGCTGCACACAATCGATAATGTGCTTCAAAATTGGACCGATCGTGTAGGCTACTGCATGGCCAGCCGAGGCAGCCGGAAGGATTGTACTTTAAAATAAAAAAAGAAATTTGAGAAAATATTCAGTAGTTTTTTATTTAAAGCATTTTCAAAGATAAAGAGTTATTTGGCGGACCCTTTAGTATCGGAGAATGCTGATTCACACGATTTTCATATATATGGTTATCAACTTCAGTCTCTTTTAGACTTCCATAGGAATTTTGCGCTGAACAAACGTACTAAAGTCGACATTTGCTATGTTGTTAGTCATTTAAGATATACGATTTATTTGCCTCTGGATTACATTGTATTTGAATACAATTTTTAAACTTCGGTTTTCTATATACAAGTGTTGCTCGCCATTTATATTTCATTTTTTGGTTTCATGTCTAGAATCCTTAATAAGCCGTAGTCTAGTAGGTAGTGTGTTGGCTTATTAGACGTGAAGCCACGGTCAAACATCTCCAACAAAACGAACTATAAGGGAAATATTTCTTTCGGTGACTTTCTCTCTCAGCAGATTTCTTGCAAAAGACTCTGAAAGTAAAATTGCCATGAAAGGTTTTTCATAAAATCTGTCGTTCGGAGTCGACTTTAAACTATTGGTCCCGACATTAATGTAAACAATTAACACACAACATACATAAGAGGTATGGGGAGTTAGGTCGTAATCCTGACTGAAGGGTTGTAATGACTAATTACATATGTATGTATGTACATATGTATGTTTAGAATTGTCAATTCTTTTTTCATTTTCCTCAACTGTTAAGCAATGAATATCTTTTTTGCTTTAAAAATTATTTTTTAAATTTAAAATTCAATTTTTCTTCCAATAAAATTAAAACGAGTCAGTTGCAATATAAAACTTCAAATTGGAATTCAAATGCAATTCCAAGTAAACATTATCAATTAAAGATATGTACATAAATTTCGAGATGGCATTAGTCTAAGTAGTTACACAAATATAAGTAAGTGTTGTCCTCTCAAAGTATAGTTTTTTTTCTTTTCCGAAAAATGTTATACAGTGTGTATGAAAGCTTCCTTTGTGGAAAGCAACATGCTTTTGACACAGTCTTCACGGAGGAAAAAAGTCTCTATGCCGGAAATTTACAAGTAACATTTTAATGCAATTTTTTAGTTGCATTCTTGTTGATGTTAAAAATACTTTGTGTTTTTTTTTCTTCTTCTTAATTTATCACATACGTACATAGTTTTTATGGTTATTTCGTGTTTTTGTAAAATTTTATTCGAAAGAAAAGAAAAAAAAGAAGAGAAAACATATTCTAACCTGGCACATTAAAAATGCAGGCAATAGCCATTTGCCATTATTATTATGGAATGAAGAATATAAACGCTATTGCATGTTGAAAACTACCAGCCAGCCAGCCAGCCGGCCATAAGATCGTTTATTGTTACGGAAAAACAAATGTTGAAAAAGAAAAGAAAAGAAAAAACTTTACTTTTAAACAGCTTGCATGTAATAGAATAAAAATAAAGGACAAAGTGTTTTCCAATACACATACACACGCATACATACATACATACATACATACGTACATAGTTATGTTTGCAACAACACATAGCATATTGGTCGAGTGTCCGTTTCATTATTTTTGTAAACTTTTATCATAAGGATGTTGCATGTTGAAACTATTATTATTATTGTTGTTTATTTTAAAGATCATCCCGTTCTTGTTCCATGCAGCAGTAAACTCACAGTTAAACATTGTATGCGATGGATATTTAAAACTTCCGTTGTTTCCTGTTTTTAAGCTCATTCACACAAAGTCCTCCAACAGCACAAAACGAATGCCTGCGAATCACACCGCCCTGCCACTTACCCCACATTTCTGCACATTTGTGTTTAGTTTAAAGCATGTTACAAGGTTTTCAGTTTGTTGTGTTAATAGTTTATGTTCTATTAATAGCGCACTATTTCATTTCTAACATTAAAGTTTTCTTTTCTTTTCTCTCCTTGTCGTCTTCGTCTTCATTCTCCATTTTTTTAATTTTATTTATTTAGTGTAGCAGAAAAATTAAATAAAAACCCATTTACTTACTTTTCTATTTCATTCTTTTTTTTCTTTTTGTTTGTTACAGCTTCTGAGTCTGTTACAAAACTCTTTCGTCCCTCGTCTTCTGCAGCGACAACAAAACCACCACCACCACCACCACCAGCAGCAGTAGCAGCAACAACTACTAATTCAAGTACTTCAAGTACAATGGATTCTGTTTCATTAGTTTCGAATGTTAGTTTACTTAAGCGTACGGATACCGAAATTATTGAAGTAATTGATGAATCCTCGCCTGATACGAGTAAAACTTTTCCAACACCATCCACAGCAATTATGGGTGAAATACGTTCATTAGATTCCATTGATTCGACCGTATCGCTAAAGGATGCTAAGCAACAAAAAGTAATGGATGAGAGAAGTGCTACACCCAAGAGGAATGTCAGTAAGTGCGAAATCAATGTTGAAAATTTTTAATTGATATTTCAATTTAATTAATATTTTAAATGAACAAACAAATAAAATATAAGAACATATTTTATCTGTTGCATATACACTCAGCCACAAAAGTACACATACGGATAACAAATTTCAGAAATTTTTTAACCAATCCGTTTTCGTTGAAAATATTTATAATTGTCTGACATCTTTCTTCGATTTTAAGACGGTCTTTTGCATTGATTCAGAAATTTGTGAAATTTGTAAATTGGATGCATACCTTTGTGGGCCTGTGCAGGGCCACAATTCAGTTCAAATTCAGAAATTTTTTAACCAATGCAAAAGACCGTCTTAACATCAAGGAAACTATAAAGATTTTCAACGAAAACGGATTAGTTAAAAAATTTCTGAAATTTTTTAACCGTATATATACTTTAGTAACTGTGTGTACATCCATATGTACATATATATTGACAAAAGAACTGCGTAACTGCCGTCGTTAGTAAATTTTTTATTTTTATAAAAAGAAAGCATTTTTTTAAAATTCTCGGTTTAAAAATAGATAGAAGCCTAAAATAAAATTCACTTGTATGCTATCAAAAGTCTCGTTATAATAAATATTATTTTGCTAATACCACATGCTCTCACGTGAGATTGTTTTGCCGCCATTTTGTTAATTTTATGAGGTTATGAATAACCTTAGAAACTATTGATATGCTATGCTATATAAGTTCCTAGCACTCTTCCTTTGAATTGAGCAAAACTGAAATTATTTAAGACTCTAGCCCCCTTATAACAGCCGATTACTTTCTTCGTCTTTTTCGGGTATTATCCTTGATTGCTGAGGATACTTTCTTCTGCCTATCCAGACTGAAGTCGCCATGGTGTAGTAGGTAGTGTGTTGGCTTACTATTCGTAAAGCCCGGGTTCGTATCCCAGGTCAGACATCAAAAATGAAATATGAAAAAAAATATTTCTTCGGCGACTTCCTCTCAGCAGATTTCTGGCAAAAACTCTGAGAGTAAAATAAACTGCCATGAAAAAGTTTCTCAAAATTCTGTCGTTCGGAGTCGACGTTAAACTGTATGTCCCGCCACTCACGTATAAAATTAACGCACACAACATGAGTGGTGTGAGAAGCTAGGCCGTAATCCTGACTGAAGGGTTGTAATGGCCAATTATGTATGTATGTATGTATGTATCCATTGTATTTACTCCTCTGCAGCCAAACTCTATATTATCTATAATAGGATGGCTTGAGGTAAGTAATGATCAACAAGGGATCGGCCCTAATTACTCCATACATACATAATTGGTCATTACAACCCTTCTGTCAGGATTACGACCTAGCTTCTCACACCATTTATGTTGCGTGTTTATTTTATCCATAACTGGTGGCACCTACAGTTTAAAGTCGACACCGAACGACAGATTTTTTTGAGAAACTTTTCATGGCAATTTTTATTTCCTCTCAGAGTTTTTGCAAGAAATCAACTGAGATGCAGTCGTTGAAGTAATATTTTTTCGTATTTCGTTTTGTTGGATATGTCTGATCTGTCCTGATTACTAGAAAGGATTTTTAGTCCTATTAGAACAATTTTAAGCTTCTCGTGTCGGTAGTGATTGGATTGAAGAGCTGATAGGTATGTTGTGAGGTATTTCCAAATGCAACCTGTTCTTTTTTCCCACGAATGAATATGATTGGAATCATATTTAATACGCTAAATGAAGGATATTATTAAATAGACTCAATACTATATATAGCTTTAGAACCATTAATCATTAGGTTAGGACTTACATTACAGGCTACTATACTCTGTTTTTTTTTTCAGAAAATCCATTTCTCACCTCCAACTCACCCGTACAGAGTGAAGGAGATTTATTACAAATTCAACTTAATGTGAATATTGGTTCCATATATGAACAATCCTTGATATACTATACAGCACGTTTAATTTCGGCGAGGTTTTTATTAACTGGTTGTCCTAGAGGCTTGTACAATGACTCCACAATACGTGTTTCGATTAAAAGCATTTGCCTCAATATTATTTCTCAATGTGTGCGTGTATGTCCAGAGATTTTAGAAATTACCATTAAATTTATGGAATTTGAAAAGCCAAAAGAAAAAGTCGTCGAACAACCCACAACTGATGTGAGGGAAACACACAGTCCTTTGCAAATACCAAGTGATGCAAGTTCTAACATTGATCAGGAATATGAACATTTAGAGGCAGTTGTTTTACCCGCATTTCCAGCAGGAGATGTGGCCAAAAGAAAAACTTCCTTTTCACAACTGGATGTGTTTCGCAGTGATGACGGCGATGCTCCCTTGTTGGATATAATTGATGATCATTTTGGTAAAAGTAATACGGATTTCAATTTCACACAACCTTCAACAAAAATGACTAGAAGTGCTGATCCGGTATTGTTTACGAAAGCGGAAGATCGTGTTAAAAAGTCTCCCCTAATGAAAACTAAAAAGGATTTAACTTCATCGGAGATTATAACAACCGAAAGCAAGTTGAAAGACTTTGTAGAAATAACAAAAGCTGAAGAGGATACTCCACCAGCAGATATGGCGCCGCCTAAGCCACCGAAACGTACCAAGACTATAAGAAAATCAAAAAGAGAGGCAGAGTTAATGCAATATAAACTAAACAATTTCGCTAATCAAGATGCTAATGTTAATGCTATACAATGCATCTATGAGGTGTTGTTCTATTACAATCATGAGGATCCTATCCTACGAGCTGGTGTACAAACTATAATCGGTCATTATATACGATCCACACAGGCTAATTTGTGCGTGCATTCGCAAGTAAAATTACAATACTTGTTGGCTATTTTATGTATGGTAAGTTGAAATATTGCTAAAGAAGTTTTAAACAAATCAAATAATTACTTTTACAAACTTTCTTAATTCATTTCATTTCTTAATTTCAGGGTCTTCAAGATGAAATCCATACTGTGGTTGTGCAATCGTTGAATACATTCGATAAAATATTTCCATATGTGCTGTTTAAGTACATGTCATCATCGTTATCGTCGTCATGTCACCACAATGGTCAACAAGAAAAAGGCAATACGTGCAATGCCAATAAAAAACAAGAGCAACAGCAGCAAAACTTTACAAAAGATGAAAAATCATATGGAAATGCTTGCAGGCAAACACAGACCTGCCCTGCTGCTGCTTCCACTTCAAATACAAAGTTTGAGTATATTTCACAGCATTTTAATGATAACGATGAGATTATAGCTGCGCTTTTGAATGCTTTTCAATTGCAAACACACTCCAACAACGTAAATACAAAAAATACCAAAAATGCCGTACCGCCTAATATTAATATGGACAACAACAACTATGCACAACAGCATAGTGCTCACCACCATCAGGAAAAACTTAATACGGAATCTTCTTCAGCGTTTTGTTGTGCAAATAACAAAAATTTACTTTTCATATCACCAAAATTGCTGTTAAATAAACTTCGTCTATGTCACTACAACAAATATTGGTTGGTCCAGAATAAATATGCCGAAGTTATTTCAAATTTAAATTATGCTTCACTACGTTCTTATTACGGAAATAAGTATACCAACAACTCGAATGCCCAAAACCACAATGGTGGTTGCATTTGTAAATCCAATTGCTGTTGTTCGTCTTCTTCTTCATGTTCTAGTTTTCACTCATGTTCTTGCTGCTGCTGCTGCTGCTGTGGCACTGCTGTAGACGATGAAGACGATATTGATCATATGGATTTCGTTTGCAATTTGGAGGTAAGGATACTTGATTATTTGTTTGTGACGTATTTATCTTATGTTGTTTTCTTTTTAAATCACATAACAAAAGGTCTATTACGAAATAAATACATACATATGTACATACATATGCATGTATGCACTCACATCTATTCTATTAAAATATTTGAAATTTTCCCAATTTGATAGGAAATTATTCGTAAAATTGGAGAGTAATTTTTTTATTTAGTCACGATTGATATGTTGTTTGATAAGAATAATAAGATTCAATTCAATTGAAAGATTTACTTCTAAACATAGCGATAATGAGAAACGGACATCAAAATATGTATGTATTGAGTTTTGCTGATTGAATAGCTAATGGATTGTCTAATATTTCAATATTGTTGAAACGAAGAACCGCAACAATACTATTTTCATCTGCAATTTCACTAAGAATTGATGCTTCGCTGGTTCTTTGTAAGGATTTCTATTGAAAACTACACTGCCACAGAATATTTTTTGGTATTTATCCTTTTTAATACGATGAATGCCCTGGGAATTGCCCCTGTTCACGCTGTTCATTGTGTTGGAACTGCGAAAATTGATTGCAGGAGGAAAGATAGTTGAAGTAGAACCTATAGACATTAGATTTTAATCTGTTTTGGAACGTAAATGACAGGAAAGACTTTTGCAGGATCAACGTTCCAAATACTGTAATGTATTGTGTGATATTGGAACGGATGTACTCAATAAAATAGACAAGTTCTACGTTTAAAAATGTGGTTTTCATTAACAATTTTTTTTCCCCGAGCACATTCCGTTAAAGAAGAAACGCATGCCGTCATTATCCTTACATGATATGATATGATTTATCTGCACCCCATCCTTATCTGCAATTTCATCCTGTTAATGATCCCATGGCGATATACATTTCTTTAATCCTTGTCAATATTTCAGAGCTTGTTGAGTACTGATACAACGTTTTCATAACTAAGACTAGATCCATAGATTTCTTCATTCGCATATCATTCTATTCGACGATCTGCGTTATGTAATCGTGACAGGCTTGTATTAATTATAGTTACAGTGCAGTCTGCCCTGTTTGAAAGTTTAAATACGATTGTCTTACTTAATTCAGATGGAACAGAATCAGAAGATCAAAAGTCCTTTACTTTTGGTTCTGGTTATCGCTGAAATTTTTGTAGGGTGTATGCAAACTAGGGTTAATATTGTTTAACATTCAATGCCTGCTGTGTACGCAAAACATTAGTGAACACAGTGCAATGTGGGCAGACTGTAATTATGTGGGTTTGAGACCGTTTGATATTGATATTCTTTAAAATTATGCTTCCATTATTGTTAAGGGCCGTTGAGATCTTATTATCCATAAATTTAAAAAGGAGTATAATTCTGGCAATTGTCGCACACTAGGTTTTATATTCAAAATTTGAAATAATTAACAAAGATATTCATGCTATCTCGTTACCAGTTATCTTAAAAATCATACATTTTCTATGTTCCAAAAATAGAAAATAAGTTGTTTTATTTGTTTTGGGTATAACCTCTAGAGAATTTGTTAATATATCCTTCAAAAAACCTGATTCATATCGTTTTAATATTGCCAATGGGCGTGAGAAATGTTTCGGAATTTTAAAAATCTTTTCAAATACTTAACAAAGAACTTTTATTTGTGTTAATGGCTCCAGTAAATACGAATTCATTTCAATTTAAATATTTTATGCTTCATTCGAATATCTACTAAAGTACGACACTAAGTTATTGTCTGCTGTGTATACATATACATACATACATATGTATACTGAAGGCATAAAATGAAATGAAATGAAATGAAAGAGCTCTCAATTTGCAAGATTTTTTCACTTTTACTATATTTTAAGATGTTTTGTAAATATAAAGTTTTAAAATAAAAAAAAAACAACAATAAAAATAAACAGAAATAAGTATGTAAACTCTTTATTGGCGTTTTGTGCCCTGGAGCATAAATAAATAAAATGGTATTTTTTTATTATTTTTTTTTTGTATAAATACTGAGGGTAAGCACTGTATATAACTGAAGTTTAAGTAAATATTTTTCATGCAAACTACTATCCACATACACACACACACATGAAACAACTGATATGTTAGTGAATTTGCTTAAAATTTTTTCCCTTTTTTCTTATTTTTTTTTTACAATAATGTCTATTGAAATTTGTTTTTTGTTAGGAAAAGAAAAGAAAAAAAAAAGAAGGAATGAAAAACATACATTTATAATGAACATCCGTTTTCCGTTCTCCTTTTTTGCAGAATTCATTTATCGATGAACTTTTGCAATTGATTGGCGAAGATGATGTACGTGTTAGAGAACATGCCTCAAAATGTTTATGCAATTTTATTTTACAAAATGCCAAACATATGAGCACCGAACAACAGCCAACTGACGCGCAACAAAAGAAAATCTCTTTCGGTTATAACAATGATAAAGATGCTCTACAGAAAACTTATATACAAAATCTAAAATTGTTGATCAACTTCTTAGACTATAGTATCTTTAATGACATGTCACCAGCACTACGTTCCCTATTGAATCCACAGCAAGAGCAACAAACGGATTTCTTGACAACAAACTTAGATGCCACTTTGATGATGGGGTCATCATCATTATCATCATCATCATCAGCGTCATCAAACTCATCTGTAGTAGCATCTTCATCATTTAATATGGATTTACCAAAAAGAGAAGATATCGAGAGCATTTTAGCCAAAGTTTTATATCGCCTTACAAATAGCTTAATGTCACTCAAAGATAAAAATATGCAGGTAAATGTATAATGTATATCAAGATTAACTTGTTTGATATGCTTTATTTATTTCTGATTTCATGGTGATTAACTTAAACTTAATGTTTGGTCTTCTTATAAATTGTTCTTCTTGTTCTTGGTCTTTTTTTTTTGGTTTCTCCTAGTTTGGCATTATTTTGTGTACGAAATATTTACTCACATATTTCTCATTTGCCGATTATACTTGTGCTTGGACCGAGTTTAACTTTATGGAAATCTTCGTCAAATTATCACAGTATAATTATAACACAGCAGTCGACTTAACATGTCAAAGTGATTTGATTGATGTCAGCAGTAAATTAATAGTTGGTAAGCAAATACATACATACTATGAAGAACATTTCCAGAATCTACTTACAGTCTACGACAAAAGTATGTTTTATGATTGCTTTATTCCTTTAGTTTACTAAATTTGAATTTATTGTCGTGAAGTAATTTTATTTATTTAAGTTAACAAATACGATTCGCGTATACTTATGCTTATATGCTTATATGCTTATGCAATATTATGACTCTATTGTATACAGCTTGTGTTGAAGCCAATTGAATAGACCCTCCAATGAATAAATTTTGATTCATTCATTAATCACTTCAGATTCGGAATCTGGGTGGATCGAAATGTAATTTATCTAGGTGTTTATAACCTGCTATAGACAGTGATAGAACAGGCCAGTCTCAGGTTAGCTATTGTTTCATTACGGTACATTGCGAGATTATTTCGCTGACAAGGATTTGAAACAGAGCCCAGCCGGACTATTGCAGGGTATGTTGCAATGATGAGGAGTTATTGACTAGCGAACTTCTCCTCTGCAATTGTCCAACACTTAGTAGGTTGAAGTTGAAGACCCTGGGTAGGAACTTATTCCAAGGCTAGGACTTTTTGTCGAGAGCTGATGTAGGGCTCTCGACGGATTCATAAATAGGATGAGCTGGTTGAATACTACTAGGGCATTAAGGTTGTAGTCGCGCTCTCTTGTGTGTTTGTGGTCCATCCTTTTCCTTTCGTTTTTTATATTCTCCCTTTCCTACCTCCTCTCCTTTTCCATTTCCCTATCTTCTTCTCTTTTTCTCTCTCTTCTAGAACGAAATTATAATGGGTCATTTTGACCTCTGAGTATTGTACTTTTCCCAATGATATGTACACGTTCTCTATCCTAACCTACGGAATTGATATGGTTAGAAAATGATACACCAGTGCTAATTGTAGTTTATCATGTTTTTGATTACTTATCAAACTAACTAACCCCAATCTAAGCCTAGACTATCGCTTACCTAACCCTGACCTAACCTACGTAAAAGTTTCCTGTTTAAAAAATACTGCATATGCGACTAAACACATTACTTGGTTAATTTAGTAGCATATTCCATTGAGTTTATAATTTTGCTGATTTAGATTTAATAGGGAATATTCTCATAAAAGTTGACAGTAGGTTAGTGAGTCAATACTTGATTGAGAGAAAAAATATTAAGGACAAGAATTTTTTTGTTGATCACTGTATTTGGAGAAAGCCTGACGTCGTTAAAGAGAAGATCCATCTAAATGCGTTGGAAATGAAACTGCAAAATGTAATTTAAACTCTTTTTATATATGAGGGTCGTTAATTAAGTGAAGTATACAAAATATATTTAAGAAAGATTAAATTTCCATCATCCTTATTTATTTTATGGTTACTGAGAATAAAAAGGAGAAATTTTGTAATTGTAGGAAGAGTTATACAAACAGAGATTGGGGAGAAATAATTTTTTATGTGGAGTATATTTTGCAAAAATGTATGTATTTATGTTTAGAATAGAATTTATAGTTAAAGATTCTAATAACATCCTACAGTTGTTGGTTGTTTTTGAAAATGCTTTAAAACAAAAACTACTGAATATTTTCTCAAATTTCTTTTTTTATTTGAAAGTACAATCCTTCCGGTTAATAATGGCAAATAATTTCATTCAAATGGCTGTCTCGGCTGGCCATGCAGTAGCCTACACGATCGGTCCAATTTTTAAGCACATTATCGATTGTATGCAGCTGTATTTAACCAATGGCTTCACGAATATTGTCCTTTAAAACGTCAATTGTCTCTGGCTTGTCGGCGTAACACTTATCTTTGACGGCATCTCACAAATAATAGTCCAATGGTGTCAAATCGCAGCTCCGAGGTGGCCAAACGACATCAGCTCTGCGGCTGATAATGCGATCTTCAAAAACAGGGCGCAAAACATCGAGTGTTGCTTCGGCTGTGTGGCACGTAGCGCCGTCCAGTTGAAACCAAATGTTGCCAATATCCTCCTCTTAAATTTTTGTGAACAAAAATTCGTTCAAAATGCCCCGATAACGATCGCCATTGACTGTAACGGCCACTCCTTGCTCATTTTCGAAGAAAAATGGCCCAATTATGCCTCTGGAACAAAATCCGCACCAAACAGTGACTCGTTTTGGGTGCGTCCGCTTTTTAATGTATGCGTGCGGGTTTTCTGTGCCCCAAATGCGACAATTTTGCTTGTTTACATACCAGCCAAGATCAAAATGAGCTTCATCTGAAAAGATGATTTTTTTTTTGCCAAAATCGGTATCTTCTGGTGTAGGCTACTGCATGGCCAGCCGAGGCAGCCATTTGAATGAAATTATTTTCCATTATTAACCGGAAGGATTGTACTTTCAAATAAAAAAAGAAATTTGAGAAAATATTCAGTAGTTTATTTTTAAAGCATTTTCAAAAAAACAAAGGTATTTGGCGGACCCTTTACATATACACCGTTTACTTGATTTTAAAACTAATTTAATAAAAATTAATTTCAAACTAAACATTGTTTCCGAACGTAAAAGAAAATTGTAATTTTTATAGAATAACTAAATCAAATCTTATCAAATACATATATAGAATGATAGATTTTTAACCACCGCCCTCGTATGTGACCGACCATATTAAGACACAATTTCAATGGTAAATATATGAATGTCATGAATATCTGACGAAATAGTCATACAAAGTTTCATATTCTAATTCAACAATATATACGTAGTTATTCATAAACCCCATCTATTACTAATGTATGTATGCAAATATACTCCATGCGTATGTATGTTTGTAGGACACGTAAAATCTGAAATCTGTTTAGAATTCTCCTTATTCGTTCTTACTGCATATTATACAATTTACTTTAACATGTTGAGAGCCGTATTTAACAGAGAGCATAGAACAGCTGAGTAACAACAAATATAATATCTCTACTGCTTGTTGTTTATGGTACGTTTATGAAATTTACTTAACATGTTGTACAGTAGAGTCATAAGAATTAGAACCACTTTTTGTTTGCCATTCGTTTTAAATTCACGTTCACTTGTAACGAACTGGTTAGGTAAACTAAAATATAATTTATGCTGCTATCATTTGCATATGACCCGATTTCGATTACATACAACTCTTGCATGCAAGTGTGGGATATGTTTCCTAAGATATCAATGTGTCGGGATATTGAAAGCAGCTTAAAAAAGTAGAGTATACAGTTTCAGGCGTGTCTGAAGCACTGATGCACTCCATTTGTGGCTAGGATCATACGATTTATCTTCTCTAAACTATTTTTTGTGGCCACTCTTTCATGTGCAAGACAAGTCAGCCAAAATTTCGACCCTGGAAGCCAACATTACAGCTCCCATTGACAAGATACCGGTCGAAAATGTATGACATTTTTATAAGTAGCCTTGGAAGTCAGTCATATTTCAATGCTGGTTGACTGCAATTATTTTTAAATTTCTTGGAAATATTTTGTTTCTAATTTGTAAGATTCAACTGTATTAGAAATTTGAATTTACATTTAATTCTACCATTAGAAGAGCTTGTATTTATATTAGAGAGAAATGTTGAAGTGATCAGAATTAGATTTCGTATATAAAAGAAGAGCTTTAATCCTTCTCTGCCAATGACTGAGTGATGGACTGACTGACTGATTGTCTGTCTGGTACCTGGTCGTTACCTGTAAAGTTCAAAATAATGCTTGATTTTAAGTTAAGCGCAATTTTAATTGGAACCATCCTCCTCTATGTACTCTGCTATGAAAATGAATCTTACTCGCTTTACTTACTGTTTCCAGTTCATGTAAAACTTAGCTGGATTTGTTGTACTCCATATATGTATGTAAATGTGTGTATGTTTGTACGTAGAATATATTTGTGTTTTAAGAGAAATTAAATCGTAAGGATAAAGTTTGTATTGCCATCGCATTGCATCGTACATTCTATAGACGAGATGTACACATAGTATTGAGCAGTGCATATGCATGTAGACATGTATGTATGTATGTATGCATGTTGTTCATATTATGTGATGGTGGTGTGTTGATGCTTAAGAGTTTTGTTAATGGTAAATGGTTTTTAGTTAACTATGTCATTATGAACAAGTGGTTTTTGCTCAATTTTATTCAGCTACCATACTACTACTGAAATTGTTGTTACCGAGTGATGTGGTATTTTTAATACACATTTTATAACTTATATTTGACATATTAAAATATATGTATGCTCTCGACCACGGTCTGATAAATGGTATCTGACAATGCTTTTAGTCGCCTTAGTCTAGTGGGTAGTATTAGAATTGAGGCCACGGTTTAAACCCCAGGTCTGACATTTCCAACAAAACGAAATATAAAAAAAATTTCTTCTGCGACTCATTTCAGCAGATTTCTGGCAATAATTCTGAGAGTAAATAAAAAATTAGCATGAAAAGTTTCTTAAAAAATCTTTCGTTCGGAGTTGACTTTAAAGTGTAGGTCCCCCGCTACTCATGCATAAAATTAACATACACAACATAAGAGGTATGAGAAGCTGACTGAAGTCTTGTAATGATCAATTATGTATGTAGGTATGACAAACGAAAATTGAATCTGTGTGCAATATGTGTAAGAGTTGTCTTTTGGTGAAATATTCGATGATATTCCGAGATGAGCCTGTGTAATTCATTCTTAAGTTGAAGTGAAGACTTCTATGCTAGTATGAAATGTGGATTATCTAGTCGGGAAATGATTGCATGTAAGGATTGATAAAACGTTGCCTCCGGCTTTATTTAACGGGTGATTTTTTAGCTATTATCTTTTTGGCAACACTGGTTTAAACAGCTCACGCACGTTTCGTGGTTTGTTTCACTGTCAAACATCTTCAGTTTGGTCTATAATTTAACCATGAATCGTCTTACAATCGAACAACGCTTGTAAATCATAGAATTTTATTATCAAAATGCGTGCTCTGTTAAGAAAGTTCATCGCGCGCTTCTCCCATTTTATGGTCATTTTAATCGACCCACTGAAGCGGCTATTCGTTCTATTGTGACTAAATTTCGCACCAAATTTACATTCTTGGACATTAAACCACCAACACGCTTACGTAGAGTGCGAACTGAAGAAAATATCGCAGCTGTATCGGCCAGTGTTAATGATGACCATCAATTATCGATTCGTCGCCGTTCGTAGCAATTGGGCCTCTGTTACTCAACAACGTGGAAAATTTTGCGGAAGGATTTAGGTGTGAAGCCTTTCCAAATACAGCTGGTGCAAGAATTGAAGCCGAACGACCTACCGTAACGCAGAATTTCTGGTGAATGGACTCTTGGAAAGTTGGCCGAAGATCCACTTCTTTATCGAAAAAATGTGTTCAGCGAAGAAGCTCATTTTTGGCTCAATGGATACGTAAATAAGCAGAATTGTCGATTTTGGAGTGAAGATCAGTCAGAAGCATTGCAAAAGCTACCAATTCATTCAGAAAAAGTCACAGTTTGGTGCGGTTTATGGGCTGGTGGCATCATTGGACCGTACTTCTTCAAAGATGCTGCGAATCGTAACGTAACTGTGAATGGTGAGCGCTACCGTGAGATGACATGCAACTTTTTTTTGCCCAAAATGCAAGAGCTAGACTTGCATGACATGTGGTTTCAACAAGAGGGTGCCACATGCCACACAGCACGCGTAACAATAGACTTATTGAGAGGCGAGTTCTTAGACTATTTTTTGTGGGGCTATGTTAAAGCTCATGTCTATACAGACAAGCCCGCTTCAATTGACGCATTGGAAGACAACAGTGAAGCATTTATTCGTGAGATACCGGTCGAAATGTTGAAAAAAGTATGCCAAAATTGGACTAAACGGATGGACCATTTGAGGCGCAGTCGCGGTCAACATTTGCATGAAATAATTTTCAAACATTAAATTTATATGGACCGTAATATCGATTCAAATAAAGATTTCATGCATTTTTCTGAATTTTATGCGTTTTTTTTTGAAAATTTTTCCTATAGCTCTTAAAAAATCACTCATTATAAAGCTGTGACCCGACACCGCATCAAATTGAAATTTGCTGCTGTTGAATAATATTTTTCAGTGTTATAAGCCTGTTCCAATTCCTACATCGCACTAATTGCTTTAGGCTTGCGCATACGGTTAATTGAAATTTATTTAATAGGAATGAAAGCTTTCATCCATAGCCGTAACTTTTCGTAACTTCTCGTCTAAAAATTTCCAAGTGAAATACTGCAAAATGTTTTACTAAAATTGTTTAAATTATTACTTGTTACACTGTAATTTGTTCTACGTAGGTATGTATATCTATTGTAAACGTTGTCTGTCTACATTCTGTTTATTTTCTATTATAACTTCGTTTACTTTTTTCTTTTTTTTTAAATTTAATTTTTAATTTTTTTTAGTAAGTTTTAACAATTTACAAAAATGTGTGCATATGTATGCATATGTATGTATGTATGTATGTGATAAAAATCCTTATAGACAAAGGTTAAGAAAACCATTTACAATTATGTGTACATATAATAAAAGTAACAGTACTCTCTGTCTGCTTGTATCTTTTTATTAATGATAATTTTATGTTAATATATGTTATGTTACTTTTTTTCTTGTGTTTTTTTGCATACTTGGTTTAAGTAGTTTTAAAATTTGTTTGATTTGAAAAAATGGAAAGTGTAAAACTTCACAGATTTAAAACGATAATTAAACGGAGAATTTCTAGTGAATGAATTACCATAGAATTATATTTTGTTAAAAAAGAAAACTTTATCGGTGTTTAAATGTTGCAGAGTTCCACAGAAACTTCTGTAAAGAGACTCTTTCAATAGCGTTTTATTTATTGGAATAAATTTTCCTTTTGTCAAGTGTACGGTAGAAAGGAACCGATTCGAAAACAATGATTTCAATTTTATTTGAGAGTTAAAATCGTTTAACTGAGATTGGAATAAAAAAGTTAATCATTAAATTCGCTATCGCTGCTCAACTGCAAAATCATATCAAACTGCACCTATTAGCTGGCTTTAATAGAAATCGGGCCAATCAGCAATCATAAATGCAAATGTTTACATAAGGGATGGGGTGATAGGCAATCTGAAGCCTATCATTTGGGGTTAAGATGAACGTCGTGTAAATTCTATTTAAGCCTTTTAAGCTGCCTGTCGCTTTACTAGGAGCCTAGGATTCGTGTGAACTGCTGATTATTTGGGAATGTCCTATATTTTGGGGTTAAAATGAACGTCTTTCTTTCTTTCTTCGTAGTTTCTATTTAAGTCTTTCAAGCTGCCTAACGCTCTAAAGAACTCTAGAATTCATGTGAACTGTTTGGCAATATCTTAATTTGCCATTTCTCTGATGTAGAGGTCACCTGTTAATTTGTCTCGTTTTAAGACAAACTGGTTGGCGAGGAATTTTTTATTGAATCAGGAATCAGAGGATGATGGAGTATGAATATCGGTCTGTCAGTTCAGGCCGTAAACCAACAAAGTTAGTGGTATCAGTGGTTTCAAAATCAATGAGTTTAAAATCGAATTCCTTTATTATATACCTTATTTATATAGGTCTTCCGCCTAGGGCCATTCGCTGGATATACATATATGGCGATTGTTAGACCAGTTATTACTTATGGCTGCGTTGTTTGGTGGAGTGCCTTGGATAAGAGCTTTCAACGGAAAATCTTAGATAAGGTTCAGCGGATTGCCTCTTTGAGTATCACTGGAGTGAGGAAGAGTTGCCCTCAGGCTGCTCTTGACACTGTGCTCTGCCTGACTCCGCTTGACTTGTATGTCAAGCGGTGTGCAGCGCGTAGTGCCATACGCCTGAGGGAATCGGGCTGCTGGAAACAGCGTTCGATAGGTCACTCCAGAATTCTGAATGTCGTCTTTCCTGACGGAAGATATGCGCTTTCAGAAAAAGCCACTGATTATATTGTGCCCGAGGCTATGTTCCTGCCTGGTTTAAGGATACTTATACCGGATAGCGCACAATGGAATGGTGGGGTACTCCAGGGGCAGAGTGGTATACCCATCTTCACAGATGGGTCTAAGTTAGGTGGACGTACAGGTGCTGGGGTTTTCTGTAGGGAACTCGGTCTTGAACACCACTTCAGGTTGAATGATGACTGCATCGTTTTTCAGGCGGAGGTTTTCGCAATCTTGAAGGCTATTGGGGCCATAGCTGGTGGCCCAGCTTCGGATTCCGAATCTTACATGATCTTCGTTGACAGTCAGGCTACCCTTAGGGCCATTGCGTCGGTCTGGTGCAAATCACGGCTTGTTCGCGAGTGCAAGGAGTCGTTGAGGACTTTTGGACCGGACCGTATCCGTCTATGCTGGGTTCCGGGTCATAGCGGAATACTGGGCAATGAGACGGCGGATGCCCTCGCTAGGCTAGGTTCGCTTTCAGGGGGCGATTTGATAGTTAGTCCTGACCCCCCGGTCTGTCACCTCTATGGCCTCATCAATGTATGGGTCATGGAGAAAGAGCAGAGGCGTTGGGGGAACGGATCGGGTTGTTTTGTTTCTAGGTGTCTATGGCCTGCTATGGACAGTAAGAGAACAGGTTGGTTGCTGGGCTTGGATAAGGCCAGCTTAAGATTGTTTGTCGGTTTTATCACGGGGCACTGCGAAATTAGTTCGCTGACGGGGATCTGGAACAGATCCCAGCCGGAATATTGCAGGGCGTGTTGCGATGAGGAGGAGTTGGAGACTATCGAACACCTCCTCTGTAACTGCCCAGCCCTTGGTAGATTGAGATTGAGGACCCATGGCAGGGCCTTCTTTGGGAGCTTGAATTTATTGTCGAGAGCCGACATCAAGGCTCTCCACAGATTCATTAGTGGCTTAGGCTGGTTGAGAGGTGCTAGGACTTCATCGGTGTCGTCGCGCTCTCCCACCCTTTTGTTGTGTCTGGTCTGTGTGATTCCTCTGCTTCCCACTCCCCCCTTTCCCATATACCCTCCTTTCATCCTATCCCCTATATTATCCTTCCCTCCTTTAGGACGTTGTACAATGGGTCAGTCCGACCTCCGGGTACTGTAATTGTCTTGATTGAAAGGTACACGTCCTCTAACCTAACCTAACCTACCTTATTTACCTCTCTATGTTTACTTTTCAAATTTCTCCGTGGTAAATATTTTGCACTAAACGGATGTTTTAAAAATGCTAGACAGTTTTTACTATAAACCGGCTATCGAAGCTATTAAATATGGCTAAAAGGAGATAATGTTGTGAAGTAACAAAATTGTTTTTCTCGAATTTTTTTGTGTTTTCCCTTTTTCGATCGTTTACATATAGGATTGGTGATGTTAGTTTCTCCTTGCTAGAGTATTGTTTTTTTTTTGTTCCGGCTTTATTTGAAGTTATGGTATAAGTTGAGAAGTTATCATTGTAGTCACATCATATTCCAATTCCATTCAACGTGACATAATGTTTGAACTTTCCTAATGTAGAACTTCCATATTTTTCAGCCAAGTACATTTTAGTAGAATAGTTAGATATAGATAGACTAGATATTGAGCCTATATTTCGAACAGCATTCATGATATCTTTAACCTCAGTTCTCCCCCGTTCGTTCTCCACAAATTTTCACTTGCGTTGCCATATTTGGCTTTAATATTGAGCATTATCATGTTTAAGTGATTATGTATGGTACTGATGCCATGATAGACCTCATTTATCATTTATTGCATAAAGTTTTGGTGCCCTAGGTTATCTAAATTTAGATATTTTGCCTTTGAAAAATATAATTGAACTTAAAAGCCCCTATGTAAGCAAACTATAATTAAACAAACCTATAAGATTATTGCATCATCTATTTCTATTTAACTGATAAAATCATTTCTTAAGTTGTGCTACTACATCTGTAATTTATTTATCTCTTTTACTTTTCTTTCATATTTACAGGCTCTTTGTTGTTTCAACCCGCTGTTAAGGCTAATCGTGATGCCAATTTGACTTTACTTAAGCATACAATAAAAATTATAAACATTTATTATCATATATTTACAAATCAAAAGCCTTTAATTACAGCCAAAAATCCAAAAACTGATCTGTTTAGCAATGCCAAAGAATTGGCCATAACACAGTGTATTGGCTATTTTGGCAATGAATACGTTTATATAAAACTCTATCAAACGTTGAAAAGTACCTTCGATAACTATAAGGTGAGTTGGTTAAATAGTAAAAAAATAGAATTTAAAACAAATTTAAGTTTTCTACAACAATTAATTTTCTTTTCTAAATTATTTTTCTTTTATTTTCTTTTTTGGCTTCTTTTGGGGGGAACGAACGAACGAACGAACGAACGAACGAAAAAAAAATATTGTTGGGGAAAAACACAAATTTATCAAGATTACCATTAATGAGGAAGCTGGCAGCAAATTAATTTCCCTTTTAAAAACATGTTTAAACACATTGAGTGTATGCACTGAAATGCTGCCTCACGAGGCGGCGGCAATTGCTAATAGCCATGGTAGTGGTAGTGGTAGTGGCAGTGGTAGTGGTAATAGCAGTAATGTTGCCAAAAGTGCAACGGATGTAAATGCTGTATTGTTTCCAAATGCATTGCCAGCCGGAGGAGCAGTTACAATGGCAACAACAACAATAGCAACAACAATGGTAACATCAGGAGGATCTTCTGCTGCTGTTTGTGTTTCGGTATTGAAATTAATTGAAGAAACTCTTCAGTACTTGACCAAAGTCATAAATTATGCACCCGAAGAGAGCATTTCATGTCTGCGACAACTGTTGAAATATTTGTTTGCTCGAAATTATGGCAACAGGCACCATGAGCAGCAAAAACAAAGGCAACAACAGCAACAGCAACAACAAAATTCCAAACAAGGCCATTATCCAACAACATTTATAAAAACCTATTTTAAGGCCAAATGCAAAGAATTGCATAGCATTAGCAAAGAAAACGATAGTAGCAGTGCTACTATAACACCAGCATCAACACCAACAGCAACAGCAACACCGACAATACCAACCCACAAACAAACAAATCAACCAATGCCACCGCCACCGCCACCATCATCATCAGCAGCAGCAGCTTCATCATCAGCATCATCAACATCAACATTTCGTTCAATGTTAGCAAATGTTTTCCAACAAGTATCAACAGCAGCATCAAAACCAGTACAATTATCAACGAAAACATCAGCCGTAGCGGCGACTTCCGTTTTGCCTGATGATTTTTCTTCTTCTGCTATTCCTAATAGTTCTGTTAGTGTAGACGACGATGGTAATTGCAATAGTGATGCTGATATTGTTGGCTCTCAAGATAATTATCTTTTGTTGGCCAAACTATATGCAAGTGGCAGAGAATTTCACACTTGGAAATCAGAGCACGAGTCAGAGTTATCTAAACATATTAAACTTTTTGAGCCTTTAGTCATATATTGTTTAACTGTGAGTGTTGCTTAAACTATGTACTTTTCAATCTTTCAATTTTTCCATACACACTCTGTCTTCTTGAAAACACTCATTTATTCAATCGTACTACATATTTTCTTTTAAAATTTTTCCTTGTTTTTAGCTTTTCCTAAAATGCAACGGCAGAGTTCAATCTCAAATATTAAAACTTTTAGGATTATTATTGGATTTCAATGTGACCTACAGTATATTGGATGCAAAGAATGTGATATTTGAAAATATTATAAAAAGTCTTGATATAATCGAAAGCGGTGTGGCACGGTAAGTTTAATATTAATTATGATGATAAACGGAAATTGTTATCTCTCTTTATAGTTATGAGGTTATGTATTATCAGAAGCAAATAAATATACATATTTTTTTAAAAGACACTAAAAAACTAGATATTAAAAGATAGATATGCTGCAGAGAATATATTATTTATTTATTTATTTATTTATTAATTACAATACAATTACAAATATAGTAGCTGAGTAACTTTGACCATATGCTCGGTGTAGTGTCACAGACCAGAATCTCTGGTGGGAATCGAATCCACGACTCTTACGCTAATAGTCTAGCACACTACCCACTAGACTACCAGGGCACCCTAAAGATAATATAATTACAGCTCAACCCTTTACAAATTTAGGTTAGGTTATGTTAGGTTATGTTAGGTTATGTTAGGTTATGTTAGGTTATGTTAGGTTATGTTAGGTTATGTTAGGTTATGTTAGGTTATGTTAGGTTATGTTAGGTTATGTTAGGTTATGTTAGGTTATGTTAGGTTATGTTACGTTATGTTAGGTTATGTTAGGTTATGTTAGGTTATGTTAGGTTACGTTATGTTAGGTGGAGATGGGGGTCCTTGTAGGGTGAGGTCCACTTAGACTAACTGGCCCATTGGAAACCATCCCGTCTCCAAAATAAATCTTGCAATTGCATTAATACTTATTTTGAAGAGATAGCAGATAATCAAATGCCAAGAACTTTCGTCTCATCATGACGAGAACCGAGCACTCACATATGTGGTGAGTTCTCCTTCTCAAAATCACAGCTGTTGCAGAAGTCATTTGAGGGAATCTAAAGTTCTTCGGCATACCTTCGAAGAGTGCCGTGCTCTATTGAGAACCGCCAAAGGGCATTGAGTCTCCCTGTAAAAAAATCATAGTAAAGAATTAGAATAGAAACAAGAAATAGAAAATGGAAAACTACCATCAGTAAAGAAACGTTCGTCCCTATTGACCTTAACCGGATTAAAAAATTCAACAAAACTTTTAGTCATTAAATAGGTATAAGTGGTTATCATCTGATCTGTGTTATAAGGCTGGAAGCATAAGAATTTCTCAAGCAACTTCACACAGTTTCAAAAGAGCCTCTATGGAACTGCGGTGCCGGGCTTAGTACTGATGTAACAGATTTCTTGTTCTATTAATCAAATCTGGCGGCCTGTGTGGTATTACTTCCTTCAGACTTCCTTAATTATAGATCTGAGTTAAGAGTATATTGAGTGGTGGTTTTTCTTATGATTCAATATTTATCTTCGAATGAATTTTTTTTTCGTTGTCTTGTGTGGTGTCTGTACTTCAAACTTATCTTTCTGTCCCGACTTATTAAAGTATTTCCAGAATGATTTTTGTACAATGTACAGGTTTTGACTAATCGGAGCGATGAATTGTATTGTTTGATTTACATTTTTGTTAACTGGCCCCAATACTATTAAAAATGGAGTATTTTTCTTCTCCAGTGTGCATTTTTAAGTTCTGAACAAACAATACTGAGTCAAATAATCACAAAAGAGGTAAAATCTTTAAAACAGCGCGCTAGACTTAGCTGTTGGATATGTAATAAATTTCTTTTTATATACGAGAATTTAATTCAATATAAAGTTTTATTTCTATTATTTTCTTTTCTTTATCGTTATAGCAATGCCCTCTTTATGATTACGCCCATAGTTAAATTTCTTATTAAATTATCGTCGAAAAGTGAACGAAATTTAATAACAATACCAAAAATAATTAGTATTATTAATAATTTATTGGCCAACAATAATGTGCGAGATATTGCTGTGCAAGCTTTGAAAACGTTAACATATGAAATATTTTTAATGACTACAGCAACAACAACAACGATAATGCAACAACAGCAGCAATTACAACAAAATATACAATCGTCGCCCATAATAACAGCCAAGAACAACCGTTCACTGAATGACCCAAATTCGCTGGCATCCATAGCACAAAATCTTTCGACACTCAACAACAACGAACTTGACACACAAAAAGAAGTCATTTTGGGTATGTTGGAAAAATTCATTGAATCCAATGACTGCCAACAAGTGCTTAGTTTACTATTGCTAATTGAGCAATTGCAACAACAATCTGAACAATATAAAATGTTAAACGATGCCAATAAAGTAACAACAGCACCACAAACAGCAGCTGCAGCAGCAACAATTACCGTCGTTAAAACAATTGGTAAAGCAACAATTGGCGATACTTGTATAGACAAACAACAGCAACAACAACACCAACAGCAATTGCATTCCGAAAAATATACAACATGTTTGCCAAGTGTTGATACAGTTTGTAATACGATATGCCAGTCAATATGTTCAAATCGTTTATATATCCAAGACTGGAATGATTTCTATATGCTGGATACGTTCTTTAAAAATAATACAAAATATCTGTTGGGTAATAGCAAGGAATTTATGTCACTGTTTAAATACGCAATGGAAGGGGTACGTTTAGAATTGTTTTCTTATTAATTTTTTTATAGGGGATTTAAATGCACAAATATGAGTATCAAAACATTGTTACTAAAATCTATTAAATCTACCCCAATTGTATTTTATAACTCTTTGCGTATGTTTACTTTTCGTTTAACATTTTTAACGTTTTTTACAGTGAATTTTTATTGATTTTTAAAACACATTAATCTTCTAAGTGTTTTTAATATTATTTCAAGCTTCATTCTTATTTTTAAGCTTCACGTCTGAAATTGTTTCTTAATATTTCCATTGAAGTTTAGAGAATTCTAAGGCCATCTCAAAATATTAACACAAACAAACAAATCCTTCGTATTTGAACTGGACTTCCGGGCATTATTTTCTTGTACGAGGATCTATCGAAAAAGCATTTTATATTCCATGAATGGTTAATATGGTTATACATACATAGTATATACATGTACTTGTCATATATAACGTCTTTAAGAGTACGTTTAGTAGATGCTAGTTTTTATTTAACTGTCTGAAGGTGATCCTTTTGGAACCATCACTTTTGTATTCGTAGTTTCTAGATTTTAAAGTGCTTCCTTCTAATTTTGATCCCGTAGAGAGTTTCTTCGCTATTCGAATATATTAGCATTATTTCGGTTTGGCCAGTGTAAGTTTAAAATCGTCGCTGTAAACCTCCAATCTGCATTACAAACCTCTGATATTGTAGTTCTTTCAGATTTTGATATGATTTGAAGTCGCCGTAGTCTAGTAGGTAGTGTGTTCGCTTATTAGACGTAAAGCCAGGGTTCGAGCCCCAGGCCAGACATCAAAACAAAATGCAAAAAGTATTTCTTCTGCGACTTCCTCTCAGCAGATTTCTGGCAGAAACTCTGAGAGTAAATAAAATTGCCATGAAAAGTTTCTCAAAAATCTGTCGTTCGGAGACGACTTTAAACTGTAGGTCCCGCCACTTATGTAGAAAATTAACACACAACATATTGAGAAACTAGGTCGTAATCCTGACTGAAGGGTTGTAATGACCAATTATGTATGTATGTAAGATTTTGCCTGATTCATGTCCAGTTAAAAAGCTGATTGAACGATACACAACTCTGACATACACCAGAGCTAATGTCAATTCTCTTGCTTAACACTTTTTTCAGTATTATTTGCTATATAAAGATTGCAAATAGATCTTTAATTAGCCTTTTTTCTTATCACTTACATTACACTGGATTCTACAGCCTCCAATCTGTTTCCGAAGTGCCAGTCATTATATATCATATGGAATGTGTTAATAAACATAGACTTGTATTTTCTTATTTATTTGATTTAAATTATAAAACTTTAATTTTTTTATTGTATTAAAAATACAACATCGTTTTTCCTAATTTAAAGGCTATCAATTGGAGTGTCTGTCCTAACTTAACCATATGTTACTTCAAATATAAAATGTTGAAATTTTTAACAATTCTAAATACTTTTTAAAATATACTCTAAACTTGATTTAATTCCATACAAAATTATTTTATTATTCTAAATGTATGCCGTAAATACATTTGACTGTCTATTTTTCCTTCTTTTTTTTTTTTTTTAAGTAGACAGAAAGAAATTCTCTAAACAACTAAAACTTGTGTATAATTACAAGGTAAAAACATTTTCACACTTTCATGACTCATATTTGTGCATTTCAATCTCTTTTATTTAGTCCTTAAATGTGTATATGTACTTGTTTATTCATATATACATACATATGTATGTGTATATGGTATGCAATAATACACATGCTTGTATACAAAAAACTTTTGCAGTTTTTAACTCTCTCTAACGATCTAACTTTTTTCATATAAATGTTTTCCTATTTGTTCATTTTATATTCACCATGTCTAATGCTGGCACCTACAACTCAAATTCAACTTTTATTTAATTTTTTATCCTCCATTTTTTTTTTGTACTAATGTTTGGATGGAAATATTTGGATGGTTTTTTCGCTGTTTCTACGTATATGACGGTATGTATGTATGTATGCACGTGTTTATATGCTGTGATGCCTTCCTTATTTTGCCAACATCAACTTTTAACTATGATGCCAACAACAATAACACCAATACGAACACCATCTATGGTGTGGGGGGTGGCGAACGAATCATCATCATCTAACACCAACATTTGCAATGAAAAATTTCTACGAAAATTTATTCATTTTTGCTGTTGCTCCTGTTACTAAAACCCCATACCTACTGACTGCTTGCTGCATGCTTCTCGTCTTCAACTTTACATATTGCTATTGGCTATGCCACCAACATAAACACACAATACCAACAATAAAAAATGAATAAAATTTTATAACAACAACGTTAAAAAACCGTACATATCTGTTATTTGCTGCCTAACGCGGATAAAACATGCAAAAACAAACAAAAAAAAAAATATTAAAAAAATAAAGGATGTTGCAAACTTTAGTGATTTATCGTATGCAACGATTATCCTGTCGAATGTAATCCTCAAAACCGAGGAAATTTATTTAGTAAATCACATAAAGCTCTATTTGAAAAATCATCCAACAATAGTGGAAAAGTTCAGGCAAACACAACAACAACAGAAAGCAATGGAAATCAAAGGGGATGATGCACCCTCACATTACTGGTTATTGGATAGCCAGCCAACAACATCAAAAGCTGCTGCTGCTCAAGCTCTGGCATTACAAAATTCAACAAAGGGCGACAGCTCTACAGCTATAAACGAAATTAACTTTTTCGCTACCAAGTTATGTGATGTACTACTTGAGTGTCTTCATAACATACTCTCTGACCAGCAGCACAAACCTTCTCATGTATTGCACAACAACCATAACGCTAATACGGCAACGACAAATTCCTCTAGCAGTGGCAGCAGCAATAGTAACAACAGTACATTTAGTCAACAGTTTACACTACAATACTGTCGTGTAGCATGTCATTTTGTAAAAGTTTTCCATCAACTATGTTTCAACTCACGTCTAGAGGATTCTTTATACGCCTCAGTACGTTTCACTTTAAATGCTTGTGAATCAAAATTGTTAAATGAATACTATAATTTGCTGATGATGTACTCAACACAAGGTTGTCCAACATCCTCAACAACTAGTTTTTGTGCGATGAGCACTTCTACTACAGCCACTGCTATGACAACTTCAACTTTAGCCGAATTTGATGTTGATAATTCGTTATTACAATTGCAACTAGAAATGTATAATTTATTAAATGATGTCGGTATATTGGATCATTTCCTTTTATTGCAGCGTTTACAATTGGATGACATAAGTAATCATGTAAGGCGGGCTCTGTTAAATAAAGTTTGCCATCAAAGCAATGTAAGTACCTACATACACTTAAACGTACCTATACAATATTAAATTAGTATTTAGAACTTTAATTAATATGTAGAGATGAGATCCATCCATGTAAAATATCTACATACATATGTATGGTATAGTATGTATATGTGGTATGTAACTAAAATTCAACATTTACAGCAGTAGTAATTGTATGTGTATAGAACATTAAAAAGGCGTTTTCCTCTGTCCTTGACAAAATTTACCTGAACTTCGGTGTGTGTCTTTGTGTTTGTCAGTTACTCGTGTAATGATTAAAGTTTTGCCAAAATCCATGTGACATAGTAGTGAACTGAGTTTAATGACGAAAGTTTTTTTTTTTTTTTTTTTTGTAAAATTCGTTGTTGTTCCTGAAGGGGTTTAAACAAATTATTTCTGCTCGAATGTGTTCATTTGTAAACACACATATTTATTTAAATTAGATGACGGTTATTCTACAAATGTCAAACATTAACAATTATGGCATTAACTTTTATTATAATATTATGTTGAAACCAAAACATGAGTATTTTTTTGAGGTTAAAAGTGGAATAAAATTCCATTAGAGTAGGAAGCACAAGGCAGGTGCATACATATGTGTTGTGTTATGAGCGAGTGTTATAAGTTCACTGTTTTCTAAGTGACAATGGAAAATTTCATTAATTAAAATAATTTTTAGTTATTTAGTTTATTAAAATAGTCTCTAATTATTCATCTTAAGTTATGAAAGGTCATCTTAAACTCTATCTTTCTATTGAAGTTTCGATATGTACGATTATTTACGTAAATATAATCGAATCACCTTTTTGATGGATATTCTCATTCTTACGGAAGATGTAGATAAACCATTGCAATCCTTGCAGTTTAATGTTTGTAACGACATCAATGCCTTTATTTGATGTTGACATTAGCGGGCACATACATAAGAAATATTGTCCTTCCTTAAACGTTAGGGACAGCTAGGCAAGCTTGCTTAAGTACACTTGGTTCTAACAGTATCAATTCCTTTATGTGGGGCTTCAACTTACTTCATCCATTAAGTACTGATCTATTTTTAATCCAGTTTTCACCCCTTTTTCTTTATTTCGCCAAATTCCCTTCACCATGTATGAGTTGCTCCTATCCTATCATACTCCAGAGAGTGCATATTTAAGAAATTTCTGGCGTTGCATTGGTGTTTTGCCGAAAAAATCTTCAAATTTTTCTAAAACATTATAAAGGCTTGCAGAGAGTTTACATCTCGGGGTTTGCGTTCCATGTACTTGTTATGTTTGATCTAGATCCACCAAAATTATTTATTTAACGTTTCAACTTTCTCTGATACTATTGTGCTTATCAGCAAGGAAGTTACGTTGCTCGAATAATTTGCAGTCTTACTTTCGCTACTATATTTGTGCGTGGTTTAAATTTTTCGGTCAAGTAGATGAGAGTGAAGACATATGTTTTCTGCGTAATCAATCAATATTAATATTTCCTGTACCCGTCTCATGATTTCTCGGTTTGCCATTGTATTGTATAACAATGGCAACAATGCTAACAATGATAGCATATAGCATTCTGACCGATGGCAAAAATAATTTCAATCTTAAAACTACACATGTTAATGTATGAAATTTGAAACTTTGCTGTCATGTACAAATTTTTTATTAGTCGAATTCTTTTTCGTGAAACACATTGCATTCAAGGGCGTTTGAAATAACAAATAACGGGTAATTTAATTTAGCTATTATCTTTTTGGCAACACTGGTTTAAACAGCTCACGCACGTTTCGTGTTTTGTTTCACTGTCAAACATCTTCAGGTTGGTCTATAATTTAACCATGAATCGTCTTACGAACGAACAACGCTTGTAAATCATTGAATTTTATTATCAAAATGCGTGCTCTGTTAAGAAAGTTCATCGCGCGCTTCTTCCATTTTATGGTCAGTTTAATCGACCCACTGAAGCGGCTATTCGGGCTATTGTGACTAAATTACGCACAAAATTTACATTGTTGGACATTAAACCACCAACACGCTTACGTAGAGTACGAATTGAAGAAAATATCGCAGCTATATGGGCCAGTGTTAATGATGACCATCAATTATCGATTCGTCGCCGTTCGCAGCAATTGGGCCTCTGTTACTCAACAACGTGGAACATTTTTGCGGAAGGATTTAGGTGTGAAGCCTTTCAAAATACAGCTGGTGCAAGAATTGAAGCCGAACGACCTACCGCAACACAGAATTTTTGGTGAATGGGCTCTTAGAAAGTTGGCCGAAGATCCATTTCTTTATCGAAAAATTGTGTTCAGCGGCGAAGCTCATTTTTGGCTCAATGGATACGTAAATAAGCAGAATTGTAGATTTTGGAGTGAAGATCAGCCAGAATCATTGCAAAAGCTACCAATGCATCCAAAAAAGTCACAGTTTGGTGCGGTTTATGGGCTGGTGGCATCATTGGACAGTACTTCTTCAAAGATGCTGAGAATCCTAACGTAACTGTGAATGGTGAGCGCTACCGTGAGATGATATCCAACTTTTTTTTGCCCAAAATGCAAGAGCTTGACTTGCATGACATGTGGTTTCAACAAGACGTTGCCACATGCCACACAGCACGCATAACAATGGATTTATTGAGAGGCGAGTTCGGTGAACATTTTATTTCACGTTCGGGACCGGTCAATTGGCCGCCTATATCGTGCGATTTAACGCCTTTAGACTATTTTTTGTGGGGCTATGTTAAAGCTCATGTCTATACAGACAAGCCCGCTTCAATTGACGCATTGGAAGACAACATTGAATCATTTATTCGTGAGATACCGGCCGAAATGTTAGGAAGAGTATGCCAAAATTGGACTAAGCGGATGGACCATTTGAGGCGCAGTCGCGGTCAACATTTGCATGAAATAATCTTCAAACATTAAATTATATGGACCGTACTATCGATTCAAATAAAGAATTCATGCATTTTTCTGAATTTTATGTGTTTTTTTTTGAAAAATTTTCGTATAGCTCTTAAAAAATCACCTATTAATTGTGCGTTAAGGTTTTAAATCTTTTCATAAATTCATGGACTATAAGGCATCTTCATTCAACTGATTGGTTTGCTATTATTCTTAAACAGATAATTTCGAAATTATTGTGTTCGGAAAACTCCTATTTTTAATAGCAAATGAGACTTTGTTCAAAATACTAGCTATCATACTGATTGCCATTAAGTGGTTATGATTTCTACAGTCTTCTTGCGTGAATATATTAACGATAAAGTCTTCTCTGAACCCGTTCATTATATTCTCTGTAGTCCAGTTATCTTCTATAGAGATTTTATTGCTTTAGAAATATTTATTTTTATTTCCGGATGATATTATTGGCGATAGAGACGCTGTTTATTATTTTTATTTCATTAAATAATTTACCACACCACAGGGTATTATAAGAAAAACAAAATATTTGAATGAATTGAAATTTTAAATATACAAACCCATTATGGGGTACATATCTGTGTGTGCTTTGCAATTATTATATACATCCATCCATATTTATGTCATTAATTAGTTAAATCCACTTTAGTTATTTTAGAAATTAATTAAACGTATTTTTCTCATTATTTTATAGTGTGCTCAACCACTTGTTTTTATAATAAATAATAATTCCTGGTTTTCTTTTTTGCTTTGCATTTCTTTTAATGTCTTTTCCTTTTTCGTACATCCTGCAGCCAAGTCCCATTAAATGGGATCAGCAACAAGTGCAATATTTATTCAATGGAAAATTTCTAAATATTTTAATAATTGAACAATTTGCATTCATGTGCTATTTATGTGAAGTGGATGAGGATAATTGCTCATTATTTCAAACAACAGTTTTGAAAAATATCAAAGTGCTGAATAAGGTGAGTGTTTTTCTATTTTTTCTTTCTTTCTATTTTTCTTTTTTGACTTTGAACAATAAAGCAGCATTAAAAAAGACTAGTAGACAAATGGAAAGGAAATTATAGGCCTTTTAACATCCAATTATAAATGTTTTTTTTTGTTTCTTTTTTGTTCGTTCTCAACTACTTTTATCAATTCTTGCAATTATTATATTTTGTTGTTTTTATTATTATTGTTTTTGTATTGCTGCTTTATATTATGTTGCTGTAGGTACTTTTTTTTTAAATAATGTTTTATTAATCTATATCCGTTTCCTTTTTTATTTTTCTCTTTTTTTTTGTTTCTTTCGTCCATTTTAGCATTCAATAGTTTACCTGCTACGTTTAGTGGAATACCTATGCCAGGAACGCGTCGACTGTTCAAGATTATGTTTCGCTAGATTTTTACAAATATTAAATAAATTATATAAACTATTGGCATCATCGTCTGTTGGGCTGGCAACGGCATCAGCAGCGTCCGGGCTCTTATCATCCAATAGGCCACTTCAATTACAAATCGAGCGTTTAGCTAGACGTTTAATCGTAGAAGCATCTTCAATGCATGATAAAAATGCCATTTACGATACATTTATATGCTTAATGGAAGAGGAAGAAGCTGAAGAAAAACAACGTAATGTCGATTTCAATGTTGATGTCGACGTAAAGGCAACCTCATCAATATCATCAAAGTTCTTGTCGTCAACATCAACATCGACATCAAAAACAACAGCAAAAACAACGTCTTCTTTCACATCGTCTACATCACCATCAGCATCAGCATCAGCATCGTACCTAAGCGAACAACTACAATTTATAATGTAAGTGATTTTGATTTCTTTTTAGACAGCCAACACACACTACACAACACAACACAACTCAACGGTTTTTATGATTTCTTCTTTGTATACTGTAATGTATAACCTTAAACAAAAAGCAATACACAGAGGCCTAATTTAACGGGCAAATTAGAATTTTCAGAATTAAGGATCAAAGTATTTGATAGAATTTGTCTAAAGTATTTAATTATGATACGATAGATGGATTTTCTATCTTTAGCATATTCAATACAGGACCATTATTATGATATCCTTAAAAGCATCAAACACTATTATTGTCTAACTTACTACATAGTGAAGTCGCCGTAGTCTGGTAGTCGCCGTAGTCTGGTATTTCTTCGACGACTTCCTCTCAGCAGATTTCTGGCAAAAACCCTGAGAGTAAATAAAATTGCCATGAAAAAGTTTCTCAAAAATCTGTCGTTCGGAGTCGACTTTAAACTGTAGGTCCCACCACTCATGTATAAAATTAACACACACAACATAAGTGGTGTGAGAAACTAGGACGTTGTATAATGGGTCAATTCGACCTCCGGGTATTGTACTTGCCTTAATTGACAAGTACACGTCCTCTAACCTACTACATAGTACTTCTAAACTAATTGACTATGAAAGAAGTGATCTTTCTTTCTTTAACATATTCGCACAGAAAATGCTGTATGGTTTCGTGTTTTTTCTTTAAGTTAATAGCTCCTACAAACATTTCATGTATACGTTCCATCATAGAGTAACTGCAACAACTCCCTTAAGTAGCATCATGTCGTTCTCACCAAAAATTTTAATTCTTCAAAGAAGGGCACAGATAGACATAATTTTGTTCCTCCGTATTTTTCATTTTATTATCATAATAATCTGAGTTTACCGATATCCAACCTAGCCTTAATCTATTCTCATTAAGTCGTTTGTGTATCTTGTCTTGTGGTGATGTGGAAGTTTTTCTATTGTGTTCTTCTGATGTAAAAGTGCCTTAAGAACGGATTAATGCCTGAATGTAGGAAAACTAGGTTTTGTCCTATTAAGTCGCCTGTTGATCACGTTAACTGAGATAATTAGTGGAGCATTCAGTTTAATAGAGATCTCCTCGGTAATTTATATTCGTCTAAAATCTTGCCCTTCAAGGAAATTTCTAACGCTTTCGAATGTTAATGAAAACGTCCCTTATAAAATGATTCAATTGATAAGAATACTGTTAGGATAGGTTAGGTTTAAGGACGTATACTTGTCATTGGCACAAGTACAATACACAGAGATTAAAATCACCCATTGTTAGTACCTCATAGAGGAAAGAGAGAAAGAGAGGGGATAGTGAAGGAGATAGGAAAATTGGAAAAAGAGCAGAGGTAGAAAAGGGAGGATATAGGAGACGAAGGAAAATGATGGACCACATACATTGATGCTCTAGCACTTCCCCACCAGCTCAATCTCTTTATGAATCTATGGAGAGCCCTAATGTCGGCCCTCGACAAAGCGTCCAAACCTTCGAAGAAGCTCCTGCCCAGGGTCCTTAACCTCAACCTGCTAAGGGCAGGATAGTTGCAGAAGAGGTTTTCGAGTTTTTTGACTTTAGAAAAACTCAAATTAACCCAGAACTGCATTGGCACTGGCTTAAATTTTGTGGTGTGGTTTATATGCAAAGGGTCCGCCAAATAACTTTTCTTTTTTTGAAAATGCTTTAAAAAAAACTGAATATTTTCTCAAATTTCTTTTTTATTTGAAAGTACAATCCTTCCGGTTAATAATGGAAAATAATTTCATTCAAATGGCTGCCTCGGCTGGCCATGCAGTAGCGTACACGATCGGTCCAATTTTTAAGCACATCGATTGTGTGCAGCTGTATTTCACCAATGGCTTCACGAATATTGTCCTTTAAAGCGTCAATTGTCTCTGGCTTGTCGGCGTAAAACTTATCTTTGACGGCATCCCACAAATAATAGTCCAACGGTTTCAAATCGCAGCTCCGAGGTGGCCAAACGACATCAGCTCTGCGGCTGATAATGCGATCTTCAAAAACAGGGCGCAAAACATCGAGTGTAGCTTCGGCTGTGTGGCACGTAGCGCCGTCCTGTTGAAACCAAATGTTGCCAATATTCTCCTCTTCAATTTTTGTGAACAAAAATTCGTTCAACATGGCCCGATAACGATCGCCATTGACTGTAACGGCCACTCCTTGCTCATTTTCGAAGAAAAATGGCCCAATTATGCCTCTGGACCAAAATCCGCACCAAACAGTGACTCGTTTTGGGTGCGTTGGCTTTTCAATGTAAGCGTGCGGGTTTTCTGTGCCCCAAATGCGACAATTTTGCTTGTTTACATACCCGCTAAGATCAAAATGAGCTTCATCTGAAAAGATGATTTTTTTTTGCCAAAATCGGCATCTTCTGTAAGTCGATCGCAGGCCCACTTAGCGAAGCGAAAACGCATTGGATGGTCAATTGGCTTCAACTCCTGAACCAATTGGACTTTGTATGGCGTCATACCAAGGTCTTTATGCTAAATTCGTCTCAATGATGTCTCCGAAATGTTCAATTGTTGAGAACGACGGTGAATTGATGTTGATGGCGCTTAACGCACACTTTCTGCCACAGCAGCAATATTCTCGGGTGTACGCACTGTTTTTGGCTTTTCACGCTTTGGTTTATCGATGAGGATGCCAGTTTCTTTCACTTTTTTTTCGCAAGATAACGAACATACGGAGCTGACGGTGCTTCTCTTCTTCCAAAATTCGTACGCAATTTTCGCACACATTCTGCAACATTACCATGATTTTCAAAGTAATGTCGCAATATTTCCCAGCGTTGTTCAAGCGTATACACAACCATATTCGTTCAGTGGAAGGATAAAACTAATTATCTGTCAAATCAGACATGAGCTAGGTGTTATCATTCACGAAATAAGCACGAGTTGAAAAAAACCCGTTAGATGGCGGACCCGATATGTATATCAATGACTTAACGCGTCAGTTGAGTAGCAGGTATAATTTTATATCCTGTACTTGGGAGTTGTTTTTTGTTTGTTGTTATTGTCCTTAGCCTCTTACAAGGCTTTTTATTTGAATTTAAATTTTACCTTTTACTTCTTACCGTTCGTTCTTGGTCTAGTTCTTGTTCTTGTTCTGCTTGTGCTGCTCCTTCTACTTTACCTTATTCTATTTTGGATAATAATAGTCGTTTGTACCTTTTTTTTACCTTTTACAACATTTATGCATTCTTAAGTTGATGTACTTTATTTGATTTTTTTCCTTTTTCCTTTTCGTTTACGTTTTCATTTCTTTGATTTTTTCATTTCTCGTTTTAATAGTTTAAATGATTTGGAAAATTCTTGTGAAATACGAGACGATGATATTAAGGCGCCTTTGGGAAGTGTTTCCAATATTGTAGATGAGAAATGGATATTTAATCAGGTAAGTTTACTTTTTTCTTTTCTTTTATTTATTTTTATTTTTAACCATAAACCCCACCAAACCTAATAGAATTTATTGAAATTATTTGAAACTGTATTTTAAATTGTTAAACTTGCTATAAATTTAATACCATTTACTTTTTATTTCCATTACAAATTAATGATTACACCACAATAATAAAATCAATCAGTTGTTTTAATCTATTTTTTTCATGTTTTTTTGTTTAAATTTCAAATAAAAAAGATCACAATGTTAATTGATTTGATTAAATTTATGCCAAGCAATAATACCCTGTGCTATGAAGCGTATACATGGATTTTATAATATTTTATTTATAATTATTCATACGTTCTGATGTTATTCGCATCATGTCGATGTTTCATCACATCACATCACATCACATTCGCATTCACATTCACATCACCGGTATTTGTTTTGCCTTTAGTATACAAGTATTTACAGAAATATAATAGAAATGCTAATTATAATTATCGGGAACATGATTTTAATTAAGTTTAATTAACCATTATAATTTACTAAATATATGTACATACATACAACACAAATTACAAATGGAAATAGTTGTGATAATTTAAATACAAAAATTTAGATTTGAATCTGTTTACATTGTGGGAAGTCAGAAGAAAATTTCTGCCTGAAGAGAATTCATTTTGCATCACATTATGAAAAAACACAAGTGAATCTGCTCTATGAAATAGACGGATTGTAACTAAATATGTGTGATTTTATGGCACGAATTCCTTAACACAAAACAGTGTTCCACTGAAGTATCGATAAAACAGCGAAATACGGGCCGTATGAAGACGACGCTGTAATGAATAGTTTGGGGTACTTTACTGCCACGAATGATTCCTATCACCCCTCTTTTGTTTTCCATCAAGTATTATCAAAATTGACTTGATATCCCAGTCCATAGAGGAGTGTTGTTTGTATTCTAGTTTCGGTCGTATAAAGATAGTAAAAATAATAAGGAGATCTGAGTTGGTTGCAATATTTCTTGCAAAATACCAACAACCATCTCATAGGGATTTTCATACCTAAATCATCAGACCCACTGTCTTTAATATACTGATGCATCGTTATATGTTCAGCAACATATCAAGCAATTCCAATTGGATTCCAAGTAAATCGTAAACGTACATTCCAGTTGAAAATGCAAAATTTTTGGTTGACTTTTTTGCCACGAATATTATTTGCCAGGATTCATTCATTCTCTAAAAATGAGTTGCTTAGCTTATGTTAGCGGGTAGCTTGCCCTTCACAGGCAAACTCATTCGATGGCCCATATGGCCCATTGTGTTACCCAGTGTGAGGTAAGCCCCCTTGTCATGTTCCGTTAGTAGTGGGTATAAATCACCCCGAGCACCAGATGAAACCGGCCAGTTGCTATGTTATCGAAAAACCGGTGTCGTCTATTCTGAAGTGCAGGTATGGTACCGATTCTGTTTCTTCCACATCATGGCATGCAGTAATCTTGGTGGCGCAGAACGAGCTTGTCAGCGAAATTGCCAATAGCGCAGTGTAAGAATGCAGATCGTTCTCTTGTCGAACTCAAGTAGTTCCCTGGTTCTCTCACTGTCCAGTGCTGGACACACCAGTTCTGAAATTCGGTAAGCAAGTAAGTTGAACCACCCACGATTTGTTGAATTCCATGCTGTTCCAATTTGGAAAAGCATTCATATAGACGCGGATATATTCCCTCTATTGTCTCCTCCGCGGACATCTCCAATCCCTTCCGTGCCAGTTCGTTCGCGGTTTTTCGTTTCCCTCTATGCCACACTGGACCAGAATCCAGTGGAGGCGGATGTTGTGTCGAAGTATACGGTGTAGAGAGTCCGCGCAACTCCTGGCGCCCTTTGATTTGACCAGATGGGCTTGCAGCGCTTTTATTTTTGCTTGACTTATAAACTGTGGAATCAACAAGACAATGTTCCACAACAAGTTGATGTCTATCGACCTCCTGAAATTCCACTAAGTAGTCCAACGACCCTTGTCAACACGATATTTCTTGCGATAAGATTTTGAAAAATTTTTCACATTGTATTGTGTAAGTGTGATATGTTTATATAATATGTAGGTACGTTAGGGTGTTATTATGTTATTGGCTTTTACTTAAATTCCTAATTAAAGTTCCCTATGATATCATATACAATATTAATAATTTTCAATTTATCACGTATTTAAAGTATAAATTAATGCCATTATCCTCTTACTTTTCAATAAAAAAAAAAACAAACAAAAAAACAAAAAAAAATTCCAATAATAACAGAAACAAAGCAATTGCATTAAATCGAATAAATAAAATGTTTATTTTATAAAACTAACTGCTAAATGGCTATGTAGGATGGTGGTGGTTATACTACAAATTCATTATATTTATGTATGTACATATGTATGTATGTGTGTATACAACCATATGTACAATTTGTTTTGCTGTTTCTTTATTTTAAGTTTTTTTTTTAATACGTTTTGTTTTGTGTTTGCTTCATCCCATTACAGTTAATTAAATTCTCGTCACAAAACAACTACGATCCACAACAAATAGTGAAAATCCTTCTAGAGATACAATCGGAAAATAAGCTACAGAAGATATTCAATAATAGCAATTTTGATGCGACGCGTATATTGAGGCATTCAATTGCCAGCTCTCTGCAGGCTATGTTGCAAACATTTCGCAACAATTGTATACAATATAATCCACATATACACTACATGCAACCGAATCCATTAGCGCGTGTTGCACTAACACAGCTTATGACACGTATTGTTCAAATGATGCGACAACAGTATCAGCATGTGAAGCAACAGCAGCCGGCAAACTTAAGTGGTTGGGTTGGTGTAGGCGGCGGCAACAACTATAATAATATCGCAGACAATAATAAACAACAAGCAACAGTTGTTAAAGGCACCAACAACACAGTCACCGATACAGACAATTGTAACAATAGTGATAGAGGTAATACTAGTAGTGCTGTTGATGATATTTGCCACGATAGTATTAATACGTTTGTTGTTGATATTGACAATGTCGGCGATGTTGGTGATGGTATTGGTATTGGTATTGGTAATGTTATTGGCGCTACAAATAATGATGATGGCATTCTTATATCCATTATGCCGACCATCGTTACCGACATTTGTGCCATCAACACCACCATAGTTTTGTGTGAAGCTGTAATCGCATTAATGGAAAACATTAAACAAATTGAGGTGACAGCACTAATTTACATTGAATCGAAATTCATTGATAAATTCTTAAGTGAACACTTGTTGCGACCGGAACATGTAATAACACTCGTACGTTTCATTGGCTACTGTTGTCAATGTATTAAAAGCGTTTTCAATAGGCCGTCATTGTCGCCGGTGTCACTAACCCATGAAGAAAGAAATTGTATAACCGTGTCTCTACAGTGCATTGATATATTGCTACATCAAAAATTCATTTGGTATGCACTCAACCAACAACAACAGCAACAACATCAACAGCAGACATTTGTAAAAGCCATGCCAACAACTAGTGAAGGTGGTGGTGGTGATACTATTGATTCATGTTTGCCACTGACAAAGTGTGAACTAAATAAAATTATTTGCTCCCTACTCGATGTTGTTGTTCTGTCAGGCTCTTTATTATTGGAAAATACAATGTTCTATAGGAAATATAAAAATGCTTTGAGGTCTTCAGCAAAACAGCAACAACAGCAACATGAATATCAACAGCAAGTAGACCACGAAGAACAACTGAAACAAGTGAATGAAGAAAAAAGTTTTGAAAATGAAGCTTGGCTAACGGCAGAATACAATCCAAAAGTTATATTTCTTGGAAAATTAATTGAAACTAAAATTGGCAACGATGATAAAGGCATTTGTTTTGGTGAATACAATAGCAACAACAACAACAACAACAATAGCAGCTGCTATACAACATCAGCATCAGCTTCCTTTGCTACGTCAAACAATGATGTTTTAGACCTCAAAGGCATAAATAACCAGTTTGATTTCATATCATTGGTAAGTACTCGTATTAGTTTTATACCAGCACAGAGCAGTTATTTAAAAGGATTTATTTCTTAAATTTTAAATATAAATCGAATATATTTATAAAGATTTTGTTGTTTTTTTTTCGCCCACGTTAATTCTCTTTCTAGCCTACATTGTTATCAATTTCGATTTCATCTTTGAGATTCAATCTGTTCTATGCTTTGGCCGTAACACCATACGAAATTATACAACAACAACAACGTTTATTGGCATGCCAAAGTACATCGACATCACCAACAACATCTCCTTCACATAAAAGTCAATCGACTACATCAGCCGGACCATCAACAACAGCCACAACAAGCATCAGCAACAATTCAATGTTACCAATTATACCCATTGAAAGCCTTAGTGATGTTGATATTTTGAAAAGTTTCGTTAAAAGGTAATTTTTGGTTTTTGAAAATTAGAAATTTGATTTGATTTTAGAAGAGGCAACATCGAGTTTAAAGTATTTAAAATTGGCGGATAGTAAAAGGCAAAGATATTAAGAAATTTCTTTAATTAGAGGGCCATAATGACTTGGGCGATTTCTCTAAGATATAGATTTTCAGAATACTTCACAGATTGTAGAAGCACATTTAAGTGACATTCACTCGTATCCCTGGTATGAATTGAATGAATTAAATATTAATTCCAGCATATCTCTGTTTTCTCTGAAGCTGAGCTTGAAGAATATGAAATAATTTCCCCATAGGATTCATGTGAATGAAAATATATTTCCCTTTTTAAAATTGTGTCCGCAACAATTTTTCCTCTCACCCAATTTGAAAAGTTTAATCTTCTTGGCAGACATTTTGGATTAATTTTTCAATTACAGAACTGGCTGTCTGTTTCTTTTTGTTTTAATAGTACCATGGAATCAATAAATGACCTAAAGTAGGTTACATTTTCTTATTTTTTCTTTGGTTCTGGTGAATTGTTTTTCTCTTCTTTTTCGACATCATTAAAAGTCGTAAAAATTTGTAAAAAGAAAATAAATCTTTTGCAATATTCTCTTCTTATTCCATATTATTTATTTGTTTATCATTTTTTTCTTTCTTTCTACTTACTTTCATTCTTACCAAAATTTTTGTTCAATTTCATCTGTTTGTCTCTGTACAATATTTGTTAATATATTTATGTATGTTATTATATTTATTGTTGTTGTTGTTGTTTCATTTCTATAGACTATCAATATTTGGTTTTACAACACGTCAACAATTTGAAGAGTATTTTATGACATTTTTGCTACTCATCAATAAAGTTTATGACGAAAATATGGTGGACCAGCAAGAACAATTTCAAATACGTAGTATTTGTTTGGAAGCTATAATGGAACTTTTAATTACGTACAAAACTTTTCCAATTGTGGGCAATAAACTTTCACTGTATCATCATACAACACGATGGAATCGTATTAATTGTGATACCATAAGGTAAGTGTACAAAGGAAAACAAGAAAGACGAAGAAATTAAAAAAGGAATTACTTTATAAGCATCAGACTGCATGTACTGCTGTTGGTTGTAGCCAGACCAGTACCTACTGATGCTATACTCTATTCATATAATTGTTTTAAAAAGTTTTGAAAACACACCATTTCCAAACTATAATTAAAATATGTACGTAGTTGGTTGTAAATACTCGAAAATTATATCATATGTTAGAGCAACGGTAAAATAGAAGACAGACCTCAATTGGCATCAACTGACTACATGGAATACTATGTACATATATTAAAGCGTTTAATTGAATTAAGTTCTCTTGAGTATCGCTTATGTAAACTGGAATAATATTCATCGTTCATAATTCCTGCCTTAGAATAATTTTATTTTCGGGATTTTTTTTGGTTCCCAGAGCTATAGACCACCTTTCAGTAGATTATTATTCGAGAGTTTTTCTTAAGCTGTTGGTATGTTCAGTGAATGACTTGTATGTTTAAAGACAGTACTCTCATCTTATTAACTGTAGTTCGGTTATAATCGTGATGCTCCTTTTGAGGAATGAGATACGCCTGAATCAACATATCATGTACCTTGATCTACTTCAACTGTACGAGTAACATTAGTTTTTAGAATTTCAGAAGGTATATCGGAAGAAGTATTATTGATTACAACAGCTGGTTTAATAGGTCCTTTAGTTTCGCTGGAAAAAAGCTAACCACGTCAGTCAAAAAAGTTCAAAGACAATGTTTTAGAAACATTTCTCTATGCAAGCACCAACATCTACACTTTTGAAGAAGAAGTTTAATAAGTGTGTGCATAGGCCTAATATTAATAAATAATATAAATTAATAGTCTGTATTAAGTGACGCAAGAAAGGTTCTATCTTATATGAACCTGCCCTGACCAAGTAGCATTTGTTTCTATCGATATAGAATACGCTTCAGAACAGGGTATATGACATTTCAGCATTTCAGTTGTGTTTTAAACGGAATTCGTATGCAGCCCCAGAAAAAATGCGAAAGGTTTGTGCTAAAAATAGCAAATGATCCCGTATTCTAGAATATAATTTTTCTTTCATAAATTAAACTAAATTGACCCATAGAAATGGTGTACTTACTCTTTGCAGACATTAAATATGGAAGAGCCATGCATAGGAAAATACCGAATAGCAAAATCGAAAGTAAAGGAATTTTACTGTTTCGAAATACCGTTAAAATACAGGGAATATACTTATGCACATCAACATGTAAGAGCATATGTTGATTATTTATGTATTTGCATACATATGTGCATTTCAGTGCGTGTATGTATGCTATTTTGCCTGTATGATTTTGTTCTTTAACGTTACAAGTTAGACAACATTATAGCACTTAAGGGGCTTTTAAAACTTCATATGTACATACTTACATAAATGTGTAACATTTATTTATACTTTTTCATGGTCTATATACTCAACTTGTACTTGTACATACACATGTATATACGTAGGTAGTATACATGGTTATTGTCTTATTGCTGTAATAATGGAGTATAATAAGAGTATGTGTGAAATGTGACAGTGAATATCGTTTATGTAATATTACTTTAAAAACTATTTTTAAATTAAATAAAACAAATACAGATGTATGTATGTGCTGTTGTGTATACAAGATGTGTGTATACAGAGTATTTTATAAATGAATTACTTTTTAAAGGAAACATTAAATTATTATCGTGTATGCGGATGCTTACTAGTATATATTGTAGAGAGTGTATATATCTCATAAACACCGGCCCATAGCCGACTAATAAAGAATATTGGTTATTATTTCCTTAACTTGTCAATATATTTTCGCCTTTAACTCCATAAGCTCTCCCAATTATAGTCAATAGCTTCGAGTACCCTGTTTATAGTAAGAACTGTGTACCTTCTTTGAAGTCGCCGTAGTCTAGTAGGTAGTGTGTTGGCTTATTAGACGAAAAGCCAGGGTTCGAGCCCCCGGCCAGATATCAAAATAAAATACAAAAAGTATTTCTTCCGCGAATTCCTCTCAGCAGATTTCTGGTAAAAACTCTGAAAGTGAATAAAATTGCCATGAAAAGTTTCTCAAAAATCTGTCGTTCGGAGTCGACTTTAAACTGTAAGTTGCCGCCACTCATGTATAAAATTAACACACACAATATAAGTGGTTTGAGAAACTAGGTCGCAATCCTGACTGAAGGGCTGTAATGACCAATTACATACGTGTATCTTCATAAAATAGCCGTGAACAGAAGATTCTAAATTTTCAGTCTTTTTGCCACTGAACCACTATTGGACAAGGATTTTACCAGTGAAATCATATAATGTTTTCAATTAATTTTTATTGGACAGTTTGCCTGTCCTGTACATTCGTAGTGATATCAGAAGCTGATCTATAATTTTATAACTACCATTCAACACGCTATAGCAAAAGCTAACGGCCAACACCAACTTGCCGTGGAAAGAGCTGTTTACTATTTAGCAGTTATAGTATGAATAGGGTTCTAAATGTGCTTCTGCCAGGGATTGGTGTGAACTTCCCAGGCTAATGAAAATAATACTTCATCAACTACGATCGGTATACAGTGGGATACTAAACGCATATCGATTCAGGATAATATCAGACTCGAGTTACCAATGTTGGATTTGCCAACAAGGAACACTTGGTGCGGCATGCTTTTCAAATATACCGGAAGCTGTACCAACTTAATACGTCTGAAAAAAGCCACTTACTGCAGTATTCGACTTCTTAAGATTTACTTACAAACTGATAACATCAAAATGGAAGAACAATAATTTAATTTATTGTTTTTTATTTTCTTTTCTCATCTTGGACTTAATCTCTCTTTCCGGAGAAATTAAAACTTTCGTTGATGTTAAGACAATCGTCAATCATTATTTCCAGACATTTGAAAGGGATTTGAGGGATTCATACAGCTTCCAACAACTTAGATCTTTTACGTTTCCCTCTTCTTGTATTGAATTCTAAGGACAGCTTCTGTATTATTTCTGCTAAATTAAGATTTATTAACTAAAAATCATAAAAATCACGTTTGCGTAGAGCTAAACATGTTTCCAAGTTTCTTGATTGCACAATTACCACGATATCACCAACAAACCTACGAATGTTATAAACAGTGGCGAGACTTACAGTTTAATGTTGAATGCGAACGCCAGACTTAGCAAGATTCTTCAGATCAATTAAGTACTATGACAGCTTTTGTTGGAAGACTGCTAAAAAAGGGTCAACGAAAACAGTGTTTTATTTGAATTCTTGATCCATTTCCCAGTAAGCCTAGACCACAGCGTTCCAACGTTTTAGCATGTCAACTACATAAGGAAACGATACAATTATAAAGAAAATGTGATTCGGGCAGCTTCGTTGATTAACCATTAGCAAGTAATTTTTATGGATTTTTTCTAGCATCAAATGTATATCAGCGAAACTTGTTTCAAATCTCTGGCTAAGGAAACCTGATTTTAGGATAGAAGGCGTTTTTGGTTAGGAATTGTTAAATTACGCTAATGATGATTCTGATATGCTTAAAATGTTGACAACAGGTGTCGAATTATATACATACATATTCTTCTGAAGTCGTCGTAGTCTAGTAGGTAGTGTGTTGGCTTATTAGAAGTAAAGCTAGGTTTCGAGCCCCAGGCCAGACATCAAAACAAAATACAAAAAGTATTTCTTCTGCGACTTTCTCTCAGCAGATTTCTGGCAAAATCTCTGAGAGTAAATAAAATTGCCATGAAAAAGTTTCTCAAAAATCTGTCGTTCGGAGTCGACTTTAAACTATAGGTCCCACCACTCATGTATAAAATTAACACACACAACATAAGTGGTGTGAGAAACTAGGTCGTAATCCTGACTGAAGGGTTGTAATCACGAATTATGTGTGTATGTTATGTACTTATGTATGTATATTCTTCTAAAGTCAGAAGTAAAGCTGAAGTGTTATAATACGGTTTTTGGCCTAAAATAAATTACGTTTCACTACACTTAATACACAGTTATCTACAGATTATTAATTTATTTTTTTTAAGTGGCAATTGAATATTGTTTTTAACAACAAATAAACCAAAATGAGTGTAAAATGTAAATTTTTATTTTATTTTATTTTATTTCTACTGCCCCTTCAATTTGAGATACATTTTATGTACAGCAAAAGCTTTCTATTTAGAATTTTTTTAATACTTTGAAAAACAAACAATTTTTTTATGTTTTTTCACAAAGACATCCCAAAGTCATAAAAAAAGAACTTGTACGTAAACTTTTCAACATGCATAATTTTATTTCTAATTAGTTGCTACTACATATGTGTATAGATATTATACTTATTATACTTTTAAATATTGATGTATATTGTATACATAAGTTTATGTATATAAAAATTTGTTAAAAAAAAATAAACTGAAACAAAAAAAAATGTTTTTCTACTTACGAGTACAATACACAATTGTTTAATAACAATAATTTGTTAACAACATATGCTTTAACACTTTTTCATTCCTCAATAGTTTGTTTGTTACTTTACATATAAGCAGCAAAAATAACAAGTAGCTGTGAAAAACTTACAACAACATATTGCAACAAATTAAAGTGGGCTACATAGTATGTTGCATAAAATTAAATTATTTTTTTTGTTAAATTTAATTATTCGAATCAGATTAAAGAATTTAATATCGTATTATAGAGGAAACAGTGTTAATAAAAAATTGTAATTTTCTTACTTCTGTATTTTAATTTCATTTATTTACAAATTATATTCCAATTATATACGAGCTGAGTAACTTTGACAATATGCTCGGTGTAGTGTCACAGACCAGAGTCTCTGGGAATCGAACCCACAACACTCACGCTACTAGTCTAGCACACTACCCACTAGACTACCATTTGAATTTTGTTAGCTGTTGATCAGCAAACATTTTTAGACAATATTCACAAGGGTCGGTGCTCCAAGTTTTACAAATTAGAATTGTTTTTTTAATTTTTATTTATTGCTAGCTGTACCCTGCGCGTGAAAGACAATTAGGAAAGACATTACACAAATGTCCAATTAATTTTGAATCATTTTATTGATTTTGTTTCCCGTTGTTCGGATGATTCAGATGAACGGGCCTGAGTAATACGCATTCGATCAGTTTCTAATCCCTCTTCTCGTTGTTCAAGTGGTTCAAGCGAACGAGTCTCAGAGGCATATACTCGAAGATTTTTCAGTCTCAATGCTCGTCTGATTCTGAGGCTCGTAATGCTTTTTTCTTCCGTGCTTGAGGTATAGGTCGACCAATTGCTTGTCACTGATTTTGAATAATTTTCAGCGATGCCATCCATCGGAAATTAATCGCACCAACCTCCGTCGACTCATGCGCAACAACTTTGTTAAAGAACGCACAGTTTACGATTTAATTGATTTTAAATAATTTCCAGTGGCGCCACCTATCGGATATTGGTCATACCAACTTAGAAACCTTCGTCGGCTCATGCGCACCAATTTTGCTAAAGATCATAACATGATCAAATGCATAGTTTACGATTCTATAAGGTACATACAAACAAACATTCATTTTTATATACTTATATAGACTATGGGAGGTGACACGCCCACTATAGCCAATCCGCCCATTTTGTTCATATATACGTCAAAGTCGTCCATACAAAATTTGAGGACTCTAGATGTTGCAGTTTATGAGATATGCGACATTAAATACTTATTAGGTATGTGGGCGTGGCACCTCGCCTACTTGAAATTTTAAAATAAAAAGTAGCCTATAGTTCCTTCCAGACATACAGGAAGGTACTGTTAAAATTTCAAGAAAATCGGTCCAGCCGTTTAGCCGTCTATAGACTTCACAAACAAATAAACACACATTCATTTTTATATATAAGATTACATAGAGCTGACGGGTGACGTATACGTAATATTTTGTTAGACAATAACACTCATACTTTTTTATTTATTTTATTTTATTTTATTTGCCTATTTCAACATAAAAAGTAGCCTATAACTCCTTCCAGACATACAGGAAAATACTGTGAAAATTTCAAGAAAATCGGTTCAGCCGTTTAGCCGTCTATAGACTACCATACCTCCGTTAAACTGTTCATTACAAAAAGTCTGCCTACAAATTCTATGCTGATTAACAATCATTATACGAGTATATTACCAGGCTCATCCGGGCTAATATTGAATATAACGTGTACCAATCAAAATCGTTTGAACCGGAGCGTCATAACACCCTCGCTTAGCAGAGACATCTCTTGAAAACAGGCGAAGAAAAAAGAGAGTATTGCCCGTCTCTGGTCCGAGATAGACTTTACGTATGTGCCCCTTTCGCGATAGTCATTCGATACTTGACATCAAATCGATCAATTGATTTCAACGAAGTCATACTTTAATGTGAAACCGTGACGTTGATTGACGAGATTTCATTCATTCGAGGATTCACAACTGACCTCTATATAAACAAAACTGCCACTCCAGATTCATCCGGATTCATCCTATCGATAAGTTCTTCTTTCGAATCAGAATTTGGAACTGAAGTGAACGTTTGGCTGCCTTCCAAAATGTATGAATACAAAGTTTGTATGCAGTTCTACTAATGTATATAAACTATGTTGATATGCAAAGTAACCATACAATGCATCAACTATAAATCCGATGCCTGATTGCTTTTTGACTGCGTTAAAAATACACATTGACAACGTTTTGAAATGGAATACATTGTATATATTTTGTACAGCGGCATTATGAAACACGATACTTTGTTCAAACACAAAGCAACTGACATTTTGGAAGGCAGCCTTTATTATTGTCAGTTATGTGAGTTTTAAGAGGACTGAATTTTTACGATCCTAAGTAATAAGGTTCTTATCCTCAATCTGACTAGGTGCAACTGTGGCTGGATGAATATTTTCGGAGTTCGGCAGGTGTAATTTACTCGTCTTACTAGCGGCAATTTGGATAATACTGGTTGCGTTAAGGACTATTGTCTTGAACGTACATATATTATAATGCTATCTTATAGCTAAACGACTGCTAGTTCACTGGCCATCCTCTAAGATGGTTTATGGTTGTGACGAATCTAGGAACGTAGACCTGTGGGCTTGTAATTAACAATACTCACTCGGCATGCTAGTTGAGGTTATTACAGGGAACTGAATTATGGGCACTCATGAGAGAAGCTTTTGGATGATGCAAACGTTTGCCCCATGAGCTGTAGAGCCTAGGAAGGGGAGGAAGCCAATATTCACTTATTGGGTATATGCCCAGTACAATGCAAGGGAAAGAGAAATCCTCTCAGAAATCCGCTCAGAATTGATATTCGGTGTTTAAGCGGCTTTATTAAAAGCTTTAGAATGTTCGAGAAGCAGGGAAATTGATTGATTGTGATATCACAATGGATCATATATGGCCTAAATGTGTCTATTCCATCCTTATAAGTTGACTCTTTGTCTGCATCGATTACTTTTTCTCATTTGTTCGATTATTCATTGAAACACAACTCTAGTAGGTTTTAACACCTACTGTTTTTGGCCTTTTGTTGTACTCGATTGAAGTGGTATTTTACAGTAAAGAATTCAACATTTTTTTCTTTTTTTCTTTCTTTCTTTTATTTATGTATTTACCTTATATTTCCATTCCTTGTTTGTTGTTGTATGTAGTATTTTGTACGTAATGCAGGAGTACTTGAGTACGATTTTATTATCTCTTTATGCGAAAATTTTTTGGAAAAAGTTAAAAATAATAATTTCATACAATTCATACAATATATGCACATTTTATAATTTAACAAGTTAACACATACTACATGTATACATACACATGTGGTTTGTATACTTATATGGAAAAATTTTATTTCTGTTTTTTTTTGAATGAAATTTTTGTTTTAAAACTTATGTTTTTAAATAAATGCTGATGCAAAAACTATAAGTTATTATTAAAAGAGTAATAAAAATCTCTTAAAATTTAATTAAAGGAATATAATAGTCCGTGTACACATCGCACACATTGTATTTGAAATGTTGCATTCAAATTGTGTATAATTTTAATACTTTTAATAAAAACAAAACAAAATAAATATGTAAATACATTTGTTATTTAAATAATATTGTACAAAATAAACATAAACTTAAAAAGTTTTATACACAATAAATCCTTAAATTCCTTTTTTTCTCTTAAATATTATAACAAGAGTTTACAGAAAGAAAAAACAACTCATGTTTGAAAAGTGCGAATACAGGGGTCGGCACTCGAAATGTATTCAACTGTTGCAACAGACTAACTTATCTTGTTATAAAAAAAGCATGTATTTGAAAAGTGTTAGTCTGTGATATTATTTATAAGCTTACTTAACCATAACGCTTTAGGGAAACGTGACAATATTTTGTTTTTCATAAATCATAATCATAATCTTACATTGTCAGTGAATTTGTGAAAATAATAAAATAAGCCGAGCGATCTCTTTAGAAATTTTGATTATTTTTGATATTTCTTGAGGTCCTACATTCAACTAACCAGTTAACTATTTACTCACTTAGTTACGTAATTGATTATTACAACCCTTCAGTCAGGATTACAACCTAGTTTCTAACACCACCCATTTTGTGTGCGTTAATTTTATCCCTGGAACCTACAGTTTAAAGTCGACACCGCGCTACAGATTTTTTGAGAAACATGTCATGGCAATTTTATTTTACTCTCAGAGTTTTAGCCAGAAATCTACTGAGGGGAAGTCGTCGAAGACATATTTTTTTATATTTCGTTTGGTCGAGATATCTGACCAGAGGTTTGAATCGCCAACATACTACTGACTAGACTACGACGACTTCAAGCAGTTAATCGTTGCCTAGAAACAGCACCCTCTGTGAATTTCCATAGGCTTGTTGTATTGGATGTAGAGATAGAAAACCTCTTCCATTGACTTCTTCTCGTTTCGAAAAGCTATTCATGCGGGACCTTTCTATGATGTTAGTTATCTACATATGTTAGTCTCTCTGGCAGCTCTTGAGGCAATTGTGTAGATTATTTAAAGATTGAATAAAGATTCTGTTATTTTTAATTTCCATACCAACCATAATGAAAGATGGCTGGATGACGAGTAACCTTTTGTGATTGAGTTTCCTCTTTCAAGATTAGCATAAATCAGCAATTATGATTGATATTTTAATTTGAAACATACAAAAAGTCTCTAAATTGTATCTCAGATATAAAATCATGTGTTGTAACGGGTGATTTTTTAGCTAATATCTTTTTGGCAACACTGGTTTATACAGCTCACGCACGTTTCGTGTTTTGTTTCACTGTCAAACATCTTCAATTTGGTCTATAATTTAACCATGAATCGTCTTACGAACGAACAACGCTTGCAAATCATTGAATTTTATTATCAAAATGCGCGCTCTGTTAAGAAAGTTCATCGCGCGCTTCTTCCATTTTATGGTCAGTTTAATCGACCCACTGAAGCGGCTATTCGGGCTATTGTGACTAAATTTCGCACCAAATTTACATTGTTGGACATTAAACCACCAACACGCTTACGTAGAGTACGAACTGAAGAAAATATCGCAGCTGTATCGGCCAGTGTTAATGATGACCATCAATTATCGATTCGTCGCCGTTCGCAGCAATTGAGCCTCTGTTACTCAACAACGTGGAAAATTTTGCGGAAGGATTTAGGTGTGAAGCCTTTCAAAATACAGCTGGTGCAAGAATTGAAGCCGAACGACCTACCGCAACACAGAATTTTTGGTGAATGGGCTCTTGGAAAGTTGGCCGAAGATCCACTTCTTTATCGAAAGATTGTGTTCAGCGACGAAGCTCATTTTTGGCTCAATGGATACGTAAATAAGCAGAATTGTCGATTTTGGAGTGAAGAACAGCCAGAAGCATTGCAAAAGCTACCAATGCATCCAGAAAAAGTCACAGTTTGGTGCGGTTTATGGGCTGGTGGCATCATTGGACCGTACTTCTTCAAAGATGCTGCGAATCGTAACGTAACTGTGAATGGTGAGCGCTACCGTGATCTGATATCCAACTTTTTTTGCCCAAAATGCAAGAGCTTAACTTGCATGACATGTGGTTTCAAGAACACAGTGCCACATGCCACACAGCACGGGTAACAATGGACTTATTGAGAGGCGAGTTCGGTGAACATTTTATTTCGCGTTCGGCCGCCTAGATCGTGCGATTTAACGCCTTTAGACTATTGTTTGTGGGGCTATGTTAAAGCTCATGTCTATACAGACGAGCCCGCTTCAATTGACGCATTGGAAGACAACATTGAAGCATTTATTCGTGAGATACCGGCCGAAATGTTGAAAAGCGTATGACAAAATTGGACTAAGCGGATGGACCATTTGAGGCGCAGTCGCGGTCAACATTTGCATGAAATAATCTTCAAACATTAAATTATATGGACCGTACTATCGATTCAAATAAAGATTTTATGCATTTTTCTGAATTTTATGTTCACTTTGTGCTAGTGTTTATTCAAGGCAGGCTATGTTTGCTTAACCCTGTCTTCGGTTGCTCTGTGGGTTCCAATCTGTGGCATTTCTTGTGTTATCGTTGTTTTGCAAATGGATACTTGGATTAAAATTAAATCAAAATAGCGATCAAACAGTAAAACATAAGCCACTATGGTGAATTCTATTCCTCCTAGCTTCTGAAAAGTTTCAAAATAAATTTCATTTATAAGAAGTATGAATCTTCAATTTGTGTTTAAAAAGCCTCAATATAAACTTCGATGCACTTAAGGAGTAGGAGATCCAGTGAAGTAAAGTATTATTTGCAAATGATTCTTAAAATATCCCAATAACAAGTTGTTTCATGTTCGTGCCGAAAACATCAAGAGTTTCTACATCTTTAATATTGACATCCTCTTAGGCTCAAGATGGAAACATATTCAAGCAATTTATTGAGGCCTAATGCTCCTCCTTTGATTGATAGAAATATTGAAAGAACGACAGAAGCTAGATATAAGCTCGATAGATCGCTTTATTGAATTTTTTTTAAGTTTAAACTTCAGGTATCCAAGAAAAAAAAACAAGTATTATTTAATACAAGTCCACAATTATTTTCTTTTGTTGAAGACATCATTTCAATATTTCCAAAATTTAAATAAAAAATCTTCATTAAAAACTTTCGTACTCTGGTTCCGAAGTTTGAATCTCATAAAACTTTTTTTTTTCCTTTTTTTCGTTACTCATAATTTATTTCGTAAATTTATGTCCGTTTCTCCGTTTTTTAAGTACACCCCATCAATAACTATAAAATTACTTTCGGAATTTTTATCTCTCTTAGCAATTTTACAACTTTCTGAAAATAAAATTCTCTTATTTTCCATATTTTTTTTTCATTCTTTTTGTTTTTTTTTTTTTACTTTTACAGCCTGAAAAAACTTCATGAAATTCAACTCATTATTTCGCCATCGAATGTCTTCTATCACAGCAATTTGGAAAGAAATCTTGTCTGTGATTCTGTAATTGGTACTCAATATTTTGCTGCAAATCAATTTGATTTGAATTTCATTTGGCAACAAATGGAAAATTCAACATCATCATCGACAACATCGCCCTTGTCGACGTCATCGACATCAACGCAAAACGCATCCCCAGACGATAACGATTCATTTTCAATGGCTGGCGGTGATGAAAGTTTAACAAAAACTCAAACAACAACAACAAAACATTTAAATGGTGTTGCTGCAAATACTGCGTTCAGAAATTATCAGTATTTCACAAAACAATCTGCAGTCGATTACAAAAGTAGTTCACAACTAATATTTGATGTTCTTATGCAAATGATTGAGGTAAGTTTTCTATTTTCTGTTTTCTGTTTTTTTTTGTTTTTTTTTTGTCGTGGGGGAATTTTTACTGGTATTGGAATTTTTCGTTTTCGTTTCAACTTTTTTTTAGTTTATTTTAGTTTTGTGTTGAACACTTTATTTTACTGTTTTTTTTATTGCATTGTAATGATGAAAATATCAAAAAATGCATCTTTTTTGTTTTGTTTTGTTTTTTTAATATTTTTATATGTGGATGGTTGGCTGATTGTTTGATTAAGTTTAAGTTTAAAGTTTAAGAGAAATAAATCACACAATAGTGTATTAGTAAATAAGCAGTGGTTCTAAATCAGATAAACAGTTTCAGTGCATAAAACCTAGGCTGTTTACAATTTTTTTTCATGAGCGGTCTATACGAAAAATTACTTCTTTACGAAAATAATAAATAAATAATTTCCCAACTGATGCTCATAATGTAATTGGGAAATTATCACATACATAGGTGGTTATTACAACCCTTCAGTCAGAGTTACGACCTAGCGTCTCAAACCGCTTATGTTGTGTGTGTTAATTTTATACATGAGCTACAGTTTAAAGTCTAATTCGAACGACAAATTTTTGAGAAACTTTTCATGGGAATTTTATTTTATCCTCAAAGTTTTTGGCAGATATCTGCTGACAGGCAGACGCCGAAGATATATTTTTTCATATTTGGTTTTGTTCGGGATGTCTGACCTGGTGTTTGAACCGTGACCTTACGGTATTCCTGGCAAAATATCATGTTACAATTTTTATAAACATCGTGTCAAAACGCCTAAGGGTGTAGGTTTTGGAATATTATCAAGGCAGTCTAAGCATATCAATCAGATAAATATCCTTGTTATGAAGAAGGCTATAGATTGACCAGGTCCAATTGTTATTTCAGAAAGTTCGAGGAAATGTCGGATAGCCAGTAGATGCTGTTAAAATTCTGCTGCATTAAATCCTCGTTTTAGGAGGAGAGAATTGCAATCGACTGTAGGCCGCTGCTTAATGAGATAACTAAACAGTTTAATATTCCGGCGATATAGGTAGCCGGACTTATACAGGGAAATATACAGGGGAACGTAAAGTCATATAAGTCTGATAGCTTTACCTAACAGGTTTCACCGAATTTGAAAACCTTTTCCTGTAAACTTAAAGTTTGATATAATACTATAGGAATGGTAATCTGGATTTGGATTCTGATACTGTTTCATAGAAAAACACGCACAGCGCATGAGCGCCGGTTATTACAGCTATTGCCGCAGCTGTGGAAATGAAAGTGTAAGGCGTTAGATCTGACGGCCTTGCCTATTAAATTGTTTCAGAATATCATTAAATTTTTCTTCTTATACAGTTCTACAGCAGAATTGCCATTGTGTTAGGAAATCTCTCCACGATAAAAAACACTAATAAAAACAAACTTAGACTCAAAAGACCATGTGTATACAGTGGACAGCAAAAGTCTTAGTACGGCAATATATTTTAGCAATTTCATGAATTTTAGCCAAAAGTTTGTATACAAATTTATAGTTTATGTATTTATTTTATTAATTTAATTCTGTTTTATTATAAAACAAACAATTTTTTAATGTTTTTCATAAAACAGAGAAAATATAGAGAAGTTTCAGATGACCCCAAGGAGAACTCTGAGTAAATTTAAAATTCAACGGCCTAATATATGAAAATGTTATCCCTTGTATTTAGTAGAATATCCCTTAAGGTCAAGCACTCAATTTAACCCACTTGGAATTGAATGTACAAGTTTTGTTTAGTGTTTTCTGGTGGCACCATGAGCAAGTTTTTTGGTTGACTTTTGTTTGAGGTTTAGGGGTTACGTAACCGTTCTTTCAAATGATCTCCTAAATACTCTTTTGAAGTCATACCTGGACTTTGTGCAAGAGTATTAAGCCTGTGGGGACTTTTTTTTGTCAAAATATATTGCCATACCAAGACTTTTGCAGTCCACTGTATAACACATTGTGCAACTTACGAATGCAGTAACTTTTCTTATTAGAAGTTCAGACTTGAATGCTCGGCTATTTTAGTGGGTAATGTGCTAAACTATTAGATACTCCGGCCCGAGATCTAAATTTCTCAGCTCTTAATAATATAATTTGGAATTGTATGCTAAGAAATAAATAAATAAACTTCGGGCCTGACTCAACAAGTTTGTTTTAAACATGACAATTTATTTTTACACTGGACTTTCAAAACATTTCATGATTCAACCAATTCACCTATGTATTTTCAATAAATACTACACATATATTTTTATATACATATGTATTGTTTCTTTATGTGTTTAAATAAATTGTTATTGAAATTGATAACTTGAAATAAGATTTAGTAACACTGTTCTCTTCTACTGCTTCCGTTTATAGTAACGGTATTAGCGAGCAGTAGAGGGTACACGTTGAGTGGTGGTACCGTTCGTAATTTAAAATAAAAGTAGCAACAGAAGAAATATTCGAAAAAAAATAAAGAGAAAAAAAAACATGAAGAAAAATATTTTCTTTTTTAAATGTACGTGCTGCGTACATAAATGTAAAATATGTATGAACTCGTACAGTGGATAAATACTTTAAAACGGATGCACATTTTGCACATGAATGTTATATGCAAATTTAGCACATTTCACTACGACTACGACTATTTTTTTTTTTTATTATTTTTTCTTTTTTTTGCAAATTGTTCACAAAGACTAAAGATGAAAGTTATCGAACTGGAGGTGTTTTTTTAAATATCGTACATGTATGTATATACACGTACAAATTTAACTGAAATAAACTCAATTTTTTTTGCTTTCTTGCACAAATTTATGAGGGAAGAAAATTTCTTGAATTTAATTTTTCGATTTTTTTTTAAAAAAGTATAGAAGGAGGAATTTACCCCACCTAAGTCTAAGCCCATTGTGATACTGGTATAGGACGAAGAAACCGTCTACTATATATGTAGGTTATCTCATCCTTACACAATCCTAATAGAAACTAGAAACTCTATATAGAGCTGTAGTTGCCATAGTCTTGTATGTAATGTGTTGGCTTTTTAGACACGAGACCACGGTTCAAACCCCAGGTCAGACATCTGCAACAAATGGAAATATGAAAAAATATTGTATCTTCGGCGACTGTCTCTCAGCAGATTTCTGACAAAAACTCTGAGAGTAAATAAAAACTTGGCATGAAAAAGTTTCTCAAAAAAATCTCTCGTTCGGAGTTGAGTTTAAACAACTGAAGTTGCCAATTGATGCCAGTTTGATCAATTCTTAAGAAAAATTCTACACAGGAATCTTTTCATATTTTTCGACAATGCAGACTCAACACAGAGAAAGTTATCTGTCTCTCTATAAGACCTAGCTTATCCATATAAGCCCATAGTAGACTATTCGTAGTAATAATAATTTGACGAAATATGTACGGTTCTCTTGGCAATCTTGTTTGCTTTGCCGTTTTTTGGCTTTAAACGATGATAGTGAGGCAGCAATTATGTGGAAGAACTGATGTTTATATCCAATGTATGCCTGTTTTTGTACCCAGGCGGAGAGAGTTCAAAATATAATGTCTTATCCTTTGACTGAAAAATGTTCGTGTTTTTTTGATTAGAATGGATATTGCATAGAGTCTATCTGAAGCCTTTAATAATTTTCCCTGACGCATGCACAGTTATTCTCTTGACAGTTTACATTACTATAAGCATAGAATACCTCAGCTACAGCAGATATGTCCCAGCCTCTAACGTTTTGTCTACTGCCTACTCCAGTGCCAGATATAGAAAGTCTCTATTCGATCCATTCAGTTTTATAAGGTTTTTATATGTGGTACCATTCGGCAGGAAAGTAAGAAGTTTTAGGCGGCAACTTAAATTGTGATATAGCCAGAGGACTGAACTCCTTGTTGTTCTCATTACTCTTTAGTTACCCGTCTATACAAAAGTATTGGTCAAACCATCATATCAATGAAATCTCTATATCTGAGACATCCGAGGGCTTCTATAGCTCTTGTACTCTTGACTCTGTAAGTCTTGTACGCTGTTTTTGAATTTTGAATTCAGTATCGTCGCACCTGATTGACGAATTGCAGCTGCATTTCATTATGGTTGGGAAGAGGAAAGTTTATAATCTTGCGCATTCTAGTAAAGAGAGTAAAACCTGATGGCCATAACCTGGCTAAGGCCCAGTTCGAATTTAATGTCAAACCCTTTAAAATACAATACTTATCTCAAATTATTTTCAAACACTTATTTCGTCAATACCCTATAATACCGTTTAGCATTGAAGCTTAATCTTGTATGTGTGGATGCTTTAAAAGAAAATAAGTTCAGTGTATGAGAATATTTGCTACACATGGTTGAAAGCGTAAGACTTACAAAAGAATAAAAATTTTCTACTCTTGTTTTGTTTTTTCTATTTCAATTTTTTTTCTTTCTTTCTTTTTTCTATAAAATGCTCATATCCTTTGTATATGTTTCTTCATACATACATACGTTCCTGGTTTCCGTTTTACTTTTATTTTTAATATTATTTTCTTTAATTCGTTTTTATATTTCTTTTCTTCTTTGCATTCAGAATTTCTTTGTTTTTTTTTTAACTTTTGTTCTCTGTTTGTTTGTTCTCTTTGCAGCAAAACCACATTTTAATTCTACCGAACTTGGTGAAATTCACTGAAATTTGTGAGAATCGTGAACAAATTAAACAAATCTGTGAAAAGGCCGACTATTTAAAATCGCACATACCCATGGACGATACCATTTCACATCAATATTTAATCTATTTGCTATGCAAGACCAAGGGTATGCTAATACCCTCACATTTGGAAATGTTAAGTCTGGAGTCTTTAATTAAAAATTACTTGAAATCATCGCATCTCTTTATAAGATGTGCTGCCCTCAATGGTTTGTTAAGTCTGTTGGAGAGCTATGCCAAGACCAGTACAACCATTGGGAAACTAAGTGATGAGCTGGCAAGATTGAAGGATATCGTTTTGGCATACATCGATAAACATGGTTTAATCGAAGAAAGGTAAATAAATGTTAAGTTGTAAGGGTATTTTAAAGAGTGTACACGAAATAAGTATTATGTTAGGAAGCAAGCAATACAAACGATTTACAACAACTGCATTCAATACTGAGTGTACTTGAATGATCGCCCTTAACTTTTTTTTTAATTTTTCTTATCATGTATCTACTTCTTATTATTACCTGGTTGGTGTTCATTCAATATCTTCAAAGAAATAAAGTTGAAAATATTCGTATTCATTATTAATTTCATTCTCTTTTTAATTTGTTTCCAGTCCTCTAATATGCAGCGATGTACATACAAAACTAATATGGACCTTAAATTATTGCTTAATGGAATGGACATCAAAACTGGATCCCCATTGTAATTTAGCTTATCATACTAAATTGAGCGTAACGAAATTATTGAAAAAATCTTGTAACGAACAAGTCTACCTCTGCTGTTTGCATGTAAGTTTCCAACAAACTAAATACAATAAGCTTTTGTATGTTTTTCTTTTTTTCCCTCTTTTCTCTTTTCTTTTTGTTTCTAAATTCATTCAATTATTATATGAAATACAAAAAAAACTAAAAAATAGAATATAAATGGGAAAAAAACAAACTGAATCTTTTATTAGTTTGTTACACAAATTTTAAATGAGTGTTACAAAAACAACAAAAGATACTCGAAAAAGTTTTTAGTTTTTTACGATATAAGCGAACAAACGAACAAACAAATCTAGTCACTGGATTGTGATGCCAGATTATGTTTAAATATTTTATACATATTTTTATAATTTATAACAATTTCGAAAAGAGTTTTATTTTATTATATAAAAAGGTAGCCACAGCCTGTTGTATGTTCGAAATGTGTCCAATTCGTTTTAAAGTAAAATATGAAAATTACAAATCTACCTTCTGTAACACTTTCAATTTAAAACGGAAATGGTGTAAGGATTTCAAGCTGGTGATCTATTAACCAGATATGCTGTTTAATACTGAGTGTGAATAGAACAAAGTGCTCTTCCTCTATACTGGCACACTAAAATACAAATGTTAATCGTTCCCACGGCAATTGAATATACGTTCCGAAACGACCCGAGCACTACTCGGCCAAAGATTGCCAACTCACCAGACAACTGACAACAACAACAGACAACAACAAAATCCAGTAATGTAGTCTAATGTTGGCCTGCTTCCACGTCTGATAATAATTTGTTCGTACAGATCCTAATGATACTTTGCCGATGAATTAATACAAATGGATTTAAATCGGGAACTTATACATGGAATAAATTACAAAGAACAGGAGCTTTAGATTGAGACATGATTATAATATCCTTTAAACATGAGTATTTGTTACTACGGAAGTCGCCGTAGTCTAGTAGGTAGTGTGTTGGCTTATTAGAAGCCAGGGTTCGAGCCCCAGGCATCAAAAAAAATACAAAAAGTATCTCTCAGGCGACTTCCTCTCAGCAGATTTCTGGCAAAAACTCTGAGAGTAAATAAAATTGCAATGAAAAGTTTCTCAAAAATCTGTCGTTCGGAGTCGACTTTCCCGCCACTCATGTATAAAAAAATTAACACACACAACATAAGTGGTGTTAGAAGCTGGATCACAATATTGACTGAAGAGTTGCAATGACCAATCGCGTGCAATGTCCTTTACACAAGAGTATTTGTTATTTTCAAAATAATAGCGAATTTATGGTCAGACAACTTTGAGCGACTTGCATAATTTCTCCATGAAATTTTAAGTCTTCATGGCATGTAAGCATTGATGGTAAACTAATCGTTAATGAGTTAGCAAAAGCAGGCTCCAGATTGTCAGTTTTGTTGCCGCAGTCTAGAAAAACTGCTTGTGTACAAAAAAGTATTTTAAGAGGACTGTTTAGTTGATTTGATTACTTTATTTATAGGGTGTTCCCCATAAAGGTTTCCCTGACGAATTACAGGATCTGATATGATATGTATGAATAACTATCCATATTGTTGCTGTCCTACTCAGTTTAGAAGCATATTCTTGAATTGAACAAGGCAGAGATTACTTAACTATCTCGTATATTCATATATAAGAGGAGGTTAGTTTCTTCGTTTTATAAGGGATACCACAGTGTGACAATCATATGAAGCTGTTTTAGACATTTCTGTGTTTGTTTGCAGCTAGGTTGAGTTAACTCAACAGTTCAGTAGCCATATAGAAGGTTTCTCAAATAAATATATGTACAAATAAATATTTTCTATATATTATAATTCATTTTCTTAGGATAGCGAGAAAAGTAAATGAGAATAGTCGAATAAATTTCCAAAAATAAAAACGTTTATTTATTACTTATAAAATGTTAAAACAAAAACAATAATTCATGATAAAGGAACTTTTTTTATACCTAAGAACAAAACTGTTTTATACTTAAGAACAAAAGTGTTGACTCACTTATGGCGCTCACTGTATATCATATCTAACCTAACCTAGTAAGCTCTAGAATATACATACTTGTTCGAGCTATGGAATTGGAGTGTACATTACAGAGAAACGAGTCTTCTAATTCATTTGAATGGTTTCAAGGGAAGCCTTTAGCATTCGGAACCCTTTAGATTACAATTAAAGTAGAATGACTTCCCTAGCATTTATTAACAGTTGAAAGAATATTGGAAAAGTATCCTATCCTCTTTATATGTATTGCCTCTTGATTAGATTTCTTTCTTTCACTATTTATGAATACCAAGAACATGTCTATGTTTCTTACGGAACTCTTATGAAATTCTAAGCTTCACCTCATAAAGATTATTTGCAGAAGATGTCATTGTGTTGTATTAACAACCGACACTTAATTTAATACCCATTTATGGTATCAGTATTTTTGCTGTTTTTTTGTTGTTGGTGTTATTGTTTTGGTATTTCCTGTGTCATTATGGCAACTCTTAAGACTCTCAATTTAGTTGGCTAATAATTTCTTTCCTGGTACATATTACTACTACGAACTGGTTTGGTTTTACACTTACGAATGTACTTTCAATTGCAATTGAAATTGTTATTTTTATTTTTACTTTTATTGTTATTATCTTAATTTGTTTTATTTTCAAAAATCTATTTGTTGTTATTGTTGTCGTTTTTTTTATTATTTTTTTTTGTATTTGCCACTTCCATTGCTGCTGCTGCTGTTTGCATGTGGCTTTGGGTATTGGTGAGAAAAACTTGCAAAAAATAAAAAAAGCAAAAAAATTTACCAAAAAACATTACAAATAAAAAAGGGGTAACCAAAACCCAAATATTTTTACAAATATATACATATGTGTACATACATACATACATATATAATATGCATATATATAATATATGTATGTGTTGTATAAATAAATATGTGTATGTATGTGTGTGTGTACAATCTAAATAAATAAATAAATAAACGTTTGTTTTCACTGTGTGTGTTTGTGTATTTGTTTATAGGGTTTGGAGCGTATGATTGTCCTGGATAATAAAGTGAATAGCAGTAGTAACGGTAGTGGTAGTAGTATCAACACCATCAACCAGGGTGCAGACAATCAAAACCAAATGTTGCGGCCCTGCATTGAAAAACTTGCTCTTGAATTGGCCAAATTGGAAAACGAGAAATTTTCTATTCCCGCTTTGAAGTTACTTTTGTCCTGCATTTATGTGGGTAAGTATTATAGAAATATATGTACATATATTCCATGCTTCATCTATTCGTCCTTCCTTCCTGTTTTGGCTTTTATTTCTGTTCTTATTTTTGTTTGTTTTTGTTTTTGTTTGTATTAAATCTGTGTTTTAAATATCTGTAGTCAGCCAGCATTATCAAAAATACATATGTACATGCAATACTAAAATATTCATTCATTCAGGATGTCTATTTACTGTTGTTGTTATTATTATTATATTTTCTGATTCCTTTCTCTCTCTCTCTCTCTCTCTGTGTATATGTGTTTTTGATTTGAAATGTTAAAAAAGGATTTCAAGTAATGCTGTCTCTCTAAATATTTTTATATTTCCATTTTCATTTTGTGTTTGTGATTTTTGTTTTTCTGTTCCAATAGAAATCTATTGATTTGGGGCATTGTAGGTGGCGTGTGTGTCGGTTTTTTTTCATGTTTCCATGTTTATTCATTTCATTTTATTATTATATTTTGAATTTTCCGAAATTGCTTAAAATTTTTTTGGTTGTAATTCCCATTTTAGTTATTTTATGTAGTGGGATTAATTTCGCTTTTTTCTTCAATTTCAATTTTACCACTTACCACAGTAGTAGTAGTGGTAGTTGGGAGGAAAAAATGTTTGTTCAAGGTCACGTGTAAAAGTATTGCCAAGAAGGGTTCTTTTATTAACTTAAAGTATTTCATTATTTAAATACGTTGAAAGTAACTTATTAAAGAAAATATAAAGAAGTGAAATGTTAACGGCAATCCAATATCACAACGATTTATTTTGAATGCTTAATTAATCGATTGAAATATGAAAACAAAACTTAGACGAACGATTTGGAGACAATAACTTTATTGGTAAATTAAGAAACACTCCTAAAAGTATATTGGTTTCGATGGAGTCTAAATGCAGTACTATTTTTAAATAGCAAAATAAAATTTTTAATTTTTAATTTGATATTTTCTTGGTATACTATTTAATTTAATGCCGGTCATTCTACTGTGTACTAAGCTGTGAAGATGATTTAAAGGTTTAATTAGTACTCGGAGTACATAGTAACACTGGTATTAGAAATAGTAACAGTAATTGTAATTGCAACAATGGTAGCAGCAGTGACTCAGAGCAAATGGATGTAAAACCGTCATTGCAACATTGGAAATTTTTGGTAATTCAGCAAATTTTTAATGTAAAATTCTTTACCTTTTTTTACGCTGAGGAGGAGTAAATGTACCTAATCGCACCATGGGGGAAGTCGTCACTATCCCCCGTGTGTGGGGCCCTCACCCACTAAATCTCCCCCTCCTCTTTTGGACTCTTTGTGCCCACACCGGAACTACTGTGGTATTACTTCGAAGTGGAGTCCGTCTGGCCATTTGGCCCCTTTATATCCATATCCGCGTCCGGATTGCGCAACAAAATCCGAGAAGGTGTCTAATCATCCATTCTAATTCTCTCATCCAAGTCAATCTTCTTTGATTTCAGTAAGGTCTCAGGACCTCTAACTGGCTATGCTGCTCCAAGTAACGGTGGTAATGGCGATGAAAATTGTATAACTTTAATAACCACAGTGGAAATAGTAGCAGTAGTAATATTAGTAACAGTGGTAGTAACAGAGATCGCAGTAACAGTGGCAGTGCCGATGTACCTGCTACTAAGTACTGTCCACAATGGAAATAGTAGCATTAGTATTATTAGTAATCGATGTAGTATCTGTGATTGCAGTAGTAAGAGAGGTAGTGGCAATGGAAATAGTAGCAGAGGCCTCACTGGCCATAGTGCAAGTAGCAGTAGTAGTACTAGTAGTACTGACGGTGATGCTTATGTACTACTAACAGTAATAATAGTTGCAGTGGCCATAATAGCAAAAGTGCTCGTAGTAGTAATAGTGGTCGATATAGTATTAGTATTCATAATAGTACTTAAGGTAATAGTAGTATAAGCTGTACTACTAAAAGCGATAGTAGAGTTCATTTTAGTAATTGCTGTAGTTTGAATACAACAATAATAGTGACACAATAGTATTAGCTTTGGATATAGTACCACTAACACCGGTAATAAAAGCAGTGCTTATAACACCACTAATACTGTTAACAGTAGTTGTTGTTGTTGTAACAATTCCGCTATATGTAAAAGAATTTCCCTGTAGAAGGAATAAATGCTAGTTTATGTGAAATGGTTGTTGCCTGGTGAAATTGTCTCAACCACAGGTTCACCGGTCGCATAGCAGTGGCACAGCTGAGTAAGTGTAGCCTGTCATTAGAGTTTTAAAATGAAAATCAAGGCAATGGTACAATACTCTTCCAAGCAGTCAAAGTCAAAGTCAACTGTCACAGATGTCAACTGTACTAGAAAGGAATGTGTCCCCCTGGGCAGTTGTCTTTCACTATCCGAAAGAAGAGTGCTTGTTTAGTACTCTATTGCTTCGATAGCTTACTAAGCATTTAGTAGATGAAAAAGTTTTTTATTTTTATTATAGAAAATTCTATTCAAAATAAACCTGTGTTGCACTATGATTCCATTGATTGCATGTGAATATACGCCACTATCTATCAAAAATGTCAAACAAATAATGCATACCTTTAAGTCCGACCTTACACCCCATTTGAAATATATGTAGGTTGTTACATAGAAAAACAGCCTCATGAACGAAATTTCCGTCTGTGAATAGCGACTACTATATACAGCAATACAGCAGTGTATCCATAATAACAGTTGAAAAGGGTTGTATCAGGTTTGTCAGGTTTGACGACAAGGTCAAGGCTGTGATACAAAGAGGCGTTTTGGCACCTCTTAGAATGAAAATTGAATTTATTTTTCAATGCTTAAATACTCGACATAGGGTGACAAAGATACATACATATGTAAATATGTGCCTCATTATCGTTTATCATACAATGTCGTATGGCGTAAATGCTTTTTTAAATCGCTTATTCGCGCAATTTCCGTAAAATTCTAATTTGACTTGAGTTTCGAGTTTTAAATTGCTTTGATTGCAGTCCTAAATGTGATTGTGATGGTGATTGTGATGGTGAATGTAATTTGCCAATTTGTATTGTGTTCAATTGAGTATATTGGACCTATTGTTGTTCATGTTGTTGTTGTCGTTGTTATTGTTATTGTTGGTAAATATCTTTTAACATTAAATAGATTAATTAACTTTTCAATTCATGGCGATTTTCGAAGCATCACCTTTACAAGTGTGTGTGCTTTTCGTTGTTATATTGTTTAGGCAGCGATTGTTTGTTTATATGCTTGTTGCTACATATAGTTGTTGTTGTTGTTACTGTCGTGTTGTTGTTGTTGTTTTCATGCCACAATTTAGAACCACAAATTTAACAATAAGTTTATAATACGATTATATTTATTGTGCACGTTTAACAATCAAGCGAGAGAGAGAGAGAGAGAGAGAGAGAGAGAGAGCGAGCCAGAGAGTAAGGATATACATACATATACATTATATGTATATATGTATAAATATGTGTATTGTAATTGCTTGTGTATATCAATAGACATAATTTAACTTTATTACAACAATTACTAGAATCACTACAACTACTACAACTATACATCGCTTCAGTGCTACATCTATTGTATACAAAATAACGAAGTATGGCTATGAATGCCTTTAAACTAAACATACAATTTGAAAATACAAATTACCTTTATATCGTGTCGATTGTTATTGTATTTACGTTATACAGAAACTAACTCCATCCCTTCTTGTATGTACCTATACGTCTGTTTGCACAGTTATGGTAGAAATAATAGCAACAAGTTGACCGTTAAATGTTGACCTTGAATTATGTACTCGAATACAAATGATACAACGATTTGAAATGGATTGTTGTAATATAGGAGGCCTAAAAATTGGACTTTTGCTTGCTTACCTTTCTGAAGAATCATAACATAACCTTAACAGATAGGGCATACTTTAAGCTGAAATAAATTTCCTCATCTTTACTCTACAAATTATGTAAATTGAGTGTAAATACAAGCACTGTCAGACCAACTGCTACATAGGTATGATTGCAAGACGTTTTCAATGACTTCAAATAACTAACTTTGTCCGTGAATATTTTACTTGAAAATCCGTCGCCAAATTGTTGCCTTAGAATGGAATGTGAAGGATGATTATAACACTTAAGAGACAACGATAAACTGCTTTAACTGTGGGACGGGGGAATGTATGTAACACAAAAAAAGAACTGAACACGCAGAACACATATACATACATATATACATAATTGGTCATTACAATCCTTAAATCAGGAATACGACCAAACTTCTCACGCCACTTATGTTGTGTATGTTAATTTTATACATGAGTTTAGGGACCTACAGTTTAAAGCAGAATCCGAACGATTGGTTTTTGAGAAATTTTTCATGGGAATTTTATTTCATTTACACTCGGAGTTTTTGCCAGAAATCTGCTGAGAGGAAGTCGTCGAAGACATATTTTTTATATTTCGTTTTGATTGAGATGTCTGATCAGGAGTTTGAATCATGGCCTTACGTCAAATAAGCCAACATACTACTGACTAGACTACGGCGACTTCAGAACACGCAGAAAGCTATCTTAAATTATGAAATCATAGATTATAGACGAATGGGGGTGTTGGTTGTGTTGTCTAAGAACCGAATGGAAAGATTATCTTAAACCTAGCCTCTGAATTTGGCAACAAAAAAAAAAATAAAAAACAGGCAAAAGTTCATTCGGAGCTGTAACGCTATAAGATGTTAATGATGATGATCTGTGTTGTAAGCTCTTCAATGACTGGATGTTTTTTTTTTTTATCGTATTTAAGGTTTTGGAGCTTGGAAATCATGATTTTTGTATAAAATCTCCACTTTTTTAAGTTTAATCGCGGTTTAACAAGCACAATGGAGTTCTGCACCATTACTAACAGCAATCTGGGAATGCTGATTCTTATTATTTCTATATATTCTGTGGTTTAAAATTATTTTTGTGTTTGTTTTTAATGGATCTCATGCGATGTATAAGCGAAATTAAGTTCTTCACCAACAATTGACAAGTCTTTGGCCTGGTTTTTATATATAAAAAAAAAAAAAAAACATTTTTTTATTTAGGGTCTCTATACCGCCATTTCAAATGGGGAAATGAATATGTTCGTACCAAGTTTGGACGCCTTTTTTCTGTTTCTGTGATTGTCACAAATTTAGAGAGTTAATATCTTGAGTTCTTCGTCGTAAACTCCAGACCTTTTTAAAACGTTTCATACTCAAGACTTTTTGCCGTTTCACTACCAGATTTGTTAGGCTGACCTGCTTGACTTTTTTAAAAGTATTATAACTGTAAACTTGTGCTCTTAACACTGGTTTGAATAGTATGGCTGAGTTTGAATTTGTTTTTTCGCTCAAAATCGTTCATATTATTGAAAGAAAAATAATTGTTAATATATGTATGTACATATGTATGTCCTGCTATTTTTTCTACCATAGCTGTTTAAATGTAATATAATATGAATATAAATGTATATATACATACAAGTACGTATATGATGCCAAATAATTCTAATTCTATTTTATTTGTTTCTTTACATGTGTGTGTGTGTGTATTTGTGTGCGGTATCAAATCAAAAATTCAATAATAAAATAACGTATCGTACACAATATAAGGCTCAACAAAACAATTGGAAAATACGGAATTAAGTAACGGCATTGTACAAGACGACCCCGAGATAATCGCCCAACAAACTGATAAAGTTGATATTCTGCTGCAATGCATTAAAAGTGCAACCCGAGAAGCGGCTTGGATTTATGGGCAAGTGTTGTGCCAAATGATACGTGATTTAGTGCCACCTAAAGAAATATTGACAAAGGTCATAAAGGAGTTTTTAGCTATAAATCAACCACATAGTGATGTTATTGCCATGATTGTATTTCAGGTAAGTTTCAGGCTTAACTGGCTGGCTACACACTAATCGCCGCTTTTCAAAACAAAATCTTAACGTATTGCGCTTTTTAAAGACACATTATTATTGGAGTATTTGAAATAAGATTTGGAAGAAATCTAAATCTATTGCAATTAAGTGGCATTGTTAAATAATTTAAATTTAGCAATGTGGCGTAAATGAATATTTTATGGCCAAAGAGTTGTGATATATGCTGGTTATTAGAAAGGTTTTGAATTTTTCTAATATATTGGTCTGTTGTTTTCTTTTTTATGACAATACTATACTTTGTCTCGAGTAGTGAAAAAAGAAAGTTGAAATAGGATTTTTTCTTATTAAAATAACAATAAAAAGAGTTGTTAAGGATAAGAACTATCATCCCTGATTATCTTGTCCATTGGAAACATTTAGTCAGGCTTAGGTCATGGCTTTTCGTCCAAAGCGAGCTCCCGAATGTGATGGATATCAACATACATTTTAAAATTGAATGTCTAAGAGTATATAACAGTACGTGACGTTTAAATGACGAACACAGGTAAAAAATTATCGATATTAACTGAGAGAGTTAAGGAGGCGTACTTTCTTTTTTAAATGAAGTTTGTGAGGAACATACAATTGAAGGAATAATTAGAAAAGTTTTAAAAGTAATGCGTGAGAAATATCCAATAACAACTGCCTCTTTCACACACACACATAATTGGTCATTACAATCCTTCAGTCAGGATTGCGACCTAGCTTCTCACACCACTCATGTTGTGTGTGTTAATTTTATACATGAGTGGCGGAACCTACAGTGTTTAAATTCGATTCCGAACGATAAATTTTTTGAGAAACTTTTCATGGCAATTTTATTTACTCTCAGAGTTTTTGCTGAGAGGAAATATTTTCTTCATTTTTCGTTTTGCTGTAGATGCCCGACCTGGGGTTTGAACCGTGGCCTCATATCTAGTAAGCCAGCACACTACCTACTACACTATGGCCACTTCAATGTCTAACAGTATAGTGACATACAAATTTATGTATGTCACGACTATCCATATTAGCCACTAGACTACCAGCACATCTTAGAAATCATGTTCAATTTGTTCTTTCACTTTCTCCGCATATAAATTAGAAAATAATCATAAAATCTCTGATGAAAACGTGCAGCCTTAAATTTCAGGCAATTCTTATAATATTTCATAACACTTGAGAGTTTTTCTTTCTTTTTTTTGCTTTTCAGTAATTAAAAATAAGTTTTTAATTTAAGTCACCCACTCTTACTCATGATAATAATGTTTGTGTTCTTCTATTCTCCGCCAACAACAGGTATTCCGTTCGGCTATTGATTCCTCATTTCTACAACAATTACAAGATTGGCTGACATGTTCATTGCCAACGTTTCTGGCGTTGCCCGAACCGAAAGCAGTCTGGAGTCTAAGTGTTGTATTTCTATCGGCTTCTATAAATCTTCATTTAATGAAACTATTTCCGTTGCTGTTGAGCGGCACACCACCAACACCAACAACACCAGCAGCAGCATTTACAAAAACATTACAAACTACTGGAGTAGCAGCAGAGGCAGCTGTGGCAGCATTTGCTAAAATGAGTTGCGAAAAATTGGGTCATCACGAAATTGCATTGTTCGTGACATCTGCTCAGGATTTCTATGCAAAATTGGGCAATGAGCAAAAAGTACGTTTTCGTGACGCCTTCAAGGAATTTCATCATATTAAAGTCTACAACAAGATGTTACAAAGTCTATAACCCAACAGCAGCAGCAACAGCAGCAACAGCAACAGAAGCTTTAGATCCTTTGAAACGATGTAATGAAAAATTATAATGCATGCATGCTATGCCTTACATACATACAGGCGAATAAGAATGGTACAGTTAATGAGAAAATATTTTAAGTATGTTTGTGTGCATAAGAGACAAGAACAAGAAGTAAAAGAAAAAGAAAAAGAAAAAGAAAAAGAAAAAAAAGAGAGCAGCTTGTAAATGTCGAGCATATAACAATGCTTGCTTTTCTATTCTATGCTGTGTTCTTCTCCATTTTGTTGTGATTGCTGTAGGAAATGAAAGAAAAGTGCTTCCTGCTGCTGTATATGGTTTTCTTTTTTTTTATAACTCGTGAAAAGCGTTGAAAGTCTTAAGGCAAAATTGAAATTTATATTAATTTTTCAAGCACATCTCCTCTTTCCATATGCAATAAATTTTTCTCATTTTTTGGCTTCTTTATGCATTTTTTGCCTGCCATTATTATCATCATCGCCACCTTTAAAAGCATGACGTTGAATAGGAAAAACATAACTACAAAGTTTTCTTTTTCTTTTTGTTTTTTTGTTTTATTTCTGTCTTTGCTTTTATTTTTATTTGTTTTTTTGTATGCATTGCGTATTTATTTTATTATTTAATTGCAAACTAGAAGAAATTTGTTTCTCCTTTTTTCTTTTGTGCTTTCCTTAACTCCAACTGCCTTGCCTGCCTTTACCTTTTTGTGTTTCCATAAGGCAAATGATTTCAAGACCAGCAAGAGTTGGGAGAAACTTTACGACTAGCAATGTTTGCATTTTTAGTTTTTGTCTCCAAAGTAAAGCTTGAATAACTAATTGCCACAAAGATAACAATCTCTTCTAAATGTTTTAAATATTTTTCGTCTGCTTCGGTTTATATATGCTAAAGCGTTGCCACCTTATTTATTTGCTTATGCTTTGCAACAAAGTTCTGCTTTAGGAAAAGTTGCAACCACTAACTATAATGATGTCCTGCTTCCTGCAATCATTACTTTAACTTTCTTTTTTTAAGTCAAATAAATCAATCTCTAGCAAGTTTTAAAATAACTTTTTCCCTCATTTTTTTTTTATTAATTTTATACACATATTTATTGTCTTTTTTTAAATTTAAATTTTACATTTTGTTTTAACTAATACAAAGAAAAAAACATCACCTTTAAAAATATTTAAAATAAATTGTCGAAATTACCTATGTATTGTTAGATTTAAATTTTGTTAAAAAAAAGTTAATTTTTTTACCCCAACTAGAACCATTAATACTAATCAAATAAATATTTCAATAAAGTTAGAGTTACATACATACATAACATAATATTCTTATATTATTAAAAAACAATGCAGTTTTATTTAAAGTTTAGAAGGTAAAAATTATTGGAAAATCAAGCGAGTGATACCAAAAAGAGCCGAATAACTACGGTAGCAATACTCTGTTATGCATAATTAATAAGGGTCTCCGATAGGGTAACACCCACTTGAATTCAGAATCCATTCGTTTATCATCTACGAGAAACTGCACTATGATGTTGATTTTGCCAAAAAAAAACATCTTTTCGGATGAAGTCCATTTTCATCTTAGTAGGTTCGTTAATAAGCAAAATTACCGTATTTGGGGCCCAGAAAACCCGTACGTGGTCTTACAGAAGCCAATGCACTCATTACAAGTGACTGTTTGATCCGTCTTGTGCGGCGGAGGCATCATTGGCCCATATTTCTTTCAAAATGAGGATGCCGTAACCAATCAATTTTTTAAGCCGCTTTTAATGGTATTGATGTTAACGATGTTTGGTTTCAACAGGATCGTGCAACTTGCCACACATTTCATGCCACAATCGATTTATTGCGTTAAACGTTTGATGGCCATTTAATTTGCCGAAATGATAATGTTAAGCTGCGATTTGACACAGTTGGTTGTTAAAGGAAAGTAAAGGGTTCGCCAAATAACTTTTTTTTTGAAAATGCTTTAAACAAAAAACTACTGAATATTTTCTCAAATTTCTTTTTTTATTTGAAAGTACAACCCTTCCGCTTTATAATGGAAACCAATTTCATTCAAATGGCTACCTCGGCTGGCCATGCAGTAGCCTACACGATCGGTCCAGTTTTTAAGCACATTATCGATTGAGTGCATCCATTTCACCAATGGCTTCACGAATATTGTCCTTTAAAGCGTCAATTGTCTCTGGCTTGTCGGCGTAACACTTATCTTTCACGGCACCCCACAAATAATAGTCCAACGGTGTTAAATCGCAGCTCCGAGGTGGCCAAACGACATCAGCTCTGCGGCTGATAATGCGATCTTCAAAAACAGGGCGCAAAACATCGAGTGTACCTTCGGCTGTGTGGCACGTAGCGCCGTCCTGTTGAAACCAAATGTTGCCAATATCCTCCTCTTCAATTTTTGTGAACAAAAATTCGTTCAACATGGCCCGATAACGATCGACATTGACTGTAACGGCCGCTCCTTGCTCATTTTCGAAGAAAAATGGCCCAATTATGCCTCTGGACCAAAATCCGCACCAAACAGTGACTCGTTTTGGGTGCGTCGGCTTTTCAATGTATGCGTGCGGGTTTTCTGTGCCCCAAATGCGACAATTTTGGTTGTTTACATAGCCGCCAAGATCAAAATGAGCTTCATCTGAAAAGATGATTTTTTTTTTTGCCAAAATCGGCATCTTCTGGTGTAGGCTACTGCATGGCCAGCCGAGGCAGCCATTTGAATGAAATTATTTTCCATTATTAACCGGAAGGATTGTACTTTCAAATTAAAAAAGAAATTTGAGAAAATATTCAGTAGTTTTTTTTAAAGCATTTTCAAAAAAAAAGTAGTTTGGCGGAATTTATAATGCCGACTAACCAGATATAATTGAGCATTTATTTTATACAGGCTTACGATCCGCTCATATTGTATGTGTTAATTTTATCCATGAGTGGCGGGCCATATAGTTTAAAGTCATCTCCGAACGACAGACTTATAACGAAGTTTTCATGGCAATTTTATTTCATTTTCAGAGCTTTTTTTTTTTGCAAGCTATGTGCTGGCTGAGGGGAAGTCTCCGAAGAAATACTTTATCACATTTCGTTTTGTTCGAGATGTCTAACTTGGAGTTTGAACCGTGAATTCACGTCTAAAAAGCAACACACTATCTACTACTCCATGGTGACTTTATGGTCGTGGTTTATTCATTTTTATTGGAAATGCCACAACTAATCTTTAAAAAACTAAGTTTTAGAAGTGTTTCCACATGTATTATGCAATAACGGGCTTCCACGATTGCATATTAAAAATATTACAAACATCTGGCATCCTTTCACATGCAACTCCCCACACACCCATGATTACCGTTGATGTTTCAAGTTTTAAGACATCCGTCTTTAACGTCTACTTTTATTCTTTTCTTCTTCTATGTTTTTTCTTTTTGCTTTATGTATTTAATTTTTAATTACTAATTTTTTAACTATTAACATAAAAGAATCAAAAGAAAAAACAAAAAAGCTGAAAGATAAATGGAAATATATAGCAAAGCAAAAATAGAAAAGTAAGAAAATAAAAACGAAAAGAAAAATATGAAATAAAAACTTTAAAGATTTTAAGATTTTCTATAACAAGTTAATCCTTTTACCAATCCTTGTCATATGACGTTTAAACTTCACCTCCTCACCACCACCACCACCACCACCTCTTCTATTTTGTAAATTTATTCACAGAAGTGAAGTAACAAGGACACAGTCTTTACAGTTAGATAGTGCTGATGTGCAAAAGTTTTTTTATACAATAAAAACTACAACAAAGAATAAAATAAAAAAGAATGAAAGGAAACGTGTCCTCATCATCCCAATCATTGCATATTTTTAAGATTATTTTTCTTCTTCATATTTTTTTTTTCTCTTGCTGATGAACTACAAAGTTTCTAAGAAAAGGGAAAATGGTATTTGTGTAAAATACTTAGAAAATTTCCGTTAATACTATGCAAAGGTGAAACAGATTGAGAGCGTTAAAATTGCATTCATTCTATTGCCTGTAGACTATAATAAGTAACAAAACATGGTAACATACAGACCAGTTCCTCATAATTATCGTAATACTAAGAAGAAATTGAAGCAGAAGAGGTCACACAAAAAACCCAATCGCAGATAGAATCATAACATACATCCTGTAAAATCCACAAGGCCGACTTAGCAGATTTTGATTCGAAGATTTCTTATCACACACACGACTACTTTGGAGCAGCTTACCAAACGACATCATCAGCAACTTCAACTTAGTTGAGAGTAAAAATTTCTCCGCCGCTCTCCATCATTCAAGCCAACCAAAAATGCCGATATGGTTCTATCAACAAGATTTTTCTCAATGTATTGACCAATACTTATCGGCTGTACTGTAATGAAGATACTGCGCCATTTTCAAAACTGTTTAAACCACCAGTTGTGTTGCTACACTAGATGTGTTCCCTGATATATTAATGAAGTCAGCAACTCCTGTAGTTGTGGTTCTACGGCTTCTTATCACCGTTTTACTAACTTTATTCAATGTTTTTATTCACTTTTACAGTACAGAGAACAGAGCGATAACGTTATAACCACAAATTGACACTCTTTCCAACAGCTTTGAAACAAATGTTCCCTCCATTTAAATCACTTGCCGTACTTGTCGCAATAAGACTAAAGGCCCTACCACTCTGTCGTATTACTCCTGCTGGTCATCCTTCTATTCTAGTTGAGTGTTCACAGGCTCTGAATTCTACTGGCTCATCTAATTGAATCAGAATAAAATATTTTACACTAGACTTCTAAGCAGGTGTGATCATTCCCAGGGATTCGATGGAAGTCTACGCCGGAGATTCTAAATTCGACATCGAAGTAGGTAGGTAGTGGAGTTTTTTCAGAAAAGCTTATCGATAAGATATCCCTCCTCCTCGCCGATTACTACAGTGTTGTTTCAGATGAAAGTAATGGCCACTATTTTTTATTTATTTCTTTTCATGAATTAATATACGCTTCAGTGCCATAAAAAGTTTTCTAAAGGCAATTTGAAATTAGTTAGTCACTGCAGCGATTCTCTTGATATAATCTTGCAGCAGATTTATGTTTATTTGAAGTCGCCGTAGTCTAGTAGGTAGTGTGTTGGCTTATTAGACGTAAAGCCAGGGTTCGAGCCCCAGGCCAGACATCAAGACAAAATACAAAAAGTATTTCCTCGGCGACTTCCTCTCAGCAGATTTCTGGCAAAAACTCTGAGAGTAAATAAAATTGCCATGAAAAAGTTTCTCAAAAATCTGTCGTTCGGAGTCGACTTTAAACTGTAGGTCCCACCACTCATGTATAAAATTAACACACGCAACATAAGTGGTGTAAGAAACTACGACGTTGTGCAATGGGTTAATTCGACCTCCGAGTACTGTACTTGTCTTAATTGACAAGTACACGTCGTCTAACCTAACCTAACCTATGTCTATTTCATATGGGTTCCTGGTTACAGATATATACCGGGTAATCGTGTAGTCGAAGAACTTGATAAGACAGTCATACACTTACCTCATATCCATTCACCTGTAGGAATTGGTGTTCCTCCTATTTCCATTCAGATATCTATCCAGACAATCTAGTGTTTTCCAAACTGAAAAATCCTGGACCTAGCACCAATTTTCGTTCATTGCATTGAATTGGATAGAAGTAGCACCAATAAATTATTTAGACAGGAGTGTATGGAGATCTCTATCACTATAGCTATTCTTTTTTTAGCTTACCTGCTATTGTCTCCTGCAGACGTTCTAGTCGGCGAAGCTGAATTTATAGCCCTCTTCATATGCCAATAACCAATATTCGTCTCAGACTCAGCCCAAACCTCTACCATTTGGCTAACCTTTTCTCAATAGTCCAACGAAGCTATTGTTTCTTGACTTCAAATAATTCATTAAATTTTCTACTGAATGTTTAAGATTTAAATAAATTTGCTGATTGCTTCGGACTATATAATCTTGCATTATTAATTAGATCTGAGGTACAGCGTCATGCGGGCGCCTGTGTAGATCCAAGTAGGATTATCCTACCCATTTTAGATACATTTTTATGATACTCAGCCACTAAAATGCCGACATCTTTAATAATTGCAAACTCTTAACTCCTTTAAAGCATACTCAGCAGATTTCTGGTAAAAACTCTGAGAGTAAATAAAATTGCCATGAAAAGTTACTCAAAAATCTGTCGTTCGGAGTCGACTTTAAACTGTAGGTCCCACCACTCATGCGTAAAATTAACACACACAACATAAGTGGTGTGAGAAATTAGGTCGTAATCCTGGCTGAAGGGTTGTAATGACCAATTATGTATGTTAAGTATGTAACTCCTTTAAAGCGTACTTGGAGTTTTTATTTAAAAATATTTTGGAAAGATCTTCTTGAGTATTTAATGATTGCATTTTATGGAAAACAACTTGTGGTGTCTTCAACAAAGTTCGCATTGATATATTCTTCGATATAATACAAAAGATATCCCGCGGTATTTGTATCAAAATGGCTTGTGCAAACTTAGATGGCATCAAAGTTAGGGCCTCTAACTTTATAGTCCATAAAGGCGTTGTATTCACAATTATCAGAAAGAAATAGAAGGATATCATTTATAAGTCCTACACACAATGCCTCAGACGACACTTTTGTGTGTAAATTTTTTCGATTTCAATTTAAAAAAAAAATTTACTAGGAAAACTTTCACTAAAAATAATTATTATTACGAAGGACGTTTAATTCTTTAAAATTCTGTCGCATTGTCGTTGTCATTGCGTTTTCCAACTAAGGCTGTTAAATATTTTGCATTTTCTTTTTGTTTTTGTTTTTGTTTTTGTTTCCATTACACATTATAAATTATGAAACAGGGAGGAATAAGAGAGACAAACTGCAACAGCAGCAACAACAACAACTCGCACTATAATAACATCGTTTGTACACATGTATTGTTAAAAAGGAGTCTTAAATGTGGGGGGTTCAAGTACTTGTGTATTATATGTATATGTATGTATGTATACATGCATATGTATATACCATATATGAATGTTTTTGTATAAGTGTGCGTGTTTAAATGCATACAAAGAAAAAAAACAAAAAAAGAAAAAAGTAAAGAAAAGAAAAGAAGGAAAGAAATTTTTTGTTAAATAAGAAATTTATTTGAATGCATAATTTAAAGTGTGTTTATCCCTATTTTTCAAACAAACGACCTTCAGATATTATTTAACAACTACTAACGCACACATACACATACATATACGCATTGTAGACATTTATCAACAGTACGTGACGTTCAAATGATGATGAACCCAGGTAAAAAATTATCGATGATGACATTTAACTGAGAGAGTTAAGGAGGTGTACTTTCGTTTTTAAATAAAGTTTGTGAAGAACATACAATTGAAGGAATAATTAGAAAAGTTTTAAAAGTAATGCGTGAGAAATTTCCAGTAACAACTGCCTCTTTCACACACACACACATCATTGGTCATTACAATCCTTCAGTCAGGATTAGGACCTAGTTTCTCACACCACTCATGTTGTGTGTGTTAATTTTATACATGAGTGGCGGCCACTTACAGTTTTAAGTCGATTCTGAACGACAGATTTTTGAGAAGCTTTTCATGGCAATTTTATTAGAAAAAAAAAAATAAAATCAAAGAATAATTTTAAAAAATTAGAAAATTTTGTTCTCATAGGATTATTCCCCTTACCTGTCCTTATTTATTTGCCTGCAAACTGTTTATATGTTGCACATTTTGAACTTTTCTTCCTGTTACCTTCACATTTATGTTACATTGTTACAGCATTTTAGCATAAAACGAGCATTACAGAGACAAAACAAGAATAGAACAGAGTAGAGAGTGTGCATTTTTTATTGCATATAAATGCTTAAAAATATTAATTTAAGCTCATAATAATGTTTTTATTATAAATTATGTTTTCGTTTTTTGTTTTCCTGTACTACATACTTCGAAGAGCATTTAAATGTTTACGTATGATATACAGTGCTGAGCAAAACAAATGCTGGAAAATATTTTCAAATAATTTGTATGACAGCTATAGGGATAAACACTAAACTAAGCCTTTCTGTTGTCCTTTGCTGGTCTCTAGGTGAAAGTGTATGTTTAGCAGAGTTTGTTGGCTTTCACCAACATTCATTGCTTTACTTTTATGCCACACTGTATGCATAAGTAAGTGTATCTAAAGATTTTAAAGAAAATATCATGAAACACAATAAAATGAAATAAAATAAATTAAATAATCGGATGAAAGAAGAATAAAACAAAAAAAGAAAAAAAAAGACTGCACAAGTAAAACAAATGCTTTTATAATTACAAGAAAATGTTTTTCTTAAATGCTAAAACCTCTGTATGAATAATGAGTGCAGGTGATATTTAAAAAGTAAAATATTGAATTGCTTGTACTTGTATGTATGTATGCTTACGCCTGGTATATCCATAAAATATTCAGATTTTAAATTTAATTTATGAGTCTTCGATCATCGTTTTTTTATTTTAGGGGAAAAACATTAAGAACTGTACATATGTATAAAACAATAATATTTATAATATTGTATTTAAAGGTATTGTATTTTAAATAAAAATAAGAAATAATTACAAATTCATAATGGAAAATGCATCAAATTAATGTGAAGGATTGTGTTTAAACAGCGTAAGGAATTGAAATTGACATTGAAATGGGAGAGACTGTTATTTATTCTTGCTCTTGGCTTAATGCTAAATTTCGAATAAAACTGAAAATATAATCACAGCTTCCACGCAAATTAGCTTAGTTCTTGTATCAGAGATTGTGATCTATTTTATTCCATCGAGCATTTGGCAAAATTTTCTTTTTTTATAAATTTTTAACAGTCTCATGAAGTAGTTTGTGTTGATACTAAAAATATAGATAGTGAGAGAGGAAAAGGAACAACTGGATTTCTAGACTTAGTTTTGAACATGTATCCATTACGAGTACAAGCAGGGACTTCTGCAGAAAGAGTGGTCCTCATACCGTTAGTGCAGCTAATGAACAAATTTCCTGCGAAATATCTTCTGTGACATATGTACATGCATAATTGGTCACTAAAACCCTTCAGTCAGGATTACGATGTAGCTTCTCACACCACTTATGTTGTGGGTGTTAATTTTATACATTAGTGGCGGGACCTACAGTTTAAAGCCAATTCCGAATGATAGATTTTTAAGAAACTTTTCGTTATAATTTTATTTTATTCTCAGAGTTTTTGCCAGAAATCTGCTGAGAGGAAGTCGCCGAAGAAATATTTTTTTATTTCGTTTTGTTGCAGATGTTTGACCTGGGGTTTGAATTGTGGACTCACGTCTAATAAGCTAACAGAGCATCTACTAGACTATGTCGAAACATAAGTCAATCGTTTCCGATTAGTTGAGGCCAATGTACAGGCGAGTTCTGTGAAAAAAGAAGTGTGATTAGTATCACCAAAGCAGTAAAATAAAGGCCAAATTGCGTTGCTCTTATGAATCAATAGTGTTCAACAATCTAAAACTTGTCATAGAAGCCTTGACTTATACGTGAGCGTTGTATTCTATTCTCAATAGAAATTATACAGTGTAAACAAAAAGTAAGCCATGTTTCAAGGCACCAAGGCTTTTGAGTGCATCATTTAACGTTTTTTTCCAGAGAACATCGTATTAGAATTTCGAAAAAAAGCCATGTTTGAAGACACCAAGGCACATGAGTGCATCATTCAACGTTTTTTTCCAGAGAACATCGTATTAGAATTTCGGCAGCTTCTGATTCTTAAATATTTACGTACCCATAGCCAAGAGTTAACAAGAAATATTGAATCTTTATGTAAATTAAAGAGGCGTGGCAGTTTGATTGAAACCAAAGCTTACTTGGTGGCCAGCTGTGATCCACAACTAACTGCTAAATCTCCCTCAAATTCCAATTAAGTATTTCAGTTTTACAGTCCAATGATCAATTCGATGTTAATCAGCGATAGCTCCATTAGACTATCGGTAAACAGTGAGCCAAATGAGAGGAGGCTATGATAAGTTAGGAACGACCATTGGTTTATAAGTGAGTAATAAACTCCATCTTCTTTGACCGATTGACTATCTCTGCAAGAGGTCATTACAGAAAAGCAAAGCCCCTCAGTATGTCTAGCCATTATGCAATGACCTCTAAGTATACATACAGTGGTAGAGATGTCCTTATGATCCATTTACAGTTATAAAACTACATAGACATCAACAGAACAACAATAACAAATCAACATTACGTTCTGGAAGTTGCCAAACCGAAAATAAATGAAGTATAAATGGAGCGACAAGTAGCATTGCCAGCAAAGTTTTTCAGTTGTAGAACTGCAAAAGCTTGCGCATTGCTGGGTAATAAAATTAAAAGTGCAATGTTCAATCAGTTAAAATATGCTGTTAAATTTAAGCAATAATAAAAAATATGATCCTTCACAAGAAAGTTTTCAATATTTTAATCGGTTTTAATAAAAACGTTTTTATCTGGCTTGTGTCTTCTCCATCTTCTTTTCATTCTTTTCTTTTATTTTCAATCGATTAATCATTGTCAAATTTTTATTACTGGTTTATGAAATCACCACCGTTTATTGCATTGATTTCGAAAGTCAAAGTGATTGAAATATTTTACCAACACACACACACACACACACTTTCTTTTCTTAAATGTGATACAAAGAAGTTTCTGTTTCGTTTCATGCATCATCTGTAAATTTATACAAGGTAGCCTAAAAGTAACGTCATAAAGTGAACGTTTGTGGAAAATGAACGAAGGAAAACATGGTTTTTTATTACTATTGTGGGACATTCAATGGAATACGTGCGTCTTTTACTACTTTCGTTAGTTGCTGTAAATAATCCTGCGTATCGAACTTCTGAAGTTGAGTGCCAAGGTCCTGGTACAGATAGTTATTGAGCAGTAGAATCAGAAAGTCAAAGTTACATATGAAAACATAATTTAAGAGATTACTTTTTGCAGAACGCATTACCATTTTTAAATTAAATTTATTAACACATTGACTTACTTAATTGGCCATTAACAACCCGTTTATCGGATTTCGACTTGCTTTAACACATCCTCACATAGTCGACATAATCTAGCAAGTTCAAACCCCAGGTCAAACATCTCCAATAAAATGAAATACGGAAAAAATATTTCTTCGCCGACTTCCTCACAGCAGATTTCAGGCAAAACGCTGAGGGTAAATAAAAAAATCAAATACAGGGCTTCCTCAATTTAGATCTGCATCAAATACTCGTCTCTCCGGAACATTCTTTTCCATTTGAACGATATGGACGAATCAACGTAGTCGCTGAATGTTAATGCACTACACAGCATCCATGATGTTAAGCAGTTCATACAACTGATTGTAGGATCGAATGCGGAGTTCATCTCCAACTCGTACTGGATCGAAGGTCTTACGTAGGACTTTGCTCATTTTGATCTTGGCGGGTACGTAAACAAGCAAAATTGTCGCATTTGAGGCACAGAAAACCCGCACGCATACATTGAAAAGCCGACGCACCCAAAACGAGTCACTGTTTGTTGCGGAGTTTGGTCCAGAGGCATAATTGGGACATTTTTCTTCGAAAATGAGCAAGGAGTGGCCGTTACAGTCAACGGCGATATATTGAAGAGGAGGATATTAGCAATATTTGGTTTCAACAGGACGGCGTTACGTGCCACACAGCCGAAGCTACACTCGATGTTTTGCGCCCTGTTTTTGAAGATCGCATTATCAGCCGCACTTTGATCTTAGCCATAAGGCCGAGAAGTAGGTAGTAGGTAGTGTGTTGGCTTACTATTCGTAAAGTCCGGGTTCGTATCCCAGGTCAGACATCAAAAAATGAAATATGAAAAAAAAATATTTCTTCGGCGACTTCCTCTCAGCAGATTTCTGGCAAAAACTCTGAGAGTAAAATAAACTGCCATGAAAAAGTTTCTCAAAATTCTGTCGTTCGGAGTCGACGTTAAACTGTAGGTCCCGCCACTCACGTATAAAATTAACGCACACAACATGAGTGGTGTGAGAAGCTAGGCCGTAATCCTGACAGAAGGGTTGTAATGGCCAATTATGTATGTATGTATGTATTATCAGCCGCAGAGCTGATGTCGTTTGGTCACCGTTGGACTATTATTTGTGGGGTGCCGTCAAAGATAAGTGTTACGCCGACAAGCCACAGACAATTGACGCTTTAAAGGACAATATTCGTGAAGCCATTGGTGAAATACAGCTGCACACAATCGATAATGTGCTTAAAAATTGGACTGATCGTGTAGGCCACTGCATGGCCAGCCGAGGCAGCCAATTGAATGAAATTATTTGCCATTATTAACCGGAAGGATTGTACTTTCAAATAAAAAAAGAAATTTGAGACAATATTCAGAATTTTTTTTTTTAAAGAATTTTCAAAAAAAAGTTATTTGGCGGACCCCCTATTGAGACCATAATATCACCTGTTGGCAAGAGTGATCCTTCGCTTGACCACCAGACTGACATCATTTTTGCTGGTAACGGCGGAGTCAAGATAAACAATTTTTTCTGACAACATCGAAAGAATAGTTATCGGCTGTAATCTGAGTTACAATACGCTGCACATTCCTACTTGTCGCGAACATATATTTCGTTTTTACCATTGTAAAGTAAATTAAATTTAAAATTTAAAAATTCAATTCCGTAAACATTGTCTATGAAACATTAATTTCCGTTGGAGTCCTTTAACCTAAAATCATGATGATTAAGATGCTGTATGAAAATATTATTACGACAACCAATATTTGTTTGAAAATATTTTTATTTTTCAATAAATTTTCATTCATTATTTTGCTATTAAATAAAAATAAAATTTTTTTTCTTTTTCGTTGTTGTTTTATTCGGATTTGTGTCAATTGCGTGGCCATTGGAATATGACAAACCAACAGACAGACCGATAGATAGACGTAAATTTATTGATCATCACATTTTAGGGCAATAAAATCATAAATAATAATAAATAAAAACCGAAATAAAAATTGTTAATAATAAATTTATATTCTGAATGAAAAATGAAAAACAAAAACCAAAAAACGAAAAAAATGTCCTGTAATGGTATCCATCCATGTAATAATTGACAACAACACTATGACTGCAGGGTGAGTTAAAATGACGAGACACTTCAAATAAAAATTGGAAAATATTTTTGTTTGTTAGTCTCTGGTAAATCAATATTTTTGTTGAATTATTCGGCAACCAATAAATTATTAAAAAAAAAAAATAAAATTTTATTTAAAAGTGCTTGGAAGTGAATCTATTTTTAAACACAATATTTATTACGAATTTTAATTCAATTACAGAATAATTGAAGGAAATATTTACCCAAAAAAATTTAATTGAAATTAATTTTTATTAAATTTGTGTGTTCGAAATCATAACCTTTCATTAAAATTATGAAACTGATGGGAGGAAACGATGGGAGGGAAAGGAATACGAAACTTAAAGGATAACTGCAATAAAACAATAAAGAAATTTAAAAAAATGGCGATGAAATGCAGTTATGAAAAGAATAACAATAACAAATCAACAGTAAGCTCTGGAAGTTGCCATAGTGAGAGCAAAGTTCTAAAACAATTGTGATCTTAAATTGTACATTCTAAGAATAGTGTACTTCAACATTACGAAACGGATACGAATATCATATAAGAAATACAAAGAGCAACGGTCTTACGATTTCCATAGATTGTTTCTGTTGCTTTAAAGTCTTTGTTCAATAAAACGTATTTGAATTACTATGCCTGTCATCAGGCATAATTCAGCCTCAATCTTTAAAATTGTCTCGAAAATGGATATAGAAAAGTAGGGATACAGAAATCTTCTTTAATAATCTGCGGATTACAGAGCCGGACAGTCTACTAAACTATTCTTCTGTCATACAAACGGAAATATAAGCGATACAAGTACTGTCGGAACTGCTATATAATTATGGCTTGCAGGCAAAGTTCATATGCTTGGTGCCGAAGTGAACGTATTGAGGGATAAGTTATAATAGCAATTATTTCTACCGATACGCGTCCAGGATAACAATATATTTGTTAAAAATGATTTCATTTGTAAACATAACTGAAATAATTCATTTTCTTAGGATAGCGAGAAAAGTAAATGAGAATAGTCGAATAAATTTCCAAAAATAAAAACATTTATTTATTACTTATAAAATGTTAAAACAAAAACAACATCTCATGATAAAGGAACTTTTTTTATACTTAAGAACAAAACTGTTTTATACTTAAGAACAAAAGTGTTGACTCACTTATGCCGCTCACTGTATACTTTATAGGCCATTACGACCTAGATTCAGGATTACAGCCTAGATTTTTACATCACTAATGGTATGAGTATGTGTTAATTCGATCCATGAGTAGGGGGGACCAACAGTTTCAAGTCGGCTTCGAACGAAATATTTAAGAAGCCATTAGTTACTCTCAACGCCTTCGCAAAACAAATGCTGAGAGAGAGTCGCTGAAATAAATATTTTTCTAAACTTTTTCTTTTCGTTCAAGATGTCAGAGTTGAAGTAAGAAACTGGAAACTTTCACCTTGTAAGCCAACACATTATCCACTAGAAGACGGCGCCTACGCTTTGCATAATTCAAAACAGTGGTGAACGTGTTGTATCAGCTACAGAACCCATTGATAAAAAGCGAGATAATATTTTCGTTTGTCGTTGAACTTTTTTCATCTGGGCTAAGCCAGTTGTCGCGTGATATGTTATTTATTATTAGCCAGCATCTAATTCAGAAATTGTACGGTTTTATCACATACATTAGGTGACATTATGTCTGTATTTCTTCTCGTATTTATCTTCATGTTGTGGATATTGCTTTAATGCCTCCTACCATAAATGACAAACACAGTTGAAGTTTTAATATATTCCTGGTATTTTATTTCCCAACAACCCAGAATAAAGCCGAGGCCACCAGTAACCGGAGAAACGGGAGACTCATTGTGGTTTAAAGTTTACATTTTGATAGTAACAAATTTAGCGTATAGGTAAAGGACGCTTATCACTCGAGACATTCTAGCATCAAATGATAGCCACTCAAAATAGTTTCCACCTCAATTGAAGCGCCCCAAGTAAGTACGGGCTAGGTAGGTTGGAATGGTTTACTGATAATAGTATGGAACACTTTCCTTATGATAGTCATTAGAGAATAGACAATGTGAATGCTTTAACCATTTGCCCTTATCCTTTATCTGACACATTGCCTCTTCCACCTTTATTGCAGTGCTTTCTATCTATCATTGAAAATGATTTCCCATTCGAAAAGGCCAGGATAAAAATTTTTTAATTCAAAACCCGAAAATATGTATTTTTTTTTAAACGCTTATTTTCTACAACGAGGGAGCTAAGATCTATTCATTTAAAGGGAGAGGCAAAAAACTGAATTTCAAAAATGTGATGATTTTAAACGATTTTTAAGTGACGTTGTTGTTTAAATAAAACCTCATAATATTATGTAATTGTTGATTTACTAAAAATTTAATATCGAGTTTAAAGCTGTTAAAAGCACGAGCACAATGGAATACTTTTGAATTGAATTTACGTCCTTTTAAACCAACATCTTTCAATGTTTACGTGATGTTCAATAGAAATTTTCTTAGAAAAAAAATAAACAATCCTTCAATACTATTCCCCAAGCGTTCATTATCAGACTATTAAAATTTAACCTGACCTTTCTTATTTATACAAGATATATTTAAAAAAAAAAACAACTGTTAACCTACGCAATAACATTATTGAGTATAACATCAGTTCCAATATGCCATTTTGTTTCAAAATCTGTAAAGATATTCACCACCTTAGAATTCGGAGTCAAATGTATGTTAATAACATTTATGCGCCTGCTCTTATCTTATAAATGTTTAATAACATTTCAAATAACAGTTTATTACACTGCATGTGCATAACATTCTTTATCTATGTTACATGTTTCATTTCATTTCGTTTCGTTTCTGTTTATCACATTTCGTAACGTTAAACAAAAACTGTTAATGAGCATGAATGAATTGATTTCGTTCTATTGCTTTGGAGTCCGTTAAAGGCATCACAACACATAAAATTATTACCGCTACACACACTGTCTGTCATATTTAATGGCATATTTTGCACTGTTTTTTTTACCCAAATGGCTGCTTCTGTTGTTCCCGGCAATGTGTTTTTTGTTGTGGGTTTTGCTACAAAAATTTCCTTCTTGTACGACAGCCAGCCAACTGCTGTTGTTATTGCTTTTAAAGTGGTTCTGGTGGTAGTGTTGTTTTTGTACGAGTGTCTGAGAAAAAAAAAAAAAACAAAAAGAAGCAACAAAAAAATAAACCGACAACATACACTTGTTTCTCGTCAAGTCTGGTTCGTATATTCTCGTTCGTTCGGTCGTTGTCTAGGTCAGTAGTAAAATATCCATATGCATGCAATACGGTGCGTTAGTGTGTGTGTGTGTATACGTATGTATATGAGAGCATATATTTTGGCAGTGCATTTTCTATGACTCTTTGAGAGAATGTTTGATATTTTGATGAAAATGTATGCGTGCATAGGTTATGTTTGGCATTTTATTTAACAGTTTATGTGTGTATTTTCTTTGCTGGGAGTAGGAAAATGTGTGTAACATTTTAGATTACACACACATATGTACATACATTTGTGTTGTGTATGTATGCACTATGTACAGGGTCCTTAAATTCCAGTATCCTGTTTGCATTTGATAAAGTTTTTCAATAATTTTTTATTGGCATTGATATTTAAAATCCTCAAGCCAAACTGGTGTTCTTGGAGGAAACTTTCGTAACATATATGTAGCATGTAAAGATGATGATTTATGAATACCAAGTTATTGTATGGCGAAGCAAGCTGCTGCAGATTATATGAAAGCCGTATTCCTATACTTAGAAGTGCCATGTAGAGGTGCATTATGGAGTGTAGTTTCAACCTATGTTTTGAGCACATTGGGGTGTGTCATCATAATAATACTCACGCTAGGCAACCAGCTTGGGATTCAAAATAAAAACAGAGTTTTTAAAATCGATGATATTTGCTTGGAGGAAGCGGACAATTTTTGTTGCTGAGATAGTATTACAACAAATTTAGCAGGTACCTCAACAAAGCTAGTATTTAGTTTACTGACAAATCAATTTCAGTGTACTTGAATTTTCAACTGAAACTTTTAGTGAATACTAACCAAGATATCTTAGGACTTCACAGATCTTTGAATAGTATTCTGGTACAATACAATCCCTATGGCCCCACGACCACATAGGACAAACTGCAATAGATTGAAATCTACAAGATAGGAGCAAGCCTTGCACATCGCGACTATAGATCGCCATAAAGAGAAACTGTTGTCTTAATTTATCGAGGTTTTTTGAGCAGTTAGCCATTCTTAAAGAGAGTGTAAGTCATCTTTCGCATTCAATTTCTGCAACAAATTTTTTTCTTTATTGATTCTTACATTTCTTCAGGTACATTAGCAAAATATTTTTTCGTTTGAATACAACGCACATAATATACACATATGGCAGGTGTTTGCAGATTTTTTCAGACATATCACTCATTTACAAATCAATTTTATTTTTTTATTAGAATTCAAGGGCTCTCTTAATGTATATACGAGTATAAACAGAAATATCACCATTTGAACGAACATTCGTTTGACAGAATTGAATAAATTTTGTTGGGTCTTAACATTTATCTATTGATAGAAAACTCCGATCATATTTATATAACCCCGTCTAAACGTTAAACTTTCCATTCTAAGAGCATGTTTAAACCTATAAAACCCTGTATCATACAGCGGGAGCGTGTGTGTGTATGCGTTATCTTGTTTATGTGTTATTGTTTTAGGTTGTTTTTTTTTTTGAGTTTTGAATTCCTTTATTTTTGTTGTTTTTATTATTGTTTCTGTGTTATTGTAACTTCCTGTTGTTGTGTTTTGTCATAAATTGCAACGGCGGTCGTATAAAAAACAAAACCATACCCTTGCACACATCTATAGACACAGACAACATCAATATCAACATGAACATAAACAAAACCCCGAAAAAACAAACTCAACAAAACAAAAATAACCACGCTTAACAAAATCATCAGTAACAACAAATGCTGTTTTATAAACACATACATACATGTGTAGAAACCTACATACTCATTTAGGTTTAAACTGGCTTGTTGTTGCTGTGTTATTGTTGTTCTTCTTAGTTTAGTGTCAGCAGCCGTAGTATCAGTTTGTGTTTTCAATGTTTAAATGATGGCTGCCGTTGTTACATGTTTTATAGGGGCTTTCCTTACACTCTACTTTTCTCTTCCACTCTGTTATGGTGTTAGTTATAGTGCTGTTGTTATTGTGTATAGCAGAGTGTGTGTGTGTTTCTATTGTTTTCCTTTTCGGGTTTTTTATGCAGTTTCGCCCTCTATTATAAACGCAAAAAAAACAAAAACAAAATAAACCCTAAAAAGCTAAACAAGTTTCGCTTGAATACAAAAACAAAAATAAAAAACAAACAAAAAAAAAAGACGAAACAAATACTGTGGAAAGGAAATGTTGTATAACAAAAACAAGTTTATTTTAGAAATATGGCTGATCATATAACTCTTCCCTGTATGTGTGTGTTTCAACACACATACTGTGTACACTATTAAATACAAGGTGGCTCGAATTTAATTTAAAGCTTTAAATGTTAGATTCGTTATTAAATTCGTTGGTGTTTGTGCTCGTTTTGGTTGGTTGCCATTCTTGATTTATTTTTAGATCCTCTGTAAGGCTTCTTAAAGCCAAATTGAATGGAATTATATTTTGCGTCCAATCGGCTTTAGTTATTAATTAAATAAAATACTTTGCCTTGAAATCTCATATTTTTTAAGGAATATATCTTAATGCTCACCTCCAAGGATAATACAACAATAAGAGGACAATAACAATAGCGAATAACGTGGGCAGACCCCTGCCAATGAAGCGAAACAATATTTTGCTTTCAGAGTCTGTTGTTTCTAATCAGAGACAGAAGACAATATTATTGTTTTCAAAAAAAGAAAAGTAATTAAAATGGCAAATACTACACTGCTTGGCTACTTTACGAAATGCTATTGAACATCGCTGGAGACAAAGAAATTTTGGGAATGTTTGAAAGAGGGAGACCCAACGATATGTGCCAACTGTAGAGGTAGAAGCATTCTCCCTATCGTATACACGGTTCTTACGGGCGTATTGTGTGAACGGCTGAAGTCACTCGTCGTAACACTAATTGGACCTTATTAGAGCGGCTTCAGACTTGGCAAGTCCTCCCATTGACTACGTCACACTGGAGAAAACCCATGAAAAAGAAGTTGCCACACATCATCCTTTTGTAGACTACAAGGCAGCCTTCGACAGCCCTTAAGGGATCTTGTCTTTTCCGTAATGTCTGAGCTGGGTATACCTGCTTAGCTGATAAGGCTATGCAGAATAATATTGAGTAACACCTGCAGCTCCGTCAATAATGGAATGGAATGATTTTGAAATGTATTTCTGTACCGAATGAGTAATACTAGTCAGACTAATAATACTTTTCGACTAAGAGCCTTTCAATTTCCAAACTAAACCACTTAATCTATTACAGCAGACGATGGCCAAACGTGCTTGAATGAAAAATATGTTTACTCAGCCAAATATTAAAAATAACATCTTGTAGCATGATCCAAGCCAATCAGTGGAATACATGGATAATTTCTACTATCCACAGTATTGGCAGTAGAGTGGTAACGTAGGCTGCCTTCCAAAATGTTAGTTGCTTTGTGTTTGAACAAAGTATTGTGTTTCATAAAGCCGCTGTACAAAATATATGTATACAATGTATTCTATTTCAAAACGTCGTCAATGTGTATTTTTAACGCAGTCAAAAAGCAATCATGTATATTGTACAAAATTTATATACCGTAGTAGAACTGCATACAAACTTTGTATTGATACATTTTGGAAGGCAGCCTTACTGCACTGCATCAATAGAAGACACAGCGGTAATTAGTATAAAAAATCCGAGAAGTATAAAGACGTACCAACCCTAGAAGCATTTGTTAAGTTTACTCTGTCGTAAGCAATTAAGACTTGTCTGTTATTAAACACAATCACATAAAAACTACAGGCAATCATGACGGAGTGTGTAATACAGCAGGGGTCTATACTTCATGTTTTTTACAATTATTATCAGGGAAGATACTTGCCTCTTTTATACTTCATTTAATTGCTTTCTGGTAACTTCTAGAATAGATGTTCTGTTACTCGTTCACTTTCGCATGAGCAAATGATTAGCATTCCAATCTCATGATGGGGCTGTCATTGGTCTTTATAACGCTTTAGCGAGGATTACAACCTAGCTTCTGACTTAAGTTGTGTGTGTTAATTTTATACATGAGTGAAGGTACAGTTTAAATTTTATTGACTCTCCGACGTTTTGCCAGAAATATGCTAAGGGGTAGGTTCTGAAGAAATAGTTTTTCATATTTCGTTTTGTTGGAGATTTCTGACCTGGGGTTTGAAAACAGGCCTCACGTCTACTAGACAAATGTCTTAAACAGGAATTATAAAATCACATTTATATACCGCTTAATGTACCCAAGTTGCAGTTGCACTAACTAGGTGGAAAAATAATGTCGGTTGTGGAAAACATTCGCTGACTGTCCATAATTTATATTTAAAGGGCGATTATTATGCGTAACCTGTGACACTTTGTTTTGAGTACAGCCCGTTAGTTAGAAATTCATTATCCAAGAAAATCCAGCATAAAAAAGAAAAGTGGAAAGTGGAGATGGATCTGCCATATCATTAGGATGGTGCTTCGCAAGAATTCTCTTCACTCAAAAAGACATGGCCGTTCAACGAAAACCTGGAGATGGTAAACTGTAAAAATAGCCGTAGGCGTGAAAGATAGTTGGGAATGGCTTTTTAAAAGCCATATGCTACAAATAGGGCCAATAAAACACCATGGGAATCAATCTGCATAAAATATAAATTCAATTGAAATTTGCCAAAAATAAAACAAAAAATAAAAAAGAAAAAGTAAATAAAATGAACAACATTTTAGTTTCCGAAATAACAAAAAAAAAAAAGAAAAATTTTAAATTGATTTGAAATTATAATAAAACAAGGCTTTTAATTTGACATTCTTTATTAATTTATTGAAATTGTATTTATTTCCTGTTTTAATTGTATTAAATATTAATGATAAAACTGTCAATTGCAATAGTTTTCAATGAATAATAAAAATCAGACATTTTTTGCTAACCTTCCACTCCTCCTCCTCTACTCTTACAAATACATTTTGAAGTAACAACTCAGGTTGGCAGGTATTTTTAATTTTTTGTTTTATTTTTGTCCTGACAAAAGGACAACCAACTACAACTATAATGATACATTTTTAATAAAATTTAATAGCTTATCATTGTAAATATGATACGGAAATAATAGAGAAAAAAACAAAAACAAAAATATTGATGATGATAATAATTTACATGAACAACAATTTACATGGATATGCAATAAAGAGAGCCCTTTAGGTAATACATACTTGATTACTTGTTGACAAAATATTGAAATTAAAAAAAGGACAAAAAAGGATAATTTTCGTTTGTCAAAGAATTCAATTTTTTATCTCTTTCCCTTACATTGTTAATTACATGTGTATACTGTAGATTACAAGCTAAAAAACGTGTTAAACTTTGCTTGTACTGTATGACTAGGACTGTCAATTTAGTGGTTTCAAAATAGCGGTTAAGGCTTTTAAGTGCCATTTATTTGTGAAAGGTACACCCTTTTAAAGGAGAAATCTACACAGGAAACGACACAATAAGAGTCAGCATAATTAGGTGATGCCCACAGGGTGATGTCCTTTTCATCACTACTATGGAATCTGGTTGTGTATGAACTACTGATAAATCTATCTGAGGAGGGCATTAACTGCGAACGATATACAGATAACATAGTCTGGATGCCTAGAAATAAATTCTGTGGGCGCATGACAGTGGACCTGAGAATAAACCTATGCAAGATCACCAGAGAAGTTGCCGTACGCTAGTAGGTAGTTTGTTGGCTTATTAGACGGAAGGCCACGGTTCAAACCCCAGGTCAGACGTCAAAACAAAATACAAAAAGTATTTCTTCGGCGACTTTCTCTCAGCAGATTTCTGGCAAAAACTCTGAGAGTAAAATAAAATTGCCATGAAAAGTTTCTCAAAAATCTGTCGTTCGGATTCGACTTTAAACTGTAGGTCCCGCCACTCATGTATAAAATTAACACACACAACATAAGTGGTGTGAGAAACTCGGTTGTAATCCTGACTGAAGTCGCCGAAAAAATACTTTTCGTATTTTATTTTGATGTCTGGCCTGGGGCTGGCTTTTCGTCTAATAAGCCAACACAATACCTACTAGACCACGGCGACTTCAGATTCTTGAATTTTACCAGGGCAAGAAACCTAGAGGAGACATTATTAGGAAACCATATAAAGTTTAAGGGAGTTCAAGAGCAAAATAATAAATACGGAAGATATTTAAGCACTTGTACTATCCAATGATTCTCTTAAAGGCGTAAAGATTTTCATTGCTTTTGGCTTTTCATATCCAAACGATGCATATGAGAATGGTGGAGAATAATGCTAAGAAAAGTTTCTTAATAATCTGTCGTTCGAAGTCGACTTTACACTCATGTATAAAATTAACACACATAACATGGGTGTCAGAAGAAGAAGCTAGCTTGTAATATTGACCGTGAGGTTGTAATGACCAATTATGTAAATATGTATGTAGGTACACATAATTAAATAAAACCTTTACATTTAAATATTATGTAATGCTGCATTGCATTTTGTTTTTAGCGCGCAACTTTATTAGGCTAATACTTACAACAAATATTCATAAATATTTTGATTTAAAATTAAATTATTTTAAGATTAAAAATTATAATTCCATACGGATTATTTTGTGATATGATTTCAAAAGGTTTTGTGGTTTCTTTTTCTTTTGTGAGTTATGACTCGAAACCGATATTGATTTCTACACATTTAAAGACCAAAAAAAAAATCTTAAGGAGTTGGTAGTACATTTACACTCTCTTTGTGCTAATTTTACATTAAAAAAATACATTTTCTCATAATTTTTTAAAATAATTTCTTTGATTCTCTATTACATTCTCTATAAGTACCGAAATTATTTATTAAATATTCGAAATTATTTTAAAAAAAGATTAAAAGAAAATTAAATTAAATTAAATTAACAATGAAAAACAATCTTATATTCTAGATTCTTACAGATGTATAGTACATACGTGTGTACATAAATTCGTATTTATAAAATGAAACTAATACAAGTAAGCATACATATGTAAATAACAATTAATTTCTTAGGATAACAAATTGTTATAAACAATTATAAAATAATTATTATTTATTATTATAATTAATAAACAATATGCTTAAAACGAAATTTAATTAAAATTTAATTACTTAAAATAAATAAAAATTAATTAATTTATTAGAAAAGGACATCCATCACCCAGAGCGATATTGAGAAGCAATTCCTTTCTATTTCATAAGAATTGAATTTCTTTCTTTAAAAACTAAAATATTATTTCACATTTAAAATGATTATTTTTCTGTTTTTAAATACATATTTGATTTCTTAATAACTTATAATTACTATATGCATTAATGTATATGTATATGTATGTATATATATTTATAATATATTTTCTGTATAACAAATGCCTTAACATAAAAATAAATTACAATTTATTTGCATTTAAATACAAATTAATATGAATTAAATTTAATATTTATTATTTATTCTGTATGATTAAATTAAATCTAAAAACCTGTAGACGAAGTCCTGGCATACGACGTTTTACGTGCAGGTGGCAAATCTGTTGTATAATTTGGAAAGCGATTGGAACAATTTATCGCCTGAAAAGAAAGGAAAGTAAAGAAAGATTAAATGAAATTTGTTAAATTATTAAATTAAATTATTTTGATTTTTTGCCTCAGATTTTATTTTTAAATTTCACTTCAAAATTGTATTCTCAAAAAATTTTATGCAAATCTTATAAACAATGCTTGTATGATGCTCTTGCAGATATACTGTGTAAAAATTTAAATTCCCTGCTCGACTACTTTTTTACTTTTACTTGGCAGTCTATGGTCAGGATTACGACCTAGTTTCTCACACCACTTATGTTGTGTGTGTTAATTTTATACATGAGTGGTGGGACCTACACATAGCTGCCAGATTTGACGATTTATCGTCATTTTGACGATTTTTAACACTAAAAATATCATATTGACGATTTGACGATTTATGCCCTTATTTTGACGATATTTAAACGTTTAAAGTCGACTCCGAACGACAGATTTTTGAGAAACTTTTCATGGCAATTTTTTTTTAGTCTCAAAGTTTTTTCCAGAAATCTGCTGAGAGGAAGTCGCCGAAGAAATACTTTTTGTATTTTATTTTGATGTCTGGCCTGGGGCTCGAAGCCTGGCTTTTCGTCTAATAAACCAACACACTACCTACTAGACCACGGCGACTTCATGAATATGAGCATAATGTAAGTAAATATAAATTTTGATAAATTTATTGTTTCGCTGTGAACTATAACTGCTCCGGTTGGAATTAGATTTTTATTTCATTTATATGGCTGCTGGGAGCTATGATTGTAAGGCCAACTTACAATCATAGCTCCCAGATATATGTCCTTATTTTGACGATTTTAAAAATTAAAAACTTACATCATATTCTTTACTTTATTAAATTAAAAGCCACTTTTAAGCTTTGTATTTACTTTGCAATTGTTACTATTGGAAATTTATGTTAGTTAGTAAGAAAAAGGAGTAAAGTATTGTATTTTTAAGTTGCTTTCGAATACCTCTGTTGATTTTTCTGTATTTTATTCCTTTTTAATCCCTTAAAAGCTGAAAAATCACAACTCCTGAATTACCTAATAAAATAATAATAAATTATGGACACTAGGCTTGTATATTTTTATACCATAAGTAACAGGATAGACCTCTGCAGGAATTGAGTTCTACATACGGTTTTACTGTAATGCAGTGTGCGATCCACTGGCCAATTGACCACATACGGCCAAAAAAGACGAGCGTTATGTAGGGAAGGGAAGTCCCCTTATGCAACGATGCTCCAATGGTTCAATGGAGTTGGATACACTACCGTCATTAACGAGATGCTATGGCCTCTCCTGTATACGGTCGAGAAACCGCAAAATAGACGTTGAGGTACTAACCCATACGTGAGAGTTGTATTCCATTCAGATGATAAGAAAGGAACTGAAAAATGTGTCAGCATATTACACTAATTTTTCATGCTCAGAACATCAAAAGCTTCTGATTCCCTAATACCTTCACCGCCCACAGATATAGATGATGTAATATGATTTCTGCGCTTATGTGTCAATAAACAAAGCCTGGATAGATTGTTTAAACCTTAAACAATTTTTTCCTGAAAATGATATAAAATTTCTCCATTTTTTTGAAAAAAAAAATATTTAGGAAGATGAGTGACGCTAGCTTTTAATTTCCAATAAATTCTCTGTTAAATGTTTTATTTTTTTGATACATATATATATTGACTGTATATGTTTTACTACAATAGAAATAATTTTGGTTTTTAAAAGTTTTTAATTTATTTATTTATTTTTTTCTGACAATTTTTTGACGATTTCAATAAACGTCTTTGACGATTTTCACGATTTTTTCCCAAATATTTGACGATTTGGTGCCTCATTTATCTGGCAGCTATGGACCTACAGTTTCAAGTCGATTCCGAACGACAGATTTTTGAGAAACTTTTCATGGCAATTTTTTTTTAGTCTCAGAGTTTTTGCCAGAAATCTGCTGAGAGGAAGTCGCCGAAGAAATAATTTTTGTATTTTATTTTGATGTCTGGCCTGGGGCTCGAACCCTGGCTTTACGTCTAATAAGCCAACACACTACCTACTAGACTACGGCGACTTGGACATGGATAATGACAAAATATTCTGTAGAGGCATATGAACGTTTCTAAGAAAGGTCTCTAAAAACGTTTGCTTATGGTCCTTTTAGCAGCGGCTTAAACTCTACAATATTTTGCAATATTTTTCCAATTTTTTTTCCAATTTTTTATTTAATTCGTATGTCTACTTAATAAAACTGACTTCCCTTTGCTCATTGTTTGTCCTTAAACATTCCTATTTCACCCTTAATTTCCACGGTTGGTCCACATATTTTTATTATGATTTTAAAGAGTCAATATTAAGTATGGCCACATACGCAGTGTAATTATTAAAATTGATCGCGAAAAAGGATTTCATTTTATTTGTTTTATTTTATTTTTTTTTATTAAATACGCAATATTTTGCAATAAACCATATAAAAATAAAAATTTGTACCGCAATCACAAACTTAAATTAATAAAAAAAAAAAACAACAGAAACAACAGCCACAGAGACAATAATCCACTGCAAACAGACAATAAAAATTGGCAACAATTAACACAGGACAACGAAAACATTTTAATATTCAACTCATATGACTGAAATGAATATCGTTAACAATGAATATCTCCGTTCATTTTTTTTGTTTTGTTTGTTATTTTTTGTTATTGTTTTTATTGATGTATTTAGCAAAGAAGACAATTTAATTAAATTTAAAACAAAAATGTTCCTCTTTTAATACGTTTAACTTTAAAAATATTTAAAGAAATTTTATTTAAAGGTATACTTAGGCGTAGAGTTCAGTGGAGTATAGTCGCGGTAGACTAGTATTAGATGAGAGTTCATGGTTCAGACCCCGCCACAGACATCTCGAACAAAACGAAATATTAAAAGAAATATTTCCTTCGTTGACTTTGTATCTCAGCAGTCCTCTGGCAATAATTCTGTGAGTAAATTAAATTGTTCAGAGTCGACATTAAACTGTAGGTTCCTCCACTCTTGAAAAAATTTAACACACATAACACGAGTGGTGTGGCAGTACAAGCCAGTGGAATATAGAAATTGGGGGTTTGCCTTGAATGGAGCAGAGATATGGTGTGGAGTAAGCGGAGAATGCTGTTCCAATAAGTTCCTATAAACCTCCTGTACAAGTCCTCAATATGACTGTATGCATCCAAAACCTAAAACTTGTTTTCAATGCAATTATTATATTCAAGAAACCGGAACAATCATTCGGACAGTTTGCCTCAATTAGACCAAACTCACCAGTGCTATACGTGCCAACAGATAGAGACAATATCAAACTGGATCCGCTTAAAGTTAAACATGTCAAATAATTTGAGTCTTTTCGGCCTCAATTAAGTGAGTATGAAGTGATCTTACATTCTTTGCAACAAATCTTCGAAACAAACAAACTCAGATTCCTGCATGGATGGTGGCCTCCCTTAATTGTTAATTTTCATATATTTTGCCAAAGCATTCAATACAATTAGACCATCTGGCATGTACTTCAATGCAAGGGAGTTGCAGTGAATTTGCACTAGAACTCTGTGGAGGCATGTTGAGCGCCACCATAGATGTAAGCACTGGAGTACATTAGTGATATTATTCAACATCATAGTGGACATGATTATACAACAGGTATTACTTGGAACAGGAATGGTTGAATAGAAGATGTAGACTGAGTTGATGATATTCGTTCGGCCTTCCATAACTTTTCCGACATGCAGCTATCAGGTAAGCATCGTTTCTGTAACCAGTACATACATAATTGGTCATTACAACCCTTCAGTCAGGATTACGACATAGTTTTTCACACCACTTATGTTGTGTGTGTTAATTTTATTTATACACGAGTGGGGGACCTACAGTTTAAAGTCGACTCCGAACGACAGATTTTTGAGAAACTTTTTCAGGGCAATTTTATTTTACTCTCAGAGTTTTTGCCAGAAATCTGCTGAGAGGAAGTCGCCGAAGAAATACTTTTTGTATTTTGTTTGATGTCTGGCCTAGGGCTCGAACCCTGGCTTTACGTCTAATAAGCCAACTAGCCTACTAGACTACGGCGACTTCAAAATGGATGGATTAGTAGGGAACATGAATCCTCGCGTGCATTACAGTACAAAAAGAAGCCTTAGTGCGAAGCGATAAAACGGAGTGGAGAGGAAGTCTTTGAGTGAAAGCCTTTCAAAAATTAAACGCATTTCAGTGTAATTTAATTAAATTAAACAGAAAATTATGAACAAAAAAACAAAAAAAAAACAATTGCAAATTAAAAATCCTACAATAATTCATATAAAATCTCTACACTTATTTGTTTCGTTTTTTATTTGTTTGTTTGTAATTTATTTGATTATTGTTGTTATTATTGTTGTTGGTGTTGGTGTTTTTGTTGCGGTAGTCAAATGTGGTCAATTTCAATCAATTAGAACAAGATTTAAAAGTTATTTACTTGCAAACTTTATTGTTTTCAATCAGCCGCCACATAAAATTTTCAAACATTATGATGGCGCCTGCCATATGGTTCAACAACAAAAAAAAAAAAACAATAGAAATGAAATGAAATCAATTCATAATTTTAAAATCGCTTTTCTTTAAATAAATATAAACAAAATGATTTTAAAACTATAAATTGAAATCGGAGGTATCAATACATATTGATTTTTTGGCGAAATTATTTTAAAGATTTTAAGCAAATAAATATGGAAGATATTTTATACATGTATGTATGTATGTACATATGGAAATGTAAAGTAAAAACTAAATTTAGTTACACTTTTTACATTGCTTTTCATAGATAATCTGGAAATGCTTTAGACCACCATAGGGGACATTAGATTGGTATGATATTGTATGCAAGTTAAACGACGCCATGCTTGTAAGCCCTGGCGTATCGTAGTAACATTATTGAACATCACAGTGGACTTGACTACACATTACATGGAGTACGAGTTCATGTTGATGTTGAAACTTAAGGTGTAGGGATGGTTTAAGCCGAATTAAAGATTTATAGCTCCACTGCTAGTTTGCCATACATCAAGCAGGATCAAATGCAAACGTCTTCAAATTGATGGAGCTATTCAACATCCTTTTTTAGGTCTGTTGTTCCGGTTTTCATTAGAGAAGATTTTTATGTGGTGGGTTCCAAGCCCTACGCACAACCCAAATTTAATGTCCAGGGGATAGGACTTCGCTGCACGCATTAGTTAACATCTAGCGGGTGCTAGAATGCCATCCAGGAGGGGCCACGAGGGGACTGCGTGTCAACTTGAATACAGCAAGACAAGGATCGTCCTGGTGGTCATCACGTTGGCCACAGTACATTGTTTGCACGCATTCCACCCCTCCCCTTGAGACGGGTATTTGATGCGGGGATCTGCGGAAGTCGGCGAAGAGGACGACCTTGTATCCGTTGGAAGGACCAAATCGAGGAAGCCCTGTCATCGATTGGTGTGACCAACTGGCGTAGGCGCGCAAGAAGCAGAGGCGCCTGGAAGGATGTGTTGCGGCAGGCCGAAATCCGTTAATCGGGTTGTTATGGCCAATTAAGTAAGTAAGTATTCAACATCCTATTGTTATGAGATATAGTAAGTGTGCTTAGGAAAAGCGAGAGTATTTTTATTCTAACAAAACCTTCTGCATTGCTTCGAGAAGGATAAATGTCTTACTAGGCTTTGATAACCCTTTTTCATTCCAATATTTTTAATGCATCGCGCTGATGGAAAGCCAATAGTCGAAAATATCGAATCTAAGCGTTATGTAAGTGCTATTTGATGTGATCACACAACCCTTCAGTCAGGATTACAACCTAACTTTTCACACTACCCATATTGTGTGTGTTAATTTTTTCCACGAGTGGATGGACTTACAAGTTTAAAGTCAACACCGAACGACAGATTTTGTTTTAACTTTCAGAGTTTTTGCCAGAATTCTGCTGAGAGATAAAGTGATCGAAAAAAAAATATTTCTTCACATTTCGGTTTGTTCGAGTTGCTTGAGCCAAGGCTTGAACCATTAGGTCTCGTTTAATAAGCCAACATACCTGCCTACAAGAGCACGACTGCTTATGATAGAAACTAGTCTCGAACTGAAAATAGTGTTCAACCTCTATTTGCAAAACAAACTAACGAAATCGAACTTGAGAGAACCTATATTAATTAAAATGAAATGAATTTCTTTTTATCATACATGAATGAATTGAAGAATCTAAAACTTTCACAAACAATATCTATGCTGTATTCGATTTTAATTTGTTTATTTAAAGAAACTGAAAGAAAAATATGTTTTTAAAAACTGTTTTCAATTTGTTTTTTCTAAATTCTTAACAAAAAGAAAGAAAAAAATCAATATTTTTGTATGAAATTCATAATAAACATAGGTACGTATGTATACATAAATACATCGTCAATCCATTCGTATATTTGTTCGTAAACAAATCACACATAATAAAAATTCTAATTAAAAAAATATCAATCTTATGCTGCAATTAAACCAGCCTTCTTCCAACTTTTTTCATTTCTTTTCATTTTTTTTTTCAATGAAAAATAATTTACGAGTATAAATTTCAATAGAAAATCATTTTCGAAATTATGGTGAATACGGTAGAAGTTTTTGAAGTTAATTGATTTCCCTTTCCTTTTTTCGAAAGATTCAATGTAAATATTGAAAGTATTTTGCATAAATTATCATCAATCGTTGATAAAGACTTCTTTATTGATGTTGTTGTTATTTAATATTTTATAAGAAAATTAAATTTCAAAAGAAATTTAAAACAGAAAATTTTATAATATTTGTGCTTATTTTTCCTGATATACAGGGTTTTTTATGTGGTCGCCAAAGTCTAGTAGGTTGTGTTGGCTTATTAGACGTGAGGCCGCGGTTCAAACCCCAGGTCAGGAATCTTCAACAAAACGACGATATGTATGAAAAAATATTTCTTCGCCGACTTCCTCTCAGCAGAGTAAAATATAATTGCCAAAAATCTGTCGTTCAGAGTCGACTTTAAACTGTAGGGAAAAAATTAACACACACAACATGAGCGGTATGAGGAGCTGGGTCGTAATCCTGACTGAAGGGTTGTAATGACTAATTATGTATGTATGTATACAAGGTTTTTATATCAAAATATTGCTCCAATATTAGTTTATTATACGTACTTGCTAAGGCCTAATGGAAACTAAATCACAATTTGAAAGATTCGGATTCGACTTTAAACTGTAGGCCCGCCCACTTATGGATAAAATCAACGCACACAACATAACAAACAGCTAATTTCTCCGTGTGCAATGGTTTTCTACGAGGTCCATAAGCCACTGTTTTACTTGTTGACGTCACCAACGCGTCCGAACTAAGCTTGATTGCTAAAGACAACTTTTACTCTCAGATTTTTTACCAGAAGTCTGTTGAGAGGAAGTCACAATTTTTTTTTTAATTTTTAATTTTTTGTTCAACATGTCTGACCTAAGATTTGGACCGTGTCTTCACGTTTAATAAAGGAATACACTACTTCATAGACTAAGGCGACTTTATTACTTGTTATTGCTATTAGTATTACACTTTGCTGAACTTTATTCTTTACTTTATTTGTTTTCGGTTTGGAAACTTCTAGAATCTTTGCTTGTCTATCTGTCATTGGCTTTGTAAGTAGTTTTGTTATTGTGTTTGTTATTTGTCATAGTTTTTCTTTGTTTTACTATTGTTTGTGATGTGAAAAATATTTGTGTTTAATTTGGTTGTAAAAAAATAACACGAAAATGAAAAAAAAAATACTTTTCCCCTTACCCAATAATTATATGCGATCCATAGCAAATTGCATGCATTTAACATGTTTTTTTTTCAAATTATTAATCTTTCTTAAATTAAAAAAAAAAACAAAAAAAGAATTATTAGATGTTCATAAAGTTGTTGTTGGTCTGTATATAAAAAGTATTTATTTGTTTAATTTATAACAACAACAACATTTGCAAATAAAAAAAGCAGAAAAACATATGGAAAGCAAATTTATAAATATTTAATGGCATTAAATTTAACATTTAATAGGTTCCTCCACAATTTAATGTCTGCCAGACTGCCAGCTCTGCACTGCTCCTCTTTGCTCCGGCATAGATGCTTAATACATACATATGTACATATATATCTAGGGTGTTTTGTTTATTTTATTTATTTATTTGTTATCTTTTTTAAAATTTTTTTCCGCCATAATTTTGTTTTGTTTTGTTTTTATTAATTTCTATGTTTTTTTTTAAAGAAATTTTCACAAAAATTATGTTTTTTTGTTTTTGTTTTGCAATGAGGGAAAATCGAAAAAAATCGCCTTTTTTGATGAGGGAAATCATCATCATTTATTATTAAGCTTTTTATATTGTTTGTTTTTGTTCTTGTAGTTGTTGTTATTGATACACATTAAAATTAAATAAAAATTGAGAGCCAAAAAAAAAGGAATAAAATACAGCAAAAAAAAAACAAAACGAGAATTTAAAACAATATTGTGTTGAAAATTATATCAGGAATTAAGGAAAACACAAAATTTTTCACAATTTATGTGTGAATCAAATGAGTTCATTTGGCTGGACAATCTAATTTTTTTCCACTATTTTTGTTGTTGTGTTTGCTTATATCCTATAACAGCTAATACTTAAAAAAAAAAACAATAAATAAATCAAAAAAAGTATCTTAAATTAAGTTTATTACTACCACTACTACTATACAATATACAATACGTTTATAATCATAACAAAAAAAAAAAGTAAACGCCATGATGTAAAGGGTCCGCCAAATAACTTTTTTTTTGAAAATGCTTTAAAAAAAACTACTGAATATTTTCTCAAATTTCTTTTTTTATTTGAAAGTACAATCCTTCCGGTTAATAATAGAAAATAATTTCATTCAAATGGCTGCCTCGGCTGGCCATGCAGTAGCCTAAACCAGAAGATGCCGATTTTGGCAAAAAAATCATCTTTTCAGATGAAGCTCATTTTGATCTTGGCGGGTATGTAAACAAGCAAAATTGTCGCATTTGGGGCACAGAAAACCCGCACGCATACATTGAAAAGTACGTGCCACACAGCCGAAGCTACACTCGATGTTTTGCGCCCTGTTTTTGAAGATCGCATTATCAGCCGCAGAGCTGATGTCGTTCGGCCATCTCGGAGCTGCGATTTGACACCGTTGGACTATTATTTGTGGGGTGCCGTCAAAGATAAGTGTTACGCCGACAAGCCACAGACAATTGACGCTTTAAAGGACAATATTCGTGAAGTCATTGGTAAAATACAGCTGTACACAATCGATAATGTGCTTAAAAATTGGACCGATCGTGTAGGCTACTGCATGGCCAGCCGAGGCAGCCATTTGAATGAAATTATTCTCCATTATTAACCGGAAGAATTGTACTTTCAAATAAAAAAAGAAATTTGAGAAAATATTCAGTAGTTTTTTTTTAAAGCATTTTCAAAAAAAAAAAATTATTTGGCGGACCCTTTAGTGCACGAGTCAATCATAAAAATCATTTATTTTTGTGATGAAAATTTTTTGTGAATGTTTTATTGTGTTCATATGAAACATAAATAAAAAAAGTTGGGTGTAGTAAAAGGATAACCATTAAAATTAAAGGATTTATTTAAATGATTTTAAAAAGCATTCTACAATTTGGGCACCTCGTCGGCTTACAATCGTGTAACACCTTTGCAGGAGTGTTACACACATAACTCTTTAGTGTTTTCTCGATTTTATCCTTCCAACGCAAACAAGGTCATACTGTACCACGACTTCCAACTAGGGAACGACATCAAATACCAGCCTCGCCGGATGATCCTCTTCCGTCCAAACGCGATGGCCAAACCAAAGCAGCCGCTGGATGTTAATGCACTGCACAACATCTATGTTGATGAGCAGCTCATTGCTGAATCGGAAGCGTAAATTCATCGCCAACTTGCACTGAATTGAATATCTTACGTAGGTCTTTTCCCTCGAATATTCTCAAGGCTGCTGCATCGGTACTTAATAACATCCTTCCTTCTGCGCCTAAAGAAATACAGGCAGTATGAGCGACTTATCGCTGTAGTCTAGTAGATAGTGTGTTGGCTTATTAGAAATGATGCTCGGTTCAACCATCAACTCCAACTAAACGAAATATGAAAAAATATTTCTTCGGGAACTTCCTCTCAGCAGATTTCTGGAAAAAAGCTGCGAGAGTAAATAAAATTGCCTTGAAAAAGTTTCTCAAAAATCTGTCGTTTGGAAGTAACTTTAAACAGTAGGTACCGCCAAAACGTGTGTAAAATTAACACACACAATAAAAGTGGCGTGAGAGGCTAGTTTGTAATCCAGACTGAAGGGTTGTAATCAACAATTAATGAATTAAGAAAATAGGTTATGAGAAGCCGGACAGAGGGAGCAGTATTTGTGAACATTAGATTTGGATCATTTTATATTCTAAGTGAGAGGAAATACCTCAGCAGGAATTGAGTTCTACATACGGATAGTCCGTCTAAGGAATGTATTCTGTCTGTAATGCAGTGTACAATCCACAGGTCAATCGATCACACAAGATGAATACTCTGCTGTCAATAATGAGCACGTTTGCCCTTTCTTGTACGCTGTCTAGAGGCCTCAAAATATACTTTGAGGTACTGGCCCATACAAGAGAGTTGTATTCCATTCTTGGTCAGATAAAAAGGGTGTAAATAGTAAGGAGATCAGATGCAGTGAAGTACACACAGTTACTAAAGTTAAAAATTAAAAAAAAAATTTCTCAAATTTGTTAACCGTATGTATACTTTAGTGACTGTGTGTATTTCTTGTACCGTTCATAGAAATTGAGTCACTTGATAGGCTTCTTTCGGCATTTGATACATTTGATGTTTTTAGCGAATATCAGAACACCAAGAGGATCTGGCTCCCTAATGGCTACACCCATAACTACATATGAGGCAACGTTATTGCTGCACTTGTGCATTGGATCTTTCACACGTTAAAGTCGTTCGTAGATTGACTGTAGGTCGGATGTGAGAGTGGCAAAATCTCGTAAGGGCTTGCCTTGCCATTAAAAGACTATGAATGCTAAATATTGCTTTCATCTGTGAGAGAGTGAATAGGATTAGAAGATAGGAAACGTAATTCGTTAATGAAAATTAGAAATGGATTTGGGTATAGAACAGAGCTTTGAGGTACCCCTGTGTTAAACCTGAATACATCTTAAGTGACCTCATCCATAATAACCCATATAGTGCGATCGCTGAGAAAGCTCGATATAAATAAAGAGAAGTGAATATCAATACCAAAAGTAATAAGTTTCGATACAAGCCCAACCTTTCCAATGTTTTAGAAATATCTAGAGTCATAACCTTTCTTTCAACAAATTTTTGGGTAGACGGAACGAGCCCTACTGAAATCGTGCTGAATGTTGCCAATCAGGTAATTGGACTCTAGATATTTAAAAAAAAATTTTCGAACTTGAAAAACTTGGTATTTTTTATGTGATTAATATTATGGGAAAAAAATCCGACACATTTGTCTACACAATCGAGTTTACATTGGACTATACTTAATCCACTTGCACTTACAACATATGGAAACCAAATTGTTTATTACAGCGTAAATATTTACAAGTAAATTTTGAATAGTATTATTTACTCTCTCTCTCACTCTCTGTCTGTCTGTCTGCATTTTTCTGTGTCTGTGTGAGTTATTATGGTTTTATCAAAAATTTCTAAAAATTAAATCGAAAATATTTTCTATTCACATATAAATATAAATATAGAAATTAAGAGATCATTGTGTGTGATAGAATGTGTATGTATGTATTTGAAATCAAATAATTTATCATTTTTCCCTTTGATGTTGTCATAAACTCGAACTCGGATTTCATTTTCTGTTGTTGTTTTTTTTTTTGAGTTATTCTAACATAATCTAACGATGTAATGTATGTATGTGTCTGGTTATTCAAAAGTAATTTAATTTAATAGAGACAGATACAGAGACAGAGACAAACACTCATTGTCTGAATTTATTTAAAACTTGATTAGAAAGTGTACTTAATCAACAAAAGTCTGGTAAAATTCTTCAAATTAATAATTTTTCAATTGGGCACCATTTTAATTAAAATCTTATTACTTTTATAATTATTTCTTTAATTTTTTTTATGATTTTCTTCATGTTATGCGAAGTAATAAAATTTGATTTTTAAAATTTTGTTAATTTAAATAAAATTGTTGAACAAAGCATTTTTCTTGATTTTATGCTTGAATGATTTCTATTAATTTTTTTTTTATAATATTTATGTAGTATTTTTGAATTTAAAAGCATTTTATAGCCATAATTTAATAAATTTGAAAGAATTTCATTGTAATTTTATTTTTTGTAATTGGCATGAATTTTACCTGCCACCAGTAATCTAATAAGAGCGCTCTATTTACCATTCGGTAGCTGAACATCTAATGGCGAATTGATATTTGTTTAAACGCTTATAATTCTATGGCTTACTTACATACTCACTTACTTAACTGCCCATTACAATCCTTTAGTCAGGATTACAACCTAGCTTCTCACACCACTCATGTTATGTTGTATGTGTTAATTTTATCCATAAGTGGCGGAATCTGCAGTTTAAAATCGACTCTGAACGACTGAGTTTTTTGAGAAACTTTTCAAGACAATTTTTAATTTACTCTCAAAGTTTTTGCCAGAAGGCTACTGGGAGTTCTTCACATTGAAAACCCGTGAGGTTGTAGTTAACAAAACTGTAACAATAATGGACCCTGTCCGCTTCGGGAATGGGCAGAATAATAAAGTCGAGATGAAGATGGCTTGTGAGTTCAAACCCTAGCTTTGACTTCTTAAAAAAAAAGTTCGTCATCCCAAGCAGTTATTTGGTCGACAACAACTCAGAGTAAATAAAACTATCTTGGAAATCTTGCCTAATCTTTGGGTTTACATAAAGGGTCCGCCAAATAACTTTTTTTTGAAAACTACTGAATATTTTCTCAAATTTTTTTTTTTATTTGAAAGTACAATCCTTCCGGTTAATAATGGAAAATAATTTCATTCAAATAGCTGCCTCGGCTGGCCATGCAGTAGCCTACACGATCGGTCCAATTTTTAAGCACATTATCGATTGTGTGCAGCTGTATTTCACCAATGGCTTCACGAATATTGTCCTTTAAAGCGTCAATTGTCTCTGGCTTGTCGGCGTAACATTTATCTTTGACGGCATCCCACAAATAATAGTCCAACGGTGTCAAATTGCAGCTCCGAGGTGGCCAAACGACATCAGCTCTGAGGCTGATAATGCGATTTTCAAAAACAGGGCGCAAAACTTCGAGTGTAGCTTCGGCTGTGTGGCACGTAGCGCCGTCCTGTTGAAACCAAATGTTGCCAATATATTCCTCTTCAATTTTTATGAACAAAAATTCGTGCAACATTGCCCGATAACGGTCGCAATTGACTGTAACGGCAACTTCTTGCTCATTTTGGAAGAAAAATGGCCCAATTATGCCTCTGGACCAAAATCCGCACCAAACAGTGACTCGTTTTGGGTGCATCGGAATTTCAACGTATGCGTGCGGTTTTTCTGTGTCCTAAATGCGACAATTTTGCTTGTTTACATACTCGCCAAGATTAAAATGAGCTTCATCTGAAAAGATGAATTTTTTTTTTTGCCAAAATCGGCATCTTCTGGTGTAGGCTACTGCATGGCCAGCCGAGGCAGCCATTTGAATGAAATTATTTTCCATTATTAACCGGAAGGATTGTACTTTCATATAAAAAAGGAAATTTGAAAAAATATTCAGTAGTTTTTTTAAAGCATTTTTAAAAAAAAAGTTATTTGGCGGACCCTTTATTATCGAGGCTTCTTAAATTAAGCATGTCAACGGGTTTCCAAATCATTGCAGCATTTACAGGTAAATATTTTTGATTTTAAGAAGGCTATAAGCTGGATATAATGAGCTGTCGTTTCTATGAATTTGGTGAACATTTTTGCTGACAGCTGTTCCGCGGTTAAAGCCTTGAAATCCTTATTTCTGAGGACAAGGGCTGTCCATGTCTGTCGTTCGGCTTTTAATAAGATGTGCACATACTCATTGCCAAAGTCGCCGTAGAAAGCATGAACTGCGCTTGAGCATAGAATTTTTTCGGCTATTGACTCGATTGCGGAAGTGAAAATGAATTTCGTTTTGGCTTATTAGACGTGAGGCCATGGTTCAGACATCTTCAACAAAACGAAATATGAAGAAAAATGTCTTCGGCGACTGCCTCTCAGCAGATTTCTGGCAAAAACTTTGTGAATAAATAAAAATGCCATGAAAACTTTTCCGAAAATCTGTCGTTCGGCGTCGACTTTAAACTTTAGGTCCCGTCACTCATGTATAAAATTAACACACACAACATAAGTGGTCCGAGAAACGAGGTTGTAATGACCAATTATGCATGTATACATTTACGTATGTTTTTTTAAATACAGCCTCCAAGAGACGCATATCTTCAGTTCATATTAAGTTGTTTTAAGCGCTTCGATTATATTTTAATGAATTAGTCAGTCAGTCAGCGAGCTAGCGACGGAGTTTCTTTCGCATATATTAGCTACGTTTTAATACAAAATAAATTAAAAAAAAATCTGGTGTTTTTCGTTTCATTTAATTATTGGAAACCCCATATTTTATGATAGTATTTGAAACACCCACTGATAAGGTAATTAAATTTGTATAAACACTGTCATGTTCACAATCTTTGGCATGTTTTTCACACTTTCAAAATCGTCATTAAATTACGTTTTTTTTCTTTCTTTCTTTCTTGCTTAATATGCCCCTTTAATTAAAAAAAAAAAACAAATCTTATATTGAAAAATTCTAATAAAAAAGAAATCAGAAACACGCGAAAACATTAAAAAAATGTTAATTTTTGCAAAGACGAATGCTGAGGCTGATGTTTCTTGAAAATGAAAATTTTGAATGTAAAAAAAATTCCAAGAACTTTTAAGCAAAATTTTCAATATGTTTTGTGCAAAAACAAAATGCTAAACGTGTGAAATAAGTGCAGAATTTATAAATAAAATGGTTGGTAAATAAATACGAAACAAAAACAAATTCAGATCCCATAAATAAAATAAACAGACACACAACAGTACATAGTGATAACGATGGCAATAGCACAGGTATTTACAATGGGCATCTCGATAACAACAATAACAATAACAATAATAATAAAAAAAGAAATGAAAACAATTTATAATTAAAAATTAAAATGAAAATTAATAAATATTTACCCGGGGTCGACTATATCCATATTTAGACAAGAGCAACAACACATTTGTGCAAACAAGGTATGCCTGGCTCATGCACGGCATGGCATAGCAATTACATGGCGTGTTAAAATTCATTCAACAGCCAATTAAACGCACAAATAAGCAAATATTTGTTTACCCCTAACACCTCATCGTCTATTGAATTCTGCAATGCCCCCCCCCCCTCTATTTGTATTTGTTTCATTTTGCCACAGAATAAACAAATTTAAATACATTTTTAAAATTCAAAAAATAAAAGAAAAAAAAATTAAATCGCTTTGCCATTAAACAAAAAGCAATTGCAACCACATTCGGTTGTAATGGAAATAATTCATGCAGCAAAGCATGTCTTCTCATATCTCTACTACCCTCAACCTGGCTACCATGCAACCATGCACAACCAACCATTTATGGAAGTTTAATGAACTTTTCTTTCTTTCGTTAAGAAAATTTCCTTCGTATTCATACGTATGTATCTACATACGTTGCGTTATATTAAGTTACATACGTTGTATATTATAAGGTCTGCTTTGCCATTATCAAAGCCACAACCAACCACCACAACTGTTCGAAAATAAGAAACAGGGTATCCTCTTTAGTAAACATAGATTAAATTTCACTTACCTTACGAAATGCTTTACGAAAATTATCCGATAAAAATGCATAGAGTACCGGATTTATGCAGGAACTTGCATAAGCCATAGTTTGTGCGACAACTTGTAAAATGACGGTGAACTTTGTATCGGCATAGTAGATATTGAGTGCTTTCAGCAATAGAATCAACTGCAAAATATAAGAGACTCAATTAGTTAAATATTAAATACAATCTATCGTATGCGAGGTAGCGTTAAATGTAATGCATTTTACTGCACTGCACAATGGGTTGAGGATAGAGAAAATGAGATGAAAAAAATTACAAAATAAATACCTAACGTAGACTCCTATATGTTACGGACGAGTTTATTTGAAGGTAAATACAAAAAGAGTGCGGGAAAAGTTGGAAGAGTGGACGGAGTAGAAAGAGTAGACAGACAGACAGAGAAGAGAATGATTAGAAAAGAACTTTGAAGAAGCTTTGTTTACTTTCCTATAGAGCGATAAGGCGAGGTATACAAAAAGTCTTTAAACAGAGCTAAACATTAAATCTAAGACCAACCATCCTTAACTAGAAAATATTTTTAGAGAACGGTTATAACCCCAGGCACTTGCACGGTATTAGCCGTATTCAAGTAGGCACACGTAAGGCCTCGGTTCAAAGCCCAGGTCAGACATCTCCGAAATATCTAAAGGAAATCTGGAAAAAGATTTCTTTGGCGATTTCATCTCAGCAGATTTCTGGCAAAAACTCTGACAGTAAATAAAAATTGCCATGAAAACGTTTCTTAAAAACCTGTTGTTCATAGTCGACTTTAAACTGTAGGTTCCACCACTCATGTTACGTGGCTGGGTCGTAATCGCGACTAAAGGGTTGTAATGATGCTTGTACGGTACAGGTTAAGAGCTTAATAAAGACATTATTTCCCGCTGAAGAATCATACACGGAAGTTAACAAATTCAATATCTAACAACGCCTCAAGCATATTGTGTTGACTGAAGAAGAAACTTTGATAAGAGAATAGCTACAAGAGTAGTCTCTACTACCATGTCAAGTCCATTAAATAATAAATGATGGCAACGAGTGTATGGCCGTCAGGTTTAGAAAGACACTCAGCGCAAAAAAAAAACCAATAAATGAGATGATCTAACCAGATCAATAACATCAAGCCAAATTCCACTAGTATAAACGGGTAGCGGACGATCCTGACAAAAATGTTTGGCAAAGGGTCCGCCAAATAACTTTTTTTTTTTTTGAAAATGCTTTAAAAAAAACTACTGAATATATTCTCAAATTTCTTTTTTTATTTGAAAGTACAATCCTTCCGGTTAATAATGGAAAATAATTTCATTCAAATGGCTGCCTCGGCTGGCCGTGCAGTAGCCTACACCAGAAGATGCCGATTTTGGTAAAAAAAAATCATCTTTTCATTTGAAGCTCATTTTGACCCTTTATAAAGAAGTGGTGGGTGGTAGCAGCTAGTGCTGTAGCAATAATTATATCCCACTTTAGCAGTACCATGGGTATAGGTAAAGGAAAATCCGAACGTCCCAAAGCAAAATATATTATATGTGTAGTTGAAAGTAGATATCATATAGAATACCAATTTCACTGTGATAATATGAGATTCTAGCTTCATATGTACATGCATATCCTTCAGTCAAGATTATAACCTAGCTTCTGGCATCACTTATGTTATGTGTGTTTTACTTAAAACATGAGTGGCGAGACCTACAGTTTAAAGTCGACACCGAACGACAGATTTTTGAGAAATTTTTCATGGCGAATATTTTATTCACTCCCAGAGTTTTTACCAGAAATCTTTTTATGTTTCGTTTCGTTGGAGATGTCTGACTTGGCCAACACGCTATCTACTAGACTACGACGGCTTCTAGTTACAAAAACCCAAAATACTTTCCAAATCTGAGACATCAGACAGATACTTGAACAAATTTTATCCTTTTCTAAAAAAGGCGTCTTTTAAATCTTAACAGCTGTGGAAACAAGTAATGTTTCTGTCTCCCACTGGACATTGTCTCATTTGTCCAAAAATACCAGACAAATGTACGTTTATATTGCCATTGTTCATCAAAGAACCCTTACGTATACTGATGGGGTGACCACAATTGTCTGACTCGTGGACAGTTACTCACATTCGCTCAACTACTACATTGGAGGACAAACTAATCCCAAACATTTTAAGATTAAAATTTAACATATTGTGCTCCAATTCCCAAATAATATTGTGGCAAATAATTGAATAGAACTGAAGACCCAAACTAAAAAAATTCCAAGTGTCGACAATGTAAAGTCCAAGAAAAAGAAAAATACTGTAGAGAAGTTCAATGAAGCAGTATGAGAAGAGCTGCGAATAAAACATTTCCATGTGAGAAAAGTCTACGTTTGGAAAAATATCCGGAAAGCTGGCTATCCCGCGTAATAATACCATCTCAGTTCTCAACAAAATTCTAAAGTTTTGCATTAAAGACTAGACAGCATCTATTCAACAAACTCTCTTTCTTTTATTCTGTGGAAGAGGATTTTTTAGGTGAATTAAATCCAAGAAGTTTGTTAATTTTCCTTTTTGAGATTTGTTGTCAAATGTCTTGTGCTAACAATATATAACAATAGTTGGCTAGGGCTGAGAGAATTTAGTCAAACACTAAAACTTCTAAATTCAAAGTGTAGGATTATGCCATTCAATCTCTTATGAAAATAATTAAAAACACTGTCCAAGATACACTACAGCATAGGACATCTTCTGTGGATTAATAGAAACTGAGAAATAATTTTCATGGAATATAATCTGACCATTGTGCATTGATTGGCATTAGCAACCAGAGACAGAATGTTGAATTAACTTTCGATAACAACATCGACAAACAATAAATGCAACGCCGAACAACAACAGCAAATGCATCCTTAAACAATGTAACAAAGATATACAAAGTGTAGGATGAAATAGAAAATTCCTGAAAAAAATCGAAAAACATGGCAAATTTGTTAAAACAACTGAAACAAGAACAACAACAGCAACAACATTAACCATATCAACACTTTTTCAGAGTTGTCGCTGCATCAGACATAGAATCTGTTCCATAGTCAGGCTGTTAAACATTGTCGACTGCCAAATATTGATAAACCAATATAATCCTACTCATCTCCCCCTTCGCCCCACTCTAAGCATGGAATTGAAAAAAAAAAATGAAGAAAAAAAGGAGATGAATAAAGTGTCATCATCATCATCATCACTATATACACAGTGATGATTGCAACACTTTGTTGCCGTGTGAAATGTTTCATTCGTAGATGAAAGAAAGAAATCGAAAATTTACTCACCTGTACCGGCAACCATAATGATGCAAATGCAATCACAACTACAACAACCAGACGTGTGACACGTTTACGTCCCCTCTGTGATTCAACAGACATACGAACACCACTGCCCTGTCGCCACAGACGTGTAATCATACGCACATACAGACCACTAATGACCATCAAGGGTAGCAAATATGAGCTCGCAAAGAATATTATTTGATACGCTGAGGGTGTTAGAAAATCATTCTCCATAAATTGGCACATTTCGAATTCAGGGATGCCAGGTTCATCAGTGCGCTACAAAAAAAAAAAAAAAAAACAAATACAAAAACAGAAAAAGGGAAAAAATTTCAGACAAATAAATATTATTCTTACTATAGAGTAGAGATGGTAAAAGCATAGCACACCAAATGGCCAATAGGGATTGGGGTTGTGAAAAGTAAATTTAAGCCATGTAATGTTAGATTTGAATGCAAGCGAATTTGAATATTTAATCAAATTAGAAACAAATGTTGGATGCTGCATGGATGTGAGTCAATATGATGAAACTGTTGTCATGCTTTTGTCATACTTAGTGTCGTAATGGTTCAGTCCATTGGTATTCAAGTGTATGCCAATTAAGGATTATGTTTCGCGATATCGGTTTTGGTCCCCATTTAAAATACATACATACATACATACATAACATAATTGGTCATTACACCCCTTCAGTCAGGATTACGGCCTAGCTTCTCACACTACTTATGTTGTGTGTGTTAATTTTATACACGAGTGGCGGAACCTATAGTTTATAGTCGACTCCGGATGACAGATTTGTTTTGGAGAAACTTTTCATGGCAATTTTTTATTTACTCTCGGAGTTTTTACCAGTAATATGCTGAGAGGAAGTCGCCCAAGAAATTTTTTTTGTAGTATTTTGTTTTGTTGGAGATATATGATCTGAGGTTAGAACCGTGGCCTTACGTGTATAAAACCTATCCTATTTATTACAGTCTTAAGGAGATGGCTCCAATATCAATAAGCTACAGAGTAGCGCTAAGATCTGCACTATAGGTAGCAGTGAAATCCTTTAAACGTCTGCGAGAGCAATTGGCAAGCTAATATGGGTTAATCGAAAACGTTGGTTCCAAATTAACGGGCGATTTTTTAGCTATTTTTTTTTAGCTTTTTGGCAACACTGGTTTAAACAGCTCACGCATGCTTCGTGTTTTGTTTCACTGTCAAACATCTTCAGTTTGGTCTATAATTTAACCATGAATCGTCTTACAAACGAACAACGCTTGCAAATCATTGAGTTTTATTATCAAAATGCGTGCTCTGTTAAGAAAGTTCATCGCGCGCTTCTTCCATTTTATGGTCAGTTTAATCGACCCACTGAAGCGGCTATTCGGGCTATTGTGACTAAATTTCGCACAAAATTTACATTCTTGGACATTAAACCACCAACACGCTTACGTAGAGTGCGAACTGAAGAAAATATCGCAGCTGTATCGGCCAGTGTTAATGATGACCATCAATTATCGATTCGTCGCCGTTCGCAGCAATTGGGCCTCTGTTACTCAACAACGTGGAACATTTTGTGAGGGATTTAGATGTGAAGCCTTTCAAAATACAGCTGGTGCAAGAATTGAAGCCGAACGACCTACCGCAACGCAGAATTTTTGGTGAATGGGCTCTTGGAAAGTTGGCCGAAGATCCACTTCTTTATCGAAAAATTGTGTTCAGCGACGAAGCTCATTTTTGGCTCAATGGATACGTAAATAAGCAGAATTGTCGATTTTGGAGTGAAGGACAGCCAGAAGCATTGCAAAAGCTACCAATGCATCCTGAAAAAGTCACAGTTTAGTGCGGTTTATGGGCTGGTGGCATCATTGGACCGTACTTCTTCAAAGATGCTGCGAATCGTAATGTAACTGTGAATGGTGAGCGCTACCGTGAGATGATATTCAACTTTTTTTTTGCCCAATGCAATGGTTTCAATAAGACGGTGCCACATGCCACACAGCACGCGTAACAATGGACATATTGAGAGGCGAGTTCGGTGAACATTTTATTTTACGTTCGGCCGCCTAGATCGTGCAATTTAACGCCTTTAGACTATTTTTTGTGGGGCTATGTTAAAGCTCATGTCTATACAGACAAGCCCAATTGACGCATTGGAAGACAACATTGAAGCATTTATTCGTGAGATACCGGCCGAAATGTTGAAAAGCGTATGCCAAAATTGGACTAAGCGGATGGACCATTTGAGGCGCAGTCGCGGTCAACATTTGCATGAAATAAACTTCAAACATTAAATTATATGGACCGTACTATCGATTCAAATAAAGATTTCATACATTTTTCTGAATTTTATGTTTTTTTTTTTTTTGAAAAATTTTCATATAGCTCTTAAAAAAATCACCCATTATATTTGTAGGATGTTAGAAGCCAGCCTTATCATCAATCTGGACAGTGAAACCAAGAGAAACTTTGTCAGAAATTTGTGTTATCAGCACTCGAGTATAAAAGTGATAATGAATGATAAAATCCCACAGAATTTGCGAATGATTTTAGATCCGTAATAAACGCTAAACTCTCTAATAATAATAAAACACACCAACAGTACAGTAATAATCGATTTCGAAATGCAAAATTTTAAAGCCAATAAAAGCAATGTAACGATTGCAAAGTGTTATCGAACAATGTAGCCAGTCGATGATGTTTATCATGAAAACAATTGAAAAAAAGAAAAATTTGCAGAATTTGTTAAAGAAATATTTACATTCAGATGCAATATTTTATTATTATTGTTATTGTTTTTATTGTTGTTAGAGTTGTATATGCGATCGTTTTTGTTTTTAGTATCCAACCCCCCCCCCCCCCATCAATTCATACATACAAACGTACGAAAAAATTAATGTTTATTGTACGTAAAAGTAATGAATGTTTATTTCATAAAATCGTAAAAAAAATAATAATTTCAACAATTTTTACAATTTTATGGTAGAATCTGTCTGTCTGTGTGTCTGTCTGTCTGTCTGTCCATTGGCAAATATGCATTGCTTTAGCCAATAGGTACGGCCATGTGCGCGTGTGTTTATACACTTACGAGTGTACGAGTATTTGTATTATTATTTAGCAAAACAAAAATAAATTTGTGTACAACAATAACAACAATAAAAACAATAAAAAAAATAACAAGAATAACAAAAACAATTGAATACAATTAAAATCAAAAGACCATTGCCAGTCATCCAGCTAGCCAGCCGGCCAGCCAATATTTCATTTATAGACTGACCAGCCTTTTCAAAATTTTAGATTTCAATCAATATGAAGCAGCAACAGTTGCTAAAAATGAAAATGTTGTTACTTTTGCTTGTAAACATTAGGTTACTATCTACATGCTGCCGTAAAGTAGTTGCTGCTGCTATGCCAGTTTTATTATAAAACAGCGTGAGATTGTTTTGTTTTGCAATTAAAAAAAAAAGAAAGAAAATTAAAACAACGACTGCAACAACACTAGAATTGTTAATAATTTTTAAGCAATTCTAGTATTTTTTTTTCCTGTAATTTTTATTATTTTTATTGCAAATAATTCCATCATATCAGCATGGCTGATCCAATCCAATGGAAAGATACAAAATGTCTAGCTGAGCGTGATGCAAAATTTTTATTCTTCTTTTGGTTTTTTATGAAAAAAATATACTTTATGGCTGGCAAACAACAACAACAAATTTAAAAAGCGTAAAAATGAAAACATAAAACTGATCCATGCAACCATCCATCCATGCATCCATTTATACAATCCAAGCATTTGATTTAATAGATGGCATGTTAAAGGGTATTGATAACGTATGAGTTATTGTTTGCGGCAAATAAGATACATTATTACACTGTGCAACATAAAACTGTACTTTATTAACTATAAATTCAGATCAAGTTTGGATTAATTTTTATAATAACGTACACAATACATACATAATTTGTCATTAGAACCCTTCAGTCAGGATTACGATCTCGCTCCAATTATGCTGTGTGTGTTAATTTGATTCACAAGAGGGCCAAACCTACTCTGAACGACGGATTTTTGAGAAACTTTTCATGGCCTCTCAGAGTTTTTGCCAGAATTCTACTGAGAGGATAGGTTAGGTTAGGTTAGAGGACGTGTACTTGTCAATTAAGACAAGTACAGTACCCGAAGGTCGAATTGACCCATTGTACTACTGAGAAGAAGTCGCCGATGAAATATTTTTTTCATATTTCGTTTTGCTGTAGATTGTCTGACCTGGGGTTGGACTGAGGCCTCACGTCTAATGAGCCATTACACTACTTTATTACGGCGGCTCTTATTTCATTAGTGATTTAAAAACCACTCGTATGTTGTGTGCCGGCGTAATCTAATAGGTAGTGTGTTGGATTATTAGACTTGAGGCCGCAATTTCTTTGTTTTGTAGGCTCTCAGCAGAATTCTGGAAACACTCTGAGAGTAAATAAAATTTCCATGAAAAGTTTCTTAAAAATCTGTCATTCGGAGTCGACTTTAAACTGTGGGGTCCGCCATTCATGTATAAAATTAACACACACAACATAAGTGGTGTGAGAAACTAGCTTATAATCCTGGCTGAAGGATTGTAATGACCAGTCAAGTTAGTTAAACACACGTATTTACACTACTAAAGTCATTTTTTATAAAAAGGTTTGCTATTAACGAATGTGGATCTGTTAGCAAACGAAGAACGCGTAAAAATAGTAGGAAATTGTCATAGTCGACATTGTATCCACGGAAATGGGAAGTTTATAAAGAAATTGAAAGAAACTAAAGACGCCACAAATGTGCAATGTAAGCCTGTTGAAATTATAGCTTCTGTAAGTGAAAGTGTGGTAGACGATTCGATTTTTTTTGGTTTCCCTCTGTTCTCAGTTGTTGAGCCTATCTTATGACTTAATTTGGCGTAATTTGCATTTATATTCGCAGCTCTCTTCTAATAACGATCAACTCACGTAACAATTAAAGCCGGCTGATCATTCCTAACGCCATGCATATGATAATTTGGTGACACATACATACATACATAAGATAATTGGTCATTACAACCCTTCAGTCAGGATTAGGACCTAGTTTCTCACTTCACTCATCTTGTGTGTGTTAATTTTATTTATACATGAGTGGGGGATTTTTGAGAAACTTTTTCATGGCAATTTTCTATTTACGCTCAGAGTTTTTGCCAGAAATCTGCTGAGAAGAAGTCGCCGAAGAAATACTTTTTGTATTTTGTTTCATGTCTGGCCTGGGGCTTGAACCCTGGCATTACATCTAATAAGCCAACACGCTACCTACTAGACTACGGCGACTTCTTCTTTGGTGATGCAGCAACTTTTATTTCATTCCTCACGGCATCAAAGAAAAGCCCAGCAGTAATTTAGGAAAAGCCATTTCGTCCAGATAAAATGACTGTTTAATACGCTTTATGATCTGGAGGTGTCTTTGAAAATTATGCCGTACCACAAGTCAAAAAACCTGTATTTTAAATGTTCCACTTGTTTGAAGCAGCAGAGTACAGAGCTAGGTTAACACATAAAACACAATGTTGTAAGGTTACTCAATTCTATGTGGTGTTGTTATTGTAATAAAACTTTATGGAGATGTGAAGAAGCCTTTTAATCTTAATCTTTAAACTGAAACCTAACCGTTGGTTAGAAAGACTTTTATAGAAAGTTCATTACAGGGTCGGTGTAGGTGTAGTCGCCGTAGTCTAATAGGTAGTGTGTTGGCCTCTTAGACATGAGGCCACGATTCAAACTTCAGGTCAGACATCTTCAACAAAATAAAATATGAAAAAATATTTACTCTGAGAGTAAATGAAATTGCTTTGAAAAACTTTCTGAAAAAACTGTTGTTCGGAGTCGGCTTTTAGATCAAATTAACACACACAACATAAGTGGTGTGATAAGCTAGATCATAATCCTGACAGAAGGATTGTAATGCCTAGTTATGTATGTATGTATGTATGTCATTATAAAGTGCAGTTATTAAAATACGTCGGTCGTAATGATGCCGATTCCATTCAAGAAATGAACATGAATGAATGCGACAGATAATGATGGTACTATAATGGCACTGCTGGTTCTCAATTTAATTGGTCTTATAACCATTAAGTGTTGCCTGTAGATCATGGTGAATTGTTTATCAAAAATACTTTCACAATAATACTCGCATTTAACACGTTCATCGCCATGTCAGTCATACATGTCTGACGCTAAGAAGTTCTACAGGAGCCATGTCAGTCATATGTGTCTGACGCTAAGAAGTTCTACATGAGCCATGTCACACATATATGTCTGATTTGTAGTCCACACTATTTGGGAATTGTATTTTACAAATTTTTTGTAAAATACGCATTTTAAATAAATAAATAAATAAAAAAATTTTAATTTGGGGCCAGGTCAGTCATATATGTGTGGCGAAAAAATAGTGTTTTTCCGGGAATTTTAGCAAAAAAATTTTTTTTTTTTTATACATTAAGTTTCCTGGATACATTTTTAACTAAATTATCTAATAAAGTTACCGTGGCCCATGTGAAAATTTTTCTGATATTATCTTGACGATGAACGTGTTAATAAAATCTTTTATTAAATATCATCGACCATTTCCAACTGCTAGTAATAAATTTTTTTTTCATCTTTCTCTAAATAGTATGTATTCTTCTAAAATAAACACCCTTTATTATGCAAACATTTTACGTAAATCAATATCTATTAAATGAACGTGCGTGTATGTGTGTGTGTATATGTGTATTGGCCAAATATAAAATTGAAAAACGTATGGCCAAAAGGCAATGCCAGGCAGCCGTAAAAAAAACACACACAAAATTCCTCAATTTATGGGCATTTCAATCATCGACACCTCGTCAACAAGATTGTGTAGAAGAGAATAATTTAAGACCCCAGACAAACACAGAGAGACACAGAGTGGGTGAAGCGAATGGAATAGAATAGAATGATTTAAAGTGTGTTTATATGTAAGAAACAGTTAAAAATTAATAAATAATCAAAAATCCCACTATAATTTATAAAAAAAATAAAGAAACAAAAACAAAAAAATATTTAACAAAAATATATTGTAGAGTAAAACGGAATCCATTGTTTTTGAACAAAATAAAAAGGTTTTGTTTAGCAGACATTGAATGATACTCTATAATTATGAAGATTTTCTGATCTCTACCTCCAAAAACCTTTGCTAAAATTTTTAAATTAAATTTAAAGGTTGATTTGGTCAATATGACACCCTAAAGGGACAACATATGCAACATCTTGCTTAAAACTATCTTTCTCAGTGAAACAACTTTCTTATTAAGTGAAAAAAATGACTACTGGCTCCAAAAGCTATACGTTTCTATAAAATCGTAATGTACCACATTCCACCAATTGCGTTTGAATTTTCAAGAGTCATAACTTTGGTCACACGCAATCATTGGATTGATAGTAACTAGTAGAATAACTCTTACGGAAACTAAATTACTTACCTTATGACCTAGCTTCTCACACTATCCATGTTGTGTGTGTTAATTTTATACATGAGCGCCGGACTGCGAACTTTTCTTTCTAGAAACTTTTTGTGACAATTTTATTGAATCTCAGAGTTTTTGCCAGAAGAATGCTGTGAGTAAGTTGCCAAAGAAATGTTTTTTCAATTTCGTTTTGTTGGAAATGTCTGCGACAGGGGTTGAACCTCGGCTTCACCTCTAATAAGCCAACACAATACCTACTAGACTGCGGCGCCTTCAAACTAAATTAGTTGCTATAAATCGTTAATTTCTCTGTAGTTAAGTGTTTAGTGATTAGATTTACTGGGTGAAAGTTTACAAGTTCGTTTGACATTTTGGAAACAGAAGTGAGAAAAAATTTTTTTCCCTGTTGTATGGCAAAAGCTCTTTTAAATCTATTATTCCATATCTTGACTAATGGATTGCAATGGCCAATATGTATGTATTCAGGCATAATCAGTCATAATTAAACGCCTATAGCCTGGACTTTGTCATCATCAAAGTGTTTGGATTAGATTTCGATTCTTGTGACCAAAGTTACACACTTGAAGGTAATGTTTCAACTGTTGGCGGTAATCGCCACATGTAAGTTTTGATCATACGAGATCACCTTGAACTAGTCAGTAAAAAGCAGGCTTATCTACAACATTGTTGTCTTGACATACACATACATACATAATTGGTCATTACAACCCTTCAGTCAGAATTACGACCTGGTTTCTCACACCACTTATGTTGTGTGTGTTAATTTTATTTATACATGAGTGGTGGGACCTACAGTTTAAAGTCGACTCCGTACAACATAATTTTGAGAAACTTTTTCATGTCAATTTTATTTACTCTCAGAGTTTTTGCCAGAAATCTGCAGAGAGGAAGTCGCCGAAGAAATACTTTTTTTTGTATTTTGTTTTGATGTCTGGCCTGGGGCTCGAATCCTGGCTATACGTCTAATAAGCCAACACACTACCTACTAGACTACGGCGACTTCCTTGACATTGTCGTAAATTAATCACTTATCATCACTAGTCATCATTTACGTCATGAGTGCATCGATTTTATTGCAACGGGCAGACAACAATTTGGTCTAACTGTATACATTGAAGTCGTTTTTATTAATCATACATAAGGCAGTGGTTGATCCAGAGGGTTTTTTATGCAATATTGTTTTTCAAGTCTGGTGTTCTTCCCGAACTTTACTCCAAATGTGGAACATGGGTTGTTACAGGCAAAGTACAAAATATTGAAAGAGTTTTCGTTGTTCGTTGTTACCTAAGATATCTTATATTATTTTATGCATGCAGCTTAACTGCTGGCTAATGTTTGGTGAGAATATAAAGAATATAAAATATATAAATATATAAAATATAAAATCAAAAGAAACTATACACTATGGATAAAATTCTAACAATTACCAAAATCAACTTTTACCACTTAAGGAGAGTGCCCGAAAAAATTTGACAATATTTTGAAATGTTTTTGTAATTTTTTTTTATTTCAATTTTAAAAACTGGCAAATGAAACAATTTTAAAATAAAAATAACGGTAAATTATTAATTAATTTATATATTTTTTAATGTACAATTTCTTTTGAGGCTCACTGGAGATGCTGGAGAAACTAGACTTGAAGTCTGTAGAAGAAAAATTAAGTGTTTTTGACCACCAGCTTGAAAAAAATATGTAAGCGGCCTACCCACAAGCAGGAAAAGAAAACCGCGAGATCTAAAGAACACAAGGAAGGGTCTTATGATGGAAAAATTTCTTAGCTTAACGCGGGGGGAGCTTATAAGTTTAGGACGAAAGGTAAGGCAATTATGACATACACTAGTAGTTATGAAGGCATCATTACATTTTACTACACCTTATATAAATGCCTTAAATTAAATGCAAGTTAATTAGTTTTCAGAAAACATTTAAAGCAAGTTTTTATTGTTCGTTCCACAAAATATCGAAAAAATTATGCGAATCCTCAAAAATAGTTTTCCTTCCATATGGCCATGACGTCTATGGTGGTGGTAAATGCTTTAATCATAGAATTTTATTTCAAATCAATTCGTGGCCATACTTTAATTAGAATGGATTTCTTCACATTATTTTTAATGTTTCGTTCTTTTTGTTTTTGGCATTTTCAATAAAAATCTATTTTTCACACATATTTTTTCAAAAAATTGGTAAATTATGTTTTTGTTGTTATTGTTGTTTAATAATAAAATAATTTTGCTTTAAATAAATAAAATATTCATTTTGAAATATTTGTTTTTAATTTTTTGTTTTTTGTTTTTTGAATTATTAAAATTGAAAATTAAATTTTTAATTTCATTATCCCATATATCCCCCCAATAAAGTTATTTTCTTCTTTGTTGTTTTTGTTCCTTTTGGAAATTTTTTTTCTTTTCTCATCCATAATCTGAACGTTATTCACACTTAATGCTTATAAACACATTAACAAGCATATTAAAATCAAATAAAAAACGAATGCTCTATGTTTTTTTCTTCTTCTGATTTTGATTTCTTTTTTCTTCTTTTTTTTGAGAAAAAAATTCTGAAAATAAAACGATTTCAAGTAATTGTTTATACACGGATAGTTAAGCAGTGTTGCGAAATTCTTTTTATTGCATATCGTTTCTGTTTTTTTCTTTATCTATGCCAAGTTTATTCAAAGAAATGCTTATTGTACGTTGGGAAATTGTATATAATATATGATACTTTAGGCAGAATCTTTTTTGGAGGTCAAGGAGGCCATGAATTTAATGAAAGAATCATCATCAATCACGGGAATAAGTCTTTTTAGCTGTAATTTACATATGCGAGAATTTTAGAAACGTAGATGACTTGTCATAAATTGTATCCAAAACATTTGAAATGTCAATGAGTCATTATATGTATAATTCATGTCGACAATGCATGTGCATGTGGCCTAGTGGATAGATAGTGTGGTTCAAACCCTGTCTCAGACATTTAAAATAAATCCAAACTCGCAAAAAATATTACTTTCAGCGACTTCTCTCTCTTCTTAGTTTTCTGGCAAAAACTGTCATGAAAACTTTCTCAAAATCTGTCGTTCGAAGTCTATTTTAAACTACAAGTGGCGCCACTAATGCTTAAAATTAACACACGCCATATACATAAGTGGGCTGAGAAGCTAGGAAAAAGCTTATAAAACTTGTTGCCCAACATTTAACTGTAGATTGTGAATAAAATTACCAACCATAACATAGGCAGTGTACGAAGCTAGGTCTGATTAAAGTTTTGTATGTTTGCAGTTAACACTGTCTGCACACTGTAGCGTATGAGTATTTTAAATAAGAAAGCTAACAATTATACGACTGTGTAACCAAACACTGTAAAGCGCAATGTAAATAAATGCGTTATTGATATGGCATAGTTGAGATGAATGGCTGTAGGCAGATGTTCGTCTAAAAACATTCGGCTTAATTAATTCCTTGTAAATTTCACTATGCTATATGAATTTGTTGTACACAGTGCCAACTATCAAAATGCTATCGTTAATGGTGTATGTAGCGTAACGTAGTTTCAAGTTAATTAAAGATATCTTGTTATCTGCACTACCATTCCTTGACTATGCCTATATGTAAGTATCCAACACTTGTGATTTGTGAGTGTGTACGGCAATTGGTCAATTAATTAACATGTAATTAGTTATCGAATTTGTCAAAGTGTTTAAAATATTTTCAACATTTTCGAAATTTTCTCAAATTTCTCAATTATCCAGGCCTTAAGTATGGCAATGAATAAGAAATACACATTAAAATAAGGTGTTGAATCCTTTTAAGCTTTTACATTTGCCTCTTTGCCTTTGCCTATCATAGAAATTTAATATTTTATACACACATACATGCATGTATTAGAGAATATTTATAATAAATCTTTTATTTAATGCCATCCGTACACGTGTACATATGTATGTATGTGTACATGATTTACTTATTGCTGTAGTTGATAATTCGTTGTTCCTTCGGTGTTATTAAAACACAAAACATACACGTACATAGACACACACATGCAGCCATAACAAGTGCATATCTTTCTTGCTCTTTAATTCTCTGTTTGTTTGCATGTATACAAACATTCTTAATGCAAGTATAAACAGCAACAACAGCAACAACAAATATTATAATAATAATAATAATGAGAGCAAAAGCAACAACAAAACAAAAAAAAAGAAAAGTGTAAAAGCAAACAAACAAACAAAAAAAAAAAAGTTGAAACACTCACCCAAAACAAGTACGTACTTGTGCGTGAGTGAGTCAGTGAGTGCATGTAGGGAGGGGGTGAGTGAGTGTGAGTGTATTTGTATTTTATTCAACACTCTCTCGTAAAGCAGACATTAAGTGCAGTTTATAGCACTCATTTTAATGCTGACACCCAGGCCATATAGAAAATTATATACAAACACAAACACAAACACACACACACACACGCTCGTTTATATACAATATAAACAGTGTGAAAATATTCAAGTGTTGCTGTGTTGTTAATGAAATTTTAATTGTAATTTTGATTATTAAATGAAATTAAAGGAATTCTGAATTCAACTGTTGATTTGAACCTTTTTCTCTCTGCATTGCTGTTAGTATAATAATTTTGCTCGACACTGTTAATACTACAATATAATAAACATTGAATTTTTCAAACATACTTGTACTTGTAGTTCTAATTGTAATTGCCTAAATATTTTATGGGAATTTATTTATTTTATTGCTGATTTCACATACAGTCTTATGAATTTTAATGCATTTTATAGGAAGGAATTAAAAGGTATTTTAAATTTTATATTATACATCCGTATAGTATAGTTAAACTTGTCTATATGTATTGTTAGTTTATAGTAAAAGATATTAAAGTTTAACATAAAAGGGTAATATAGGAATTATTCTCAATTTAAATTAGTTAAACAGAAGTAGAAATAAGAAGAAATAAAATTTTCAATTAAAATTAAAGAAAGGAAAAAAATCATAAAAATTATTTGCCTTAAGCAAGCTTATAGGCGATTATAGAAGCAATTAGATCCTTAGCTAAAGCTTGCAGGGTAATCACTTTTATGAAATGTCTAAGGCGTGGATCCATATTATGACAAAGCTAAGTAATACTGGCATCAATTCAAAATCGAAGTTATTAGGTGAGGTATCACTATCATTATATGAAGAAACTCAAAATTCTGCTGTTTCTAACAGCAAGGCTCAAAGTTTCTCAAAAATCTGTCGTTCGGCATCGACTTTAAACTGTAGGTCCCGCCACTAATATTTAAAAATAACACACACATCATAAGTGGTGGGTGAAGGTTTGTTGTAATCCTCACTGATGGGTTGTAATGACCATTTATGTATGTATGTACCATGACCTGACCTGACTGGCAGCGATTAAGATTAATGGCTAATGATCGAGTAAAGTAAAGTAAAGAAAATACGATGACGTCATTTGTCCTGCTATAATATTTGTTTTAAATGAAGATCTAAGATCATGATCTAATAACGCCGCCCTTTATAAATTATCATAAATCCCAAGTAATGAGAAAACTTTATTATGATCATCATTAAAAATGATTGAATATTTCATCTAATGAAACTCATCAGCATATGGTCTAAAAGGCTCACATGATTTATACGAAATTTTTAAAGAGTTTTTTTTTTATAAACCAACAACAATAACAGAAAAACAACATTCATAATAAATTTAAATTTTTATTATTTTTCAATTTGATTCTTTGTTTTTTATTTTTTTTTTTGCTTTTTTGTGGTTTTTCTATGTTTTTAATAATAAAATTAATCACCAGTTAATATGTTAATGAAATGAAATGGAATGAATCGAAATAAATAAATATGCACGAAATGGTTTATTAATGAAGGCCAACTGGCTAGGCCAGCTACTGCGAACGGTCGTTCATATGGCCCAATATTAAGTCATAAATTAAATTTCTCTGTTTATTTTGCCTTTTTAATGTGTATTCCAGTAAAATTAATTACAAAATATTTATAATTCTCTTGTTTTTTTTGTTCTAAATTAATAAATAATTTAGAAAAACATACAAACTTAATTACGAAACATAATAAATTACAATTTTTGGTTAATGGAAGAACATTTAAAAGCACTTACCACCACACCATGCGATGTCATTACAGGCAATGATGCTGTCAATATGACCAACCAGATGGCGCCAATACAGATTTTTGTTATCTTTTCTGTGCGCAGCATACGCGAACGTATGGGATGGACCACGGCTAGAAAACGATCGATTGACATCAGGACCAAAGTATAAATGCTGCTGAACGCTGTCACCACAATCAAATACTGTACAATGCGACACCATAGATCCCCGAATGGCCATGTATCCGCGACATAATCAGCTGCAGTAAAGGGTATGCAAAAGACGACGAACAGCAAATCGGCAACAGCCAGATTAACAATCAATAGGTTCGTGGTCGAATGCATTTGTTTATTGAGGCACACGACCAATATGACCAGAATATTGCCAAAGAAGCCGCTGATGGCTATAATGCCGAAACATATGGGCACTGTTACACGTACCAAACTGCTAATTTCGTAGAAATCATCGGAGAATGTCACATTCGTTACGGCAGCAGTTGCATTATTCGGATGCAGTGCACTTATGCTGTGCACTGTTGTTGTGCTGTTGTGTGTATTATTCTCGTAAGGCGACATTGTATAAAATTCTTAAGTTTTTATTGTTTATTAGGCGGGGATGGCGGGCTGGGGGGAATGTTTTATTTTCAATGATTGTTAAATTATTTAATCGGGCGGTTTTTCTTTTCTTATAGAAATTTAAATAAACGTTAACAATTTTTTTTTGTTATCATGATTGTTCCCTTTTCTCTTTTCTCTATTTTCTTTTTAATTTATTACTTTTTTATTTGTTTAATATTCAGTTGTTGTTATTTCTATAAGAAAAAAAAATTGGGTCTAAAGAAATATATTGATTTTCACGCTTGTAAATTTAAAGCAAATTATTTATGGTTTCCATTTACACCATTTCCAAAGACAAATACAATCGAATCTTAAACAAACCTGAGATCTTGTATGAAAAAAATTATTTTATCCTGCCAATCTTGGGTTTTAATATTGTTGAGGCTCTTTAGTTCATGGCAGTTTGAATGTATCTGTAATATCGAATTTTGCATGACACTGGCGCATTAATCAGGCTGAATTTGAACCTAGACATGGGTTATATTGTCTTAAAAAAACTCCACAAGGAAAAGTCTAATGGGGTTGAATCGGACGATCTAGTTGGCCAGTTCACCTTACCTCCGCCTGAGATGACCATCGGCCTCAAATCTCTCCTGCAGATTATCGATTCACATGTCGTTGGTGTCTAGATCATCTAATTCAGGCCAAAAGAAGTTAATAATCTTCAAGCTATAGTACTTGCAACTGACAATGATGGCCTGGCCAACATCGTTCCCAAAGAAATATGAAGCAAAGACACGGCCAGTCTAAAATCTTTTACGATGCGTTGGAAGGACTTGGTTAAATTGTGAAAGTCCCTATTGGAAGACCCTATACCGCTCCATAGTTCGTGATATTTTAACTGTTTGGGTTGTAACATTTGAACAAATTATGGGAAAAAAGACGCCAAAATTGAATTTGGCGAAATAAATCAATGACTGCCACTTACATTTTAAAGATTTTTTCATGTAAATATTGATCGCAGCTAAGTCGTAAATAATCCATACATTACATATCAATTTTGGTATACATACATGCATACATAAATACATAATTGGATTACGACCTAGTTTTTGACACCGCTTATGTTGTGTTGTCCGAACGACAGATTTTTGAGAAACTTTTCATGGCAATTTTATATACTCTACGAGTTTTAGCCAGAAATCTGCTGAGAGGAAGTCGCCGAAGAAATACTTTTTGTATTTTATTTAGATGTCTGGCCTGGTGCTCGACCCTGGTTTTTCGTCTAATAAGCCAACACACTACCTACTAGACCATGGCGACTTTAAATTTTTTTTTTCGGCCAGCATTTCGTCTAGGGCAACTGCAATATTGTCTTCCCTATCAGGAATTATATTCTAAAGACAAGATGCATTACAGTCTTCACATATCACCACAAAAAATAGTCTAAAGATGTCAAATTGCATGACTTTTTCAAAACATTTACGTTAGTACTTGGCGTGTGGCACGTTGGAACCACATATCAACCAAGACAAAGGCAATCCCTCGAATGACTTTAGCAAAAGTTGTAGATTTGAGAAAAGAGGAAAAGGAGTATATTTTTTTGACTCGTGTGTCACCGACTCTATCTTCGAAAGGACAGTTGTTCTTGATATTTTCATTATTATTATAATGTTATATTATCCGCAATACTATTGCATCTCTTGACAATAGCATGAAAATCTGATAGTATTGTCTTCATTAAAGACGTCGTAGCCTGTTAGGTAGTGTTTTGGCTTAATAGACGCGAGGCTTCGGTTCAAACCCCAGATCACTCATCTTCAACAAAACGACGTATGAACAAATATTTCTTCGGCGACTACGTATCAGCAGATTTCTGGCAAAAATTTGGAGAGTCAATAAAAGTAGCTATGAAAAGCTTCCCAAAAATCACTCATGTATAAAATTAACACACACAACATAAGTGGTGTGAGAAGCTAGGTCGTAGTCCTGACTAAAGGCTTGTAATGACCAATTACTATGTATGTATGCTAGATTTCTGGCAAATCCGTATTGAATATGATGAAAGATTTTTTCGATTACTAGGTTTTCATAGTTCAATTTTGATTGCTTTGCTTACAAAAAAAAAAACCCAAAAAAAAACCAAAAAATTGAAATTGGAAATGGTGTAAAATAATACCCACATTTATTTGGAGTGTATATTTATTTATAATCCTTTTATAAAATGATGTTTTTGTTATTGTTTTTTTTTTAATTTTTTAAATAAAATTTTGTTTTTATAACAGGTGCCAATTTTGTGCTATAAAAACACACATACATTCACATAAATAAACACTTTTCGAAAACATATAAATGTGCCAGAAAGAAGCAAAGAAAAAAAAAGGACTCCAAAGAAAAAGAAAAAAATATTTGTTTGTCATCCATAAATATTTAAATCTCTTTAAAAACTTACACACGCACACATATACACATGTACACTTATGTTCTTTGGGGACAATTGAGGTAAATCGATAAATTCAATTGAAAATTCAATTCAAAATTCATTGTATTATTCGCTTAATTCCTTTGGTACACTCTCACTACCACATTTTTCTATACACAATACAGTTCACTTTAGTTCAGTACAATTGAATTTGATTCGATACGATTCGATTCGATACTTTAGCGGCTTTAATTCTTGTTTGAATTTTATTTTGGAATTTTTTTTCTTTTTAATTTCTCTGTTTGCAAACGATAAATATTCAAGGACATCTCTTGCGTTGTTGCTGTTGTTGTTGCTCAAAAGATATCAACTGGGAAATTAAAGAATGAATGAAAATTTTTTTTTTTGTAAAGGCAACCGCAAAACACACCTACACATTAACACACACATACACACACACACTTAACCCGTGTGGTAGCGGGTTAGAATTCTACCACAGTGGTTCCCTGCTTGTCGTAAAAGGCGACTAAATGGGAGGGCAGGGGTAGAGGGTGCGGATGAAAAGTCTAGCATATACCCAATGACGCTCACGCTTCAAAGCGAAACAATGCCGCTCAAAGCATTGAACTACCGTGGTACCACGTTAGCACCGTGGGAATCACAGACCGTCATGCGTGTGAGCACGCTCCTAACGGATGTGGACGATTGGAGCCTAGTCGTATAGGCATCAGAATTGATACCAGTAAGATTCTGATTATGGCATACTGGACTACGCTGAAACATTATGATTTGATGACATGGGCTGGCGGATGGGGTATTCTGTTACCAATATGTACTGGAGTGAAACCTGGTACAGACGGCTTTCAGGCTAATACACCATCTGTCTCCGTCCCGTTAAAACCTGGCAAGCCTTGGAGAACGATCTTGGACTCGTCCTGTTGAGTTGGGGTGTAGGGGCAGTTAAGTAATTCTTCTGTTTAGCTCCCGGTCTGGCTCTGAACACAAGCTCTCATGAGGACTTGTGTCAACCCTCGCATGGCCTCCCTGCATTGCAAAGATAACCATGGGACCACAACAAGGGTAACTACACAACGAATCCAAGATAACGGCTCCAAGTTGGGACCCAATAGAATGGAATATATAACAAACATTTCACACAACCCTACAGGCGCTAATTCTCCAGCCGGCACCGAAGGTGCAAAGGAGACCCAGCAGGACAGCCCTTTCCTGAATCCTTTCCGGAGAGCTTCGAGATTACTCCACTCACCACCGCTGAGGCAGAACGGCGAGCGATCGCGCTCGTCACCACCGGAGTTGCAGAGGAACAAGGATCCTGAAAAAGAGGTGGATGATTTCACCAAACTAGGCGATAAAATTTCTGAACTCGTGGAGATGATGGGCGGAGGAAGGAGGTCCATACACCAAGCGATGCGCGATTTAGTGGCTTCTATATCGTCACTATATCAGCAAGCCGCTAAGGATAAAGTTGCGGAACAAGAGAAAAGGATCAGAACTAATGATAGAAGCACGCAGACGAGCCTTCAACAGCAGATACCTTGTGTTTCCAAGAGGCAGAGAGAAGAATTGGGAAAACCTAGGAGAACACCTCCGAAGAGGACCAGACCAATTCAACTGGAGGGATCAATTGACCCAACTTCAAAAATTGGAGGCAATGATACGAAGAAAGGAGCAGTAAGTACTAATGAAGATGTAATAAATCGGGATGCTGAAGTACCGGGTACCGGAGTGGAAATGAGCACAGAGCCCAATGATTGGGTGCTCAAGACAAGGAAGCGCAAAAAGCCCCCAAGACCGGATGCAATGATAATAAAACCTACGGAGAAGCTCTCATTTGCAGACATCCTGAGGAAGGTTAGGAATGCCCCGGAGCTTAAGTCAGTTGGCGAAGACGTACACCTTGTTAAGAAAACACAAAAGGGTGAAATTCTGCTGGAATTTAGAAGATCGGCTGAGGCGTCTACAGAAACTCACCAATCCAAATTGAAGACCATATTGTCCGATGATATAGAGGTCAGGACGATAACTCAGGAGACAACATTTGAACTGCGATACCTGGACGAGGTTACCACGGAAGATGAAATAATAACCGCTTGGAGAGAACAAATAGGAGATTTACACCCATCGGCTATCAGGGCGATAAGAAGTGCTCCAGGGGGTACCCGGACGGCAATAATTGTAATACCAACGAAGCTGGCTAGCAGGGCCGAAGAGGTAAGCAAACTGCGTGTCGGGTGGACAGTTTGCCGGTTAATGAGGAAAGTTCTCCCAAGGAGATGCTACAAATGCCTAGAATTCGGGCACGTAGCTAGAAATTGCCGCAGTAGGAGTGATTGGTCAAAACACTGCTTCAAGTGCGGAGGGCAAGACCACCTTGCCAAAACTTGTAGTGGTGACCCTCACTGCCTACTCTGTAGGAGCGATCGTAATGTGGACTCAAAACATGTCACGGGGGGACCTAAGTGTCCACAGTACCTGGCAGCTCGGCGGAGGATGATGAACATAGGAAAATGAGGATCTTGCAGCTGAATTTGAACCACTGCGAAGCGGCGCAGGAGCTTCTTAAGCAGACAGTCCGGGAGCAGAAAATAGACCTTACGATTTTGAGTGAACACTATAGGGCACCTGACAATCAGCGTTGGGCTACCAGTAAATGCAACAAGGCAGCGATATGGTCATGCGGTAAATTCCCAGTGGGAAATGTTGACAACAGGAGAGAAGGCTTTGTGAAATGCACTGTTAATGGAGTACATTTCTTCAGCTGTTATCTCCCCCCCAGCTTATCAATGGAGGAGTACAGACTCAGATTGGACGACATCGTTCGCGAGGCCAGAAATCTAAGACCCGTGGTGATTGCCGGGGACTTTAATGCATGGGCAGTGGAATGGGGTTCAGCGTACACGAACCAAAGAGGTGAGAGCCTGCTTGACGCATTTGCAACTCTGGAGGTTGTCTTACTCAACTGTGGGCAGATTGATACATTCTCGAGAAATGGAAGGAGTTCTAAGATTGACTTAACATTCATCAGCGATACACTGGCAACGACATCGAATTGGACTGTGTCCGATGTCTACACTCATAGCGATCATCGGGCGATCATTTTTGATATCCAGGAACGCGCTGCAGTGAACCCCATTACTGCCGCCCCTCCTAATCCCTTGTGGAGGGACTCTACTTTTGATGAGGAAACCTTTGTTCTCGCGATGAGCGACATTCGGGTGACCGGAAGCGCAAACAACATGGCGGTGGAACTTATGCGCTGTATAACGGAAGCCTGCAGCGCGTCTATGTCGCGGAAGTCTCACCTGCCAGGCAGGAAACACGTTTATTGGTGGAACGCGGAGATAGCTGAATTAAGAAGGAAATGTAATAGAGCGCGGAGGATATTCCAGAGAGCAAGGGGTCGCAATGACTTCATAGAACTTCGGGAAAGATACAAAGTGCTCAGAGCCAACCTTAACTGGGCCATTGACAGGAACAAACGAAGGTGCTATAGGGAAATGTGTGCCGATTTGGATGAAAATCCCTGGGGCACGGGATATAAGGTGGTAATGAGGAAGCTGAATTGCTTTCGACCACCGGCCACGGAAAGCGCGGAGAAGCTGCAGTCAATTGTTGAAGGCCTCTTTCCGGAGAGGGCCGAGATCACGTATGCTGTGCGAGACAGTATGTCGCACGATGACATTCCTGAAGTCAGCGGCCAGGAATTCGATGCAGTCTGGAAGGAAATGAAACTCAGGAAGGCTCCGGGAATTGATGGAATCCCAAACGTCGCACTTAAGGTGGCTATAGAGAACAACGTTGAGGTGTTTAGGAAAGTATTTGATACATGCATTCAGGAGAGGAAATTCCCAAGGATATGGAAGCGACAGAGGTTGGTTCTCATCCCGAAGGGCAACGGTGCGCAGGATGCAACAGGTTACCGCCCACTTTGTATGATTGATACCGTAGGTAAACTGCTGGAGAAGATAATATGTAGAAGACTCGAAACGATATTGGAGAGAGACGGCCTGTCGGATCGCCAATTTGGCTTCCGAAAAGGGCGCTCCACAGTAGACGCAATGGAGGCGGTCATTACCGTAGCGAAAGAGGCCATCAGCGGTGACCGCTGGTTTGAAGGTGATAAGGAGTATTGCGCAATCATCACCCTGGATGTCAAAAACGCATTCAATTCGGCAGATTGGGACGCCACCCTGGCTGCACTTGATGAGAGGAGCGTACCTGGATATTTGATGGAACTCATAGTGGACTACTTTAAGGATAGGGTACTTTTGTATGATACAGACGAAGGCAGAAAGTCATACGCTATAACAGCAGGGGTACCACAGGGTTCGGTGCTGGGCCCAATACTATGGAACGCCATGTATGATGGTGTACTGAGGCTTAGGCTTCCTACGGGCGCACAAATATTCGGATTTGCGGACGATATAGCCCTCGTGGTGAGGGGTAAACACCTTGATAATTTGGAACGAACGTCCAATGCGGCAGTTAGCAGAGTTAGAAGCTGGATCGCGAGTATAGGTCTGAAACTTGCTGATCATAAAACGGATGTCGTATTAGTAAGCAGTAGAAAGAAAATGGAATACATCACCATAACTGTCGGCGAACAAAGGATAACATCGAAGCAGTCTATTAAGTACTTAGGAGTTATGATTGACAACAGACTCACATTCAAGGAGCACCTGACGTATATTAGTAGGAAGTGTGCGGCGGCAACGGGCGCACTCGCGCGGATAATGCCTAACTTGGGAGGTCCGAGACAGGAGAAGAGGCAATTGCTGATGAGAGTGGTTAGATCGATTGCTCTATATGCAGCCCCTATATGGGCCGAGGCCATGGATAAGAAGACATATAGAATAGGAGTTGATGGGGCCTACAGGAGATCTGCCCTCCGAGTAATTTCTGCCTTTCGTACAGTATCTACGGATGCAGCCTTGGTGATAGCGGGAATGATGCCGCTACGAATGTTGGTAGAGATAGAGAGGAGAAAACGTTTAATAAGTAGGAGAACGGGGCTAGTGCACCCTGACCAGGTGAATGATGATGTAATGAATAGGTGGCAGCACGAGTGGACTTCTTCCACAAAGGGAAGATGGACCTACAGATTGATACCGAATATAGAAGAATGGACTGGAAGGAAGCACGGCCAGGTGAATTTTTACCTTACTCAGTTCCTAACGGGCCACGGATGCTATAGGACATACCTTTACAAGTATGGGCATGACGTGGATGAAGCGTGTCCATCATGTCTGGATACAAGTGAAACAGCGGAGCATATATTCTTCACTTGCCCGCGCTACGAATTCCGACGAAATTTCCTTGAGAGGACGATCGGTTCCCAGGTGACTCCCGACAACGTGGTTAATCTGATGTTAACATCGCGCGAAAACTGGAACGCGGTATGTTTATTCGCGAAGGAAGTTCTAGTACAACAGAGAATAATAGAGAGAGCAAGAACAGCAGAAATGGATAGCAGCACTCGCTGAATCTTTACCTCCCCCGATGTAATACTTGATTGTGGTCCCGGGGGGGGCGACTTAATGGAAGTGTGACGAACTAGGTTGGGTTTAGTACGTATGCGTTTAGCAAGCCGAGAGTAAGTCTTGCGGCGAATCGTGCACATTGGTAGGCCGGGCTACCAATGTCTTTCGAAGATTCCCAACCTTTAGCTCGTAAAGCTATAAAAAAAAAAAAAAAAAAACACATACACACACACATGGAAATAGAAAACGCTTAAATGGTAGGCAATGTATGAAATCATATTCCAATTAAATGCTTGGCTTTTCTATTTTTTCTTTCCTTTGTTGTTTTTGCTGATTTTATTGTCTTGTAGTTTCAATTTTTTTTTTAAAGGCGAGTCCGTGTTATAAGTAAAAGACCGTTGCGTTATCGTTGGTAGCACTTAAAGAAAAATTCATTTCAAACTGTTCCCGTTCATAATCGAAGCACAACTGATACACATTGTTTACCTTTTTTCGCTTTAGAGGAATACAACGTCAACGGCAACGGCAGCGGCAACGTCAACATCAACATCAACGATGGCTGGCAACTACAACGTCAAATGAGTATAGAATTGGTAAATGAAGCCAGTGGTTCTAAATGTAGAATCTCTCTAACGGCTAACTCAATGCCAGACGACAGAAAGGCTAACTAACTCAATAATCCACTGACTGACTGCCAGAATGTCTAACTAACTGAACTGACTGACTGGCTGCTTGACTGATTTTACTGTCCAAAATGCCATTTCATCTAATGGAGTGTATGTGTGTGCATACATACCATAGACCAGCAGTAGTTCCTCAGCTCCTCCGTTCAAATTGTGTGAAAAATTTAACTTTTTTTCCTCTCTTTTTTTTTAATTTTTTTGGGAAATTTTGTTTCGTTTTGTCTCGATTTGTTTTAAAAGGTGTTTTACCGTAGCCTTGTTAGTGTGTGGATGTGTGTGTGTTTAATATTTATTTCTTTATTTCATATTTGCTTCTCTATTTTCTTTTTTTTTCTTCTTTTTATTTCACTTCTAAAGGAGGAAAAATCATCAGTGAATTGTAATATTGAACACTTCAAATAATTTTCTTTGGCAAGCAATTAGTTTATGTGTGTTAGTGTGTTTATGGCGCCATTTACACATACAGGTGTGTAAGTGTCATTGTGTTGGAGGGTTAGCAGATCTAAAATGGCTATAAAATTCATAAACATACGTATGTATGTGATACGCTCATAAAAATAATATAATAAAAACAGAGAGTAAATGTTAAACACTGCGGGTCATAGATTGAAGTTTCAAGGATATGATAATAAAATGCATTGCAGTGAACTCTTCCTACGTATTGATGGTCAGATCAATATATGTCCTAGAAAAATAATTTGAAAAAAGCTTAAATGGAGTTCAGCGAGTACCTGCCTCACAGCGGTGATGGTTTATGGAGACCAGTCTAACATGAAATTCATTACGTGATTTTCTTACCAAATGATTGACAAGCAGTTCTCTCCTTAACTGTCTCTTGGACAGAAACAGTAGACTGTTTAGCAACTAGCCTTAGTAACAAGAATGATAGGAGTAAGTAATCGCAAAGCTGTATTTGCTACTAAAAGAGGAACTATTTTGTGGTGTATAGATGAGACAAAAACGGATTTTGGGACAGGAGCAGCGGTTATTGGTCCCAAAGTAAAATATTCCGAGTTCACGGGGAAACTCGTTCATCGGGACTCTTCCAAGCGGAGTACTCCTTTCAACTTGAACAGGAAGTGCAGGACATTGCAATATTGTTTGACAGTTAGGTTGGCATTTGAGCAATCGGCCCTTATCAGGTGAAATCGGAGATAGTAGTAGACTGACTGTCTAGAAAAACTAAATAGGTTACATGGGATTCCTCGGCAATGAGGAAGCAGACAAGCTTGCGGGGAAGGAAACTTCCATGTCGTTACTGAGGTCAGAATACTTTTGTGATGTAGGAGCAGATATTTAAATAGAAGGGTATGCTGAAAGAAAGGGAAGATAAGGAGAGGCAAAGACACCTTTCAAGTCAAGGGTATTTGAGGCAATCAAAACTTTTGTTCGGGATTTCCAATAAGAAGCAATTTGAGTCATGCATCCGACTATCCGAAAATAACCTGAGGTTAGTATTCAGTCCTCCGACAGGGAACTGTAGACATCACGAAGACCTCTAAATGAGTGTTGTCTCGTGCTCAATATGAGGCGATGAGTACGAATTGTTGAAACACATTCTTTGAAGCTGTAGGGAAATAATGCATCCAATGAGATAACATCTGGATGAATATGAAATACTAGCCAGGCAAGTCACCGTAGTCTAGTAAGTAATGTGTTGGCTTATTAAGCGAAATATGCGAAAATATTTCTTTGGCGACTGCTTCAGCAGAATTCTGGCAAAAACTCTGACAGTGAATAAAATTTACATGAAATAGTTTCTCAAAAAAAAAAAAAAAAAAAAAAAAAAAAACTGTTAGGGATAGAACCAATTGCTGTAAATACCTTCCATTTTTTATTTTTATACACACCGAACTTAAAAGGCTTTGTAACTAACATTGTTTACTAACATTTATTTACTGAGTGTATAATTTTTGTTTAACGATGTGACTCTTATACATACAATATTGTAAACAAATTTGAATTTTGATTAAGTACCTTCTCCTGCTTCTTCTTGTTCTTGTCCTTCTTTTAGCCGCCTTTACTTACCACTCTATTATTGCTGGCATTATGCTCTGCTTTATTCTGTTCCGTTCTGTTCTAGTTACATATACTTCTTGTTCTTGTTGTTGCTTTTGCTATTGTAAGAGATTTGCTTAACAATTTTAAAATTGCTCTACAAAAACAAACAAAGAAACACACACACACACAAAGAAAGAAACAAGTTTTCTGCTCATCTTTACCTCAAATTATGCAAGTGAATGTACGTACCATGTGAGAGAGAGTGAGTGATTGTGGGAAAAATTTACCGTATGTGTGCGTAAGTGTGTGTTTGTGTATTTCTATAGCATTACTTGTATGCGTATGAGTGTGCTTTACACTTTTGTAGAGCATCGAGCATAAAGTAGGTACCTCAGCGACAAAATCCATTTAATCTCGTACAAAACAGAGAACATTTTAGAAAACAAAAGCAAAAACAAAAACAATAAAACACTGCAAAGATGTTTTATTAATTGTTTTATGCTCAGAGTTTAGCACAGTTTTTCAATGCAGTAACAACAACAACAACAACAACAACAAATGCAAGAACAACGTTAACAACACTAAGAAAACCAATATAATTGAATCTGGTGCGTGTGTGTGTGTTGTTTTCTTTTTTTCTTCTCTTCTCTGCTCTTAAATACTTTGCTTGCGTTTGTTCTCATTTGTTGAATGAATGAATGTTGTTGTTGATATTGTTGTTAACACTTTAGCTGGTTGTTTTATTTTAAATTCAATTAAAGAGTTTCAAGGGAATTTAATTTCAAAATAAAGAGTTTCCATTGCGTTTCCCACACTCTCTTTTTCTCCAGCTGTAAGAGAGTGGCAGAGAAAGTGCTTAGATTTTGTTTTAATTCCAATGAAAGCAAGGTGTAATGGTGTAATGTAAATGTGTTAGTGTTATGGCATCTGTGTGTGTAGGCCTGACAATATATTCAAGATTTTCCCTCACTTGTTATCGATTTGCGAGATTAAAAATAAACACGCGTAAATCATAAATACGAGCAGTATCGTGCGTATGTTGTCTTCATTTAACATTTCATTTTTTTATTTTTTTTTCTTCTTCTTTTCTTTATTTTCTAAGGTGTACCGAACACACACCTCCAACTTATTTTTCTTTTTATTTGTTTGTTTTTATTGCGGAATGGAAAATAAAAAATGAAAACAAAAAAAAAAAATGCCAAAAATAACGCAAAGTAAACAAATGAAATGAAATAAAAATAAAAAAATAATTGAAAATCGATGATTTTAATTATAAAATATATTTGAAATGGATGGTAAACAATTGAAATATTTAAGAAAATGTTTCGTATTTAATGTTTAATAACAACAGAACGAGGTGCTGAAAGTTTTTTGTACCTTTTTACTTAAGAAACGTCATTGATAAACGTTGATAGAACACAATCCATTAATATGCGTTGTTGGTTGAAGGCAAAAAATGAAAAAGTGTAACATACGAGGCGTGTTGCATTAATTTAGCTTATGTTGCTATACTTAATGCTATTACTAGCATAGGTTCACACTTTCTCACTGCAGAGTATCGGGTGGGCCATCTATGGGATTAATTTTTATTATAGATTGTTTCTGAATCTGGCAATACTTATGTCATTCTATTCTGTCACAAATTTTAGTATATTAATTACTAAACGTAATGATTGGAATTACGCTTGTGCAATGTTGGGATTTCTTGGAAATTTAATTACAATAATCAATATTAGATACATACATAATTGGTCATTACAACCCTTCAGTCAGGATTACGACCTAGTTTCTCGCACCACTTATGTTGTGTGTGTTAATTTTATACACGAGTGGCGGGACATACAGTTTAAAGTCGACTCCGAACGACAGATTTTTGAGAAACTTTTTCATGGCAATTTTATTTACTCTCAGAGTTTTTGCCAGAAAACTGCTGAGAAGAAGTCGCCGAAAAATACTTTTTGTATTTTGTTTTTGATGTCTGGCGTGGTGTCTGAACCGTGGTCTTACGTCTAATAAGCCATCACACTACCTACTAGACCACGGCGATTTTAACTTCAAGTGAGAAACTATTGTCAACAATTAGATTTAAGACTACAGGAATATAAATATAGAAGGAATGGAAACATTAAAGAGTGGATAATCAATATTATTGGTCGGAAATTGTACGACACCCGAAAATATCGACGCTTTGGCTGAGAGTGAGCGCGAGAATACATCAACGCGTCATCGTTCTCAAGAAGTGATCACACTACTTCACGTCGAATTTTACGAAAAGATAATGGACGATAATGTCGATTTTCCAAAAAAAAAATCATCGTTTCGAATGAAGCTCATTTTTATCTTGGTGGGTACGTTAAGAAGCAAAATTGCCGTTGTGGAGACATCATTGGCCCATATTTCTTTAAAAATGAGTACGACGCAACCAATGCGTGTCAGTGGAGACACTTATAGCACCATGATAACTGATTTCTTGAAACGATGTTTGGTTTCAACAGGATGGTGCAACTTGCCACACGTCTCAATGCCATTGCTGAGATACGACCCAAAAACTCTAAAAAATACACGAAAATTGGTTCTAACCGGAACAATTGTACTTCACAATAACAAAAATAAATTTAGCAAAATTTCAATTGTATTTTTAAATGGCCCTCCCTTTAGTTGAAATGCAATAACTTAATGCTTCTGTATATATTTTGTATGAAAGACGACAGTTGATGTTTTACTTACATTATTCTGTGAAAGGTATTCTGCGTTTAAAAATGACTGCCTCATAACGAGTTGCAAAAAAACAAACTTGATTTTTGGTTGTCACATGAATTAACAGCGAATGTAGAATTTCTCTTCAGCGAATCACTGGTAAAACAGAATGAAATCGAAACATTTTTAAAGTAAATGATTAGGGAGTTACAAAATGAACAACAAACTACAATACGATGCGAGTTACTCTAAGCTCTACTGGGTGTAGTGTTCCAGCATTGATTTTTGATAACACGAAAGGGACTGAGTGTGAGTGGCTGGGCAGTTTAGATGAATTTATCATAAAACTTAGTAGAAAAGGGAATCGTAAATTGTTAAGGGCTTACCTCACTTTGTAGACGTTGTCGTCTAATAGGAAGTTTGTTGGCTTATTAGACGTGAGGCCATGGTTCAAAACCCCAAGTCAGACATCTCCAACAACACGAAATCTGAGAAAAATAAAATTGCCATGCAAAAATTAAAAAAAAAAAAAAATTGTTATTTGTAGTCGACTTTGAAGTGTAGGTCCCGCCATTCATATATAAAATTAAAACACACAACATAAACGGTGTAAGAAGCTAGGTCGTGTGTGAAGGGTTGTAAAGATCAATTATGTACGTATACATGTATGCCTCCATACCTTCATAAGCCAGGATGTCAGAAAACCCTCATGGTTTAACTCATATGTCATTAGAAAAAAATTAAGTTACAATCGTACATGGAACGGAAAGAATGAAACAAAAGTCGGCAACTGAGTATAAACTGGATTGGAAACAGGATTTTATCCAGGCTCTATTCTAAGTCCTGGATACAATTGCATAGAATAGAATATTTTTTGAAAATAAGCTTATGAGAGTAAGCTACGTACGTTTGACGAACGATTAGTATTTAATTTTAATCAAATCTGGCACTCTCTATTATACATTATATCTATATGTATGTACACAGATACATACAATATGTATGTTTAAATGTTAATCCAGAACATTTTAGTTTTAATTTCGAAATAAACTTTTATGCTGTAAATTTATTTTATTTCACGATAAACATTGTATTTTAGCCATTGGCATTGCCAATGTTACCCATTGGCATTTGCATTCACTTACAATTTCAATTGTTAACCCCTTTAAATAATAAAAACGAAAAAAAACCCAATAAAAACAACAAATAATTTTCTAAATGAAAAGAAAAAAAAACAATAAAAACCAATGATTTGCAAATATCGTATGCTACCATACGTTCATTTATTAGTTTTAGACGCCCTACACCAGAGAGAGCGAGAGAGAGAAATTATATTGTTTTAGCGATGTATTGGTATCGAACTGTAAAATTTTGTTAAGTCAAATCAAGCACATGCACTTAGTATGTATCCAATAACTAAGTATAGAGTTGTCAAAACCCATAAAGCACTGCTATTAACCAATTCGTTAAAAAGAAAGAGAAAGTTCTCTGGTTCTAAGCGGCAAAACAGCCTCGTCTTTCAGCGATAATAATGAGCCATTTGGATAATTTGATTGACAACCGTTTTCTGCTTTTGCCTGCCCATAAGCCACTAGGTAGCTTTAATGCCTGCCTGCACTCAACTGTTATCTCATTCAGAGAATCTAGGCCTTCAAACGCCTTGCTTAGGTTGGGTTAGATTAGCGGGTAGCTTTTCGTTCACAGGCAAGTTCACTCAGTAGCCATTGTGTTACCCAATGTGAGATAAGTCTCCCTGTAATGATCCGTTAGTGGTGGGTTTGAACCACCAAGAGCTTCGGATGAAACCGGCCAGTATCCTTAGTGGCACGTTCGTCACCATGCCCAGATCTTCAACTATTTTCGGTCACCCAAAAACCGATAATGTCTGTTCTTCTGAAGTGGAGGGAACTCGCATAAAAAGTGTTGCACCGATTCCGTTTCCTCTATATCGTGGCAGCTTCTGCAGTAAGCCTGATGGGGCAGACCGAGCTTGTCAGCGAAATTTCCGTCAGAATTTCTGTTAGATTGAGAACCGTTCTCATTTCGAACTCAAGTAGTTCCCAATTTTCCCTCTGTCCACTGCTGGATACAGCAGGCATGTTTGACTACCCACGGTTTGGTGAATTCCAGGCTGATTTTTCCAATTTCCAAAAATTTTCCAGCTTTTTAGCACATGATCCACTTTTCATCGTCTGAATCTTGCACTTTAGAAATACATACATATATACATACATAATTGCTCATTACAACCCTTCAGTCAGAATTACAGACCTAGTTTCTCACACCACTTATGTTGTGTATGTTAATTTTATACATGAGTGGTGAGACCTACAGTTTAAAGTCGACTCCGAACGACAGATTTTTTAGAAACTTTTCATGGCAATTTTGTTTTACTCTCAGAGTTTTTGCCAGAAATCTGCTGAGAGGAAGTCGCCGAAGAAATACTTTTTGTATTTTGTTTTGATGTCTGGCCTGGGGCTCGAACCTTGGCTTTTGATCTAATAAGCCAACATACTACCTACTAGACCACAGCGACATCAACTATTCTGTCACCCAAAAAACCGACGACGTCTGTTCTAAGGTGCAGGGCACTCGCATAAAAAGTGTTGCACCGATTCCGTTTCCTCTACATCGTGGCAGCTTCTGCAGTAAGCCTCATGGGGCAGACTGTTTCAGCTTCTCTCGGATCATCAAATTTGTGTGCGATCTGAATGAGGTGTACCCATCTGTTGGTAAATTCTGGTTTTCTTAACAATTCCATCACGCACACAGCGTTATTGTTTGGGTATCAATTCTGAATTTTCTAGCTTTCCAGCATATGATCCCTTTTTCATCACCCAGATCAATATAGCACACTGTATTATTAAGAGAGCAGATTATCTCTTCTCAAGGTATGGCCATCGTGCTGCTGTTCTGTACAAAAGTGTGAAACGAATCGCTAAATATTGTAGAGTATCATACAGTCGTACTGCACTAAGTTGATTTTAGTTGTCCCCATTAAAAGTTTCCTATTTTTGTTTTATTTTTTCATTTTCCATTTGATTTTATGTTCTCCCAGGAACGAACATAATTTACAAAATTATCCAAAAGATTGAATTCATTTGTTAAAAAAAAAAAACTAAATTAAACGAAACAATACATAGCACATACAATAACAACAACAAAACTAACAATAAAACTGAAACACAAAATGAATACGGGAACATTGAACATAAAATAATGCTTTTCTAATGAACATTATAAATCAATCTTATTAAAGTAACCATAAAAATCAACTGCGAGAATGGAAAAGAGTAAAATGAGAACGAGAGACCGAGAGAGATAGGGACAGATAGAGAGAAAGAAATAAAATGAACAATTTTACATACAATCAAGCACATGCTCCATACGATATATTAAGTTAAAGTTCAGTAGTTTTGCTCCCTCTACTCTATTATTGTAACCTTCAGTGTAATATGCTAAGTACACAGTGTGTGTGTGTGAGTGTGAGTAGAGGATATTGTGGGGGTGCTGAAGCATAGAGTTACGTTAAGCAACAGTATGTCAGGCAAAGTAGTTGAAAATGAGAAAAACGTTGAGTCTGAATCTTTATTATTACACTCGTTCATTCACAATAAGCAAGTTAATGATGTGTAAAATTGTTTAGGTTTTCATTTTTATAGACGCTCCACTGCCGCCACCATTGCCTCTATCACTCCCATTCCCATTCCCATTCCCACTCCCACTCCCAGTCCCACAAAACCTATACAACTCTGTTGTCTAATGCATTATACTAATGCCATCAATGCCAAAGTTAATGTTTTTCCAACAACAACAACAACAACAACAGTAACAACAACAGTAGCAACAATCATTTGCACATATTTATTCCCAACAAAAATATTTATTGGTTTTAATATGGCAAATAGGGCGGAGGAGGGGGGGCAAACACTTGGATAAAATTACGCTCCGTTTATAAAATGCAAAAATGCCATGAAGAGACAGAATAAAAAAAGAAAACAGATTTTTTATTGCAAAATTTATTTCTGGTTTATGAACCCATAAATTCAGTGATTAAAACAAAACAAGGATAATTTCACGCTAAAAGACAAGCGATTATCTCTCACTAAGAGACTGAAGTGTGGAGTTCAAATATTTTAATTTGATTGGATAGTGTAGCCATCATTAGCAAATGTTGATTGCAAAAATTGTGTACGATCTGTGGCTCTCCAGAAAAGTAATTCTTAAGGCGCCTATCTCTCTGTCGACTTCTAGCAAAAATTCTAAGGGTAACCAGTTGTCAGAGAATGGAATGGTGGATCCTAAAGCGAAAAAAGTTACGGAGCTTTTTGTCATCCACATTCCATCCCAAAGATATGGTTGATAACTCCATCGTGAAGTCGCCCTAGTCTAGTAGGTAGTATATTGGCTTATTAGACGTAAAAGCCAGGGTTCGAGCCCCAGGCCAGACATCAAAGCAAAATGCAAAAAAGTATTTCTTCGGCGACTTCCTCTCAGCAGATTTCTGGCAAAAAAAACTCTGAGAGTAAATAAAATTGCCATGAAAAAGCTTCTCAAAAATCTGTCGTTCGGAATCGACTTTAAACTGTAGGTCCCACCACTCATGTATAAAATTAACACACACAACATAAGTAGTGTGAGAAACTAGGACGTTGTACAACGGGTCAATTCGACCTCGAGGTACTGTACTTGTCTTAATTGATAAGTACACGTGCTCTAACCTAACCTAACCTAACTCCATCGTACTATATGGCGATAGTCCAACATGGGCTATTAACTCTTTCGACATGTTGAAGTCTCTTGGCACTGATGATATAATTCCTGTGGATCAACAACCTTCGCTAACGATAAGGGTGCTTCTAATAACATGAGATCACGTACTGTCGTTGGAGTCCTCCAAGTGAGAATAGTTGCCGATTGTGACATTAGTACGTTTGCACTCCTCTCAATATGGTATTCATATTAACATTTATGGCATCACCAAGTTTACGAGGAAGGCAAGTAATCTGATTTGTATTTTGTACTCTTTTAGGCATGAACCCCTAAATATTCTTAGCGCGAATCAATGCTGCTTTAGTAATCCTCTCTAAATGGAGCAGTGGAATCAATCTGTTGTCCAATAGAAAAGACATGTTTCTGAGGACACTCCATAACTGGGGGTATAGAATTCTGGGACGTGTTTTACCTACAAACACGCCGTTGGTTCAAATCTTTCGTCACATTCGGCTTATATAGGGCGTTAGAGATTGAAATGTTAATTTTGCATTGGATTATTTGGTGATTAGCAGCTACAAAACAATGGAACTGAATGATTCTAGGCGATGTTAAAGGTTCGGCCATCCTCATTACCAGGGCACTTTATACAATTCTAAATTTACTTCTGAAGTTATCGTAGTCTAGTAGGTAAGTAAGGCCACGGTTAAAACGAAGTATGAAAAATATTTTCTCGGCGACTTCCTCTCCGCAAATTTCTGACAAAAGCTCTGAGAGTAAATGAAATTTGCCAATGAAAAGTTTCTCAAAAATCTGTCGTTCGGAGGCGACTATAAATTGTAGGTCCTGCCACTCACGTATACAATTAACATACACAACATAAGTGTTGTGAAAAACCAGGTCGTAATCCTGACTGAAGGGTTGTAATGACCATATTATGTTATTATGTAAATTGGCTTCCTACTGATGTTCTTCTGTACCAGCAGACAACACTTGAGGCAATCAGGTTGAATTTGGTAAACAGTTGACCTAAGCAGTATCATGAAAATGCTGGAATTATAAGCTCTTGATACAATTACACCGACTACAATTACAAGATTGCAAGGCCCGTGTCAACTATTTGAACTGCCGCTTAGACAATAAAATAGAGATTACGGGAATGCGAATTCAGATTCTCTTTTGAATTCTTTGGAAGCCGTGGTTAAATGGTAATAGGGAATTGTTATACACACCAATTGGTGATTCATATGGATCTCATGCGGACTATCAGATTGCTGTAGAGTCTTCTCGATGGAAGTTATGACTATCCTCAGTTGATTATATGGCAGCTAAATTTCGTAATATTCTCTGAGAATGTACTGACATACCCCTGCCGGGTTGCTTTTCGTATAAACTTACAACCTAGTCCATGAATGTCTCCAATTTCTCTCGAAAATGGTAAGTTATTATATATAAGGTCTCTAATATTTGGGTCTTTGGTCAAAGAGACATAGCCGGAAACAGAGTTGGGGATAGAAACCGCACTGGAAAACCTTATGCATCATTCAATCACATGCATCTTCTGGTGAGAACATGTTCGACTGATAGGTTGAGTTAGTCAAGTCTTGAACCTTAACGCCTGGCAGCTATATATCTCCTCTTGTGTATTCTTCAAAAGTTGCCCCGAAAAGAAGATGGAGGCCGTCTGTTATTAAATTTGTCTCTATCCAGTACTTATGCGTTCGTGTGCTAGATTATTGAAAAATCTTAATATGGGACGCCAAAGTAATGGTTGGAACATAACCTATTCGACATTCGTGAGTAGTAACATATTGTTGTTTATCTGAAGCCTATCTGAGGATCCATTCTGTCAACTATCGTTGAAAGAGAATTTGATTTATAATTCATTCAGATTTTTTGCATTTTTCTTCATTCTTGGATTGTTGTTTTCTAAATTCTGAATTAAAAATTCTGGTTTCTTTAAAACTTCATAATTTTGCAAAAGCAAGAACAAAAATAGAGAAAAAATCAATAAAAAATATTAACAAAGTTTTCTTCATTCCACACTTAAATACTTTGAAATAAATTTTAACATCTTTTTTAAATTACAAAAAAGAAAAAATTGTTTTTATTTTCTCAAATACTCCCCCCTGAACTTTGAAATATTTCCACAACAATTGTCTGGTGGATGTAAAGAACAAATGTTACCTCAGCGAAGTGATCCATCAAAAAATAAAAATTCATGTGTCAATATATTGTTGTTGTTGTTGTATTCTGAACGTTTTTAAATAAAATTGTTGTTGTTGAGTTTTATTTTTTTATATTTCACTGCCATTATTTACACGATGAAGAAAAAAAAATGAAAAAAAACTTTGTCGTCTTCATTTATAATGATTGGGTGTCGTTTCGTTCGTTTTCATTTCTTTCATTAGCACTTTGTCGTTTGCTAGTGCTGTTGGTGGTATTGATCTTGAATTTTTATAAAAAATAAAAAAAATGTTGTTTTTTTAACTCCAAAGTAAATGAAAAAAGGTTTCCATTTATTTGTGCTGGGAATTTCAGAAAATTTCATTGTGTTGCCATTATTTGTTATCAGGTGCGGATTAAAAGTCAAACATTTTACTGTTCTTTGCCGTTTTTGTCAGTTTGTACGTGTAATCAATGATAAGTTAATAACTTTATATTTAAATAAACAATTTTCATTTCAAGTTTTTTCCATGTTTTTGCTTCTCATTTTACAAATTATAGGTTTTTATATTTGTGTTATGTTTTGACGATACAGTGGGCTATAATAATAAATAACCCCTCATTTAGAAAACAGGAATTAATAAAGGTATACGGTGATGTACGTATGTATGCTAAAGTCATAATGTTGTGTATTTCAATCCAATATCTTGCATTTGATTCCACAATCATTCTTCAATAGCTACTTTCAATGTCGTTTTCCTACTCCACAATCTGAAGCCATCTGCTTTATGCGAATAACTCTAGAAAAGCCTTAGTGTTTGGAACTAATGTCTCCATCGAAGTGACCGTAGTCTAGTAGGTACTGTGTTGGCTTATTAGGCGTAAAGCCAGGGTTCGAGACACAGGCCAGACATCAAAACAAAATACAAAAAGTATTTCTTCGGCGACTTCCTCTCAGCAGATTTCTGGCAAAAAAAACTCTGAGAGTAAATAAAATTGCCATGAAAAAGCTTTTCAAAAATCTGTCGGTCGGAGTCGACTATAAACTGTAGGTCCCGCCACTCATGTATAAAATTAACACACACAACATAAGTGGTGTGAGAAACTAGGTCGTAATCCTGAATGAAGGCTTGTAATGATCAATTATGTATGTATGTATGTATTTTTTCGACGACTTCCTCTCAGCAGATTTCTGGCAAAAACTCTGAGAGTAAATAAAATTGTCATGAAAAGTTTCTCAAAAATCTGTCGTACGGAGTTGACTTTCAACTGCAGGTCCCATCACTCACGAATAAAATTAACACACACAACATGAGTGGTGCAAGATATTCCTAGTCCTGGCTGAGGGGTTGTATTGCCCAATTAAGTAATTAAGTCTCCATTGAAGAATGTCTCTATTGAATTTGAGCAAAAGCTTCACGCGACTTTAGTTGTTAGAGGACGAAAAATAGCTTTTCTAGGATTTTTTCAATTTCGATCATAATTATATTCCTAACGAAAGTAAAAATTTTGAAAGGTTGGAATAAGTGAATGACATTTTATACAAGCCTTTAGTCAGAATTAGAACCTAGATTTAAACATTATCCAATTTGTGTGTTAATTTTATACATGAGTGGCGGCAACTTCCGCTCAGCAGTCTTCTGACAAAAGCTATGCGAGTAAATAAAATTGCCATTAAAACTTTCTCAAATATCAGTCGACGTTAAACCGTAAGTACCGCCACTCATAAGTAAAATTGGCACACAAAATGGATGGTATGTGAAGCTAGGTTCTAATACTGACTAGAGGATTGTAATTATTATTCAATTATTTTTATTCTTCTGTGTTATTCTTACATTTTTTTTAATAATAAACAATTGGTCAATTCACATAAGCCATTGTATCGTTGTATTCATTGTATTGTTGGACGACTATACAACAATGTATGCTTGTTGTTGATAATTTTCATGTAAAAATCCGATACACTTATACACATGTTTTCCATATGTTTTTAAAAGTTGTATTGGTTTCGTGCTATCAAATTGTTTGAATGCCACGAGATACACAATACAGCATAGCATTGCGCGTTCATAAACAAACAAATGTATTCAATACAACATACACGATACAAAGTCGTGTGAATTGCCCACATATGTTTTTAAAAGTTTTATTGGTTTCGTGCTATCAAATTGTTTGAATGAAAACAATGTGTATATGTTTTCATATGTTTTTAAAAGCTGTATTGGTTTCGTGCTATCAAATTGTTTGAATGCCAAAAAATATAAAGAAGATTGCCGCATACACAACACAGCTTAGCATTGAGCGTTCACAAACAACCAAGTGTATTCGATACAACATACACGATACAAAGTCGTGTGAATTAGCCAAATGTTTTGTGTTTATTCTGATTTCCTAACAATATCTTTGTCGTACTTGTACTTGACGTGTTAAGTTCTAGAGCACAGCTTTAATGTCATCGATTAATATGACAGGAATTTCCTCGAATGGTACAAAAAAGAACTGATAACTACTACTACACCATTACTTAAAAGCCTTATTTATGTTGAGTAACAAAATTTATTATACTGACAGGTAAAATATTGTCATTCTAATTCCCATGATTGAAAAAATAGGAATCAATGGTTAGCAAGTTTCACCACCACTACAGCACATACTTGAAGGGAGTTGTTTCTAGGCAACGACCTAGCTACAGCAGACCCAGCTACAGCAGACCAATCACCTGCTTAGCTGAAACAACAATAGATTAACGAATAACAACCAACCGGAACTTATGGCAACAACAGCAGACAGCCGTATAAGATGGAAAATGATTAGGGGAAACCAAGAGAGTTTAATGTTATGAGTTGAGTGATATAATGTGTGTAGAATTTTTTGACTCACTGTTTATTTGTTACTTAAAATATTCTTACATTTTAATATTAAACCAACACGCTTACTGGCTTCAATGAATGTATTGCTATTGTAATTATCTTGAATGAGTATGAATGTACGTCAACTTGTTTGCTTGACTGTATTTTTTTTCCAATGGAATAGAGCAATAATAATATTTGATAATATTTTAAGCAAATATTATTATATTATTTGAAACTAGAAAAAAAAGAGAAAATATTTTCCACACAAACAAATTGAGTAGAGTTTATGTAGAGGCCAGACTGAAAGGCAATGGAGAAATGTATGAATGAACGAACATACATGAATAGAATGCATGGAATCAATGCATGGATGAATGAATGGATGTCTTTATGTATGTACATATGTATGTATATGTTTAAACGATATTGTTATAATAAAATTTGAGGTTTTTAATTATGTTGTGTATCATTTTTAATTTTTATTTCTCTTTACGTATGTTAGTATCGATTCTATTTTAGTTTTGTTGAGTACGGCAGGCAAAAAAAAAAGGAAAAATTCAGAAAAAATTTTTGTTATTCATACGGATATTTTAGATACAGAATACGTAATACGTAATGCATATGCTGGTGTTTGTTGTAGTCTACGGTTTATATAATGAAATGTGTTACTTTTAACAAATTTTTGGTTTTAATTTTAATCTTTTTAATTACATTCTGTGGTTATCAAATGCGATTTTCAAAAGTATGTTCAAACGAAATGCACCAGACACACAGTATCATCATCATCATCAACATCAGCATTATCATCATGGTATTGATCACATAATCAAAGTTATTGGCAAAAAAAGGGAAATTGTATTGGCCTAAATATTTAAATCGAAACGGAAAATATATACAAAGAGAGAGAGAGAGTAAATGTTTCTAGGCATTATTTAAAATCCATTTCATTATTATAATCATAATCATAATCATCACTGGCATTATCGTCATCAACATGATTTTGATGCTTTAACGTATCAAAACACTGCGAAAACAAAATTTTTAAATACATTTTTCAAAACCAAATATGTATTGATAAACTAACGATAAAATATTTTGTCAATATTTTTAGAATAGCAACAAAAACAACAACAATAACAAAAACAATAATAATCATAATAATAATAATAATTTAAATGATAATAATAACGATAATAATGATGACAGTAATAATTTGGTTGTCACTGGATTAAGTGATGATTATTTTAGTGATTTATTATCAATTCCACGTCAAATACCAGATACGCGCCATTTCAGGTATTATTTTAAGCACACACGCTATTATATCAATATCAACATCAACATCAACAGCTACACCATCAAAATAATCAACAATTTTGAATATTTCCATAAATTTTTAATATTTTTTTTTGTATTTTAATAATAATCAATTTTGTGGTAAATTTGTGTTTAAATTTAAATTAAATCAATCTGAAAAATCAAATTTCAATTTTCCAAACACGTTGTCACCATCAAAACGATGCTGTAGTAACACTTAAATTGTTCACATAATATTGTTTCATTTTTAATGTAAAATTTGAAATTATTCGTTGCGGCAAAACCTCATTGAAAAATTAATAACCAGCCATTTAAAATACCCCACAAATAAAATATTGTTTATTTAATTTCCTCTCAAAGATATGTATTTCATAAACAATTTAAATTGAAACAATAAAATTTAAATTCATTTTGAAATTTTAAGGGGTTAGTATGCAAAGTAATCGAATTAAGCTTTTTCTTCAAACAATACGAGAAGAAAGAGAAAAACACAACCGGGTACACTCAACTTAAACACGCGTTTTTCGAAATTTATTTTTTTCTTAACGACCTGATGACCAAGATTTAGCAAAAATTATTTGACCGAATTCTTTGAATTTTTGGGACAATGTTCCTAAGACGAGTAGTTTTATCCTGAACTAAAAGGTCCGCCAAAAAACTTTTTTTGTTGAAAATGCTTTAAAAAAAAACTACTGAATATTTTCTCGAATTTCTTTTTTTATTTGAAAGTAAAATCCTTCCGGTTAATAATGGAAAATAATTTCATTCAAATGGCTGCCTCGGCTGGCCATGCAGTAGCCTATATGATCGGTCCAATTTTTAAGCACATTATCGATTGTGTTCAGCTGTATTTCACCAATGGCTTCATGAATATTGTCCTTTAAAGTCTCAATTGTCTCTGGCTTGTCGACGTAACACTTATCTTTGACGGCACCCCACAAATAATAGTCCAACGGTGTCAAATCGCAGCTCCGAGGTGGCCAAACGACATCAGCTCTGCGGCTGATAATGCGATCTTCAAAAGCAGGGCGCAAAACATCGAGTGTAGCTTATTCAATTTTTGTGAATAAAAATTCGTTCAAAATGCCCCGATAACGATCGCCATTGACTGTAACGGCTACTCCTTGCTCATTTAAAAAAAAATGGCCCAATTATGCCTCTAGACCAAAATCCGCACCAAACAGTGACTCGTTTTGGGTGCATCGGCTTTTCAATGTATGCGTGCGGGTTTCCTGTGCCCCAAATACGACAATTTTTCTTGTTTACATGCCCGAATACCAAGATCAAAATGAGCTTCATCTGAAAAGATGATTTTTTTTGCCAAAATCGGCATCTTCTGTAAGTCGATCGCAGGCCCACTTAGCGAATCGAAAACGCATTGGATGGTCAATTGGCTTCAACTCCTGAACCAATTGGACATTGTATGGCGCCATACCAATGTCTTTATGCAAAATTCGTCTCAATGATGTCTCCGAAATGTTCAATTGTTGAGAACGACGGTGAATTGATGTTGATGGCGCTTCAAGCACACTTTCTGCCACAGCAGCAATATTCTCGGGTGTACGCACTGTTTTTGGCTTTTCACGCTTTGAATGCCAATTTCTTACACTTTTTTCACAAGATAACGAACAAACGGAGCTGACGGTGCTTCTCTTCTTCCAAAATCCGTACGCAATTTTCGCACACATTCTGCAACATTACCATGATTTTCAAAGTAATGTCGCAATATTTCCCAGCGTTGTTCAAGCGTATACACAACCATATTCGTTCAGCGGAAGGATAAAACTAATTATCTGGCAAATCAGACATGAGCTAAGTGTTATCATTCACGAAATAAGTACTAGTTGAAATAAAAAAAACGTTAAATGGCGGACCCGATAGAATATTTTTGATTCATCGGTAATTTATAATTTTTTTAAACAATTCACGTAGAAAATATAGACAAACACAATCAAAAAATAGTTCAAAACTCCGCCATTTTGTTATTTTTTTAACCTTTCCAAAATATCCTTGTTCAAGCTATAGCCAGTAACATATTTTATAACAATTTTCGATTTTTCCCCAAATTATGGTCGCTAGATTTTAAAATCAGAACAAAACAAAATTTGGTACGAAAAAATATTTCTTCGGCGACTTACTCTCAGCAGATATCTGGAAAAAAAACTCTGAATGCAAATAAAATTGCCATTTTTGTACAATGGGTCAATTCGACCTCCGGGTACTGTACTTGTCTTAATTAATAAGTACACGTCCTCTAACCTAACTCTCGTTCAGTGATCTACTATACCACGGCAGCCACAGAAGACTGATGCATGACAAAACTCTTCTTCCTATAATTACCCAACATAAATTTAGATTGTCTCAAACCCATCTGATTTGAGAAGAATTTCTAATTGAAGTTAACCAGCCTTTTCGTCAAACTCCTTTTCCAACACCACAGAAATATTTTGGCTTCATCACTGCTGCCAAAGCCTGTATTCTGTTTCCCTTATTTGTTGCTTAATGTGATAAATGACTAATGCCGTAGGATGCAGCAAAGGGTGACAGTGTCGAGCTGATTTAGGTCGATCAGACAGTCTCTTACTATTATCGAATCAATCTCAAACAAGCCGCGTATACGTATGGCAGCCTGACGTTCAGTCGAATTAAGCACAGATTTCTGTGGTGTAAGCTTATGCTTGGGAAATACATTTGAAATTACCAAACACTCTCGCTTCCGTTCCAATCCTCGTTGTTGATCACTTCGTGTATTTCAGGATGGTTCCCCTCTTAAAAGAGTACGTAGTTGCCAAATTGTTAATTGTTAATTGCTCCAGGTTGGCTAGAAGGTAATAACTTCTGAACTCAACTTTCGTTATTGTTTCTTCAAAGGTGATGGTCTTCATTCGCAGGTACTTTTACTTGTCCCTTTTCTTTTCTATTGTACAACGGGTCAAATCGACCTCCGGATACTGTACTTGTCTAAATTGACAAGTACACGTCCTCTAACCTTTCTTTTCTATCACAATGGGCTTCATGTGGTCTCAGTGGTTCCATCCGAATTCCTTGGGTGGACAGCCACCTTTACCTACATACCTTTCTCTCACGTTATCATATAATATTGTTGTTGATGGTGTTGCTGATCGAACGTTAATTATGTTTTTGAATGAGGTTCCCGTTGATGCTTTTGAACACGCCTTAATGAGCTTAATAATCTTATTCTTCTCTCTCTCTCTCTCTGTCTCCTAGATGTCCACGCAAGTTTCCGAATTTAGCTGCCACAAATGCCAAAGTATCGATTATTATAACGTACCACAATGAATCTCAATCGATATTGTATATGACAATCAAGTCCATATTAAAGAGAACTCCCTTGAAATATTTACAAGAAATAATCATAATCGATGATTGCAGCAGTGAAGATGGTAATTACAATACTCGGGGTCTACTACATCAAGGAGTTATTAAAAGAAATCCTTTTCCATTATTCCAGATTTAATGCTACAAAATGTGAAAGTTTATTTTGGTCCCTTTGATGTGATTAAAGGCATACGTAATCCACAACGTTTGGGTTTAATAAAATCAAGAAATTTAGGAGCCATGTTGGCAACGGGAGATTATATCATGTTTATGGATAGCCATTGTGAGGTCAATGAACAATGGCTGGAGCCTTTATTAAGCGCCATAATTGAGGCCAATAATACGCAAATGGCTGTAAGTCCCGTACTGGATAATATTGATGCGCAAACTAAACAATACAGGGCCACCTCGGAGTATATACGCGGCGGATTTGATTGGAATTTACATTTCCATTGGATACCACGATTTAAAGCCGTGGATCCTATTGTGCCGTTTAGGTAAATCGCTTTGATTTGATTTCATTTGATTTCATTTGTATTTTCATTACAGTTACGTTTGTACAACAATATATTTGAATGATTTTGTGTGTGTGTATGAGCTTGCTTATCACTTTTTTCTTCTCATTTTATTTCAGATCTCCTACCTTTGCAGGTGGCGTATTTTTGATTTCACGAAATTGTTTTTTTAAATTGAAAGCTTTTAACACTCGTCTGGAGGTTCGTAAATGTTTTGTAAACAACCCATACTACACTCCCTCTAATGCTTATTCTCTTCTCCAAATTTTTTCTTTATTTTTTGAAAATCGTTTTTATTTATTTCAATTCCTTTTTTTCTTTTTTGTTTTTGAATTCGTTTTATTTGGTTTTCATTGAAAACTACTTGTTATCCTACCAAAAAAAAGAAAAAAGAAATGAGAAAAATTTCTGTTATTTTAACAAACACGTTACGTTACAAAATTTTCCGTTTTTTTATGGCTTTTGCGAACGTAACTTTTTAACAATTTATCAGCTACAGTGGTCGTAAAAAGAGAGAATAGGGAAGGGAAGTACTTAATTGTCTAATTACAGATGTTGTAGGTTGTAGACTGGAGTGTGAACTGTAGTACAAATTTATATTTTTGCTACACTACTCAGCACTGAGTTAGAAAGCAGCTACGCAGCCTTAATAGCTACGAGGGAGAATTGTGGTTCCTTGAGTTAAATGATAGGCCACTATACATACATAGGTACTGGATTTAGCCCACCTGGAACAGTTGAAAATTAAGCAATTTGGCAATTACATACTCTTTTAAGAAAGCAACCATGCGGATGGATCAACGATGAATATTGGAACGAAGGTATTTCCAAATGTATGTTCCAAGTGTAAGTTTACACCATGGAAATACGTGCTTAATTCAACTAACAGTCTGGCTGCCATACGTGCATTCAGATTGTTTGAGATTAACTCGATAATATAGTAAGAGAGTGCCGGGGCAAACTAAAGCAACTAGACACTGCCACCCTGTGCTGTATCATATGTCACTAGGTGTTGAGGGCAATAAGCAAGATATAAGAGAAGCAGAATGCAGGCTTTGACAGCATTGACGAAACCAGAATATTTCTGTGGAGTTGGATGAAGAATTTGGGAAGATATAAACGAAAAAACTTAGAAACCCTTCCCCAAAAACTAGAGGGGTTTGCGGCTATCTAAACTTATGTTGGATAATTATAGGAGGAAGAGTTGTGTCTTTTTGTGGCTGTCCTAGTCTAGTAGATCTCCACCTACTAGACGACAGTTCATCTGTTCAAATTGTAGACGTGATATCTCGAAGAACGTAATACGAAAATGATTTCGACAATCTATCCCCTTAGCAGTATCCTAGCAAAGTCGATGTTAAATAGTTATGTAAGGCAGGCCACTATTCGATGAAATAAACACACGCAATTCAAGTGAGACACTAGTTCTTAATTGTAGGGGTCAATAAAGTAAAACAATCAGTCTTCTGGCTCTTCTGAATGTGGCTTATTAGACTTGAGACCACACTTCAAACTCCTGGTCAAACATCTCGAACAAAGCGAATCAAAACGAAAAATATTTCTTAGGCGGCTCCTTCTCAGCAGTTTTCTGGCAAAAACTCTGAAAGTAAAATAAAATATCGTGAAGTCTCTCAAAAAATCTTTTGTTCAGAGTCGACTTTAAACAACTGATGCCGTCACTTATGAATAAAATTAACATACACAACATAAGTGGTGTGAAAAGCTAGATCGTAATCCTGCCTAGAGGGTTATAATGACCAATTAAGTAAGTAAGCAAGTTGTGAATGCTGCCAGAATAGAAATAAATGGACCACTATGGTCTTACAATGAGCCAAATATGGTTCAAGTGTATCAATTCCATCTTTCGCGGGTTGGCAGTCAAGTAATAACAGGCTATGACAGCTAAGTCGTAATATTGAATAAAGTGTTGTACCGACTAATTATGTACATATGTATGTATATATGTATATGTATATATGTATGTATGTATATGTATATATGTATGCGATTGGAGCTTTCAAACCCTATGATCAACTTCAAAAGATGAAAACGAATGAAAAGTACTGAAAACTAAAATGCAGAGAGGTTAACTTTCAACCTAACATACTTCCAGGCAGCATATAATGGAGTTACTTAGATTGTTTTCAATGTGGAGGTTCACAAAGAGGTTCTCTTCTCGATGGTGCAGTGGAAATAAATTCATAAAACACGTTATTTACAAACGCCCAAGAGATTATTATCTCAGAGTCAAAATCTTAATCAATAGCTGCGAAGTATAGCAGCGTGTTCAATAAGCACACAGCACAAGTGGTGGTTGAAGCTAGGCTGTAATCCTGACTAGGCTGTAATCCTGAATCCTGGGTTGTAATGACCAATTATGTATGTATATAACGATCTAAGAAATTAGAAAACTTAGTATATGCACGTTGCTTTGGATAATATATTGATGAAGGAAAAAGTTTTGAGGCGATAAAACTGTATCCCATATTCCCATCAGCCTATGGAAGGTGTCTGGAATAAGGAAATATTATGTCAGTCGTATAATTTAAACTAACCTACTGTCCTCTATATACTCGTATAAAACCGGATTTATTTTGTTGTTACTTTTTTTCTAACCACTTTTATTATGAAAAAAAGAAACAGATTTTTTTTTATTCGATATTTCTATTGGCGAATATTTAGGCTGTGACGCAAAAAAAAAACGAATTCTTTTCTAACTATGGAATTGGTTAGTTTTTGATGATGGAATTTATGTTTGCATTGCACTTAGAAAAAAAAATTTTTTTTTAACCCACTATCTATCTGTATGCTCCCCATCCCTGCCACAGCCAACTTCACTTAGGCTGTGAAGAGAGAGAGTAGAATTTGAACAAAAATTTTTGAAAAAATGTAAAAACATTCATAAACAAAAAAAACCACATCAAGAACTTAACTCAACTCACTCACTCGCCCATTCATGGTGACTAGGGCTGTAAGGACGGTGATGGTGAATGTGGTGGTTTGGTACTTATCAAATAGGAAATGTTGAATGCTGTATGGATGGGCCATTCAATAAAATTGTATCGTTTGCGTTTGTATTTGTATTTGGAATTTGTATTAAGGATTCGTTTAATTTTCATATTTATTTGTAACGTATTTTCTAATTTGGCTTGATAGCTTGCGGTGTTGGTTGGTTCGTTGGCTGCTTGATGGATGGATGGATGGGTTCTACTGTTTTTTCCTGTTTTGTTTTTTTTTATTTGCAGATCTGGGGTGGTGAATCATTGGAATTTTCGTTAAAATTGTGGTTATGCGGTGGCGACAAAGGCGAAATAAAAATTGTACCCTGCAGTCGTGTGGGCCATATATTTCGCAAAAAGCATGTTTTTCAATTTCCCAACAATGATGGCCAACAAAATTACTTAAGGTATGTGGTTTTGTTTTTATTTCCACAATTTTTTCCCATTTTTTTGTGTAATTTTGTTTATTCATAACAACATTCATAAAAGCTTTTCATCATCATTTTTATTCCTCGCTTGCTATTCAGGATTTTATTTTCAATTTTCTATTTGTTTTTCATCCTTTTTTTCATTTAATTTTTAAAAAAGAAATTCGAAAATTATTGCTGAAACCTGGCTAGAGCATTACAAATACATTTTCTATAATATGCGGCCAGAGGCTCGAGAAATTTTCATTAATGACACTCGTGCGGAAGACAAACTATTTAAAGAGTCTTTAAATTGCCACACATTTGATTGGTATTTACAGCATATCTATCCTGAATTAAGGTATGTATGTAATTAATTATGATTTTCATACATATTCAAATCACCATTTCATTTCCATTTCATTTCATTTTCAGACCTTATGACAACTATACAGCCAATGGGGTTTTATCATCCTCTGTCTTTGTTTCCGAAAATCTTTGTCTTCATTACAACAATAACAACTTAAATTCAGCTTTTGCATCTTCATTGCAAATGTGCAACTGTATGATAGCCAATATTACTCATTGGTTTCTACTCAAGACTACTCAGCAATTGCAATCCAATACCGGCTTATGTTTAAGTCTCATGCCCTCCTCTGAAATGTTGCGAGTGTCAAAGTTTATTGTCACTATGGCATCGTGTTTTTTACCAGCTAAACACAGTTGGCAACGTTACGGTTTACAGTTACGCCACTCACAAACAGGATTATGCTTGGAAATAACGGTTGAATTTAATGTGTCAGTTAGTCCATGCAGGCGTGAGGCAGCCATGCAGTATTTTAAATTCGATCGAGAATTGGAGAGACTTTAAAGTCACATCACAGTTAAAATGTGAAATGTTTTATTGTTATTGTTATTGTGTTCTTATTTAGTATTTAAATATGGAAAGCAAGCGCAAGAAATTTCAATAAAATGGAGCAATATTGTGACCTTAAAATTGTTTTAATCTTCAAGGAAACAGTAGTTACAGTTGATTTGAATTATGAGCGATTTTTAAGGGCAAAGTGTCTCATACTCATACTCATACATACATACACATACTCTTCGGATATTGAAACCCTTTCGGTAGGATATCAGCCTAACTTCTCATACTACTCATGTTGTATGTGTTAACCTTATTCCTATTACTCCTATTCTACAGTTTGCTCCTGTCGTTCGGATGAACTTTTTTTTTTTAGCAATTAGTTGCTCCTCGATAGCCTGCGGCAGGTGTACAACTGGATTCTAACGTAACAACCTCTTATGGGGTTCATGTTTGTCTTATCTTATCATATGGATACTGAGGCATAGTGTTCTTTCTTAAAACTGCAGAGTGTATTAACCAGCCAGACGTGGCATAGCCATTGAACTCCATGGTGAGCTTTCTGCATAGAGAACCCTTTTAAAAATTTGCGTCTACGTAGTAATGGATTCTGTCAATGTCGCTTCAGGGGCGGGTAATATAGTGCAATAAATCTGGCTAAGACTATCCAGACTATGACTAGACACATACATAATTGATCATTACAACCCTTCCGTCAGGATTACGACCTAGTTTCTTACACCACTTATGTTGTGTGTGTTAATTTAATACATGAGTGGCGCGGCCTACAGTTTAAAGTCGACTCCGCACGACAGAATTTTGAGTAACATTTTCATGGCAATTTTACTTTTTGCCAGAAATCTGCTGAGAGGAAGTCGCCGAAGAATTACTTTTTGTATTTTGTTTTGATGTCTGGCCTGGGGCTCGAACCCTGGCTTTACGTCTAATAAGCCAACACACTACCTACTAGACTACGGCGACTCAAACCCCAAACGAACATGTATGGTGGCTGGAGTCATTACTGGGCATTGCATTATGGGCATTCACGCGAAGCACATTGGTTTATGCCATATCGGCTAAAACAGAGAAAATCTTTCATCACCTATTGGGTAAATGTCCAACTTAATGCCGGCAAAGACTAAACTATCGGGTAAAACTATTGCAGAAGTTGCAGAAACAGAGAAAATCTTTCATCACCTATTGGGTAAATGTCCAACTTAATGTCGGTATATGAGAAAGGAGAAAGCATGTTGGTTTTTACGTTGCTGTAGAAATGATTTGTCGGGAATAGTTGTGAATGGCCTCAGCAGATTTCATGCAAAAACTCGGAGAGTAAAACAAAATTGTTCAAAATTTCTCAAAAAATCTGTCGTTCGGAGTCGACTCTTCCCGGCAGTTATGGATAAAATACCTAGAGGGTTTGTAAGTGAAGGGTAGGAATAAATTAACCACTATGGTCTCACACTGAGCTAAATGTGGTCCAAGTGTATCTATTCCATCTTCTCGGGTTGACCGTCTCGTCTGCCTATATTTCCCATCAATTTATTACGCCTACGCTTAGGGAAACAGAAAAATCTAAAATAAATCTAAAATAAAGAAAAAAAATTCAATTGCTTTTTAGGTTTTTACGAAACTTATTGTCATCTTGTCAAGAGCAATATACAATTAGCACCTTATCACAATCGTCGAGCTGTCATTATAAGAAAGACCCACTAAAACTTTGATTTTTCTTCTTGGGACAGTGCATATGGCATTGCCATGTAACATAGGCATTGTTAAAGCTCTATGAACAACAGCGTGATATTCTTTCTAGCTTGTCGTTATACTTTTGCCAGACATATTTAGATTCGTTGCTTTTTGCCGGTATTCATGGAAATCATTCTTATCAATCTCATTTCGACAAGATTAGATAACAAGTAACAAGTCGAACATGAAAGTTTTTAATAAAATGAATTGCCATCCTTAAGAAAAAGCGGCAAGGGGAACGTTTTTTATCTTTTGCCTAAAAAAGCGGCACAGTTATGTCAAAAAGATAAAAAAATGGCTTTTGTAGTCTTCGGCAACTGACTTCACTATTAAACACTCGATCAAAATCGCGTCAAAATACCGCGTTATTTCCGTATTCTTCATAAAAATTATATATACATGAGATATTTTGAGAGCTAAACAACGCTTAACGCTTTTATTTAGGGATGGCTGTAAGAAAAATTATTTTGTCGGAATATAGAAATGAAAATTTTTGCTTTTTACCTTATGTTCGAAAATTCGAACTTAATTTCGAAAATCTACAAAATCTGAAATTATATATAATTTCTTCTAAATTTCAAATTTATCCAGAAATTTTTCAGTTCTAGCTGTTAGATCCATAGTTATACCATTTCGAAATAAGAATTTCGAAATAAAATTTAAGAACTCCATTACTTAACAAAAGTATAATTTTTAAGATTTAATATCTTGGCTTTAATTTTTGCTTTTTAACTTATGTTCGAAAATTCGAACTTAATTTCGAACATCTAAAAAAACTGGAAATTTCTTCTAAAGATCAAAAATATCTAGAAATTTTGGAGTCCTAGGCGTTGATCCATAGTTATAGACTTTCGAAATTTTAATTTCGAAATAATAATAATATTAAGATTTTCATTATGAAAAAATGAAATTTAGGAATTTCATTATGAAACAAGGGTGTCTACGTTTTATGATTTTAATATCTTAGCCTTAGCTTACATACGTATGAGAAAAAAATTCTTTAAGAAATATTTAATAAATCGATTAATTTTTCTTTAATAGAAATCTTTTTGTATTCCACTTCGCAGAAAATTGTTTGAAATATACTTTGAAGGCATTTGAAGACATTATTTTTATTTGCACTTTTATGGTTCATATCTGCAAGAGGACAATAGAATTGAGTGGAAACGTAAAGTGCATTATTGCAGTTATTATTTGAAGTTCCATAAAACAGTAATAAATATCGTCATAAAAACATTTCTCGTTTTTTCTTTCTTTCACTGCTACAGAAAAGGAGAGCAACAGAAAACAAAAAAAGTTATTACCAGAATAAAAAGGGGGAACAATAATAATAATTTTACAAAATTGTTGTGCGTGAATAGCAAGAAAATATAAACCCACGCACTTCCGTTGTCTTAAGTTCACTTTTTGCAGGTTTTTTATTTGATTTTATTGTTGTTCTCTTAGAAAAGTAGAAATGAACAGCCAAGATTCTAATAAATTACGAAACACTGATGAAAAACAACAATAGCAGCCATAGCCATACGTACTGCACAATGGAAGGAATCATTTAGGAAAAGTGGAAGAAGAAGAAGAAGAAGAAGCAGATAAAGCAGTAGAATGTATAGAAAATGTTTACCCGCGTCTGGACATTTAAGGACGTGACTGGAAAAATGCATTTCCCTTTTGCCAATTGCAAAGGCAAAGGCAATGGCAAAACCAGGCAAGGCAACAGCATGATAACGGCATCGAAAACTGCCACTAAGTACACATTCGTGCAACTCATCTCACATGGCCAGCCATGGCAACCAACGCCAGTCTATACGCCAGTGTGCAACATGTTTCTTTTGTGTTCTCAAACCAAACCACCGCATCAGGCCAGGCCAGGCAATCCCATAAAGGAAGTGAAGAAAGAGTTTCATTGCATTAAATGCCTTGAATTCTTTCTACTTCTCTTGCAATGCTTCGCGTTCCAATTCGCCTCTCATTTTCAAATCTCTAGTTTCGCTGGCATTTGTTGTTCTGCTGGTGATCGTTATCGTTGTTGTTGCTGTTGCTATTGCTTGTTTTGTTAGTTTCGAGTTTCGGAAAACGTATTTTCCGTATTTGAAAAAGCTGAAAATCACATCACATCATATCAAAAGTGACAGTTGGCCTACAATCATCAACACCCAATCTCTTTCGCTTCTTTTGTCGCTTCTTCTTCTTCTCGTTGTCGTTTCTTAACTTTATTTTCAAATTCACATGTTTTTTGTTGCTGCGCTTATATGCACTGAAACTTGGCATTAAAGTTAGTGATGGCGATGTCTGTGTGTGTGTGTATGTGTGTGTGTATCTAACCATGATTTGGAAACAAACCAAAATGAGAAAAATGCATCGCACGAAAAATCTGTTGAAATCAGTTTGTAGCTTGAGATTTCACGAGCATAACAGTTAGGGGCGCTGAAATAGCACTGTCAGATGTCAGACGATTGGATATTTGGACATGAAGGCTTATTGTGAATAATTCATTCATTTTTGATACACAAACAATCAGAGAATGGTATCGTAGGTAAAGGATCAGTTCTAATGCACCGAAAACCTGCTGCTACTGCTGACTTTAATGAAATGTCATCGGCAATAATGTTTGCAAAAGACTTAGAACGTTCTGTACATGAAGTCTTAAACTCCACTGGACCCAGCGTATTTTGAAGGTGTCATTTCATCTGTATTTTAATACGTAGGTTGAAAAGTTCGTAGGCTAACATAGATAAAGATGGTCCTTGTGTAGCTCAAGATATGGTGGTAGTAACCCTTAATGGCTATTGTTGCATCTTTAAGCGCTGTGGTGGTTCACTATGCGTAATCCACTCAAGTGATGAACATTTTGATTCAGGTGGGAAATGAATGGAGCCAGCTTGTATCCACTGTTACAAATTGTTGTAAAATTTGGGTTTTTTTTATGGTGAAACTGCTTCAAATATTACGCAGAATCATCTTGGTGGGTTGACTTCTCACTTGGCGATCCCATTGAACAGAGCTTTCGTGTCTTTTAAAATTCAGGGTTAACTAGAAAATGAACGTGGTGTGCAACGCTTATATTTAAGCCTGTACCCCAATGTGTATTTGAAGGTTTCTTCCTCGCGTAGTGGAAAATAATATGATGTTTAAAGCATGTTCGCAATATGTTCTATGTTTCATCGTTCAACAACAGAATTTGCTTTAATTTCTCATACCACTTACGTTCTGATTGTTGATTTTATACATGAGTGGCGTGAGCTACAGTTTAAAGTCGACTCCGCACGACAGATTTTTTGTGAAACTTTTCATGGCAATTTTATTTACTCTCAGAGTTTTTGCCAGAAATCTGCTGAGAGAAAGTCGCCGAAGAAATACTTTTTGTATTTTGTTTTGATGTCTGGCCTGGGGCTCGAACCCAGGCTTTACTTTAATTCAGGCGAAAAAAGATTTCGTATTTTAATTGAGGCCGTGAAATAATTTTTTTTTTGAAACCAGGAGCCTGGAAAAACTCAAAATGCAATCAAAACTATAACTGAATTAAAATTTAATTAAAAATGCTGAATTCCCCTTCGAGAAACTTTTTTCACGAATAAAAAGTTTTACATTTTATGAGACAATGGATCCATAAGTAAAATTTCCTATCGAAACATGTAATGTCTGCCTTGATTATAGTCACTCATAACCTATTGATTTCATCAACTTATTCATCCACTTAACACATTAACAATTAGAAAAGCCAAACAATTTTATTCCGCACTGTACATATGCGCTATTATATGCACCATGCAGTGCATCTGTGCAACTACTTTGCTTTTTATGTCACACTTTATGTCATTAGCCTTGTGGGGTATTTCTCTTATTTTTTTATATTTTTTTGTTGTGGCAACACATATTGCAACATTAGAGTTTATAAGATTAATTCTGGACAGAGAAAATGAAAAATAAAAGGAAACTTATTTAATTAGAAAATATTATACAGTCTAGTGGATAAGCTATTTTCCTGAGCGTATATTAGATGCACAGATTATTTCTTGTTTGGAATAATTCCCTGGACCTTGATTAGACCGTATAATATGCCGGATAATATGCAATTATTGCAAAAATTATGCAGCAACAAATTTAGTAGCCCATTAAGACAATGTAGCTTTGGTGTCCCAATTAGCAAATAAAACAAATAAAGATTAACATTAACATAAATTCCGTAAGTAAATTAAAGAATTTCAGAACCGATACTAGCCGGGAGTTGTAGATGTGTATGGGTACTTTCGATATAACCACGGTACCTGATATGGCCAACTTAACCCAACATTACTTTATATTGTTGGCCATTAAAACCCATTAGCCGGGTATACGGCCCCATTTTTCATACCACTTACGTTGATTACAGTTTGACTTCGAATCCAAACGATGGATTGGAGCAACTTTTTAATGGCAAATATCTGCTCTCAGGCTTTCTTACTTACTTAATGGGTTCTTACAACCCTTTAGTTAAGACTACAACCTAGTTTCTTACATCACCCATGCTGTGTGTGTTAATTTTTATGGCGAGACTTACAGTTTAAAGTTGACCTCGAAAGATAGCTTTCTGAGAAACTTTTCATGGCAATTTTATTTAATCTCAGAGTTTTTGCCAGTAGACTGCTGAGAGAGGAAGTCGCCGAAGAAATATTTTTTCGTATTTCGTTATGTTTGAGATGTTTGGTCTTGGGTTAGAACCGTGAGCTCACATCTAATAAGCCAACACACTACCAACTACGTCGACGGTTATCCAATTAATCTTAATTACTCAGACAAAAATATCTTTCTCTTGGCTTCTAAGTTCTCAGTTCAGCATCCAAGTGCCTGCAGATAAATACCCTCAAAAGAAAACTCTCCATATTTCGCATGGCTTATGCAATATGAAGGCGATTTTGCTTTGTTTTTACTAATTAAATACGCGGGATGCAGCGACAACGGCGAAGCATTGACTATCGTTTTCAAAAGCCCGCTTAACCGTAGATCGAGCCTTTAAAAAACTTCATAATTCTAGCTTATGTATCACTTTTGATACATACTTGTATTTCATAGAATTTTCGCAATTATTGATAGATTTTGTTACAAAATTTAAATGTTTTTATTTATTTTAATTCATTTTAATAAAACTTTTTTACATTATTACATTTTATTATCACTTTTATGAAATTTACGCCAAAATTTTTGACACGATGTACGTTGTAGCATGGGTTTGTAAGTAAAAATTAAACACTTCATGTGAGCTTGGTTTTATTTCTTTCTAGATGGTAATAATTTGACATCTAGATCCCTTGCTTTGCGTGGATTTATAAGTTTCCCATTGTTTAGATGGGGCAGCTTATTGTCACTCCCATCAGTAACGCTCCGAATCGAGGGCTTGCTGAAACCTGATAGCCCAAACCATTGTTATATTTCGCTAGAAACATTTGTTGTCGACGTCATGTGAGGTAAAAAAGTTTCCTGTTGCAATAGAACATCGATTATGTCAATAACAATGTTCTCTCTTACATTCCTCTCTGGTGTCCCGGATACAAGTTTCCCGAAATACGCTATAAGTAGTTGCTACTCACGTATCATGTACTTGAATCTAAACCACGAAATTTATAACGACCATAAAATTCAATTACTTACTAATCTATAGCGACAAAATTAAATATGAGTTGAAAAGGTAATAAAACAAAACAAAAGGAAAGAAAACATAAATCAATACCAAACAATACTGCGTTAATCTTCCCTAACAATCACTGTAAGTATTCCATCATTAAGTATTAAATTTAAATTTAAATCGCTGGAGGTAATTTTCATTTTCCACAATAAAACTAAAAAGTTTTTGAATTCTGTTGCCAAAAAACTTTAATTTGAGATGATATACCAAAAAAGGAACATAAAAACATGAGCATCAGTATTTAAATATATTTTCTTTAATTTTCTTAACTTTTAGGCGAACAAAAAATTAAATTTTTAAAAATCTTAAAAAAAGGATATATGGGCTGCTCTCAAAATATGATAGCTAATCCTAAACTATTTATATAGTATTATTTCTTACATAAAACTACAAGTTGTGTGATAAAAGTTTTATGATAATGGTTAAAATTTTCTAAAAAAAAATTAAATTAAAAATATTTTTTTTAGAAAAAAAATCCTTTTCATTCGAATTTAAAAAAAAGGCTTTAAGCATGATTATTAAAAGCTGAAAGACTTTCAGCTCATTTTTCGAAAAGGCGTAATAAGTGTAAATTTATCATCATTTCTAAGTAGCACATTATCAAAGCAATGATTCTGTTATCCCATACATACTGTTATCTTTGACCGAAATACTTTCATCTGTAATATGTTTGAAATAAAACATAGGACGAAACACTTTTTTCTGATGTTTGTCAGTCACGGAAGATAAATCTGAGAAGAGCAGTAAGAAAGATTCTACAACATTTCATGTGACAGCTGCTAGCAAAATCTGCATGGAAATTGGTAATATTTTTCCTTCCCAAACTATTAATAAGGTTCTCTATTGCAAGCAGTACCATCTTTTTCGATTAACGTCCTATTGTCATGTTTGCAGCTGTCAGTACTTGCGTCAGTTCATAAGAGGAGCTTCTGTTTTCTACTTCTTCAGAATCTTCAGTAGCAGGAATATTACATATATATGTACATATTTAATCGATCATTACAACCTTTCTTTGTAAACTGGAAATGTCTGACCTGAAGTTTGAAACTTGGTCTGACGTCTAATAAGCTAACATAGTATATACTAGACTACGACTACTTCAATCAATATCAAGAACAGAAAATTCAACTTTTTCACTTTCATACAATACTTCACTTTCAATTCCTTGTCAAATATCATAAATAATGTATTATTTCTGATAAAACTTCACAAAATCTTTTGAAAACTTAAAAAAATTACATACACAACACCAAAGAAGTATACCTAGGAAAGTCGCATGTATCAAAAATGATACTTAAGATAGAATTATGAAGTTTAGGAATTTTTTAGGTCCTGCTCAAAATTTTCTTTTTTTATTTGGTTTAAAATAATGGCGATAACAATACTAACCAATTCAAAAAATATCAGGCATCTAACTTTTTCTGTATTAAAGTTATATCGTCTCAAAAATTGATACAAAGCTCGATCTACGGTTAAAGCTTATGATCTCTGTTTCTATTGGAATAAAATTTTAATTAACAATGCAAGTATGGCATAACTCTTCTCTTATGAAATTTAATTGATTGTAACCTTTTTAATCTGGGTGCTTTAGATTTTTTTTAAACCATTTTGTTGGGTTTGTGTGTGTTAATTTTTTCCAAATTCATTAAATTTTAACTCCAGCAATTCCAAGGCAATGATCTACTAACACTTATGCCACTTGAAGCACTCTCTCTCTTACTGATTACTTTGGTCATTTGATACTCTGGTTGTAAGCCATTGTCATGGTGTAAGTATGATTACTTTTGTTTATTTATGCTTACCAGCAATAACAACAACAACAACTAAAAGTACTAAATACCTAATATTAGAGAATTTTTTCTAACTTTTTACTGGATTTACACACATTACACTCACTATATACGCCCAAAACAGAAATGCAAAGTTTTTAAGTGTATTTGTGGTTTTCAACCACACAATCACATAAAATCCAAGTTGTCACACACAAGTAAACCTACTTGCAGCATTCGAAAACAGAAACCAAATACAAATAAACAAACAAACACACTCACAAATTAATAATTTTTTTTGGAAAATTTAATAAAATTTTTGAGTCTTTTTACAAAAATTTTTGTTTCTGCATTAAAATATTGCCTTTCCAGGTGGAATACTCTTTGAAATTCGAGTTAATTGGCTTGAACAGAAATTGATTAACGATTATTGTCATACAAGTATGGTCCACTATTCCCTTCTAATTTCTTTGTCTTGTTTCAGTTTCGTTTAATCAAAGATTTTTCCTTTGAGATGCTTATCATGTTGGATGAAACCAAGTTGTCGACGTATTTTACTTACATAGTTAATTTTAGTCAGGATTACAACCTTTAGTCATGATTACAACCGAGCTTCTTACACCACTTATGTTGTAGGTGTTAATTTTTATACAAGATGGTGGAACCTACAGTTTAAAGTCGACTCCGAACTACAGATTTCTTTGAGTATCTTTTCATGCCAGTTTGATTTAACTCCCACAGCTTTTGCTAGAATACTGCTGAGAGGAAGTCGCCCAAAAATATAATTTCATACCAAATTTTGTTTTGTACGACATGTCTGGAGTATGGTTTGATCCACGGGTTTACATGTAATAATCCAACAGACCACTTACTACGACGTCTTTATGGTTTCCATACAACATCTCCTTCATACTCGCGTTTCTTATGTTTTTTTCGTCAGTTCCCTTGTAAGATTGTACAGCCATCCCAACTCTTGAAGTGTTGTGACTCTGCAGCTGTTGGTTGCAGCCACTTAAGTCTTGAAAATTTCACTCAAGCGCCATTCTTGTGATACTATCGGGTTTTATCCGATGTAATAGCATGAGTCCTCGTTAGTTACGTTGCAGAGATCCGATTGGCAAATAGTATTGCACCAGAATATTTCGGTAATCTATACCCCTCTCCTGATATCGCCGTGGTCTAGTAGGTAGTGTGTTGGCTTATTAGACGAAAAGCCAGGGTTCGAGCCCCAGGCCAGAGATCAAAATAAAATATAAAAAGTATTTCTTCGGCGACTTCCTCTCAGCAGATTTCTGGCAAAAACTCTGAGAGTAAATTAAAATTGCCATGAAAAGTTTCTCTCAAAAATCTGTCGTTCGGAGTCGACTTTAAACTGTAGGTCCCGCCACTCATGTATAAAATTAACACACACAACATAAGTGGTGTGAGAAACTAGGTCGTAATCCTCACTGAAGGGTTGTAATGGTCAGTTATGTATGTATTCCCCCTCTCCTAGCAGAGTCGATGTTAAACTGTAGGTGTTGCCACTCACGGCTGTTATTAACACACATGTTAGTTCTTAATTGTAATGGCCAATAAAGTTAAGTTCTTCGGAAGTCGTCGTAGTTCAGTAGGTAGTGTGTTGGCTTATTAGAGGTGAGGCCACGTTTCTGGCTCAGGCATCTGGAACAAAACGAAATATGAAGAGAAAATATTTCTTCGGCACCATCCTCTCAGCAGATTTCTGGCAAAAACTTTGAATGTAAAATTAAATTGCCATGAAAAGTATCTCAAAAATCTATCGTTCGGAATTGACTTTAAACTGTAGGTTTGGCTACTCATGGATAAAAATTAACAAACAGGTGGCAGGTGTGAGAAGTTAGGTCGTAATGACCAATTATGTATATACATATGTACATATGTATTCGACTAGAATATTCTGCATATGGCATCGATCAATATCTGTAGTTTGTAGTACGGTTCGTAACTGTATCTACATTGCCCGTGTCCAGTGTACTATCTGTTCGATTGGCTGCATTTGTACCATGATATTCTCTTTGCTTTCGAACTGTATTCGAAAACCCAGAATCAATAGCATCTGGAATTTTAATGCCCTTCAGTTGATCACGTTGTTGGTTACTTAGACTGACACATCATCTCTGTATCTTAAATTAAAAGTAAGCTTTTACCTTCAACTGAAATCTTTAAGACATCAACACACTATTGTGCCGTGATTAACTCTTTAGTGTTCCAATTTTATTAACCTCTTAAGCCCTATTGAAGCATTGACAGTTACAAACATACATACACACCATATGCATGGGTTTTCTAATTCAATGCTGTTGGCTTGTCTACCTACACCGACATGCTGTATTACATTGACTTGACTTTCTTTGTGTTCCAAAACAAAAACAACAACAACAACAACAATCACAAAAGAAAAAGAGAAGAAGTAAAAGGAAAAGGAAAAAAACGTATTCAATCGATAGAATATTTGTTATTTGTTAAGATTTTTCCCATTCAACACTTTGTCCATTTCAATGAATAACAAAACAAAACAAAAAACAAAAAAAAAACACACATAAGAGCAGAGAAAAACTAAAAGAAGAAGAAGAAGATCTGTTTGAAGGTATCATTTTAAAAATTAAATGCCAGAAAAAAGGAAACACTTACACACATACACTCATACACATGTGAACACTTTGAAAACTGCAAACGGAAATCAAAAGTATTTCGTCCGTGTGTGTGTTAGAGTTTCTTGTTTACTTCTTCGCTTAAACTTATTTGATGCTGTGAAGAGTTGTCAGTTTCAGTTACAATTTCAATTTCAATTTCAATTTCATTTTTAGTTTCAGTTAAAAATAAAAAAAAAATTAAAACGGAATTGAAAGAAAACGGAAACGAAGTATAAGAAAATCTTGAGAAAAACAAATTCCAATTTCTTGGCATTTTTATAAATAATTTAGCCAGCGAATGAAGAATGCTCAATGCATTGAAGCCATCAAGAATTGAATTTAAAGTTTTAAAATAAATGATTTGATTGTGTTTCAAGGGATAAGAAATTTCTTCTCTGCACTCAGACCACACGATACATGCCTGGATGTTAAGAAATTATTAAGATTTGCAAGTCACGGTAGTGCTTTGATCAACTTGAAGAAATTGAACTTTTCATTAAAGTTTTCATTTTCTTCTTCTGTTTTTATTTCGGTTTCCTTTTTTTTAAGCTAATCTAACTGACCAGCTGATTGATAGGTGTAGTGGGTTCTAAGTCGAAGGCTGTAATTCTTTGTTGCCTAGAAACAGCAACTTGTGTGAACATGTATTGGATTGTCGTATTGGGTGTGTTGTCTGGTAGGTTTTATTAGACACAACCTTGTGTTTCAACCTCTGGCTCAGCCATCTTAAGCAAAATGAAAGCTGAAAAATTATTTCTTCGGCGATTTCTTCTCAACAATCTTCTGGCAAAAACCCTGAGAGCAAATAAAATTGCCATGTAAAGTTTCTCAAAAATGTGTAGTTCGGAGTCGACTTTAAACTGAAAGTCCCGCCACTCATGGATAATATTAACACACACAACATAACTGGTGTGAGAAGCTAGGTTGGAATGCTGACTAAAGGCTTGTAATGCTTAATTGAGTAAGTAAGCGTATACATTGCTGCATATTGACAAGTAGTTTTAAAAAATTTGAACGTTTTCCCAGGCGTGTTGATTGCTACAACAAAGTTTAAAGAACGAGGTCAGAAGGATTACCAAAAGAAAAGCTAAAAATAGGAAATAGCATATCTGGCCATAAAATCCTGCTATTGGATCGCAGTAAGTGATGTCAATTAAACAATAATTCTCCCTAAAAAACTTCTTTGCTTTGATATTTTCGAATTCTTTACTGTTTTCTGCAATTTTGATGGCAAGTCTCTAAGACAAAGGATTGTTTAGAGAATTTTATTTCGCTTTTCATTGGTTATTAAAAACATGATATATTTTGATTATAATTTAAAAAAAAGGAACACAATTAACAAAAGAAAACCGACAAAAACGATCAGGAGCATACATATGCATTTATCTTGTATCAGTAATTTTATTGAAAGGGAAGTAATCCGTTCGACCAGCACTTTAAAAAAAATCTGTTTTGTTGAGTTTGACATATTTTGGGCTGCCTCGGCTGTATTCCACTAATGGCTTCACGAATATTGTCCTTTAAAGCGTCAATTGTCTCTGGCTTGTCGACGTAACACTTATCTTTGACGGCACCCCATAGTAGTCCAACGGTGTCAAATCGCAGCTCCGAGGTGGCCAAACGACATCAGCTCTGCGGCTGATAATGCGATCTTCAACAACAGGGCGCAAAACATCGAGTGTAGCTTCGGCTGTGTGGCACGTAGCGCCGTCCTGTTGAAACCAAATGTTGCCAATATCCTCCTCTTCAATTTTTGTGAACAAAAATTCGTTCAACATGGCCCGATAACGATCGCCATTGACTGTAACGGCAACTCCTTGCTCATTTTCGAAGAAAAATGATCCAATTATGCCTCTGGACTAAAATCCACACCAAATAGTGACTCGTTTTGGGTGCATCGGCTTTTTAATGTATGCGTGCGGGTTTTCTGTGCCCCAAATGTGACAATTTTACTTGTTTACTTACCCGCCAAGATCAAAATGAGCTTCATCTGAAAAGATGATTTTCTTTGCCAAAATCGGCATCTTCTGTAAGTCGATCGCAGGCCCACTTAGCGAAGCGAAAACGCATTGGATGGTCAATTGGCTTCAACTCCTCAAACAATTGGACTTTGTATGGCGTCATACCAAGGTCTTTATGCAAAATTCGTCTCAATGATGTCTCCGAAATGTTCAATTGTTGATGGCGCTTCACGCACACTTTCTGCCCTGTTTTTGGCTTTTCACGCTTTGGTTTATCGATGAGGATGCCAGTTTCTTTCACTTTTTTCACAAGATAACGAACATACGGAGCTGACGGTGCTTCTCTTCCGTATCGCAATTTTCGCACACATTCTGCAACATTACCATGATTTTCAAAGTTAATGTCGCAATATTTCCCAGCGTTTTTCAAGCGTATACACAACCATATTCGTTCAGCGGAAGGATAAAACTAATTATCTATCAAATCAGACATGAGCTAAGTGTTACCATTCACGAAATAAGTACTAGTTGAAAAAAAAACGTTAGTTGGCGGACCCGATAGATTACGGTTAAATGAATGTCTGGTATCTTGCCTACCTCTTCATAGGTTATTTACGACTTATAAGTTTTATTTTCATATCAAACAATAGTTAGGCTATCCCTCCACATCGCAAAAAACTTAAAAAATTTTCGTATGCATTCCCTAGATTTGCTGTATAATTAATAACAATATTATCCCTGGCGGCAAAAACCTACACGTACAGTGAGCCTCAAAAGAAACTATACACTATGGATAAAATTCTAACAATCGCCAAACTCCACTTTTACCACTTAAGGAGAGTGCTCGAAAAAATTTGACAATATTTAGAAATTTTTTGTAATTTTGTTTTTTTGTTTCAATTTTAAAAACTGACAATGAAAAATTTTAAAATAAAAATAACGGCAATATTTTAATGTGTATATTTCTTTTTAATGTACAGTCTCTTTCCTTAAGAGTTTCTACAAATGTGTACGCATGTATATGTTGATTCATTTTCATTTAATTGGAAATTTTGCATTATTTACCTTAAAACTTCCTTATTTGGCGTAAATAGCTTTAAATCTCTGACAATAAATATAATTGTATGTGTGAGATGTATGTGTATGTATAAGTTTAATAAACAGTTTGTGTGTAGAGTACAAAAAACATGAGTTAGTCAGTCAGCAAGACATATATTATTAAGCAGTTGACAGTTATCAGTTGTCAAACTAAATGCAATGAAATGCAATTCTTGTTGAAGTTTATTTTAATATTTTAACGAAAAAGAAAGACTTTTCAAAGAATTAAGGTGGCTTACAAATATATTTAAAAAAAAATCCTTCTTAAATACGAAATATACATAAGTATACACCTAACCGGCGTATAGTGGATTCAATCAAATTTCTAAACCTGTTGGCTATAAAGGCCAAAGGTTAAACAATTCCGTGTTTTGTTTTGTTTCGAAGCAATTCGTTAAAATACAAGATTGAAATCCCTTCTGAACATACAAATCAAATCAATTATTTTCTTGAACCAGTCTGCTGCTGCACTTATACTATCCACATACCATAGTCATGCCATACCATGCCATGCCATGCCTATTTGTTGAAAATTGTTTATTGTTATACAAATAGGAAATCGTATGTACATATGTGTGTATGTGTGTGTATATTTGGTGTATATGCACCTGTATTTGTATTGAAAATTTCCAAGATTCAAATACTGATTTATATTTGATTTTACAAATAATGGTTTTAACAATATTTCAATATTCCAATTAGTGTGCTAAAAGCACGATTATAAATACATACATATATATGTACATACATATATATGTACATACATACATATATATGTACATACATATATATGTACATACATACATACATATGTACATACATATATATGTATACTTGCTCTCTCTCTTTCTTATAAAGACACACACACACAATCTTTAATAACTTTAACATAAACATGCATCACTACAATCATGCATACATAAGTACATACAGACATATGTACATACCCACAGATACAGATGCATATGTATATCGCTATGTACATGTGTACCATACAAAATTTGTATTATAAAGGATTTATTGCATGCACAGCTCTCAGTATGCATTTTCCAAGCTTCCTGTGATAATCGATTAATGTATGGATGAGGGGGCTACATACATACATACATTTCACTGATACATACATTTCACTGATGAATAACGTTTGAAAAATGTGTTAAATATTCGCCTATTCATGTACCCGTACGTATGGCATGCTCGCAGTTGTGTATTCGTAGTGAAATTATTTTTATTTCACAATAATTTTTGCCCAAAAAAATTTCAATTCAATTTCAATTACACACAATAAATGTGTGATGACGATGATGATTTTAAACTCAACAACAAGAAACGTTTAAACGCTTCTCGTGTCGTTTTATTATTTTCAAATTGAAATACTTGAACTGAATAATTTGAAAACAAATATTTTCGTATAATAAGACTGCTGTTCTGGGTAGATGTCAGTGCCATTAACACACATTGACCCATAAACGCTTAATGAGCAGAGCAGTAGTGAATATTCCATTTTCTTTAGAATGTTGTGGATAATTTATTGAAGTTTCGTTAAATTATGTTTGTTGTCTTATTACTCATACGATAGATGAATTAAATTTATCTTGAAATCATTTTTTTTATCCTATTAAACACTTTTATCAACAGGCCCCTAACCATTTTTGTACAATTTTAATGACAAATTTGTTTGTTTATTACGCGAGAGCCAGTGGTTCAAAACCTGGTTAAGACATCTCGAACAAAATATGATTTCTTTGGGCCACTTCCTCTCTGCCATTGCCATGAAAAGTTTTTCAAATTTGTTGTTCATGGCCGACTCATGTATAAGATTAACACACACAACAAGAGTGATGTGAGAAGCTAGGTTGTAATCTTTACTAAAACAGTGTAATGAACAATTAAGTTAAGTGAGTCAAAATAGGGTTTTAAGTAGTTATCCTATCGAAAGATGTAGATTTTTACAAATGGTGGAAAATGTGATCTCTGCTAATATATTTACGTAGTAAAGAACGCGAAAAAATTGTTTCCCTTTTTTTTCTGCGTAATCGTTCGTTGGAGGAAGTAGATTTCTACTAAGCAAACTATACTAGGCAAACACTATAGCATTTACCTGCTTGTCCAGAAGAGCATGCACGGAAATGACATGTTGTTAGGTGTGTTGTATAGTCTTACAGTTTGAAGATATTGCAGATGAATTGAACGTATTAATCTAATGACATGCCATGGCGGTCTTTACAGAGAATTTTGGTATTAAATTTGATGTGATGGCAATTCTTTCCTTGCTATGTATGGATCAGAGAGTATAATTAACACTCGAGCCATTAAAAGAATGTAACTTTTCACCGGTATTCTTCAAACCAACCAGGCGTAGTTGCAACACTGGGTATACGTGACTTATCGCTTCTGAGGCACGGTAAAGTATTACTTTACCCACTCGAATTTACTATATAGTATGGTGTTTACGCCGGAGTCTTCAGCGCCATTGAAAGCGAAAAATTTTAATCATGGTTTTCGAGATGTCTGCCCAGAAAAGCTTTTAATAAACTTCATAAACTTGAAACGTTTTCGAAAATGCGAGTCATTCTATTGAAAATTTCCTGTGGTGTTGGATCTGGAGTTTTCTTTATCGAGTGTAATTCGAATAAACTCTTTAGCCTTTTCTCTGTTACGAAAGTCTGCTCATTAATCATCTTTCGAAAAAGAATCTCCATTGGGGTGGACAGCCAGGTGTTGAAAGAAGGTTCGAAGGCAATATTGAACATTTGTCCTTTGATTAGTCTATGGATTCCTGAATTTTGAATTGGTCTGTAGAGGATTTAACTCAAATGGGTCTCATCGATCTTTAATGGCGTCTCTATTTAAAAAGTGCATGCTAGGCTTCCAATTTCGAAAGAAAAATTCATAGTGACGAGCAACTGACGCCGTCCGAAACCGATGTTACCCGAATATGATAACAGTGCACTCGGCGGTTGAAGGGATGTATCCACATTAGTAGTTGCTGGCCCGGGCTGATTAAGGCCTACGTTTAATGGATAGGAAGAAATCATAATGAAATTGAATTCAATTGTCTTGGCTGAGGAGTTATGAAAGAGGCAGAAACAGTTTACTACTCCTATTTCTTAGTCCGCTTCAATCGTATCTTCAGTAACTGGCTTTTGCAGGCTTTCGCTTATGCTATTGAAGAGCGGCAATGAGAACTAATTCGCTGTAGAAATTAACTGACGGTATTAAAATTGTTTCAAAATGGTCATCAGTCAGTTATAATGATTTTTGTAGAGTCTGATAATGCCAAAACTACTGTTTCAATCCGCAAATCGCTGGTAAATAGAAAATAATAAAAAGCGAATGTTGACCAATGATGTAAATTAAGTTGCAAAACTCCTAATACGGGTCTATATTGTGAACAGTCGGAGTCCGTGAAGGTAGCATTAGCAATTAAATTCTGCCAATAGCAGAAGAATTGTGCTTTAGAATAATGTCATGTGCCTGAAGCTCTGGACAATCTGGTTGTGCAGTTAATATGCTTCCAGATTATTTTTTTTTTTATTAACCCTCCTGAAAGCATATTTCTTCCACAAAGCATTTCTGTATTGTTTCCATTTAATTAATCCGTTTTTGTTGTTCCACCTAGGATAATGGGGCTGCCATTTAGAAATTAAAAAAAGCTTTGATTTTTATTTGGAATTAAAAACACAACTAATTGGCTTAAATGCTATGTCAGGTACAAATGTTGATTCATTTAACTCTGCTTATAATCTTATTTGTTAAGGATCCTCTGCTACAAAACCTATCGAATTGGAAAACTGGAGCAAACAGACGTACAATTGAAATATTCTTTCCAACAACTTAACGAACAAAATTTGTTTTTTATTTTTGTTTTTCAAAAGTAAATATTTTAAAGAATATAAAAACGAAAAACAAAAAACAACAACAAATCTTAGAAGTTTTTCTTATATAAGTGAACTTATTTTTCCCAAAAGAGACATGAAAAAGAAAACAAACAAAAAAAAGGAGGAAAAAAAAAACGTAAAATTTCCATTTAACAACAATGAATGCCTTCTCGCCTGACAACCAATATGTTCTCTATCACAGTACGAGTTGTGGAGACGTTTTATATGTCGTCGTTATCCTTGTGCTCTTGCTTGCTATCAAAGATGCTGCGAAAGTAATTTCTCAAATACTTGAGAGAAACAATTCGAAAACTGTTTGCAACACAAATACATTAGAAAACAAAATTTAAATACTCGCTAACAACACACACACACACACACACAGATTTTGACAAAATGAATGAGAAAAAAAATGGGAAAAATGAACGACAAAATCAAATCAAATGAAATGAAACGAAATGAAATGTTTTTGTGCTGCATGTTGCAACAACGGCAGCACCAGCACCAATCCAAGCAATAACAAAAGAACAGCAGTTGTAGCAAGTGCAACATACAGAAACGACCTCGACACGAACCCACACCAGGATGCTTCTGAAATCAGAGCAAATATTGCATACGAAATTTGTTTTGAGAACGAACAACGAGAAAAACTAAGAAAAAAAACTTTAATTCATTCTTTCTAAGCACTGGCAAGAAACTTTCTAATGACACAATCTTCTAATTCGTAAGCAAATAGAAGAAGATCCATCCCACCATCCCATCATCCCATCATCGTAAGGCAATGAATGTTGTTGGTTGGTTTGGCAAATCAGTTTGGAAAACATTTTTAAATGCCGTTTGTTAAGTGTTTGCCGGCTTGCAGCTGAGTTGCAATGAGCAATTAAGGAGTGTGTCCTTGCTAACCAAACAAAATCGAGCAAAAAAAAAAAGAATGGAAATCGGGCTAAGAAAACTGTAACAAATCAGTCAAGTGTAGACCATGACAGTACAGTAATACTCTAGAAAAAGAATTTAATTTCTTACCTTCAAAATTTTTATTTTGCAAGTAAAAAAAAGAAAACGTAAATTACTAACAATATTTTCTTGGGTGTACTTAGCAATAGTTGGTGCTATTGAGGGATACTTTAACAGGAGCTTTAAATACAAGGAAAAAAATCGATGCTTTCAAAACGGTGTCTCAAATAATGTAAAAATAGTGTAAAGAGGAAAATTGTAAACATTAGCACTTCGTAGTCCATCAACAACTTGAGGATAATGACTGACGATCGCCTAAACTTCAAAAGCCATGTGGACTATGCCTGCAAAGAGAGCATGAGATTTAAAAATGTCTAGCCTTTAAATGGGGCAAAATAAAAGGTGATTGAAGACAAGATTGAATCCGTTTAACTGCGAGGGGTGTAAGTAGTCCAGACAAGATCATATCATATTACACATACACACATACATAATTGGTCATAAAAACCCTTAAGTATGGATTATGATCTGGCTTCTCACACTACAGTTTAAAGTCGACTCCGAACGACAAATTTTTGAGAAATTTTTCATTTCAATTTTATTTTACTCTCCGAGTTCTCTGTCTGGAGAATGCTGAGAGGCAGTCACCGAAAAAATATTTCTTCACATTTCGTTTTGCTGGAGATGTCTGACCAGGGGTTTGGACCGTGGGCTCACGTCTAATAAGCCAACACACTACGTACAAGAATATGGCGACTTCTTCCATATTCCATATTATATTTTTGGCAAATGTTACGCTCGTAGCCCGAAAATAATTATCTACGCTATACCACCTGGCGTGACCATAATCTACTACTCTGACATCAATAAAACGAATTAAAAAAATTTTTTTTGTGACTTTCCGCAGATTTCCGGCAAAAACTCTGTGAAAAATAAAATTGCCATGAAGAGTTTCTCAAAAGTCTGTCTTTCGGAATCGACTAAAGGGTTATAATAACGAATTAAGGCAAGTAGGTATTAAAATCTGTTAATACATAGATAATCCGGGTATTTAAAAGCAAACTACATCTAAACTACTGGTGATAAATTATATAAATAAGGAGCAAAGAAGAAGGATTATGGCTGCTGTTTCTAAAGGGCAGAAGACCAGTTTGATTCACGATATTGAAAGGAACTATACTTGTCTGGCCGCTATAATTATCTGGGTATTCACATAAAATATGAGTGTTTGTCAAAGTGAATCTACATACAGCTTAAGCCGTGAAGTTTGAAAGAAAACCCATTCTTCCGCCTGAGTAACGCTAGGAGTTTGTAAATTTATTGATGCGGGATCCTCAGAACTTTTAGTGCCTTGTATTAATCATATTGAGTTTCAAGAGCTCATGGAATAACATAAAAGACGATCAAATTTTACCTGTTCTTTGCAGTCCCATGGACAATTTTTCAGACAATAAATGTCTGAGCACAAGATGACAGATACCTTATCCATTAAGGTCATTCTGGGAGGTCAATCAGCTTTCTCATTTCCAAAAGAGTTGCTGTCTCCAGGGAATCGATACATACACAACAGAGGAGCTTCATCTCTTAAATGAATGCAAAACTGGAACTTGGTTGGCTTCTTTAGTTATTTTGGCTTTTTCCCCTGCCATTAAAAATTATGGACATAAGGAAATGGCGTCGGAGTAAAGCTGCTTGTAGCGAACTACGGAGCTAAAACTATTGAAGCGAAATATTCTGTGCATTTGAATTAATTACGGGAAACTCTCTTTTTGATCCCACTGTGCTCTTTAAGAAACACATGAGCGAGCATATAAACCTGTTCCTGTTTTTTTAAATTCATTTCTAGTATTTTTGCCTTTTTAAAAACCGAAGTTCAAGTAAAAACTGTGTAAACCAACCAAGAACAACAACAACGCCAACACCAAAAACAAAAGGAACATACCAACCTAAGGAAAATATTATTTAAATGCGCTTCTAAAGTGAAATTCCTTCTGATATACGATGAGAAAAAAAAACAGAACGAATTCGTTTTTCACATAAAAACTTAAAAACTGAACTGAGAAAAAGGGTAAAAGAGTTAAAGATGCAAATAAGTTGGATGTGAATATTAAACAGAAAAACAAAAAGAGGAAAAAAACCAAAAAGGATTTTTACGTTTATGCTTGAATACGGCAGCAGAATCATCCTTTCAAATGCCAGTGTTTTCTTTCGTTTTGTTTTTCGTTTTACGCTTTTTGTTTGAAGTCAAATAACATGAGCATTATTTGATACTGGAATCATGTGCTCATTATTATCGTCATAATAATCGTCATCAGTAGTCGTATCAAATGCAAGCATAAATACAAATATTAGGGGAGTACAAATGTGTTAAGAAAATGGAAAATTGTGGCCACTGTAAGTGGATATACTCGTACTTGATACTCTAATATTCGTATCTTGTGGTACACACGAGTCTGCTCTCGATCTCTTCATATTCTGCTTCTGATGTAGCAAGAACAACTAACGGGTTAGAGAAATGGTTCCGTAATTGTATTGCTTCTACTATTTCTACGACTTTCTCAGACTTCTGAAGGAAGATTCGCCTGGACCAAATCCATTTCGTCTTGCTGTATTACGGCGTTGAATTTGTTTTTAAAATTATTGACAAATGACGGCTGTAAAACGAATCTACACCCAAATAATACAGTTAAAGAACGAATGTAAAGACGTGTGTAATTAATTGGACAATTAAAAACGAATAGGAAAGTCAAATATTGTCTTCATATTCATGCTCCACAAGATCATAGGAATATCTCCCTCATCAGTTCTATACTTCTTCGTTTTGTTTCATACATTCATACATATAGGCTGCCTTCTAAAATGTATCAACACAAAGTTTGTATGCAGTTCTACTACTGTATATAAACTGTGTTGATATACAAAGTAACCAAACAATGCATCAACTATAAATCCGTTGCCTGATTGCTTTTTGACTGCGTCAAAAACAACACATTGACGACGTTTTGAAATAGAATACATTGTATACATATATTTTGTGCAGCGACTGTATGAAACACGATACTTTGTTGAAACACAAAGCAATTAACATTTTGGAAGGCAGCCACATAATTGGTCATTACAACCCTTCAGACAGTATTATAATGTAGCTTCTCACACCACTCATGTTGTGTGTGTTAATTTTATACATGAGTGGCGGGACCTACAGTTTAAAGTCGACACCGAACGACAGATTTTTCAGAAAGTTTTCATGGCAATTTCATTTACTCTCAGATTTTTTGCTAGACACCTGCTAAGAGAAAGTCGCGAGAAGAAATATGTTTTCATATTTTCGTTTTGATGTCTGACGTGGTGTCTGAACCGTGGTCTTACGCCTAATAAGCCATCAGTTTCAGTTTTATTAAACGAGCTTTTCCAGTTGAACAAGTGATTAATCCTCGTACTAGTTTCTAGAATGACAGGGTTGCCATCTCTGAATATTTTTAATTTTTAAAATGTAGTTGTAGTAGTGAGTGTAGTTGTAAGGCACTGAACGTTACCTTCTATGATGTTCGTTGTTATTGTAACCACCTCTTGAGGCTCAAGAACCAGCGATCAGAGATTGTTTATTTGAGAAGGAATAAAAAGTCTTGCTTTCTGTTTTAGTGAGGCAAGCGTTTTCAGACGATCGAAATGTTTCACTCACAATTTTCTAAGGTTCGTAATCACTTATCTTCTAGAAACTGGGCGCCAGTTTTACAAATTTAAAGTTGCTTTTTCTTGGACTTAAACTCTGGTTGCACATGTTGTGGGCCATCACTTTAAGCGTTACGAAACCACGGAAACTCATCTTATGGGTATTTATTTTCAACAACTTGAATACTACGACCGGTCGTTTCGTCCAAAAGTATTGACTATTAATTCAAGATCCTATAAATTCCGATAAAAGCAAATGCCGTTGAAATATTTGTAGTCACGATCTTGCTGTCGCTAAATCGTTAGATGTATGTATAACAGTGTTATCCTTATGGAGTTAGGTATGAACAGCTAACACTTTTGCTTAGGGAAGTTCATGTTCCTATTTGACCATAGCTTTCTGGATTATTGGTTGTGCACGGAAAAGATTACCAGATGAACTTATGAAGGAACTTAAAGCTATGTATTGAGATTATTGTTGATAAACAGTATGATTACAAACAATTATTTGAAGAGTTTAGTTTGAAAATTTCTCCATTAAATCTTGTTCTTTTGCAAAACTTTCCATTCGATATTTGTCTTATCCAGCCATGAGTAACTGCCTGCTTAATTCTCTCTTCGTACTTCCATTACTTAAAAATTAACTCTTTTTAATACACCCCCTTGTGCTTATCGTTTTTCATTTTATCACTTTGCAAGTGCCTCAGTTGGCCGTTTGGTCTTACTGTCACTTGCTCTAGTGCATCTGTAATATATTTTGGGAAAAATCCTTTCAACTTTAACCCTCCCCTGCCAATCATATGTTTTATATGAATGTGTGAATGTACATACGAGTGCCTGTATTTTCTTTTGGCTTCATATGCATTTGAAGAAATTTTCGTATTCTTTGATTCAATCGCATGCAAATCGAACATCTGTCAGACATTTCAATTTGTCTTTGACAAAAAAACGAAAAAAAACGAAGAAGAGAGAATGAGAATGGGAATGGGAATGAGAACGAGAACGAGGAAATGTCAAAAACTCTTTAAATGCAATTGTTAAAATGGATGTGTGTATGGATGAAAAAGGCTCTCTTACTGTACGCCATACACATATGAAAAGAGAGCCAAATGCTACTATGATTCGATCTTCTTGTGTGTATGGATTGAAGAGTAAGAGTGAGAATACATGAATACATGTTGACGCTATAGTTTATTGGAAAATGTTTTCTTTCTTCCATCCCACCTAACTGCCTGCCTTCATCACACAAGATGCTAAACAAAGGAAAATCGTAACGAAAGATTCATGGAAGCCGATACTGACACTGTTTGGGGAAAATCTTTATGCAAAAACCCATTCAATATTCCTGACTTTTTGGCTGATTTTTTTGTTTAGTTTCATAGATTTTCTTCCTGATATTGTTGTTGTTGTTGTTCTTCTTCTTCTTCTTGTGTTTTCAAAAGGCTTTCATATCGCATATAATGATGGGTTTAAAGAGTTTTGCTTCTGTTGCGTTTCGTTTTCTGTAAATTCATGGCATCGTATGCGATGAATTATGAGCCTTTTGTGGTTTGCACTTTTGCGAAAATCAATTTTACCTTTAATTGACATTATTTGACTTCAATTTCGATTTTGTTTTTCTTCTTTCTCTTTTCTTTTTTATTTTTTTTTTTTTTTTTGGAGAAGCTAAAGACAAGATGAAATTCTATAGACTGACAAGACTGACAGTAATTCGTATTCGTAATCGTATTTTGCAAAAGTGTCACATTCGACAGCTTTTAAGGCATATGAAAATGGTAATGCTTTGATTGGAATAATTTTCTGATGGGATTTCTAAAGGCAACTGCTAAATGAAAGAAATTTTGATAAGTTTTATTAGAAGCAAAGATTTGAAATTTTTTTATGAGGACATGATAAATGAAACTTCTCCTCCTGTCATTGTCAAGGCGGAGCAATTCTAATCACTCCATCTTAATTTCTTTATGAAAACATGGTCAAATACTAATCATTATGATTAGAATTGCAAGTTTCCTAAAAACACAATTAAACATGACCTTATTTGACGTTAATCGAGCCTTAAAAGTCGTTGCAGCTATGAAGTCGTTGCAGAGAGCCTTTTGCCTATAATCATGATTTCTTTCGTTGTTTAATATTCTGTTACTTGAATTTGATCCCTGAATGTCAAAGACGTGCACAATTTAATATTGCCTCCCTAGACTGTTCAAGGGAGACCAAGTTTATAGACAGCATTTTGACTAAGCTCCATAAGGCAAAAAAGTATTAAAACTGGATTCGGAAGCAACATTAACGCAACGAACGCCTGCGATAAATTGTTTGTGTAGGAAGCTAAACTTCAAATGGCAACTGTTTGAGGAGATAACAAAAACACTTTTTCCACCCCATTAAGGATCACCATGCAAATGATTATATTCAGCATTTTACCACCAGTGTGTACTGTAATATACTGCAAAAAATACTAGGACTTTAGGTTCTCCAATTGGTGATAACATATCCCCAAGATGGAATAGCATTTCAACCACGGTCTTCTAGAAATGAAATCTGTCGCCAAATGCGTGGAAGGGCATTGCAAGAAATATAAATTGATCAAGTTTTAAAGGAACGAACTACTTGAGAACTTAACTGTTATCCGCATCAAAGCAGATAAGTCCGTTAACAAGCATTTCTAAAAATTGTGTTTTTCGGAATTTTGGTTCAGACCAAATTTAAGTCTGTTATGATACCACAAATCAATGTCCAACATGGCGATCAAACATTTCCTACAGGAACCTTTTTCGATTGCTACAGTATCAAGAAAATCAGAAGACAAGAACCTCTTCCTCTTATTGCAAGAGCAGAGCACAGAGACTTGAGTTAAAACATGCTTCTCCTAAGACATACAGTTCCTTCAGAAGTTGAAGAAGTGCCAAGTCTAACATCAGTGGCTTGTGAGAACGGTAATACTGCGTAACAGAATGCTCCTACAGATATTCAAGGAATGCTTGACCAATTTTGTAGTGGCTTGTGGTAACGATTACGATGCGTAACCGTAATTGTGAAAATATTTAAGTAACTTAAGGAAAAAAGACAATTCATTCTTTACTTATCCGTATCAGTTCAGCACAGCCTAACGATATTGAAACGAAGTTGAGCTTTTCTGCGTTTTGTGGCATTTCGAAAATAGGGAACCTTGTACTGGAGCTGATCAGTTCATCTGCAGTGAAATTTCTGATGATATCCGGGAATCCATATGACAGTTGCCTTTGAATGATTTAAAGTTTTCCAGAGAAATCCTTTGTATCGTTGGACGTATTCTCTATGGACGTCTCGATTATGTTCGTTAAGGACCTGATGGCAGATTGGCCGTTAAGAGAACTTTAACATGATCATGATTTACGTCTGGACTACAAGAAAGTGTCTAATATGAGACAAAAAGCCTGATAATAGTCTTATAAATTCCAGTAACTAATCTGTCCAGCATTTTGAAGTCATAGGCATATACCTCAAGGCACTGGGATAGTTTAACTGCTGTAATCAAATCTCCGTTCGAGAATGTTATAGTCGATCGAGTGTACTAGAACCGAATGTGTTTGTAGTTGAGTCCAAGTTGGATTAGCAATGCGCGTTACTTTCACAAGCTCAGTGGTCTGCTTGAATAGAAGGTCAGAGACAAGCCAGTTGAGCATAGCAAATAATGCCGTAGGTGGAGTGCAACACAGTGCGATAGTGATCAGAACAGCTGACTGCTTGCTAATTCTGTCTATCAGCCGCCAGTGACATTTATATTGGCACATAGTCCACCAAATGTATCGTGAGACAAGGTTGGCTTCAGGATAGACCCATAGAACTAGTTGTACGTCCTCAAACCTTGATCAGAGCAGCTGACTGTGTGCTAATTTTGTCTATCAGCCTGCAGTGACATTTATATTGGCACATAGTCCACCAAATCTGAACATCGTAAGGCAAGGCCTAACGATAGACACATAGAGCTAGTTGTACGCCCCCAAACCTGGACCATCCACCCCTTTAAAAGCATAAAGTGCTAAGGCTACTGTCTTGGCCCTTTCCATTCAGGAGATTTTTGGGAACCATGTAGATAAACTTGATAAACATTCACTATTCAGTTAAAAGATTTAAGGCCGGATTGCACAACGCCCAACTCCACTAGCGTAATAACAAAGCACAACGTTGCAGCGCCTAGACATTCCACAGCAAGCGCGAGGAAAGTCCACCTTGTGCTGGATATATTGTAGAATACATTGACAATAATTGTTACTGCCTTTGATTAAATGTTTTGCCATCTCATGCAAACGATTTTTTTCTTCCAATAATGAAATGCATTTCAAGAGCAACAAATTTTATTGCAATGCAAAGACAAATTCTAGAATACAAGAAAAGATTTCCAGTAATAAAGTAGGGCTGCCATGAGAGGCTTTAAGTGTTACAAACATTTCAACAATTCTTGTTTATTTTATTTATTCTTCTTGTACTTTTAAAGCGATTGACTAAAAGAAATGCAGTATCGATGACGAGAATGATGATGATGATGATGATGATGATGATGATGACAGAACAACGACCAACGCCATGCCAGTGTAATAAAAGTTTATTTTGCCAGTAGTTGAAGGCAGGTAGAATCGTTCCTACGAATTACAAACCAAAAATCAACGAAATCAAGGCATCCTTAGCAATAACTTTTGAATGCCTTCATAGTTTTTTTTCGACTTTTCATTGCCTGCCACAAATATTGATTGTTTAACAAGTTTTTATCGTTTTTTTTCTTTCTCTTTCCCTCGTACCGTTTTATTGATATAAAAAGAAAAACAAAAATATGGAACCAAGTCTCTGGCAGAGCATTGAAAGAAAAAAAAAGCTAAAATAAGTTAAAAGAAGGTAGAGAATAAGACAAACAAGCAAGAAGTTATTCCAGAGACACTGGCTGTTATTGAGTTTACTTTTTCCCGTACTTTTTTTTTCTTGTTTAAGTGGGTTATTTGGTTGGCAAACACTTGAGCCGAACTACTACTGAAACTACTCTTTTACTTGTTCTTGTTCTTCTTCTACTACTTCTGTAAGCGAGTTTAAAGCCTATATAATACTTACATTTCCGTTTCCTTTTGAAAATACGAAAGAAGAAGAAATTCACCTGAAAAACACACCTGAAAAGTGTGAGAATAAACAAAGATTTTTGAAGTTTTGTTTTTTTTTTTTGTTTAACTTTTTAGCACACAATTCTTTTAAAAGAAAAGAAAACTTTTTTATTTTCTACATTCATTTCTCACATACATACACACACATATATACATATATATATATATATGAGCATACTAGTATTGGTAGCAGTAGCAGTAACACAATAAAGTATCGGTGGCAGCATGGATGGTGGTGGCAGTAAAAGAATTTAAAAATAAAGTTACTGGTGCCAAGTGTTTGGAATACCGAATGTTGTTGAGCCTTTTGAAACTCATCCATTGTGTATCCAAAAGAAACAAAAACAAAGAACACAGAACACAGAAAAACAGACAGTCAAGTCAGTCAGAGAATGAATGTGAATGTAGAACAGAATGCCATGCATCAACCACAAAAACAAGATAATTTCAACGGCAAATAAATCACTCAAAGGCAACAAAATAAACTCCCTGCAGCATTTCTGATCTGTTACTGTGCTAAAAAGGAACAACACATACATACACACACACTTTGTATACATATGTATGTATATATGTTTGAACACATGTACATACATATGTATTGTACCTGTAGGCAAAATATCTACACAATAAATTTAGATTTTTAGGCCAAAACATTACTTTAAATTAAGCCAGTTCTACCTAGGATAGTTAAGGCTTAAACGAGGTGGCAGTGGAATAGTCTCTACTAAATCTTCTAAGCTTACAGTGGAAATAAAAGATAATGTATTGGCCAAATATTTCACCAACTAATGAAAAGATTATTACAAATGGATCGCTAAACCAGATAAAACACTCGTAAAACCCCAATTGTACATGCCTAAATATCGGGTGGACCATTTGAAAATTTAAATTTAAAAACTGCAATCAAATAAAAATGTTTTGAAATTTTCCTAAATTTATTTTTGTTGTTGTGAAGTACAATTGTTCCGGTTAGAAATTGAATATCATTTCATTCATACGGCTGTCGTGGCTGGTCTCATAGTACCCCATTCGATCAGACCAATTTTCGTAAACTTTTTCGAATGTATGGGCAATGTAATGGGAATGTATCTCGGCAATGACATTACGAGCATTGTCCTCCAAATGCTCAATTATCTCTGGTTTGTCGGGATAACACTTTTCTTTAACGGTGCCCCACAGAAAATAGTCTAACGGCGTTAAATCGCAGTTTCTTGGCGGTACAATGGTACAATGGTACAATCAGTATCATTTCGGCTCAAACGTTTGACGCAATAAATCGATTGTGACATGATATATGCGGCAAGTTGCATCATCCTGCTGAAACCAAACATCGTTCACATCAATAGCATGAAGAGCGGAAACAAAAAAAAAAATCGGTTTTCATGGTGCGATAGCTGTTGTCTCCATTGATTGTTGATGAATTCTCACGCACACTCTCAGCCACAGTTTCGATATTTGTCTTGGCGCACTAACAATGAAACCAGTTTCTCGAACTTAAGCAATAAACTTGCGTATACCGGGCACTGTTGGTCGTCCTCTGCGACCAAATTTTGTACGACATTTACGTGCAATTTCCTACCAGTTGTCTTGCTTTTGGAAATAAATTTCGAATAAATCCCAATTATTACATGCAGTGGAGATAATACACTGAATTTTGTGACAGAATAGAATAACATCAGTATTGCCACATTCGAAATAACCGATGTTTCAAATTTAAACCGATATATATGAGACTTGTAACAGGATGATATCACTTACCAACAGTTTGGTTTTTAAATGGCAAGGATCAGTTACGCTGCAGCATATTCTATGAGACAGCCAGAGAGCCATTAGACCATAAGCCAATTTACATCCAACCTTTAATCGTAAGACATCGGAAATATTTTGGCTTTTAAAAGTCTTACTGAGAGTCTTGTAACTTCAATAGATTTTCTTACTTAATTTGGCACTCGGCTTTGCAAACTAATGAATGGATCTGAAGTTGCCGTACTCCAGCAAGTCCTCCCAGCACATTTCTGACAACAACTTTGAAAGTTTCTGCAAAATCTATCGTTCGGAGTCGACTTTAAACTGTAGGTCCCGTCACTCATGTATAAAATTAACACACACAACATAAGTGGTGTGAGAAACTAGGTCGTAATCCTGATTGAAGGGTTGTATTGACAAATTATTTATGTATGCATGTGTACTTTAGCAAGTAGTGCGTTGGCTTATTAAATGTGAGTTCACGGTTCAACTTCCAGGTCAGACATCTCGAACAAAACGAGAAAATATTTCTTGGATGACTTTATCTCAGCAGATTTCTGGCCAAAACTCCGGAATTAAATAAAATTGCCAAGAAAAGGTCCCACCACTCATGTTTAAAATTAACCCTCACAACATGGTTGGTGTCGGGAAGACAAAATATTTCTTCGACAATTTTCTCTTAGCAGATTTCTGGCAAAAACTCCGCAAGTAAATAAAATTGCCAAGAAAAGTTTCTCAAAAAAAGCTGTCATACGGAGTCGACTTTAAACTGTGGGTCCTGCTAACCACAGGCACAACATAAATCGTGTGATAAGCTAGGTCGTAACCCTGCCTTAAAGGGTGGTAATGAGCAATTAAGTTAAGTATGAATGAATTTGCAGAAGCATTTTTTCAATTAGAAGACGTTACATTATTTGTTGTTGTTGTTGCAATTACATTATCTACTTGAGTTCTTTACACTTATGAAAAAGCCAACCTTTCCAGTACTTCTAGCAACAAAACAATTGCAGTGTTTCTTGCTTTTGTTGTTGTTGTTGTTGTTGTAAGGACTTCTTTTTAAGTAAGATTACAATTCAAGTCTTTTTTTAATCTTTTAGTAGATTTTTTTCTTCTTCTTCTTAAATTTAGCCAACTCACCTACATCTACCAAACACCCATACCTACTACACATATGCACTTTGTGGTTATAGTAGTAGTGGTAGCAATAGATGTGTAGTACAACTAAGTAGTAAAGCTAGTCGTGGTATTACTTCAGTAGTATACTCTTGATATTTAAGTTGTTTTCCTTTTCCTTTTTCTCTCTCTCTCTCTTTCTCGTTCATATGCAAGTGTGTAAGTCTGTATGTATGTAACTGTGTGCTAATATGTGTGTTAAGGTGTTCTTTTTTTTGTAAATTTTATGTTGTTAAGTTACTGCATTATCACCTTTTAAAGTCTATACATTTAACGTAGACACATGCATGCATCAACTGATTGCAAGTGTTTTACTATCACATTCATTTACACAAACACACTTGCAATAATATATTCCTTATAACTTTACGTATGTACATCTGTAGTTCTTTTTTCTTTCTTTCCTTTTTCTTTTTTTTTTTTTTTTTGTTAAGAGAATATGGGTAAAAGCTTTGATTTCTCTTGAGCCGCATAATGTTGTACGTTTACGTTTACGATTCTCTACACCATTTACACCCATATGGACGCAAAGTACTTTTGTATGTATACATGCATGTATGTATGTGTATTAAGCTACATACTTAGTAAGTAGATAAGTGTGATAATACATGTGTAAATTTGAACACATACACATACACGGCATAGTTTTATTAACAAGTAAGGCTGACTTATCAAAAAAAAAAAAAAAAAAAAATTGTGGGAATAATGCTTGGATTTTAAATTTAAAAGTGAATGCTAGGAACCAAGTTGAGATTAAAAGATGAATTATAAATGGGTTTCAGAAGACCATATGCAATCAACAAAGCAGTTAAAGCCACTTTAAATGGTATATTTACGTAAACAAAAAAGCTCAACAACAGGATCAGGAAACTGAACACTTTTCTATGCCCATTTCTATAAAGATCACTGTTTTTCTTTATTTGCTTAGTGACATCTTTCGCCGAAAGTTACCAGTATTTGTGTGTATCCCTAGCGTGACTTAATTTTTTTCAATCTCAGCTCCTACTGTTCCAGTTCCTAATGTCACAGAGGGCTGCTGTTATCATCCTTAAGGCGTTATTTTGACGCTTTTGAAGTTTTTCACATGTAAAGCTGAGGCAGTTCCCCATTGTTTTCAAAAATGAATTCTACAGCCTTAGGCATGCATTTACACCAATAAGACAATATGTTTCAGATATTTTTGGCGCCAATTTTCTCACATTTTTTCGTCTTTATAGAATTCTCAGAACCAGTTCCCTATCGAAATGTATGCCAATATATTTTTTATGGGATTGTTGAGCCACTTCTTGGTTATTTATACGAACTGGGCAGGATCTTTCATGTTGAAAACTACGTACTTGCTACGTGAGCACATTTTTGTTCATTCAACTTTATCTTCCATGCTTTTAAATACTTTTCCCAGCTGAAAAATTTCCAAAGGAAATTCTACAAAAGCAAATATGCTTCGTGGCAGTGTTGTCGTCAAAGGTTGAAGTGTGAAGGTGCCTATTTATTGACATGTTCGAAGTGTAAAGTTAATACAAAACGGGTGCCGAGATACTACCCTAAGGTACATCAGCTGAAATCGGCAGGAAAGGACTCGTAAAGCAGTTTGTTGTTGAATTTGAATTCAAATTAAGTGTCGAATGCTTTAGCAAAATCGCTATATAGTACGAGGGTTGATTCAATAGTGTTATGTTTCCTCCTGCAGCAAAATTGATTATTTAGAATCGGCATTAGTTTAACGTCTTTGTAGTCTAGCAGGTAGTGTTGTGGCTTAATGCCACAGAGATCGTAATCAAAACGAAATATAAAAAAATAATTTTCCGGCGAAATATTTTTGACAAAAACTCTGACAGTAAATTGCAATCAAGAGTCTCTCAAAAAAAAATATCTGTTGTTCGGAGTCGATTTTAAACTGTAGGTCCCACCACTTATGAATACAAAACTCACACACACAATATAAGTGATGTGAGAAGCTAGGTTTTAGTCCTGACTAAAGGGTTGTAGTGACCAAATAGGTAAGTTTAGATAGTTAGGTAAACAATTTCTTTTTGTATCTCAAGATAAGAACGTAACAATATTGTTGAACTCAGTTTTAAATACTTACAGAAGCCGCTCAGAACAAAATAATTGCTTATGTCCGGTATCCTTCCCAAAGTGATGTTGCAATAGTCTTTCTCTATTGCATTTTCCTAAGAATTTAAAATATTTACAAACATACACTATTCCAACCACTCATAAATAATTGTATTACCGACAGTTTTCCATAGAGACTAAAAACAGAAAGAAAAAAAGTTACGCCACACTGTAATACACTAACAAACGTATAAACAAACAAACAAACAAACACAGTCTAATAACAAACAAACGCTATAAAATTTATGTGTCAGTGTATTAAGAATGGATAATAAAGCTGAGAAGTAACTCAGTAAGTAAGTAAGTAAGTAAGCGTTTAAGTGCGTGGGTGTTTGTATGTGTGTATTTCTGTAAGCGTATTTGTATGAAAAGCACTTGAGACCATTAAACTAATTCTATAAAAATCTTTACATTTTTTTTTATTCCACAGAAAAAAAAGAATGAGAAAGAGATCGAGACCGAGACCGAGACCGAGTCACCGTAAAAGGAAAGGAAAAACGTTGTAATAAAAACTACTTTTTCAAATTAAATATGAAAAGTTAAGAAAATTTTTTTAAATTTTTCTCATTTTTTTTTTATTTAAACCATAATAATGATATGTAGTAATTATTATTGTTATTATTGTTGGCTTATGTTTAAGATTTATTATATTGTACATACATACATATATACATGAATATCGTTTTGTTTTTGTTGTTTTATTTTATTTTATTTTTATTTAAATTTCAAATTAAAAAAAAAATCCAGTTTTTTTATTTTTAAAAGTCTCCCTCCATTTGTCAATTTTAATACCCGCTCGATGGTAACACACAAGATTTGCAATGAGTGACAGTGAAAATCGTACAAATTAAAAATAATTTCTTTTTTGTGATTATTGCGGCTTTAAATTCAGTTTGAGGCCCTAAAGGTTACGAACATCGTCTTGTCTGGTGATGGCAATAGTGATCAAATGGATGTTAGCTTATAAGATATGAGCCCACGGTTCAACTTCCAGGTCAGACGTCTCTATCTATGAAGGCAAAAAATGTCTTCGTCTCATTCCTCTCAGCAGATTTCTGGCAAAAACTCTGAAAGTAAATAAAATTGCCATGAAAAGTTTCTAAAAAATCTGCCATTTGGAGTCGACTTTAAACTGTATGTTCCGCCACTCATGTCTAAAATTAACACACACAACATAAATGGTGGAGAAACTAGGTAGTAAACCTGACTGCTTGACGTCTGCTAACCGGACACATACGAAACTGGCCTAAGATGAACATTTTTGTCACAACATTGTGTATAGTGATGCCATTCATTGGTCGTTATATTGCTCCGTCAACAATAAAAAAATGACCTCTAAATGACCTCTAAATGACTATTAATAATTCCACTTAAATTTCTTTTTAGCTGTCAGTCCTTAATTACTCTCGATCGTTTTCATAAATCCTTTGCCTGTTGTTGTTTGAAAATGTTAAATAAACGCGACGACATTTGCGTAAATAACAAGGAGCATTACATTTACCGTTACTGTTACATTTTCTTGAGCCTTCGTCGAATTTATTGTAGAGACACTTTTTATGAAACGTATGACCACATTCAAGTGAACCATAAACGACGTCATCACTTTGGAAATATTGTGAACAAGTTCCACACTTTACTTGGCTGAATGTAGACATTTTTGATTGAGAATACGATTTATTTGCTTTGATTTAATGCTTCTTTATCTTATGAAATCTTTTATCGAACTGATGATAGTATAAGATCAAAATGAGGTTTTTATATTGCACAGATAGAGACGTTTATAAAGCTTGCGTGTTTTATTTTTAGGAAATTATTTTGGTTAGTCTGTTCACTCATCATTTCACCACTTCGTTGTGTAATACAAAGAGAAGTTGTCTTTTTATAATGCAATCCTTATTATATAAAAATGTGTGCGTAAAGATAGATACGGTTTTAAAAATCAAAGACTCAAGCCCACACTTTTAGCTGCGCCACCTTTTGGCATTAACAGGACAAAATACAAGTTATTTGGATAAGAAAACAAACACTTGATCTCCATAATTTTCTGCTCAAACTATACACTTTGTCTAATGACTCTTAAATTTTTTTTTTATCCTTCCGTATACAATTATATTTGCCAAAGTAATCAAAAATAGGCATTTAATCGTTGACATTATATATCTTTTTGCCGTGTCATGTCTTTAGGTGTGTAAACCAGAAATAGTCACGCAAAGCAAAATCCAGAAAATGGAGCGAATGCAAACGTAATCCTTAACCTAAATCATGGCTTTTTGCCATTTTAACTTCGAAACTAAAATATAATTCTTAAAAGCGCTCGAATATAAAAATTTATGTAGCAACACTGAAAAATGAATGTTTATTCAAGCCCCCACCTACATATTGTTGTATAATTCGCATATGCATTTTACGATCTTTGGTACAGCATTCGCAGTATGATTGCCGTGTTTCAATCAATTACACATTTGGACACTTGTTCTTAGACCAGAGAACTTTATTCGTATTTACTTAAAAAACATGTAAAGCCTCTTCATCCACAATCTGTTGCGTTGTACAAGAGATAAATAACTTACGATGCTTTACCATGTACCATAGAATTATATTTCAACATAGGAATTGCCACTTACCTTGGCAAAATTGGCCATTAGGCAACAATTCTTTCGGGACGCCACCTATTCGGCACAAAACAGCTTAGTTCATGGAACTTTCAGGCTGGTTTACAGCTTAGGGGAGTGGTACCTTTAGTGTGCAGCTCCCGAGTTAACCAATTTCCTCTACGAGTTCGGTGGAGTGGTCCACTTGAAGAAAACAATTAGTCTGTGGTCTTAAATGACGCCCGACTTTAAGGAAAATTGTTTCGGAATTTCATTTACCAAAGAAGTCCATTTTTGTCCAATTTAGTCCCATTTGTTAGTCATTAGAAGAACACAGTTACCAGACCGTAACAAAAACTGTTTAGTTTAATATGTCCTCCATTTTAAATATTAACTAATTTTACTCGATTTGTGGAGATCATATCTGGTAAGAATACTTAAGTTTTATAATATTATCTCCAAATAATTATTTTAATATTTTTTTTGTTTTTGTTTTAAAATTATAAACGTTGTACGTCTTTTTAACTTTTTCCCCAATCTATGTTTTTTTAATTTGGCGATTTTGATGATTTTCTATAGATAGTATGACGATGACGAATATGAGGCACAACCTGGCAACCGTGTTCCCCTCGCATATTAAAGTGTACCCACACACATTCCTAATATGAACGTCTGTACTGAAAAAATCTCCACCCGGTTATTATAATTCGCATTTTCTTTTTACGTTTTTTGTAGTTATAAAGGCAAAAATTAAAGTAAGGTTTGTGCGCCGAATAGTGGATTGTGCCGTGTTTATGGATGAAGCCGATGAAGATGAATAAGAATAAGAATAAGAATAAGAATAAGAATAAGAATAAGAATAAGAATAAGAATAAGAATAAGAATAAGAAGAGTCATACATATTATGAAAAATTATTCGATTTAAAATATTTTCCAAATATTATGTTACCATTTATGCTTGCCACTGTATATAGATTAGTAATACCACAATGAATCCTCGAATTTATCTTAACAAAACCTTAAGCTCGCAAGAGACCAGTGAGTTTCACAATGCCTGCCTGTGAAGGGTATATTAGAAGTGTTACTCCCTTCTAAAAATGTTTCTTTTCTTCTATGTTTCCATAATTTTTGAAGAAGTCATAAATAAAGATAATGAAATCCAAATCTTTACAAATTGCCTTCAGTCTTGGAAATGCTTACGGGAATGGAAACAATTTATTGCATTCCAAAGCTACAATTTCAAACTGTAAAAAAGTATTTCAATGAAAGGGTTTTTTAATATTCAAAAACCAAAAAAAAAAAAAATTATCTCTGCTGTACGATTTCACTAGCATGCACTGTAAATAATAAAAATAGAAAACAAAAACCGAAAAGCAAATAAATTTCGTGGAGCAAAATTATAAACGAAATGAATACGATACAATAAATGAACATCTGAGCGTATGCCTGCACCACTAAACGAATGAATAAGTAAAACTGGCGAGACTAACTCGCTGACTGCTGGCCGACTGGCTAACTGTATGACACACACATACACAGTGCACGTTTACAGTTTATTGGTCCTTTTTGCTGTCATTGTAATTAAATTTTAATTTAGTACCCAATTTCCCCAGCCACATAAATTATTTTTGTTGTATTATGTGTGGTGGTATCGGCAGTGGTAGTGGTATTGATGGAGGACAATAAACACATTCAAACATACATCTACATGCAATGGTCATACATTTTATGGATGTTTTATACAAAGCACAGGGTCAGAGTAGAGTACAATAGAATAGGAATGGATATGAAATAAATTCAAACACACACACCCATAGAAATACATACACATACTGGCTGTAACCATGAAATTTAAAACAAAGAGCATATTCAGTAAATATTCCATCATCATGAACCTTAGCGTCATTTGATTATGATCAGTAGACAGAGTGATAAATAGGCAGACAATGAGAGAGAGAAAGACAGAGAAAGAGAGAGAGAGAGGGAGTGCTGCCTAGAGGCAAAGAGATAGCGAGATTAGCGAAATTTCTAAACAAGTGTTAAGGCCCAACTAAATTATGGTTTATTTTGTTGGATTTTATGAAACGGAAGAATGTGAATGCAAATAAAGTCTCTTGCTTAAATTCGTTTAATTGCCCGAATAATTTATGGCCTTAATAACTACGGAACTTATTTAACATTGAGGAGAGGTAATCATACTTGAGGGCTTAATTTCAAAATGAAAATTTCCAAAGACATTTTAAATAAGTTCTCAGCATAATAGGACAATATTGTGGGTTTAACTTGATGACTACATGTTGTTTAGAAAGTAAACAATATGGTGGCTGTCTTCAATAACTTTTGTGGCATTTTATAAATATCTATCGTTTATTATTAAACGATATAAGGCAGACATTTACATCTTCTACGTTTCGCAAATGTTGAATTTTTAAACTCGATAGAAACTGAAGAACATCGATTGCTTATGAAATATTAATTTGTTCTACGTTCCATACATTTTAAACTGTGTGAGGTGAATTGTGCAATTAAGAATGTATGATTTTGAATCAAATTTAGCCAAAATAGTTTTAAGATTAATTAAGGAAGAAATTGCTTCATGCAGACTGTTTTTAAACATAAAAATAATTTTGAAAATAAAGTGTTTTTGTAGCAGAGTCCATGCCAAATAAAGAGAGCCGTTTATAGTCGATTTCGAATGTCAGTAATGCTGCTCGATATACACGCATACACTACTGGAAAAAGTATGCCTATAGTTAGGGTTACAGCCTAGCCCCCCAAACCTCCCTCATTGAAGGTGTGTTAAGTTTTTCCATGTGTGGCAGGATCTACAGTCAAAACTAGGCTTCAAACGACAGATTTGAAAAAGTTAGACAAGGCAATTAGTTAAACTCTTGGCAAAGATGCTGAGGCAAATTATTCGAAACAAATTTTTTTTGTTACTGCTTTGTGCAACCCACTTGACTACGTCGAACCCTAATCTGCTTTAACACCTTGAAAATAAGCAACTTTTGCATCGAAGCGCTATTGAATATAATTAGTGGATACCTTACAGTAACCCGCAGCAAGCGTTTAAGTCCGAAACTAGATTAACGATGAGCGTAAGGCTCAGTATTGAACAGAACTAGAAAAGTACGATCTATCATTAGCCAGACGAATCCAAGGGCCTTTTACAGCCCGCAGTTGATTAAGTTAAAGGACAAACTTGGCATAAGGAATGAGACAAATTCCTCTCCCGTTTTTCCTTTTAAAACACATTAACGCCGCACAGCTCCTGCTTATGATTTGCGATGATTCAATCTCCACATTACAGAATCTATTTTTAGGGCTTGAGACAAATCCTATTCTAATGAATTTTTTTTTTTGCGTTTACATCATCTTGTCTAAATATATAGTCGCACACATAACTTTCAATGACAATGAAAAAATAAATTTAATACAAACAACAATAGTAAGAACAATTACAATCACAATAAATTAACGTGTTAGTCTGTGTTGGTCAATCCATAGGGGGCGATCAATATTAATTATTGAATTTGTCCAAAAGCTTACAAACTGTTTTGAACTTATGCACCCTATTACTTCCACTCCCCTCTCCCCACAAATGTTTGCATTGCCAAGAGACCGAATTGTTTTAGCCACAGTATCGGGATTCACACTCATTTCATAGTTTCATAAATAATCCCGGGGAGAAGGAATAAAATTTAAAGAAAAGTATGAATAATCAGACAGATAGAGATACACATGATTTGTGAAAATTTTTTTACACACTCATTACGGATCGACCACCTAAAGAAGGGAGGGGCGAGGGGTAAATGCAATAATTTTTGATTTGAATGAATCCATGCGACAACATACAAAACCTAAATTGATTTTAAATTAGAAACACAACACATGTACTTTTCATACACACATATATGTATATACAGTGAGCGTCAAAAGAAACTGTACATTATGTATAAAATTCCAACAATCACCAAACTCAACCATTGCCACTTAAGGAGAGTGCCCGAAGAAATTCGACAATATTTCGAAATTTTTTTTTAATTTTAAAATAAAAATAACTGTAATTTATTAATGTATACATAACATAACATACATAATTGGTCATTACAACCCTTCAGTCAGGATTACGACCTAGTTTCTCACACCACTTATGTTGTGTGTGTTAATTTTATACATGAGTGGCGGGACCTACAGTTTAAAGTCGACTCCGAACGACAGATTTTTGAGAAACTTTTCATGGCAATTTTATTTACTCTCAGAGTTTTTGCCAGAAATCTGCTGAGAGGAAGACGCCGAAGAAATACTTTTTGTATTTTATTTTGATGTCTTTGAAAAGTGGAGAATAAAGGTGAATCCATCCAAGTGTGCTCACGTAACCTTCACACTCAGAAGACAAGACTGCCCACAAATAAAAATAAATAATATTGATGTCCCTGTTGAAAATCACTTCAAATACCTGGGAGTCCACTTAGACCGGCGTCTAACGTGGTCCCGCCACATCGAGGCCAAATTAGCTGCCATTAAGCTGAAATCCGCTCAAATGCACTGGATTATTGGTCCTAATTCAACACTATACCTTGAATACAAGGTTCTTTTATACAAATGCATTATAAAGCCTATATGGACCTACGGCATTCAGCTTTGGGGCAGTGCTTGCGCGTCTAACGTTTTGAAATTACAAAGAAGACAGTCCAAGCTTTTACGACAAATTGTCTGCGCTCCATGGTATATTCGTAACGACAATATCCATAGAGATCTCAACATTCCTATAATTCAGGAAGAAATAAAAAAATTCGCCATAAAATACGTCGGTAAACTAACGATTCACCCCAACGCATTGGCAAGGGACCGAAGTGACACATTGAGCCTCGCTCGACGGCTGCACTGACCCTAACTTTTAATGTAGTATTATTATAAAATTTGAATACAATATATAGTTAACACGCTGGTGATAACTATTAACCTTTAAAACTAGCTTTAAGATTTGAAAACTATTGTAAATTTCTTTAGGAAAGATTCAATAATAATAAAAAAAAAGAAAAAAATGTTGATGTCTGGCCTGGGGCTCGAACCCTGGCTTTTCGTCTAATAAGCCAACACACTACCTACTAGACCACGGCGACTTCTATCGATTGGTGTAACCAAAGGGAGAAGGCGCGCAAGAAGCAGAGGCATTTGCAAGTGAAGTTTCTTCTGACGCTCACTGTATACATTCGTAAATACATGCTTTGTGTACTGGCATATGTATTTGATTCATTAGTATTATTGAAAATCTTCTAATAATTGTCTTCCAATAGAGGCTGTTATACTTTATATATATAGTATGTGTGTAGTATTGTTTGTGTATGTATGTATTATTTATTAGAAATTATTATTTCTGGTTTTAATATTTGAAATTCATAAAAGCTGACAAAATGTTATCGTATCTGTTGGATTTCAATTCTTTAATGGCATCTAATGTTGTGCACATACATACGTATGTGCACAATTAAACATATACAATGACAAATTAATGTATAGGGTATTTCAAATATAAGTTTGTACTTCAAAAGGGTTTTTCTTTTGGGCTAGATGACAGCAAAAAATAAATAAAAATTCCTTACCAAACTGGTGAACATTGTAAATTGTCTTCGTCATTATAATTATAAAAACGTAAAAAATAGCCATGTAAAGTAAAGACTGATATGGAAGGCTCATAAAAAGGGAAAAGACAAGCTTATCATAATATTATGCTGAAGGTTTGTAGGGAAATCTTGGGGACAAAACGCAAAAAGATGATGACCTGGTTGTATAACATGATGGCCTGGCCAATTGTGACCCAAGTAGCATTGTTGTTGAGATGGCAGAAGGAATTTGAAAACAGCTCAGTTGGAATTGATTGAAATACAGAGACTGGCATGCGTTGGTATAACTACTGCAATGAGAGTCTGTCCCATATCGAAACTGGAAGTTCTGTCTGATTTTAAGCTCTTTGAATATAGAAGAGAGAGAAGACTTAGACCCAAAACTTATCAGCGGATCTTAACCTATAAGTCAATTCGATTTCGATTTCGTAAAACGCCTCGTAATGAGACTGAGAAAATACAGTGAAAGAGATATAATTCTATGGTATAAGAATGTGTCGAAGCATAGCTGCCAGATTTGACGATTTATCGTCATTTTGACGATTTTGAGCTCCAAAAAAATCATATTGACGATTTGACGATTTTCGAATACCTCTGATGATTTTTCTGTATTTTATTCCTTTTTAATCACTTAAAAGCTGAACAATTACAACTCCTAAATAACCTCGTAGTTGAGAATAATATATCACTTGTCGTTGCAGCCTATTTTAAAAATTCTAGTATAGCTTCTAATATTGCCATTGAAAGAACAAAGACAAGCGCCGTTTTTTTTCGTACGACCAACACTCAGGGGATGGATGACATTGAGTTTGGAACTATGTTATGAGAATAAGGAAATAGAGAACAGTGTTTATGGACACTAGGCTTGTATATTTGTATACCATAAGTAACAGGATAGACCTCTGCAGGAATTGAGTTCCACATACCGGGACAGTCCGACTAAAAACCGTATTTTTAATGTAATGCAGTGTGTGATCCACTGCCCAATCGACCACATACGGATGTGCTGGTCTAAAAAAGACGAGCGTTATGTAGGAATATATGATTTTTGGGAAAAAGTCCCCTTATTTCGTTCGAGGAAAATCCTTTTGTCGAAGCAATAAAGCAGTGAAACACAATCCACATTGCAACGATGCTCCAATGATTCAATGGATTTGGATACACTACCGTTATTAACGAGATACTATGGCCTCTCCTGTACACGGTCGAGAAACCGCAAAATAGACGTTGAGGCACCAACCCATACATGAGAGTTGTAAATAGTAAGTAAATAGTAAGATCGGATGATAAGAACTTGAGAAGGAACTGAAAAGTGTGTCAGCATTACACTGAATTTTCATGCTGAGAACATCAAAAGCTTCTGACTCCCTAATATCTACACCGCCCATAGATATAGATGATGTAATATTATTGCTGCACTTATGTGCCAATAAACAACGTTGGGATATATTGTTTAAACCTTAAACAATTTTTTTCTGAAAATGATCACAATTTCTTCATTTTTGGAAAAAAAATATTAAATTAAGATAAGGGACGCTAGGTTTTAATTTCCAATGAATTCTTTTTTTAAATGTTGAACTCAGATATTCCTCTATCCAAGCACTTGGCCCATCTGAGATTATTTCGAAAACAGTATGGAACGGTCTGAGTAAACTGAATTTAGAAGCTATAACACTAGAGCAGTAGAACCCTAGTTAACTGGGTCCGAGCCAATGACTAGCAAATAAATTTGCCAGAGGTTTTCTGTGAAGTGAGAAACCGGGAGAAATGCGGAGATACTTCTCCAGCTAAGTGGTTTAGTTTAAGACACACGAAATTGCAACGGGCAACTATGGGAAATTTTAATGAGTATTAACCGGCCTTCAGTCAAGACACTGAAAACTAAAAAAAACCTTTTTGTCCGAAGAAGAATGACCACAAGCCTTAAAAATAGATTCTGAAATAAGGAGAATGAATTATCACAAATCATAATAAGAACTTAGGTGCGTATCAAGCTAACGTAGGGAATAAATGTTACTCCCATGATTTTCTGTTAAATTTTAGTTCTACCCGTCTACCCGTCGTTGAGACTAAATTAAAAGCAATGTTGTTTGTAAAATAGAAATTCATCACTGGCTAGTAAAACTAAAAAGTATTCCCCTACTTTCCATATATATTTTTTTTCAAAAACATTGTCTTGCTTTCATTTGATTACGTGAGTCTATAATTTTCATTTAAAAAAAATATCATTCGTTTATTGATTTATTGTCAATGATATGGCGACAATGCATATTAAAATTATTAAACATTATTGTTGTTGTTGTTTTATTTCCCTCTATAGTATATTCATTTATTTGTACATACATCCATAGACGTATACTTATCCCCCTCACTGTTGATTGATTAAAAACAAACTAATTTGCTTGTACACAGCGAAGCTATCGCTTAAAAAAAAAACAAAAAATACGAATGTATTGTCACAGGCACTTCTTTTGCTCTGCACTTTAATTTATTAAACAATTTAATTAAACCACTTTGGCTCACAACTGGCCCATAAGATAATCGAAAATGCATAAATTATGTTGTATATGAGTACCATAAATGTGTGTGTATGTGTGTGTGTGTGAGTGTCCTTTTGTATTCGTTCTCAATTGTATTTGGCTTCATAATAAGAACGTATGTACGTGGTTCAGTGACCCGGAATTCATACAATAATTTTGACAGGTAAATGACAGTCTGTAAATAAGAACAAGAGACTTGTTAACACAACAACACGGGTATATAATTATGGAGTGATAAATTTAATCCAAGGTATTTAAGTGGTTATTAATTGGTGAAGTGTAAGAAGGTGAGTATAAGAAGGTTATGACAGACAAATTAACAGGAATCAATTTGCTGCTTCCATTGACGCCTCAAATAGTTGGAGTACTTGCCAACAGATCAGACATGTTCCCTATTTATACATTTTTCAAGAGTTCCCGAAGAAATGTGTGGTCGTAGAATTCATTCCACTTTATCTTATCTTCAGACAAATATTTTATTTAACGTCATATACAGCCAACTTCGCTTATCTCTGCATTCACGTCTTCGTCTTCATGTTTTTGCTTATCTTCTGCAAATAATTTCAGAGTTCTTGTCAGAAATCTGCTAAGAGTAGAAGCCGCCGAAGAAATATGTTTTCTCTTCATATTTCGTTTTATTTGAGATGTCTGGCCTGTAGTTTAAATTGTGGCCTCATGTCTAATAAGCCAATATACTACCTACTAGACTACAGTGATTTGTAAGTTATATTGCTTAGCTGTCATAAACCACTAGAAAACTGTAGGGTATTGTCTTGAATTAAAAAAGAAAAACAGAGCTAGTGCTCCCTAATAATTTTTTTTTATAAAATTTTTTAATTGAAGGTTTTTTTTTATACTAAAAATTGTTATGAATTCTTTTCACAACACATACATATACGCTTACATCCATAGCAGTTAACAGTTACTCTCTTCTACACACAAACACAAATACAAACACACATATAAACATAAATCTCCATTGACAGCTACATACGCGTACATATACAGACACATTTGCAATATTTATTGTTATTTAATAAATGATGTGAAAATTAAATCATATTTTATTTATTAACTGTAAACATGCATATGTATGTATGTGTATACAATACAATGACATATTAAAAAAAATTGTTTAAAAAAGGAAAAATTATAACAAAAAATATACAAGAATTTATGGAATTCAAAATGAAAGAGGGAGCATACGGAATGGCATGTTGAAAGCCAAAAAATTTTTAAAATCCTACTGAAAAAAATCCTGATACAAACACATTCCAGCAGGTATAATAACAACTTCAAGCAGAGGTACAATCGTTACGCACATACACAATAATATTATCATCATCATTTTAGGGACTGGCTGCCAAGTCTGAAATTCGTTGTCAATAAGAAGGCAGAACTGCTTTAAGGAGTTAATGATTTCGTGTGCTGAAATTGGGCTGTCTTTACAATATTTGTAATAGTCGACGTACATATATGTACGTCACCAGCTCTTGCCAGTCAATTCAGTGTAAGCGTCTCACATACCACGTATAATTGTCTTTAGGAAATACGCAAGTGTGTTTACATTGGGTATCAATAAGCAGCACAAAAGGAAGAAAACTTTCGCAAGTAATATGCCCGGGGAACATAACATAAATCAGATTATAATAGAAGTGATAACAATGCACTATGACAGGATGGTATCCCCAATAAATTTTGAATTTAGAACAAAGGCTAAAGGAATTCCCAACCTGTTTACCACGAGTAAGCAAAGCAAAAATACATTCTGAAACAAAATCCCGGTTAGTAGAATCCCAGTTGGAAACGTTTACTTTCCATCTTTATATGACAGACAAGTAGCCTGCAGGGAACCAAATCTACTGGGCTGCTTACAGCAATGTTGTCAAAAAATTAAATCCCATGAGAGCATTTACTCTCCTGTGTTATAAATTTGGCCAGTAAAGCCATTAAGTGCAAAGGAAATACCAGGAAATATTTTGTACAATTTGTTGCCACAATAGAGATCGAAGACATGGAATTAGTGAACCTAGTTATAAATCATATCTTGTATATATAGAAGACGTAATGTCATGTGCCTATGCCAAGAAGCCATACTCCAAAGAGCATTAAATTGTCTTCATTATTACTTATTCACTCATATCTCCTTTAAGGACATAGGCTCTCACAAATTCTCTTTTCTCAGATATTTTTCAATTTAATTAATTCAGGTTTTTTCAACTGTTCCACTATTGCACTTTCTAGTATAATAGGGTTGCCATCAGTCGTAGCCTAGAAGCAGCAATCGCTGTATACACATATCATATTAGGTGCAGTGGTGAGAAGCTTTAGTGTAATGCTCTCGGGGGCCAGAGGTCAGAACGCCTTCTGGATTAGTTTTTTAGTACAGGTTACTTACTTAATTGGTCATAACAACCCTTCAATCAGGATTATGACCGAGTTTTTCACACTACCTTTGTTATGTATGATAATTTTATCCAAGAGCGATGGCACCTACAGTTTAAAATCGACTCCGAACTGGAAATTTTTTGAGAAAATTTTAATGGCAATTTTATTTTACTCTCAGAGGTAGCAGTCTTCTATCTAAGAGGACTCGTCAAAAGAAATATCTTTCAAAATTAGTTTTTTTTTCGAGATGTCTGAGCTGGGTTTTGAGCCAACTCACTACGTATTGGACTATGCCGACTTCATGGCTTCCACAAAACATCTCCATTTTATCCGGATTGCTTATGCTTTTTTTGAGGATTCCCTTTTATAGGCTGTACAGGTACCACAACTCTGGAAGTGACGTGACAGCGACTTTAGTACAGATTGATGGCTCGTATTTAAAAGAAACGGATGTTGTCCTTTCGAAAGTTATATATGACAGTGTGTGGTCACTGCTGGGATCACTTATGATATCCCATGTGTAAACGAGTGAGTTTAAAGTCTATCAAGATTATTTGCGTCTCAATTTCTCCAAGCAAAAGAAATGAAATTACAAACCCGTTAGTGGCTAGTAAAGTGGTTAGTGGAGAAGTGATCATCATTGATACCAAGCACACTAACATTGTCTGCTTATAACTGGTTAACTGGCATTTGCACTTGCTGTTCGACAGTTTAAGTGGAATCCTTTTATTTAAAACAACAAGATTGTTACAACACAATGTAATACTCGCAAGATATGCCTTTGCACACTACTTTCAGTGTCTAAGCCAGCTTCGTATCAATGATTTTCAACCGTAATCACCTCCAGATTTTCTATGTAGAAGTACAGTGATATTGCAAAATGACAAACAAATTGAGAGTACAGTGGACAGCGAAATTGTATACATTATTTACATGTCACAGAATTGTTCGTTCTCCTCTGAGATTAAGTGCTTATTGGAACGAATTGAATTCGCTATTCAGCCCACAATTTATGTCGGATGGATGTGAAAACTGATGCCAGAGCTTGTGATGGTTTCGAAAAAGGCCGTGGTATAATTTACATAATTTACATTCTAATCTGTAACCATTGTGTGCAAACGAAATGTTTAGAGAACATTTCGATGGTTAAACTCTGGCAGATACAAGCTATACTCTGATTTATTTATTTTCCATCTCATATGGAATAAGGTACTCAAATGAAAACAGTTTGAAGGAAAAATCAAAACATTCGTGGATTTTGAACGCGCTAAACTATTGCATGCTTGTGAGCGTTGTGACTACAAAGAAGATCTTTAGAAAAGACCATAAACATTTGTCAATTGAAGTCTTCGTACAATCTTGAAAGTATTTCAGCCTATTTCAGAAGGATCTGTCATGAAGAGATGAGACAGTAACCGGTGTGCTTGACTATAAAGAAGAATAATTACCAAATCTGCTTTCAGTTTATTGGCATTAAAGGGCATAGCAAGCGCTATGTTACTGTTGCCTTTAGTGCTACTGAACGGGAGCCTATTAAAATGGGTCTGGCAGTAAATGAGGGCAAAACGAAGTATATGTTGTCGACAAGTAGAGACGTGCGGCGTATTGGATTTCAGATTACAGTCGATAACTATTCTTTCGATTGGCTTCGCCAATCAGAATTACTGTTGCCAACAGGTGCTATTAGGGCCTCAATAGGGAATTGAGTGGCAGAGATCTTTCGTAAGTAAATCTGCATAATTGACTTCGTGTCACTTAAACTTTCTCTTCCTGTGGATATTTGTATTGAGCTTGTCATTGAAGTAATTTTCCAAGTTAACACTTCATAATGCCTCTTATATTTTTAACAAAAATACTCCCACATTTGCTTGTCACTGTAAGATTGTGTATTTGTCACATAAAATTTCGCTTTAAAGGAGTATCAGTAATCAAAACAGTGCTCATACTCATACAAATACATTCACAGATACAAACAAACAATAATTTACACATTCATACAGGGAAATGGCGTCAATATTATTGTCCTTTCAACGGGTGCAACAACAACAGCAAACATAAACATTAACACACACACACACATGCACCCACTAGCCTATACAAATCCATACATCCAACAACAATGCGAATGTGTTTGTTTATGTGAATATGTATGTATGTGTCCAGAGTATGAATTTACATTTGTATGGCCTCAGTGTCATTTTGGAATTATCTTTGTGCCTATGTGTGTGTGCGTAGGAGTAGTAAGAAATGGTATGACAACTTGTTTGAATTTACGTGTCAGTGTGTTTTTGTTTGTATATTTGTTGACTTTAAACAAAGCATTAATGTATACATATATATGTACATACATCCACACATGCATACATGCACACACACTTACGTTCGTTCATTCGCTTATTGTGGAAAATATTAAATTTATGACGTACGGATATCCATGTTGCACAATAATTTATTAATTTTATTTTAACGGTAGCGCCGACTAACGCTAAAAATCAACGAAGGGAGTGAGTTTAGACGACGCGACACGATGACTGGAAAACAGGTAATACAGACACAAGGAAGTAGCTGTACTCAGAGGAAGGGAAATTGATAAGTGTTGGTGAACTGTACGGATGAACATTTAGCTTTACTTTCCAAAAGGCGTACATAGTCTATTTCTGGGTAGTTGATAGTATGTTTGAAGTATTATGCTATTCATTCAATATGGCAAAGCTAGGAAAACACCCCTCCATGGCTTTTAATATTTATTGAACGATTTTTTCATTTTCGGGGTTCGTCGCCCCATATTTTATAAAAACATTCAGTACCTTCCGTTCCTTACGTAGGCCAGAGTTTAATATCCAAACCTGGTGTCCCACAATTCTTATGGGAAACCATTCTTTATTTTGAGGATTTCAGTCAATGAGGACGAAAAGTGAGAAGTAAACAAGAGCCGATCACTGATACATGATGTGAACGACAGTTTTTTCTTCCTCCTTAGACCCTCAGCTATTGCAAAAGTCATATGAGCGAATGACTGGAATGTCTATCGCCGTACCTGCCAATACAAGAACTACCATGAGCGATGGATGGCTATGCGATTTAAGGACACACAGGACAAACAATTATTTTCTTATACGTACTCAGTTAATAGGGACGTGTAGCTTATTGTAATTGTAATTTACAATTAAATATTTTTTACTTGTGAAGAAATTTGTTTAAATCGGCTTCGTTATCAGCCAAAATAATGTCTGAAGTCTGAAGACTTCAATCGGGATTATGTTAATAAATATATTCATGGGTGGCGGGAGCCACAGTCGACTCCGAACGATACATTTTTTTGAGAAACTTTTCATGGCAATAGTATTTACTCTGAGAGTAAATGATAATTTCATTTAATTCCTTTTTTGCGCAACAAGGATGGTACATCCTCGCTAACTGGGAAAAGGACCTCAAGACCTCCGTTAACATAGGTTTAGGATTAGGTCGGAGTGGTAGCTCTGATATCGCAAAGCTCACTTGAGCACGTATAGCGGCCCGTTGTGATGTCACGGGTGAACGCAGTCCCTGTACTGACCAAGTTCCACCAAAATCAGGGAAGAGGAAGAAGTTGGTCAGCGCAAGGGCTGCACATCAAAAGCACGACTACCCTATACTGGAAAACCAGCCATAAAGTTTGATGAACGAAGCTATATCCTTGATATCAATAAATGATGGCTCCGTCAAGCTGACAAGAAATGGAAAGCCAAATAACCTATATCTACACCTAGCAAGAGACGGGCACTGACAAAGAAAGTGGATAACAGTCTCCTCTTCCTCAGCGGATCTGCACCCTCATCCGCACAATGTCCAACTTAACCGAAGCAAGTGGCATACCCAGTTCAATTGAGGAGGATTCCAGAAGGAGCGCACCAGCTCTGGCGAGCTCGTCGGCCCTTCAGTTTCCCGGAATGTTACTGTGCCCGGGGACCCACACCAGTGAGACACTGGTGAAGCGCCCAGAAAGAAGGTCGAGACAGCGGCGACATTCCCTAATGATCCTAGAGATCTTATCGCGGCCAGACTATCAGAAAAGACCGAGACGCGAGTGCAACGAGCACCGTTGGCGAGGATTCATTGAGCGGCCCAGTAAATTGCCGTCACCTCCGCCGAAACACGCTGCAGTAGTCCGGCAGACGGAGAGAAATGTTCAGGTCCAGTTTCCCAGAGTAGACACCGCTTCCAACCCCTTTATCGAGTTTAGAGCCGTCGGTATATATATCCAGGACTTCCGTGGGGACAACCGTATTAGGATTCCAGTCGTCCCTATTCGGAATCAGAAAGTGGAAACCTATATCGTCCGTTAACATAATAACAGAATATTTTTTCACCATGTATCCCATTTGGTAATTCACTTTTTTTGTTGCCCACTGTATTGCCATTATTGAATACATAATATTGTTAATGTAATCAATAAAGAAAACGTCATTATGACATCTGCTGATCATTTGCTGTCATATTTCTTCTCCACTTATTTCGGCACTTATTTTTCTCGTTTTTTGTTTTTGTTTCCGTTTATGTTTCTGTTCTGTTTTCCCCATTTGGATGGTAGTGAAACCACTTGTAATTTCATTTCTTTTAATTTCTTTAATCAATTTCAATCTTAACGGATGTATGTCTGTATGTACAAATGTAAGTGTACATGTATGCGTATACACTTATGTCCATTGCATTGGACCGGACAATAATAACAACACTTTATTATTATGGACATCAGAGTTAATTTTCATTCAATATGTTTAAATGTTAGCCGAGCATGCAAGCGGAGACAGCAAGCAGCATGGAAGAAGAGATTGACTCAATTATCGTTTAACCAACGTCTTCACTTTTCAGTTCTTTTCTTTCCTATACTCTCCTGCACATTTTTTAACTGAAAACGGAACGAAAGTAAAGACACAAACAGAAGAAGGTGTAACGTATTGCAATATAAAGAGGCAAAAAATTTAAATAATTATGCAAAAATGGCCTCTCATGCAAGATGTTTTCGGTAATAAAAAGAAATCTGATGTGAAAAGAATTTCAGATTTTATTAAAAAAAAAAGAAAGAAAAATAATAAAATTTTTAAAAGGACAACACATTTGCGGTATGAAATAATTTTTTATTTTTATTTTTTTTTATGGAAGGCAGGCAATTAATTCATGGGAAAATTATTAAATTACAAGCACAAATTGAGTTGCAGTGCGTGCTAAAAGAAACAAGAATTTTTGCATGTCCAGCATGCGGCTTGAAAGAAATTAAACAATCTACGATGGAAAATGGTTTCTTAAAAGTATTAAGTAAGGCCCGTGGACCAATTAACAATACACCCCTAAAATTGTCGATATCAAGATAAAGGGTCTGTATATCGGTTTAGGTTGCCATAGGAGAATATTCTTGAGACCCAAAAGCAATGCTCCTTGTATTTTGAAAGCAGAAGGCCTCTACCAATTATTGACTTCTTAAACTTTACTGAGTACTGAGTCTTTTACAGATTTATACGCATCGATTTCATTACTTTAATGTTGATTTTCAATCCAACATGATTTGCAACTTCTAGGACTTGCCGCAGTTTTGCTTGTGTATCGGAAAATCTGTAAGAGAGTAAAGATATTTCGTTGGCATAGTTCTAATCAGCAAGTTTGCCTTCAATACCACGGGAGATATCTTACTACTGACATTAGCCCAGGGCTTAATGTAAGTATCGCCATTATGGTACACCCCACGGTGCTCTCAGCACGGGTGGAAACAATGCGTCTACCAACGCCCCCAACGCCTTATGGTAAGACTACCATAGACTGCATCACCATACGTGAGTACCAATTCGGAGTCACTTATTTGAATATGACTTCCCTTTTGATTAGGGGTCGGGGACTATCTGAACTCTTTTTGAAAATGGTTGAGCCATCCAGCCATCCATCCATTGAGCGAAGTCGCCGTGGTCTAGTAGGTAGTGTGTTGGCTTATTAGACGAAAAGCCAGGGTTCGAGCCCCAGGCCAGACATCAAATAAAATACAAAAAGTATTTCTTCGGCGACTTCCTCTCAGCAGATTTCTGGCAAAAACTCTGCGAAGAAATAAAATTGCCATGAAAAGTTTCTCAAAAATCTGTCGTTCGGTGTCGACTTTAAACTGTAGGTCCCGCCACTCATGTATAAAATTAACACACACAACCTAAGTGGTATGAGAAACTAGGTCGTAATCCTGACTGAAGGGTTGTGATGACCAATTATGTATGTATGTATGAGCCATCCAGCCTACGGTCAGGCTTCGCACTGACGATCACATGGAACCTATATTGGACATTTAATTGAAGATAGCATTACAAGAAACCAACAAAATATATGACCAGACATGTCGGGCACACCAAGTAATAATAGCTTATAACAGTCTAACTAACCAATTCGTTGCTGGTAGTGGTCATAGTACTGATGACATACTCAGTGTATATTCGCAGCCATAGAAGTTGTCCAACAAACGAACGAGTTGCTAAGACGACGAAGTTAGTAATGAGCTCCTCCTCTGTCATTGTCAAATCCGATGCAGATTTGTTACTTCATTATGTAAAAGAAAAGTGTTCCTTAATGAGCTGCGCTTGCACTCTGAGTGTAATCTTAAGCATCATGCACAGCGGGTTTTTGTATTATTCTTCGATTGGGGCTTCACTTAGAATCAAGGATCCTCTTACATATAATCCTGTATAAAACGTTAGTATTTTATCTCGTTGGATATCTTGGCTTTACTTGTAAACAATTTGACCTCAGTTTTACAGGAGTTCTCGGCATCTTTCGTTCATATTTCCCTTCCCACAGAAGTGTTCAGACATTGTTCATACGGCAGACTGGTTCAAGTCTTTCCTATGTGACGGATAAGAGGTGATAACATGCTACCCCACGTGTTACTTCGCTAAATATTCTCCCCCAGTTGTATACCAAAAGAACCGCAATTCAAACGAATTATTTCGAAGTCAACGTAATTGTCTGTAGGAAGTAATTGATCCCCAAGGTCATCCTAATCCTGCGACCTAAGTGGAACATTACAATACAAGAAGTGGTTGCTAACTCATCTCAACTAACCTTAATGAACCTAAGGCATAGTCCAAAAGCAAACAACTTTAAAGGCTGGATTAAAGTCAAACAAGAGAAAGAAGTTAAGCAAACAAGGCCACCGTAGTGCAGTAGGTAGTGTGTTGGCTTAGTAGACGCGGGCCCCTGGCTCAAACCCCAGATCAGACATTTCTAACAAAACAAAATATGAAAAAATATTTCTACGGCGACTACTTCTCGTCAGCGTTTTGGCAAAAACACTGGAAAAAAATTAAACATTCGAAGTCTACTTAAAACTGTTGGCCCCCTCACTCATAGATGAAATTAACGCACGCACCATGGGCGATGTGAGAAGCTAAAGAGTCGTAATCCTAACAAAAGGGTTATAATGACCAATTACGTAAGTAAGTAAGTTAAGTTATGTTGGGTCTTTGGTGGCATTTTTAAGAAATTGTAGATTTTAGGCCGTCAAAGGCTCGTGAAGCGTTCAATTCTGCTTCAAATTCTGTTATTAGCAACTCGATCGCAATGGAAATTGAACCACAGAAAAACTTTTGCGTTTCATTATAACAATACCCGAGACCGAACATCTTTAATGGGCCGCCCTAAAAACTACAAAGTTTTGTTGCCGCTAGACATTGTTTCGCTGTCTGTTAGATTTCATGGACCAAGACCAGCTGCAGGTCAGCTCTTTGCTTGTTTTAGAACGTAGACAACAATTACCTATGTCCACTCAATTCGAATTGATTTTCATTTAAAGAAAATTATTTTAAAAATCCATACACAATATTTAAATACCCAATACACCACACCTTACATACATATATCTGACTATATATGTGTGCATATATTTCTTTTTGTTTTTGTTTGTTTTCCAAAGCTCAAGAGATACTCGTATAAATGAAAAGAGTTAATCAACCATAAAATGTAACAATTTTAAACATTTTTAATCAATTATCGCAATAATTGTGTATAATTAAAATGCAAATAAACAGATGCCTCTCTGCCTGTTGCTGTTGCTGGTAATTCCATTGGTTGGTTAATATGTCAAGAACCTTTTGCAAATGAGTCGTATAATGCGTAGCTAATAATATGATAAAGCGCGGATATAAGCACTACAATTTACAACTTCATATAAACAAAACAATTATGAAATAAAAATTCAATAAATGATTATAAAATTATTATTTAATAAAAATAACAAAAAAAAACAACAACAATACACACACAAACGGATATAAATGTTGTATTCAATACAGTGCCAATATAAGTGCCACTGCAATGCATACACATACAATTCGTTTTTTTTTACTCGTGTTTTTATTTTTATAGGATACTAAGCGAAAGGATAACATGTGGGTCCTTCTATAAAATGAAAAACAAAATTATAGGATGGAAAATTTAAAAGTAAAAACAAAAACGGTTTAAAATTTTGCCAAATTTATTTTTGTTGTTGTGAAGTACAATTGTTCCGGTTAGAAGTGGGATATCATTTCATTCATATGGCTGTCCTGGCTGATCTCATAGTACCACTTTCGATCGGACCAATGTTCGTGCACTTTTTCGAATGTATGGGATTGTATTTCGACAATGGCACCTTGCAAGTTGACGTTCAAAGGCTGAATTGTCTCTGGTTTGTGAGCAGAACACTTTTCTTTAACGAAGCCCCACAGGAAATAGTCCAACGGCTTCAAACCCCAGCTTCTTGACGGCCAATTGGCATCACCATTTCGGTGGTCTAGTAGGTAGTGTGTTGGCTTATTAGACGAAAAGCCAGGGTTCGAGCCCCAGGCCAGACATCAAAATAAAATACAAAAAGTATTTCTTCGGCGACTTCCTCTCAGCAGATTTCTGGCAGAAACTCTGAGAGTAAATAAAAATTGCTATGAAAAGTTTCTCAAAAATCTGTCGTTCGGCATCGACTTTAAACTGTAGGTCCCGCCACTCATGTATAAAATTAACACACACAACGTAAGTAGTGTGAGAAACTAGGTCGTAATCCTGACTGAAGGGTTGTAATGACCAATTATGTATGTATGTATGTATTTCGTACTAATTAAACGGCCATCAAACGTTTGACGCAATAAATCGATTGTGGCATGAGATGTGTTGCAAGTTGCACCATCCTGTTGAAACCAAACATCGTTCACAACAACACCATGTAGAGTGCGTCCAAAAAAATCGGTTATCATGATGCCATAGGTGCCTCCATTGACCGTAATGGTTACGCCGTCCTCATTTTCAAAGAATATGAGCCGCCGCTCCACAAGCCGCACCAAACAGTCACTCATAATGGGTGCATTGACTTCTATAAGACCACGAGCGGGTTTTCTGAGCCCTTAATACGGCAATGTTATTTATTAACGTACCCACCAAGGCGACAATGAGCTTCATACGGAAAGATAATTTTTTTTTTTGGCAAAATCGATGTCATCATGCAGTTTCTCATTGGTCCATCTATTCCAATAAATCCCAACGTTTCTCAAGCGTAAATCGATTCATTACGTTCAGTGGAGATAATATACCGTGGTTAGCGACAGAATAGAATGACATATGTATTGCCGATGGTTCAAATTTAAACCGATAGATGGTCCACCTGATATTTAGTCTCTAACTATTAAGGCCACACATACAGATAACTGGGCAAAGGCATTAAAGTTTGAATGAAAGTGAATGTTGCAGGGTATAATGAACTTGTGGAGACCTTTTTGGGTAGAAACCCAAACTTTCGCCATTTGAGTTTAAATTATGGTCTCACTATGTTACCCATAAAAATTTACTGTTTGTTTTAAAAACGGGACTGATAAGTAATAGTAAGCATTGCAATGCATTGCTAACACAAGTATTGATTTTAGGTACCACTCATCTTTTGTAGTCATTACGTTCACAGTTCAGCGAGGGCCCTAATTAAGCTAAAACCTTATCCCGTTCAGTCCAATAGAGCCCAGCAATATTGCAAGTTCTCTAATGCTGCGATAACCCAAGGCTTACTTAACTTAATTGGTCATTACAATCCTTTAGTCTAGCTGGCAACTTAGTTTCTCACACCACTTATGTTGTGTGTGTTAATATTATTCATGAGCCTCCATATTTCGTCCTCATATTTCAAGCGGAGAAACTATCCTATAAACATTGCCTGAAGTATTTTCCAAAATTTTTAAAAGGATTATAATTCTTTGCCCCCTGAATGTAACATTGCCCATATTTTTTTTCTTTCATAAATAATTACAAGCCATTCATAAAGAGGATCAACAGACGCATTATCTCATGAATGACACAATAAATGCTGTTCAGGGAAATGACTTACTCGAGCCACTAACTGGCCATTGACTATCTCTCGAAGCGGTCTATTGTAACACAGAGAGAATATTCATTAAAACCAAGTGACCGACCATTAATGATAAAAAAAGCAAACAAAAAAAACTGATAGAAAAATAAAACCAACAACAACAAAATAAAAAAAACATTTACATGGGATTTTATTTCCTATATTTTGTTATAATCTATCAACGATTAGGGTGTTTTTTATAAAGGTATAGAACTTTAAGTTGGCATTACTTTTCATGATGGCGACCGATTTAACAGCTGTCAAGTGATGTATTCTCAGTTTGGTTTGGCAATTCATCATGAATAGACTCACGCCTGAACAACAATTTTATTTCGAAAATAATGGTTCTGTGCAGAAAACGTATCGCGCACTACGTCCATTTTATCGTCGACAAAATCGTCCACCAGAGCCGTTAATTCGATTAACCATGGAACGTTTTCGCACCACGTTTACTCTTGTTGATAACTCGCATCCCCAGAGACGCTGTACGCTGCGTACAGAAGAAGCTATTGCTGCTGTAGAGCGTAGCATTGAGGAAGACCCGAATGAGTCCATCCATCATCGAGCATAGGAATTGGATCTGTGTCCATCCACTTTATGGAAGATTTTGCGGAAGGATCTTGGTTTGCGTGCTTACAAAATCCAACTCGTGAAAGATTTGAGGCCAAACGATCATCAAGTAAGGCGTAGATTCGTCGAATGGGCCCAAAACGAGATTACCGTTGTTCCCGATTTTCATAAGCGAATTTTGTTTAGCGATGAAGCGCACTTCTGGTTGAATGGCTACGTCAACAAACAAAACTGCCGCATTTGGAGTGAAGGTTATCCTCAAGTGTATGTGGAAACACCGTTACATCCAGAAAAACTGACTGTTTGGTGCGCTTTATGGGCTGGTGGAATCATTGGTCCGTACTTTTTCAAAAACGATGGTGGCCAGAATGTTACAGTCAATGGTGATCGGTATAGAGCCATGATTACTAACTTTTTCATTCCTGAATTGAATAACCATGATGTCCAGGAGATGTGGTTTCAACAAGACGGCGCAACATGTCACACAGCTCGTGCCACAATAGATTTATTGAAAGACACGTTTGGTGACCGCCTAATTTCACGTTTTGGACCTGTGAATTGGCCTCCAAGATCTTGTGATTTAACACCGCTAGACTACTTTCTGTGGGGCTATGTAAAGTCATTGGTCTATGCGGTAAAGCCACAAACGCTTGACCATTTGGAAGACAACATTCGCCGTATTATTGCCGATATACGGCCACAAATGTTGGAAAAAGTCATCGAAAATTGGACGTCCAGATTAGACTACATCCGCGCCAGCCGTGGCGGTCATATGCCAGAAATCATATTTAAAATGTAATGCCACAAGATTATCTATCGGATAAATAAAATTCATGTCAATCGAATAATCCATCGTTGTTTTATTGCAACTTAAAGTTCTATACCTCTATAAAAAACACCCTTTACAACAACAACAGTAAATGACAATTATTAATAAGGACTTTTTCAATAGGGAATAATCAACAGGAAATACCAACAACACCACCACAACCGGAGTAATATTTTATTGGAAATATTAAAAGAGAAATAAAAAAACATGCGAACTAATTTTAATCATGATTGAACACGACCATTAATAATATTGCTAAAGACGACTTCACTCTAATGGAAATATGTACCAACCAGCCATCCAGCCATCCGCCATCCAGCCATCCAGCCATCCAGCCATCTAGCCATTATTATTCATAAATTAAGTTTTTTTTTTTTATTAATGGCATGGTATTATAAAAGGTGCGTATATTAAGGGCTGTATTAAGTTTATAAAATTTTTGTACTTCTGAAGTCATTCGAAATCAAGCTGATGATAAAAAAAAACAGAAAAATAATAAAAACCCTGGAAGATATATGTAGGTATACTTGCGCAGCTGATAAGGCTATACAGAACGACGTTAAGCAATTCCTGCAGTTCCGTCAAGGGAGGAATGGACCTCTCCCAACCTTTTGATACCGTGCGAGGTTTCAGAAAACCTCTTCATGTGACCTCTTTAACTTCGTCATGGAGAATGTTCTGCAGAAGCCGGGAGTGCATCGCAATGGCATTTTTCGAAAAAGTGTCCAGTTGCTTGCGTACGCTGGCGACATTGACATGATAGGATGTACCAAGCGCGTTCATCTCTGTCTTTAGTTCTACTGAAGGGGAGTCTACTAAGATGGGTGTGGCAGTAAATGAGGGCAAAACCAAGTATATGTTGGCCGATAACTATACTTTCGATATATTCAAGGAATTTATATATCTTGGCTCCGTCGTTACCACCAAAAATGAAGTCAGTCTGCAGATCAAGCGCAGGATCACTTCTGCCAACAGGTGCTACTATGGTCTCAATAGGCGATTGAGTAGCAAAGACCTCTCTCGTACGACAAAACTAATACTCTACAAGATGCTTATCCATTCCGTGTGCTTCTTTATGGCGCAGAGGCATGGATTCTATTAAGCAACGATGCAGCAGTTTTGTAAGTAATCGAGAGAAAAGTCCTACGTAAGATCTTGGGTCCAGTGGGAGTTGGTGATGATTTCCGCTTCCGATTCAACATTGAGTTGTATGAGCTTCTGAACGACATAGACGTTGTGCAGCATATAAGGCGGCTGCGCTGTCTCGGCCATGTCGTTCGAATGGAGAAGGACACGGGTATTTGATGCGGGGATCGATTGCTGTGACCCATTTGCGTAGGCGCGCAATAAGCAGTGGCGCCTGGAAGGATGTGTTAACACATACATACATACATAATTGGTCATTACAACCCTCCAGTCAGGATTACGACCTAATTTCTCACACTACTTACGTTGTGTGTGTTAATTTTATACATGAGTGGTGGGACCTACAGTTTAAAGTCGACTCCAAACGACAGATTTTTGAGAAACTTATTCATGGCAATTTTTATTTACTCTCAGAGTTTTTGCCAGAAATCTGCTGAGAGGAAGTCGCCGAAGAAATACTTTTTGTATTTTGTTTCGATGTCTGGCCTGGGGCTCGAACCCTGGCTTTACGCCTAATAAGCCAACACACTACCTACTAGACTACGGCGACTTCAATTGGCTTAATTGTACTTTCGTAATTCGTCAATACAAGCCTTTAGTCAGGAATACAATCTTGCATCTCACACCACCCGTAGCGGAACCTTCAGTTGAAAGTTGACTCCGAACGATAGATTTTTGTGAAATTTTTCACGGCACTGTACACTGATGTCCCTTAAAGCATTTAATGAAAAATCAAAAATAAAAACAAAATTTCCTAAAGGCGATGTCATGGAATGTAAATGAATACCAAAGAAAACTCTTTGTGTCGCATGTGTTTATGCCACAATTAAAATTGCCAACCGCGTAAACGCATAAATCCCTCCATGCAAATATCTTTTCATTACCTTTTGCAGTACCTTAGCGTTAAAAAATGTTTTTATTTTGTTGCCTTCGGCGATTTCGTGGTGAAATTTCAAAGTGAAATATTTTATTTCATTACTTTAGAAATCCTTTTTTGAAAGTGTGTCTGTATTAGACATTTTGAATTTATGAATTTGAATTTATGAAAGTATGCATACATATGTGTGTGTGATATCTTTTCACATTTCATTTAAACATTTCAGTATAATTTAAAAGAAGTCGCCGTGGTCTAGTAGGTAGTGTGTTGGTTTATTATACGGAAAGCCAGGATTCAAGCCCCAGCCCAGACATCAGGACAAAATACAAAAAGTATTTCTTTGGCGACTTCCTTTCAGTAGATTTCTGGCAAAAATTCTGAGAGTAAATAAAAATTGCCATGAAAAGTTTCTCAAAAATCTGTCGTTCGGAGTCGACTTTAAACTGTAGGTCCAGTCACTCATGTATAAAATTAACGCACACAACATGAGTGGTGTGAGAAGCTAAGTCGTAATCCTGACTGAAGGGTTGTAATGGCCAATTATGTGTGTGTATGTATGTGTAATTTAGAAACAGAAAAAATTAAGAGAAATGTTTTCAATTTGTCGTCAAGAAGAGAACACTTGAATGCCCCGAGATGTTAATAGGGATATACGAACGACAGTTGCTTTAGAGAGGGCTATAGTCCTGGATGTTTGAAAAGTATAAAATCACAAGCATTTTACAAAAACCATCTACTGTGTAAATTGTTTGAGTGACTCATTAACCTAAGGTTGCATAAACTATCGAAGCTTTGAGAATTCTAAAGGCCTTCAGGGACCGCAAAAAGCAAGGAATACAAAGAAAGCCAAATGCAGATTACGACAAGGAATGATACGCATTAAGAGGTGGCTGAATACTCATGACGTGCAATTAGCCCAACGTAAGACGAAACTGTTGTTATTCACAACGACTTAGTTATTCCGCTAAACCATCAATGGAAGAATACCTTTGGGGTTAGACTAGATCCAGTGGTGACTTACTCAAATCAATGTTGAAGTCGCCGTAATATAGTAGGTACAGGTCAGACATCTCGAACATAATGAAATATGAAAAAATATTTCTTCGGTGGCTTCCTCTCAGCAGATGAGTGTCAAAAAGTCACTGAGAGTAAAGTAAAATTGCCATGAAAAGTTTATCAGAAATCTATAGTTCGAAGTCGACTTTGAACTGTAGGTCCCGCGACTCATGTATAAAAATTAACACACGCAGCATAAGTGCATTATAAGATATAATACCGACCTTTAAATTATGCTCTGACGCCTTCTTTTCATCTTTTTAATGTAATAAGTGATCCCCCCTTCAATTTTTTTAAGTTATGTTTCAATAAAAATTAAACACCCGCCTAAAAACATTTTTAAAACCTATTTTCTACATCAACAACGGCAAAACCTTTAAAGTGCATTAAAAAAATTGAAAAAACTAACTGTAATGCAGCAAGCAATAGTAACGGTACATAGTAACTGTAGTTGTGGTTATCAAAAGTAGAAAATGCGTATGGTTTTGCTATTTACAAAACGCTTATGATTTTATTCCACTTAAGTTTAGAATTCATTCATAGGCGAACGTTATGACTACTGACTGACTGACTAGCTATGTATGTCTGCAATGACTGACTACAACTACAACTACTATGACTATAACTACTTGTATTCCATTAAGCGATGAAAAAGGCTTCAATTTTTATTTTTCTGTCTCTCCCCTTCTCTACACTCATAGTCAATTTATTTATTATTTCTGTTGATATTAAGCGAGTACAGAAGGCTAGTGAGAAAAAATGAATTCCATGTCCAGCCATGGGTGTTGATATGCCGTGAGTTTTTAAAGTTGTTGCTGCGTTGGTTGGTTGTAGTTGTAGTTGTGAATTTGTTTTTGCAATTTGGTTTGCGGTTAATATTCGTTTTTCGCAGAGTAAAAACAAATCAGAGTCTGTTAAAATTGCAGTAACTCAGCTATACCGGAGCTATACTAGAGCCATGAATTTAAAGGAATGTAATGATTTTATATGAAAAAATATTTCTTCGGCAACTTCCTCTCAGCGGCTTTCCAACAGAAACTTTGAGAGTAAATAAAATTGCCACCGGAAGTTTCTCAAAAAAAAAATCTGTCTTTCGGAGTCGACTTTCAACTGTAGGTCCCGCCACTCATGTATAAAATTAACACACACAACATAAGTGGTGTGAGAATCTAGGTCGTAATTGTGAGTGAAGGGTTATAATGACCAATTATGTATGTATATATACATATGTAATGATTTTTAAGTCCAATACGTATAAAAACAAATCGTAAAAAACGAAGATGAAGTTTTATGTGCAGTCTACCGTAAAGACATTCTGATAACAACGCCAGCTCAATCCCCATTGCGCTAATTTCTACTTACGCAAACTACATCAGAGTGAAAATAAAACACCACACTCTAGTATTAACTTTGGCAGACAACACTTTTTCCAATCTACTGGATTGTTTATAGCGTCTTGATAGGGGACTATGAATAGAATGGAAAAGAATTTATAACATCGGAATGACCTCAGCTGGGAATATTAGCAAAAGCTGTTCACACAGCCAGTATGTGGGTGAGAGTTTGTCTCAGTGCCACACACTGGGCAATCAAGTGCTTCATCTCAATTCAAAGCCTTTGTACAGAATGACTATATTGGAATGCCTTTTTACGCCACTACGTCCTCTTTCTAACAAAACTCCAAGTATTTTCCATGTTGCTTAAAGTTCCTTGTGAAGGGTTATGTTGTTCCTGGCCAATGAACTGTGGACATAACTGTTACCGCTCCCAATCCTATGGAATATTTTGAAGCCATCAGTATATCACGTTTTTAAGTCATTGATATTCTTGGTTGCCTGGTCAGAAAGTTCACGTTTTATTTCCTTATAAAATTGAGCCCAAGCCTATGGGGTCACTCGCTTAAGTACAGTATATCCCCGATTCTTTCTGAAGTTATGAAATGAAACAACGCAGATAACGATACAGGTTTTTTGGGTGCGATTCTATTATCCGAGAGGAAACTATTCATTTGAAGCTGTCTATCAGAACTAAAGAATACGAATCCAGAGTTATAGAATTTGCTTATAAAACTTGAGGTCAGAGTGCAAGATATTAAACATAGCAATGAGCATGTGGTAAACAAGACAGGCCGAAGCGTTGTAATGAATTCGATACAACGATTAAATTGCAATCAATTTGAATTTTTCGCAAAAGACTAAATTCCTTTAAGTACCTGTATTTAGCCAGGCAACGTCTACAGATAGTAAATATGTTAAAAGGATTGAAGCTTTGGAAATTCATAACCACCAACGCCAACGCCACAATAACCGCAACACAAAACACATCTACAGCAACAAAATTAAAGTAGTGAAGTTTAACGGGCACAGAGGATGGGGGTATTCCCTGTACCAACCGTTAATGGATTCAATATTTTCAACGTTTTAGTGAATGAAAATGTTGGCGAGCGGGGGTGTATACTTTTCGAAAAGGTTCATCACATGAATGTGCAAATGCAAGTGAGTCCAAGTATTTTTCATTGAATGAATGAAATGAAATTCTATAATAAATGAAAAAAACTGTTCTGTACAGAGAAATTATCATCATTCAGTTTTATTATTATTTTTAATATTTATTTATGATATGATATTTGTATGTACATACATATGTACGTACATATGTGCGTTATAATATTTATATTTTCATTTAAAAAAAAAAGCGAAAAAAAAAATTATATTCTTTGCATTCGTATAAAAAAATTGGTTTTGGTTTAGCAAACATTAACTGAAATTGTATTGAAATAGTGCATGAAGTGAGTGGTGAGTGATTGAATGAATGAATGAATAAGTGAATGAGTGATTGAGTGATTGAAATGGTTTTGTAAATAAATAAATGAATGAGAAAACTGTAGGAAAAAGGAAACAGCACCGTTTTCCATGTTTTTCTATTTGATTCAGTTGTTGTTGTTTAATTTATTAATTTATTTGCTCTTATAGGCTTTATTTTGTCGTTCTTTTTTTTCATTTCGAATTAAAATTTTTAAAGTATCTACACTATGGCTCTAAGGGTTGGTCGCCATAGTCTACTAGGTAGTATGTTCGCTTATTAGTTGTAAGGCCACGGTTCAAACTCCAGGTCAGACATCAAAACGAAATATGAAGAAATATTTCTTCGGCGACTTCTTCTCAGCAGATTTCTGGCAAAAGCTCTGAGAATAAATAAAATTGCCATGAAAAGTTTCTCAAAAATCTGTCGTTCGGAGTCGACTTTAAAATGTATGTCCCGCCACTCATGTATAAAATTAATACACACAACAAGAATGGTGTGAGAAGCTAGGTCGTAATCCTTACTAAAGGGTTGTAATGACCAATTAAAGTATGTAAATTATGTAAAGTAAAAAGTATTCATGCAACTGCCTTATATGGGCATCCACCTCTACCCGCTTATCTACTGGCCTATATAAACGTTCCGCCAAATAACTTCTTTTTTTGAAAATGCTTTAAAAAAACTACTGACTACTACTCAAATTTCCTTTTTTATTTGAAAGTACAATCCTTCCGGTTAATAATGGAATATAATTTCATTCAAATGGCTGCCTCGGCTGGTCATGCAGTAGCCTACACCAGAAGATGCCGATTTTGGCAATAAAATCATCTTTTCAAATGAAGCTCATTTTGATCTTGGCGGGTATGTAAACAAGCAAAATTGTCGCATTTGGGGCACAGAAAACCCGCACGCATACATTGAAAAGCCGACGCACCCAAAACGAGTCACTGTTTGGTGCGGATTTTGGTCCAGATGCATAATTGGGCCATTTTTCTTCGAAAATGAGCAAGGAGTGGCCGTTACAGTCTATGGCGATCATTATCGGGCCATGTTGAACGAATTTTTGTTCACAAAAATTGAAGAGGAGGATATTGGCAATATTTGGTTTCAACAGGACGGCGCTAAGTGCCACACAGCCGAAGCTACACTCGATGTTTTGCGCCCTGTTTTTGAAGATCGCATTATCAGCCGAAGAGCTGATGTCGTTTGGCCACCTCGGAGCTGCAATTTGACACCGTTGGACTATTATTTTGTGGGGTGCCGTCAAAGATAAGTGTTACGCCGACAAGCCACAGACAATTGACGCTTTAAAGGACAATATTCGTGAAGCCATTGTTGAAATACAGCTGCACACAATCGATAATGTGCTTAAAAATTGGACCGATGATGTAGGCTACTGCATGGCCAGCCGAGGCAGCCATTTGAACGAAATTATTTTCCATTGTTAACCTGAAGGATTGCACTTTCAAATAAAAAAAGAAATTTGAGAAAATATTCAGTAGATTTTTTTAAAGTATTTTCAAAAAAAAAAGTTATTTGGCGGAACCTTTAGCATCTGATTAGCATATCCATGATATTATAAATGGTCAGCCGTCTTTATTTCTTGGAAAAGTTTGACTTTATGTGCATTGAGTTGCAAATCCAAATACAGAATTCACCAAAACAGGCCAGTGTCCGCCTGAGTTTTTCTAACAGAAGCGATATTTTTGATCGTTTGTAAGTTGTGATGATGAACAGGCCTATTAGCATCTGCAAATCTCTTAATAATCCAGTCTCTTTCAATTTTTTAATAATCTTGTTAAATCTCGCAAACAGACGACGTTTTTCTTGTAGAAAAAATAAAGTCATGCAGTTCAGCATTGAATTCCTTCTCAACAGAGTATCACTACAACACCTCTCGCACTTTTATTTTATTTTATTTCCTATAATTTTAATTTGAATTTGAATTGATTTAATTTGCTTTGATTTGCTTTGCTTTGCTCTAAGAGCTGTAGTAATTTAGCATTAATTGGCAAATTTATGTTCACACTAGACGGATGAAACATTTTAATTAATAAGGCTTAAAGCATTTCATTTTAATTTTAATTAGAAATTTTATTAACTTGTCCAGGGTAAATACATACATATGTACATACATATGTATTTAAATGGCTCTCAGCCATAATTTCTAATCATAATTTATAAGTGGAAATTTAATTTAATTTAAGAAACTCTCTACTGAAATATGAATTTTCCTTGTATTAAATGTCTCTCTTTCACTCTCTCTCTCTCTCTCTCTCTCTCTCTCTCTCTCTCTCTCTCTCTCTGACTCTCTTGAAAGGCAATGAATAAAAAATAAATGAAATAAATGAGTGTGTATATATGTATACATGAGCTTAAAATGAAATAAAACATTATGAGGGGATTTAAGTCCGAAGCAAAAACATAAAGAAGAACAAGCAAAATAAATCAAGTAAAATAAACTGAATTGGTCCAAATAAAATGGTTGAGAGAAGAGAAATTTTTAAACAATTTATGGCCAACATAAAAATCATACAATAAATAAAAAAAACAAAAAAAAAACAACTGAGATAAACATAAAAATTCATCTGAAAATGTAATATACAGGGTGTAACAAGTTCGATAGTTTATTTTAAAGAGTGTTTGTTTAATGAATGCTTATAAAATTTCATCGTGCGGAATCGACTCTAAACTGTAGCTCCCTCCACTCATTTATAAAATTAACACTCAACATCAGTAGTGTGAGAAGCTAGGTCGCAATCCTGACTAAAGGCTTGTAAGGCGTTTTTTTTTTAAATCAACAGTCTCTGAAAAGATATTTAGTCGCCGAGTTCGTCGTATTCAGCTTAGTTGTTCAACTACAAATTTCACAGCCACAAGGGAACGCAGAGAAGATGTTGAAAATTCATTTGTTTGGAGATGTCAGATGTTAAATATCTTTCATCCAAAGTGTTATTTATATACTCAAAGGTTTGCCATTAACGAATATGGATCGTTAAACAACCGAAGAGTTCGTAAAAGTAGTTAAAACTTGCTTAAAAAAAAGGGGTAATTCAAAATGACCATTTTTGTAGCAGTGCGGGATAATTATGATTGTTACCATCGACCTATTAGTCAAGCTGAAGGCAAGTTTATAAAGAGATTAAAAGAGACTTGAAGCGCTACAAGTGTGGCCGGGCCTATGCATCATTCCAAAATATGCAGTGCAGAAAAATATCGCTTCTATTAGAGAAATTACGGCAGATAATGCGAACTTCTGAATTACACGGCTTTTTTAGCAGTTGGGCCTATGTTTTGGCTCATCATGGGTTATTTTGTATCTGGATTTGCACCTCCGTGGTTATAAAGTCCAACTTTTTCAACAATTTCAGCTGACTGACCATTCAAAACACCATAGACACCATGCTGATCAGTTGCTAGGTAGGTAGTTAGGAAGGTGGAGTTGACTGTCCATCTAAGGCCACATATGGTCCATTGATATCACACGGTTTTCCATTATCCCCTAGTCCTAGATCTATCCATCCACCTAATAGCCAACTCACGCAACGATTAAACCCGACTATCCATTCACAACGCCGTATATAGATAGTGTTTGGGTGCTGGAGTAACAGGTTTTTTAAAAAAATTTACAAAATTTTCTACAATATTTTTTAGTAGTTAACTCAATAGCGGGCAAATTGTCGCATATGGGGCTCGGTCAACTCAGAAAGAATGGTGGAAAACCTATTGCATACGAAAAATATTGGCATTGTGGCCTAAACTTATCAGTTAAGCAGAGGATTAGTTAGCTATCACAGGTTCTAGAATGATAGGGTTACCATCTACTTTTTCTAAAAGCAATGCCTGTTGTAGAAATGTATTGAATGTAGTGTAGAGTAACTTTGCTTATTGATTACTACCCTTGAGTAGAGATTGTGCTAATACTTACCTAGTTTATCATTATAACCTTTTAGTCAGGTTTACATTGTAGCTCTTCTCAGCACACATATTGTATGTGTTAATTATATACGTGACAGTTTAACGTGGACTCCGAATAACAGATTTTTGAGAAATTTTTCATGGCAATTTTATTCATTCTGTGAGCTTTTGTCAGAAGACTGTTGAGAGATAGTCAACGAAAAAAATATTTTTCAATATTTCCATGTATGAGCTAGGTTTTGAACCATGAGCTCTTGTCTGATAAGCCAATATACTACTTACTTAGACTAGGGCGACTTCGCTGAAGTTCGGTTGAAAATTTTGCAGCTGAATATAGTTTACACTGTAGACTTTTGACAGACAAATCTGCCGAAATATATATTCACAACGAAATTTAGAAAAGAATCGTTCATATGTTCAGAAGACTACAGGATGGAGCAATATAACCAGAACGGAATTTTCTTGCCGTTATGAACTTCCATTGGTTGCTGGGCTTGGATAAGGCCAGCTTAAGGTTGGTTTTATCACGGGGCAGCGAGATTAGGTCGCTGACGGGGATCTGGAACAGATCTCAGCCGGACTATTGCAGGACATGTTGCGATGAGGAGGAGTTGGAGATTATCAAACACCTCCTCTGTAACTGCCAAGCCCTCGGTAGATTGAGGTTAAAGACCCTTGGCAGGGCCTTCTTTGAGAGTTTGAATTCTCTGTCGAGAGCCGACATCAAGGCTCTCCACAGATTCATTAGTAGCTTAGGCTGGTTGAGAGGCGCTAGGGCTTCGTCAGTGTAGTCGCGCGCTCCCCTTTTTGTTGTATCTTATCTGTGTAATTCCTCCACTTCCCATTCTCCCCTTTCCTACATCCTCTCCTTTTTATCCCTCTATTATCCTTCCTTCTGTAAGGACATTGTACAATGGGTCAATTCGACCTTCGGGTACTGTACTTGTCTTTATTGACAAGTACACGTCCTACACACCTATGAATTTCCATTCCAAGCACGTGTTTAATTAAAATTATAATTCGCAACTTGTTTATGAAAGATCATTTAACAGAAAACACATTTTAAACGACCAAAAAAATACAAAGAAACGCAAGAGATTATGGAAATTTAAAACAATTAAATAAATAACAACAATAAAAAAAAACAACTTAACGGCAGGGGTGGAGGGTGGGGTGGCAACAGTAAAGTAGCAATTTAACTAAAGGACAATGAAAGTAAATGGAAAGAAGAAATATAAGAACAATAACGTAAAATGAAATGAAATGATACAAAAAAGTAATAATGAAGCAAAGCTTCACAATAAATCAGCACAAAAACCAAAAAAAAAAGAGAGAAATTACAAAGAAAAGGATCAACAGGATAAGCAGAATGCAAAGCACACATTAACACACATTTAAGATTGAATGCTCTCTTTAGGCAGGCCATTCGTATTATGATTTACAGTGTGGAACGGCATACACAAGTTATGTTAAAACAAAAATTGTTAACATTATAACAACATTATGTTTATTTTTGTATTGCACTGTACAAAGGGATAAGAAAATACGGCATGAGTAACATTTGCCAGAGTACTATATGTGTGGTCTATACAGTTAAAACAAAACAAACACAAGTAACAAGTTGTAAACTGTTCTCTCTACTACTACTGTCTCTCCATCGCTCTCTCCCTCTCTATCTCTCTCTTTTGTGTGTGTGTGTGTAAGTGTGTAGTGAAGACAGTATGTGTTTATTTGTTTACACAACCTTTTGCTGTATTATTATAGAGGATATGCTCATAAATTTTATATTCGTTTATAAATATATCCGTTCGTTTGGGCATGTGGATGAGTGTCAGTGTGGATACAGGCGTTGGTGTAAGTAGTACATGTAGCCAGAGCTCACTGAACCCAAAATAATTGTACAAGTATTTAAATGAAAGTTATTTTGAGTGTCTATATACGTATATATTTTACAACTAAACAAAGGAGATGGTATGCCAAGTAAAATCATTTGTTTCTTAAGGTTAACCAGTAGAAATCGGTGAAAAAAAATTTTGTTTTAAGATTTCAAAACTAAGAAGGATCTGTGCAGCTCCACCGCTGACCAATTTCCTCTATGAGTTCGGTGGAATTTGGTCAGTACGGGGACTGCGCTAAACCGTGGCATCACAATGGGTAACAAAGCTACCACAATTATGGACTGAACTCGCAGCTCTCGTCTAGTAAGCTAACATACTATGTACATACATACATACATACGTAATTGGTCATTACAACCCTTCAGTTAGGATTACAACCTAGCTTATCACACCACTTACGTTGTGTATGTTAATTTTATACATGAGTGGCGGGACGTACAGTACAAAATCGACTCCGGATCTTAAACTTCAAAAGGTTTCTTATTGCATTTCATAACTTTAGCTAGCAGATTAGAGAAGAGAAAAGGCCGCTGAAAAAATAATTTTTTTTTTAATTTTTTTTTCAAGATTTCCGAACTGTGGTCTGAACTCCCATCTCTCGCCTAGTAAGCCAACATACGCCTCATTAGATAAGGATGATTCTGTTGCGGATATAAATTCTGATTATATGTTATCTCTGTCACACTCATTTTACTCAGCAGTCCCACTCCGAAGATTTAAAGTCATTTTCTACGTCCAGGCATTTTATTTCTAGTTTGGCCTTCTAGTCCTATCCGTAAAACATAGGATACCTGTCGAATGCTATATTTATCCAGTTGGTGTTACGCTGTTTATTGTACATTTCAAGCGGATAAGGCATTCTCCTAGCCTTAGCACATGTTCCATTTGATTGAACGACTTTCGGTAGATTAGGTAGGTATTAGAAAAAATCGAAGAAAAGAAAGAAACTTTCCATTTATTCAAAGCTTAGGTATCATTCCCCTTAATATACTAAATAATCAAAGGCTAGAGAGTCTAACATCGGTGTTAATTTTATTCAATTGAGTGCAGATGAGTTGAGGTGGGTGACACAACTCAAATATTCAAGAGCCCATAGCCAAATGTGTACACAGGATAATCAAACAGCCAGCCAAACAGACAAAATAAATACACACACAAACACTACATTCAAATACACAAGACATTAAAAATGGAACTCAGACTTACTATTTTAAGAAATTTACATATGAGGGCCAACAAAAACTAAAATAACAACAATAACGACAACAACAACAACAACAACAAAAACAACAAAAATAATAACAAATTACAAGTTTATGCAAACAGACAGGACAGTCTCTGGTAGTCATTGAGCCGTTTAGACTGACACTCATTCATGCATGCATGCATACATTCATTCATTCATTCATTGAATAAAATAAAAAGGAAAGAAGAACAAGACGAATGAGTTGAATGAGACAACAAATACAACAAACAATAGCAGGCAGGAAAACAATATAAAAGACAACAACGGAGTTGTATTGTGTGGTCTCACCTAAAGGCTATTGACCCAGTTTGTATTGGAATTTCAAGAAACCAGAAAACAAAACAATTATAAAGGACATCTGCAACAACAACATCAGCAACAAAAATAAACAAACAATTGTGTTTATAAATAGAGAACAACAATTACAACAAGATGAAAACCCAAATAATTTTTATCAAAATGATAAAAAACAAAACCAACAACAACAACAACAACAAAAAAAGACAAAAGAGAGAAAAAGAAATGAAGGAAATATTTTTGGATTCACATTTAAAATCAAGAAAAGAAAATTGTTGCTGTCTGTTCGTCTTTTGGGTTATGAGAACAGCAAGTTAAAGGAGTGAAATCTTAGAAAAAAAAAACTACTGGAGTAGCCAATTTGGTATCAAAGGAGCTCACTAAAGCAGCAGAATATAGTGGATGGATTATGAAATTGAAAATCTCAAAGAATATACTAGAGTTGGATGGATTGTGATAGCAATGAACCCTTTTTAAAGGGGCAATCATTAAAGAGGAGACATTTTAGCCGTGTACCTACATCAGATATAGGATTTGTTAGCGTCTTTTTGAAACTTTTAAATAAAGGGTCCGCCAAATAACTTTTTTTTGGAAAATGCTTTAAAAAAAACTACTGAATATTTTTTCAAATTTCTTTTTTTATTTGAATGTACAATCCTTCCGTTTAATAATGGAAAATAATTTTATTCAAATGGCTGCCTCGGCTGGCCATGCAGTAGGCTACACGATCGGTCCAATTTTTAAGCACATTATCGATTGTGTGCAGCTGTATTTCAACAATGGCTTCACGAATATTGTCCTTTAAAGCGTCAATTGTCTGTGGGTTGTCGGCGTAACACTTATCTTTGACGGCACCCCACAAATAATAGTCCAACGGTGTCAAATCGCAGCTCCGAGGTGGCCAAACGACATCAGCTGATAATGCAATCTTCAAAAACAGGGCGCAAAACATCGAGTGTAGCTTCGGCTGTGTGGCACGTAGCGCCGTCCTGTTGAAACCAAATATTGCCAATATCCTCCTCTTTAATTTTTTTGAACAAAAATTCATTCAACATGGCCCGATAACGATCTCCATTGACTGTAACGGCCATTCCTTGTTCAATTATGCCTCTGGACCAAAATCCGCACCAAACAGTGACTCGTTTTGAGTGCGTCGGCTTTTCAATGTATGCGTGCGGGTTTTCTGTGCCCCAAATGCGACAATTTTGCTTGTTTACATACCCGCCAAGATCAAAATGAGCTTCATCTGAAAAGATGATTTTTTTTGCCAAAATCGGCATTTTCTGTAAGTCGATCGCAGGCCCACTTAGCGAAGCGAAAACGCATTGGATGGTCAATTGGCTTCATCTTCTGAACCAATTGGACTTTGTATGGCGTCATACCAAGGTCTTTATGCAAAATTCATCTCAATGATGTCTCCGAAATGTTCAATTGTTGAGAACGACGGTGAATTGATGTTGATGGCGCTTCACGCACACTTTCTGCCACAGCAGCAATATTCTCGAGTGTACGCACTGTTTTTGGCTTTTCACGCTTTGGTTTATCGATGAGGACGCCAGTTTCTTTCACTTTTTTCACAAGATAACGAACATACGGAGCTGACGGTGCTTCTCTTCTTACAAAATCCGTACGCAATTTTCGCACACATTCTGCAACATTACCATGATTTTCAAAGTAAAATCGCAATATTTCCCAGCGTTGTTCAAGCGTATACACAACCATATTCGTTCAGCGGAAGGATAAAACTAATTATCTGTCAAATCAGACATGAGCTAAGTGTTACCATTCACGAAATAAGCACTAGTTGAAAAAAGAAAACGTTAGATGGCGGACCCGATATAAGTTGGAATCTCCTGTTTTATCAGTTTCGAATACCTTCCGAACATGTATAAATTGTCAGTAAAGAGTTTTATAGGGCAATAAGGTACATACATTTTTGTGAAATACTTCGAGTCTCCATAAAGAAATACAATTTTGTCAATCCACTTAGGACTTCAAGAGTGCCTCTGATTGGTTACATAAAGAATTCGGACCACAGAAGCGAAATGGTGCAATGGTTGGCAATGCGATTCAAGAAAACAAGACGATAAAAAATAGCCTTCTTCCTACCGAAATTAGTACAGTAGAGCACAAAAACACAAAGCATTTGCTCAAACTATCTTATACATTGACACGAGCTCGAGGGGCGGAGATCCTTAGCTTTGAACAATTCATCAATATTGCAATTTCCGACAGTATCCCCATGCCCTTGAAACCAATATCTTTTAAAAGGCATACCTTTAAATGAACCACAATATCCCTATGAAACCCTCGGTCTTCAAGGCTATAAAAAACGTCGAGGTCAATACCATCTCGAATTGGGTAGTTTTTCATATCGCCACAACCTCTAGCTACAATTTACTTCACAACCCTTAATACATATGGCACAGGTTACTCTGTCTAGCATTTTTTAGCATGCGATATACCTTACTATATATAGTACTGTACGCGAAACCTTCAAATTACAAGAGGAAATCGCCTAAGAAATATTTTTTTTCGTTTTGTTGAAGATGTCCTCACGCTAATAAGCAAACACCAGCTTAGCCAACTGAATATGGAGAATAAAGCCTTAGTTGGAGTGAAGCAGGCTTTACTGTTGATAAGATGGTTTGCTGACTAAGAAAAATAGACTCCAACACAGGGTTCTAGAACCCGTAGTAGATGATATGACTCACCAGTTTTGTTACATCCTCCAAGAGAGTTTGGGTTCAAAATTACATTCCCAGAAGGATTATAGAGTCTCAGCACTTTGTGTGAACATTGTTCTATCTTGAGCTATTGGTTTCGCCAATGCCTGGACTCACCAATTCTGTTCTTCCATCTTCCATATATCTTTTGCAGGTATGGGTCGACCGCCCCCTTCTTACTTACTTACTTAATAGGGTTCTCACACCATTCATGTTGTGTTTGTTAATTTTATTCATTAGGGGTGGGAACTACAGTTTAAAGTCCGCTCTGAACGACAGATTTTTGTGAATCTTTTCATGGCAGTTGTATTTACTCTCAGAGTCTGCTGAGAGGAAGTCGCCTAAATAATATTTTTTGGTATTTTGTTTTGTTAAAGATGTCTGTACAGGGATTGAACCGTGGCCTCACATCTTACAAACCGATACAATATCTACTAAACTATGGCAACTGTTCATTCCAGCTTCAGTTTAGTTTTACGAAATTAACACTTAGACCACCCGATGAACAGAATTTTTGTTATTTGAAATTCTAACACTTCAATGGCCACATAATATGCAAAACGAAAAGCCTTTAAAACACATCATTGTAACTCCTTTAGGAGCAATATTCTGCTGCAATATTCCAAAGCAGTATCTAGGGAACTACTCTTTGAGTGACCTCCCTTATCAGATAAAATCCACATGGAAACACTCACCGGGTTTTCTCCTTGAATTTGAAGCGTACTCCATTGTAACTACATGGATTTTAAAATATATTCGACGAATAAAATAAAAATAAAACGAAATGGGAAAAAATATCTCTTCGCTAACTTCCTCTCAGCAGATTTCTGGCAAAAACTCTGAGAGTCAATAAAAATTGCCAATGAAAAGTTTCTCAAAAAAAACTTGTGGTTCAGAATCGACTTCAAACTGTAGGTCGCTTCACTTGTGGATAAATTTAACACGTACAACGTAAGTGGAAAGCTAGGTCTTAATCCTGACTGAAAGGTCGTAATGACCAATTAGGTATGTATGTATGTAATCGACTGAAATCTATTAAATCCATATAGAAACAGGAAATAATTCTTTTAAATTTTTACTTTTCTTATTACCAAACGGAGTCAGTTGTTTTGTAGGAAATAAAAAAAATTGAAAATGAATTTAAAAATAAACTCAACAATTTCATGGCACTGATCCAATATAATTTAAATTAAAGAAGAGAGAAAAATTCACTTTTTTTTAAAGTCCAGTTATAGTTAATAACCATAAATCTGTAGCCATTGAATTTAATAAAAAAAAACAGAAAAGGCACACAAGGATATACCAATGAAGAGTGAAAGTATATTTCCCTCTGGCAGAAAGAACAAACCCAGAAGGCAGAAAACATTTGCCTGAAAGCCCAATTTAAACGATACAAAAAGACACCATAAAAACACATAAAAAGACACAAAAGAGAAAGGACTTTAATTAACCAAATAATTTATTTTCATTTTTAATTTCGTTTTTTAATCTCTTATTTTCCCTTTTTTTCGCACGACGTGTAAAACCACTTTTGAACTACAATCACTACAACGGCAAATGGTTTACTCACTCACACACACACCCATACACACTCAATTTATTTTCGCCTTATTCACTGTGTCAATTCAGTGTTACAATGCGCTTTACAAAGAATACAACAGTACAGCCAGTTTGTTGTTGTACAATACAGCACAAGCACAAGCACAATCACAAGCACAAGTTGCAACATCAATACAACAAGGAAAACAAGATAATTTGTCCTTTAGCGACGCGTCATTAAATTAATTATGAAAACGACAAAATGCCAATTGCAACGACCAACATAATGTTTACTACACATAGTAAGTCAAGTCAAGTCAAGTCGTCAAGTCTTTTTCGTTTTAATTTCTCTGCGCTGTGCATTCATTTCACTAAATGTGCTAGTGACCCACTTTTATCTCTATTTTGCCATTGTTGTTGTTATTGTTGTTTTCATTGTCGTTACAGGCTTTATTTCTCGTACAGAAAGATTTGTTACTCATTGTCGCTAGCAAGGGCGGGTGGAGGAGGCTCAATGGCAAGTAATGAAATTGTAGCATTTAATGAAGGGATTAAAAAGCGAAGATAAATTGGGCATTTAGGGTTTCGAAAACGTTGATAGAAATTGCCAGGAAAAATTATTTCCAGGCTATGTTTACAGCATTCATATGACATTTTTTCCATACAAGTTTTATGCTTAGAATGAAAGATTTCAGGTTTCAGGCTCTCCTGAACAGGTATCCTGAACTAATCGGATAAGATTTCAAATTATACGTGATAAAGTCGAAAATATGAATGAAGTGGCCGTAGTTTAGTGGGAAGTGTCATACCTCAGCCTAGACATCTCGAACAAGAAGAAATCTGAAAAAAATATTTCTTCGACAACTGCCTCTCAGCAGATTTCTGGCATAAACTCTGGGAGTAAATAGAAAAATTGCCATGAAAAGTTTCTCAAAAAATCTGTCGTTCAGAGTAGACATCAAACTGCAGGTTGTGCCTTTAATTTATAAATTTAACACATTTAATACATATATGATTAAGGTATTCACTATGGGATTGGTAGGTGATTGAAGTTGAAGAAGAGTTAAAGTCACTGTAGTCCAGTCGACCTATTAGACGTGAGGTTGAGGTCAGACATCTCCAACAAAACTAAACATGAGAAAATATTTCTCGGGCGACTTTCTCTCAGCAGATTTCTGGCAAAAACTCTGAGAGTAAATAAAATTGCCATGACAACCTATCGTTCGGAGTCGACTTTAAAATGAACACACGCAACACAAGTGGTGTGAGAAACTAGGTCGTAATCCTGGCTGAAGGGTTGCATAACCAATTATGTATGTATGTATGTATTATTACTTTAATCCCCTTTTAAGGAATATATAGTTCGTATTCTTCTTTAAAACTAAGAAAGTTATTGGTCTAGAGTAGTAGGTCATTTCCACAAGATATCCTTGATATTTATGGGCGAGAGCGGACGTCGCAATCTGGCTATCCGAGTAAATTTTCTGATGTTTTATTGCTTTCAATATGTCCAAGATCTCCACCTGAAAAGCAAAGCAGTGGCCTTTAATATACCAGTGTACTCATATAACCGAGTCCAGCATTATTCCTATCTGCGTACATTATTCCCATGGGGGTAAAATGATGTATTTACACTCTCGCTATTCGTTTATTCTCTTACTTTTTTTGGTGGATCGATGATCCCATTTTTGCTTTGTGCTTTTCCAGGAAATATTTGTTTAAAATTCAAATACTTCTACTTAGGTTTAGCGTTTAGTAGATATTTATTTGGTCTATGTCCACATTCTTTAGCAACTTCTTCTGATACTTCAAATACTAACTGCTTTTATGGACTATTTTTCCATTTTGATGACAACTCCTCTTATTCTACTTCTCCAGAAACCCTTTCTATTTAACCAAAAGCAGAAAAACACAAACAAAAAACACTAAAAACTATCAATTTTATTTTCTGCAAATACAACAACATTTTTTGTTGTTGCTCTCTAACTGTCCATGCCATGTTGCACAGCATCAACCAGCCAAGCCAACCAGCCACATGGGAAAATCAATTTGAGTTGCCTGGGAAGCATAATTGTTTTCATGCCACACTCCAAGTACAACCAGTACCAGCAGTAGTCCTAACAACATGCAGCACAATAATTTTTCACAGCCAATATATGTATGTATGTGTGTTTGTTTGTTGGTAGTGTAGTTGTCGTTACTGGTTATCGTCATTATTAATTTGATTTTAAGATTTTTTTTCTATGCTCTCTCTCTCTGCATGTGTACAGCTACACCTACAGGAATATAAATTCTCCTTGTCTCTCTCTCTCTCTCTCCATATGCTTTTAATTTCTAGGCCATAATTGTTGCAGTAGTTTGAGTAAATGAAAGCTTGATTACATTTTGTGGGCACCTAAATTAGTCGGATTGTCAGAAGCATAAAAAAATTATGTTTTCAAAAATATGTTTCTAGTTGTTGTTGTTATTGTTGTTTAAGAATCATTAGAATGTGGTTTTAAGCTAGGGGACGTAATTTAAAGATTCCTAGCCTAGCTTTCTTAATGTCTTATGAAATTATAGTTTCTCTATGAAGTTTCTGTGCCTTATTTTCAAATACTGATGAGTTAGTGTTGCATGGAAAAGATTTCTTAAAGAGCTCTTGGTTAAACTGTTTGCTTTTGTAACGGCACATAGAGATTTGTTGATTTCTAAAGCATCAACAGACCGCGTTAAATATTTATTTTAAAATTATTTTATTTAAGGTTTCTGAAGGGCATAAATACATATTTTAAATTAATTCGTTTGAAATTTATTTTTTTTACGTCATATACAAAATATATTATAAATATGCATTAACCTTTTGCCCTTGATGCACAACTTAGCATATAATTTATTGCGTTTATATGAAGTGTGAACAGGGTTGCCAAAAACACTTGGGTTGACAGCAACAATAATTTCAAAGTTCCGCGGCAATGCGCTAGAAATATAAATTGGCAGTTAAAAAGTGCTGGTCATGGTAGGCTTGGGTATATTTTACAGTGATTTCCAGGCGCAGGTCTTGTTGGAAACAACATAACACCCGAAAATCTCTTGTCGTACTCGGAGAGCCAGACTGCGATTAAATCTCTCAAGAACGTCAGCTTGACGTTTGTTCTCGTCCATAAATGCCAAGTATATCGTATAGAAACGGCCTACTGCTATAGACCATAAACTTATTTAGTTTAAAAGAAGGCTACGGACTACGTACATAATTGGTCATTACAATCCATCCTTTAGTAAAGATTACAAAATAACTTCTCACATCACTTATGTTGTGTGTGTTAATTTTATACATGAGTGGTGGGACCTACAACATTTCGGCCGGTATCTCACGAATAAATGCTTCAATGTTGTCTTCCAATGCGTCAATTGAAGCGGGCTTGTCTGTATAGACATGAGCTTTAACATAACCCCACAAAAAATAGTCTAAAGGCGTTAAATCGCACGATCTAGGCGGCCAATTGACCGGTCCCGAACGTGAAATAAAATGTTCACCGCACTCGCCTCTCAATAAGTCCATTGTTACGCGTGCTGTGTGGCATGTGGCACCGTCTTGTTGAAACCACATGTCATGCAAGTCAAGCTCTTGCATTTTGTGCAAAAAAAGTTGGATATCAGCTCACTGTAGCGCTCACCAATCACAGGTACGTTACGATTCGCAACATCTTTGAAGAAGTACGGTCCAATGATGCCACCAGCCCATAAACCCCACCAAACAGTGACTTTTTCTGAATGCATTGGTAGCTTTTGCAATGCTTCTGGCTGATCTTCACTCCAAAATCGACAATTCTGCTTATTTACGTATCCATTGACCCAAAAATGAGCTTCGTCGCTGAACACAATTTTTCGATAAAGAAGTGGATCTTCGGCCAACTTTCCAAGAGCCCATTCACCAAAAATTCTGCGTTACGGTACGTCGTTCGGCTTCAATTCTTGCACCAGCTGTATTTTGAAAGGCTTCACGCCTAAATCCTTCCCAAAAATTTTCCACGTTTGTTGAGTAACAGAGGCCCAATTGCTGCGAACGGCGACGAATCGATAATTGATGGTCTTCATTAACACTGGCCGATACAGCTGCGATATTTTCTTCAGTTCGCACTTTACGTAAGCGTGTTGGTGGTTTAATGTCCAAGAATGTAAATTTGGTGCGAAATTTAATCACAATAGCCCGAATAGCCGCTTCAGTGGGTCGATTAAACTGAACATAAAATGGACGAAGCGCGCGATGAGCTTCCTTAACAGAGCACGCATTTTGATAATAAAATTCAATGATTTGCATGCGTTGTTCGTTTGTAAGACGATTCATGGTTAAATTATAGACCAAACTGAAGATGTTTGACAGTGAAACAGAACACGAAACATGCGTGAGCTGTTTAAACCAGTGTTGCCAAAAATATAGTAGCTAAAAAATCTGCCGTTAGTTAGATTTAAGAAATTCATTAATAAAACTAAAGTTTAAAGGAACAGTCGCACAAGCGCTATTATACCTTATTGGTTGTTGAACCAAAGAAAATATAGTTAAGAATCCAGCAATACGCTGTTACAGTACATTGTAAAGTCTTCTTGGGCATCCTTTCCTGTGAATGAATTAAAAAAAATCGGTTTATTCGCCTTCTATTCTAGACTAGCTTAACGCTGTGAGAAAACAGAATTTTATAACATCCCCGGTTTGTATAAATTGCATAGTAGCTATCCGGCAATCCTGTAAAGCAAACCTGTCTGTAACAACGCAACGCATAACATTTAAACTTTATTTTGCCAGCCACTATGCTTACGCTTTTCAGTTTTTAAGCCCTTTTAGTCAGTCATTCATGGCTGGTAATTTAGTTTAATAAATTATTATGTTTTGTTGTTGTTGTTGTTGTTTTTATTATTATTAATTAATAACAAGATATTAATAATGAAATGAAATATTTTATATGCATTTATGAAAAAAGAAAAATTATTCTACAATACATACACCGCATATACATATGTATACATATAATGCAATATGAAATGAAATAAAATAAATTCATTTGAAAAAAAGTGAAATAAAAAATAAAAATAAATTTTAAATGCATTGGAAACATTATTATTAAATTTCATAAAAGTTATTTAAGTAATTAGTGGTAGACTCTCTCTCTCACTGTCTCTATCTCTCTCTCTCTTTCTCTTTCGTTTTTTTTTAATAATCGTGTAAGTTTTATTTGCATTGTAGGTGTAGTTGTTTTATAAAACAATACATACCCATAAATCCAATGAGAGAGCAAGCGAGAGTATAAAAATAACGGAACTAAAAAGCGAGAAGGAAAATTATATTTTCTCTACAAATTTCATACACTCTCACACACACATACACATCTGCATACATACAGAAAGCGTCAAAAGAAACTGTACACTAGGGATACAATTCTAATAATCGCCAAACTCAATTTTTTACCACTTAAGGAGAGTGCCCAAAAAAATTTGACAATATTTCGATTTGTTTTTTGTTTCAATTCTAAAAACTGGCAATATAGTATATATGTTCCTCTTACTACTCTAGGGAGCATAGGGCCCCAACAAGTTGTTTCCAATGAGTTCGATCGTCAGCGCGGTGTTTGACTTCGTTCCACTGTAGACGTAGTTTGGATAATTCGATTGTAATTTGTCGTTTCCAGGTGTCTGATGGTCGTCCGATGCGCCTGCTTCCCTGGGGGTTACAATCTATGGCTTTCCTTGTGATGTCATCTAATGACTTGCGAAGAGTGTGCCCAAACCAGCCCCACTTGCATCTTCTTATTTCCATCTCTATTGGTTGCTGGTTTGTATCTGACCAGAGTTGGGCATTGGATACAATGGAGGGCCAGTAAACATGCATGATTCTAAACAGGCATTTGTTAACGAATACGTGAATAGACTGGGAATCTCGGGGTGCCATTTTCCACGTTTCGCAACCGTAAAGTAATGTGGATTTGATGTTGGAGTTGAAAAATTTAATTTTAGTGCGTCTCGATATCTCGGGGTTAAGTTGGGCAAAAGCTTTGCGTGCCTTATAATGCGGCTGGCAATATGTCAATTTATCGATTATACTGCCTAGATAGCAGAAGGGGTCCACTTCATCAATTTCCTTGCCGTTAGCAATCATTTTGTGGATACTCATCTTTAATCCAGCTAACTTTGCGGTTTCGCTAACTAGATCCAGTTTCGACTGCATGTCGGAGAAAGAATGGTTTAATAAGCATATGTCATCCGCATAGTCCAGGTCTTCTAATCTGTCTTGCAGACCCCATGTAATCCCTCTCCCAAGATTTTTTGACTTTTGCATCACTACTTCGAGGACGCAGTTAAAGAGGAGTGGTGAAAGCACACAACCTTGACAGACTCCGGTTTTTAATTTGATGCTCTTTATTAGTTGTTTCTCATGTAGTACGCGGCATGTTGTGTTGTTATACAGTGTCTTTATCAAGTTAGACAGTGCCTTCCATATGGCCATGTGGTTGAGCGTATCAAAAACCTTTTCAACAACAAAGTCAACAAATACGAGATAAAGAGGCGATCTCCATTCAACTGACTGTTCCACAATAATCCTGAGACTACTGAACTGGCAATGAAACAATTTTAATATAAAAATAACGGTAATTTATTAAGGTATATTTTTTTTAATGTACAGTTTCTTTTGACGCTCACTGTGCATATTAAAAAATCAGACGTTTTATACACTCAGTCAGTCATTCATTAGATTTTTTTGAAAATCAGCTCTAAAAACTGTGCATTATTTAAAGCAGACATTGTGGAAAAACCACGAGCAGTGGATTTTTCTCATTTTTTTCATTTTTCGCTTAAAATAAAAACGAACAAAAATATGCGCAAAAAAAATATGGAAAATTATGCGAAAAAATTGTAAAAAAAAATCATGTTTTTTTTTGCTTATAAATACCATAAATAAATATAAATAATAAACGTTGTATATGTGTATGTGTATGTATAGAAATTCATAAGCATAAAATTATAATTAATGGCAATCATCAGAATTTATTTCCAACCGTTCCCTTTTTCATTTTTCCTTATTTTTTTTTTCTTTTATCCTTTATTTTCCATTTAAAAACCACTAGTAACGGTAATAAAAAAAGCGTAACAATTTGAAATTAAATAAAAAAAAATAAAAAAAAACAAACTAAATAAAGCCGTATGAAAATGGCGGCAGTGAAAAAAGGGAAAATTTTAAAAACTGTAATACGAAGGCTGCTATTTGTATTTTGCAGATCAAAGGAACTCCTCTCTATTCTTTGTGATAGACTTTACTTAACTTCAGATTTTGTCCGAAGTATCTATTACAGTATCCAACACTAAGATGTTACTGGTGCCATGTTCTCCTGCAGATTCCGTTTCAATACCACTGGCAGTAATTCATCCGCCGCACTATGTGGCATTTACCCTGAAAAGCTGGCCAAAAAGGCAAAAATGAATTTAAAGAAATTTAAGAAACTGAGTAAGCAGTTCAATAGACAACAAAATTCTGTATTATATAGTGAATAATCACGACTTTAAGTTGAGATTTGTAGATTTGAGACGATGTCAAAGTCAGAAAAGTGAAGAAAATTAAATGCGTTTTTGGTGTTTGTTCGAAATTTTAGTAGGTTTATATGACATTTTTTTGTGGCTAAACGAATAGAGGTTTTATATTGATTTTTTTTATTTGAAAGGTATGAACAACTGCTACTTTCAGTTTTTTTGATATATATTGTATATCTCATATATTAATGTTAAAATTATTCGTTCAAAATTTAAAAATAATAAAAATTTCACATTTTTTTTACCCTCCCTAAAAAAAGATAAGGATTTTAAAGGTGAAAGTAGTTTTTAGTAGTTTAATGTTATATACCACAAGAAAATATTAACTCTCTATATTCCGGAACAAAAAAAAAAAGTTTGCGCAAATTTGCGCAATTATTTTTGGCGATTTTTTGAAAATTTTACTTTTTTTTTGAAAAATTAAAAAAATTAAACGCAGTGTAATAAAGCCATAGGCAATAAAGCCATATGGCGTACGAATTATGCGAGGAGCTTCAGTAGAAGCGATACCAATCGAGATGTCCTGAATAGGTTACTTTTATGCAGTGACCCTTTTATAAGCTGCAGTACACAAAAATCGCGAAGGAATAGAAAAGCATTCATTTCATCAGATACTATTTAATTATCCTTCCTGACATTGATGATGAAAATGATAACGATTTTAACGATTGTAGTTAGTTTCACTTTTTAAGTATTTTTAAGTTAAGTATTAAATAATGTAAAATAAATAATATGAATAAATATTAAGTATCAAAGAAGTTTAAAAACTTAATTACATATGTATGTATATCGACTATTATAACAATATGAGATGTATGTTTGATTTTCTTAATGGACCTAGGGGCACTTATGATCCGATCATAATAAAATGTGATCAGAAATGATTCACATTCATATTAAACATGTTCATGTCGAACTTCATCGAGGTAATGAAATTTTTAAGCCAATTTATACTTGCTAAACATATTTTCTTAAGAGGCCCTATTTTGGACCAAGGGCCAATTATGGACCGATCATAACAAAATTTGGTAATATGATTTAGATTTACAAATTACACGTTCATACCGAATTTTATCACGATACCGATGTTTTTAAGCCATTTATAAGCGCAAACGTGAATTTCTAAAGGGGACTTTATATGGGGACCAGGGTCAAAAGTGATCCGATTTTCAAAACAAAACTTTACATCATGATTTCTTAATACACAGAACTGATCCATTTGTCATGATTGTTGCATAATTACCATAGTTATGTGTAAATAAGTGCAATTTCGAGGGGAATCTGTATGGGGGCTAGGCGAAATTACGGACCGTTTTGAACCAAAATCAGTTGGGTTTGGATTAATTTTGGCCAAGTTTTCAGGCAAAATGCCACATAGCGCGCCGGTTTGCGTTGCTGATGCGAATTTAAAATCAACGTAATCCGTTGAAGTCGCTGTAGTCTAGTAGCTATTGTGTTGGCTTTTTAGACGTGGAGCCATGTTCCAACACCTCACATAAAACGAAATATGAAACATGATACGACTAAGCCCCATAGAAAAGTAAACAATTCAAGTCAATAGCTATCATAAAGCCATTGTAGTCGTCGTAGTCTAGTAGGTAGGGTGTTGACGTATTAGACGTGGATCCCCAACTTAAACTGCAGTTCAGACATCTAAAACAAAACAAAATCCGGAAAAAATATTTCTTTGGTGACTGCCTCTCCGTAAATTTCTGGTAAAAACTCTGCGAATAAATAAAGTTGACATGAAAAGTTTCTAAAATATCTGTCGTTCAAATCGCCCTTAAAATGAAGTCCTCACCACTTATAGATAAAATAAATACACACGATTGACAGAAAGGTAGCAATGATTACTAATGTATGTATGTATGTAATCCTCTATACCATCAGATGTACCATATTCATTGTATTGGCCTCAAATAACGCAGCTTATTGCCAAGTTTTCAATCGATTACACAGATTTTATAACCATAAAGAAATTTGGTGCCACTCTAATGGGCAACCAAACTTTAATCAATTGACCAAAATCTGTTTAGGTTTTGTTAAAGCGATTGTTCCTATCTTCAGTTACTTACCCTTCGGGCGTTTTATGTTTAGTTAATGCTATTACAGTGAGGATGTCTTTCGAAGCATGACTTTAATCATTAATTTTATAATTTTTTATATGAGACCAGATAGCGGTAGTATGCATAGCCAAGATATAGGCTATAGCATCGTGCTTTCCTTAAGGTTCCCCTTAGATTAGGTTCACTTGGTAGCCATATGGCCCGTTGTCTTACCCAGTGTGATGTAAATCCCCTTGTCATGCTCCGTTAGTGGTGGTTTTGAACCATCCCGAGCTCCGAATGAAAACGCCCAGTTCTATTAGTGGCACATTCGTTACCATGCACAGATCCTCAAGAATTCTATCACCCAAAAACCGTTAACTACTGGCATAAAGTGCAGGGTTCCACTTAATGTCAAGATTATTATTAACTAACGCTCTTAGCAAACTATCATCGAGACTACTTGAAAATAAGATGGGTGGCGATAGAAATAGAACTTTTCAGAATACCTGTTGGTATGAAGAGTTCTGCATTTCAGAAAAATACGGTGTGTACGGTGTGGCTCGTGACACTTGTTGAAATCCCATAACGTTCAGGGAATAATGTTCAGCTCTAATGCTGAAGAAAATTTTTATTTAAAAAACCGGTTGCCCTGACATAGTGAAAGATCAGCCGGCTTTAATTAATGCGTGAGGTGGACTATACTGGGAAATAGATGGAAATCCAAATGCAAAATACGTCTTAATTAGTATCAAGACAGGCTTAATTCCTGAGGACGTCGTGAAATCGTTAAACTCGCATGTAAATATTTCGATGATGCACAGGCCTGACCACACCTTGTATTATTTCCAGAAAGCTATTGAATCTAAGATAGCCAAGGGAAATTTGTTGTTGTTGTTCTTCTTGAGGAGAAAATAAACCACCTTGTTTGCGTTGCAAGCACCAAACCACGAAAGTACTGTCATCGATTGGTGTGATCAACTGGCAAAGACGCATAAGAAGCAGCTGCGCCTGGAAGAATGTGTTAAGGCAGTTACAAATCCATTAAACGGGTTGGTAATGGCTAATTAAGTCAGTAAGTTAGTGAATTATCGAATTCATTTACAAGGAAAATTATAGGAATTGCTTTAAATTTTTTAAAAAATACAATAAGGCAACAAGGTAGAGAGAAGAAGCCGTGTCTGAGATACTGTGCTTAATATGTCCCTTCAGCGAATATAAATAGCAGCCTTCCCAAAACAAAAAAAAAAAACAAAAAACGTTGAAACCAAACTGGTTCGATGCCATAACAACTCTGTGGGAATATATTTGTAAAAAATTTAATAAAATTCTGTTTTATTTGGGAATAAAAATAACAATTAAAATAATAAAAAACACACACACACTTTTCATATAGGGTCTTTCAAGTTCGACATTTTTCTTTCTTAAAAGTTCTTAAACTGCGCGCACATGGATACAAGCTGCCGGAGTAGCAGAATGAGTAGAATTTTCAATTTCACCAGCGAAATACACTTCCAATTTGATGGATACATGGATTTACGGAACCTGAACTTAAAAGATCTTGTAGTCACAAAACGATTCATCAATATGATTGGAATTTATGTACATTTTATTAAAGAACAACACAAAAAAAAATACTAAATACCTGTTTTCAATCACATTGCTCAGTACCATGTAAACAGAATGTATTGAGAGTATTTCGTTTAAAACAGCATACGATTTTTAATTTAATCAGAAAATTTATTTTTGATTGTGGTTTTTGTATGTTTCTTCTGAATTATTTTTTTTTTAGAAAAAATGTATAGGAAATCTTTTAGAGAAAAGGCAAATACATACATACATTCAAAACATACATACAATAACATACTTACCTACATATACAATTGGTCATTACAGCTTTTAGTCAGGATTACAACCTGGTTTCTGTTGTGTGTGCTCATTTCATCCATTAGTGGCAGGACCTACAGTTTAATAACGACTCCGGACGGCAGATTTTTGGAGAAACTTTTCATGACAATTTTATTTTACTTTCAGAGCTTTTTCCAGACGACTGCTGAGGGGAAGACTCAAAAGAAATATTTTCTTTTGTTGGAGTTGTCTAACCTGGGATTTAAATCGCGGCCTTACGTCTAAATACTAGACAAGGGTGAATTCATATTCCTTTAGAATTGCTCCAATATGATGTCAGTAATTTGTTCAATTGGAAGCTGTCGTGATCAAAAAAACACTCTACATATCACTATTAATATAGAACATATAGAATGCCGACTCTTCCCCTATTTATTGGCCCAACTAGAAGGTACGGAAAAGAAGGTATGGAAAACACTAAAAAAGAAGGCAGAAAATTCTAAACATCAAGCCTTACATGTAAGACAATACGTATGTACATACATTCATAATTCGTCACTACAACCCTTCGGTCAGGATTACGACCTAGCTTCTCTCACCACTTAAGCTGTGTGTGTTAATTTTATACATGAGTGGCGGAACATACAGTTTAAAGTCAACTCCGAACGACAGATGTTTGAGAAACTTTTCATTGAAATTTTAATTTAATCTCAGAATTTTTGCCAGAAATCTGCGGAGAGGAAGACGCCAAAGAAATATTTTGTTTTTAGGTTGGAGTGCTAGCTTTGTTAGCCAAAGCTCACTAAAGCATGTATAGCGGCCCGTTGTGACGACACAGTCCCTGTGCTGACCGAATTTCTGCAAACTAGGGAATAAGTTGGTCAGGGCTGCACATTAAAAGCATGACTACGCTACGCTGGAATACCAGACCGAAAGTTTAATAAACGAAGTTATATCCTTGAGATCAATGGATGATAGCTGCGTCAAGCTGACAAGGATTGGAGAGCCAAATAAACTACATCTGCACCCCGCAAGAGATGGGCACTGACAAGGAAAGCGCATAACAGTCTCCTCTTGTCTCGGCAGATCCACGCCCACAGCCATAGCTGCCAGATTTGACGATTTATCGTCATTTTGACGATTTTGGGCTCCAAAAATATCATATTGACGATTTGGCGATTTATGCCCTTATTTTGACGATTTTTTAGAAATTAAAAATTTAAGTCATATTCTTTACGATTTATGGGGTATACTTTCTTTTTAATTGTATTTGAACAATATTACTCATACGCATCATATTACATGTACTGGAATAGTTACCCTGAAAAGTATGCAATAAAAAAACTTCGATTTTGTCATGTATGAAACTAATGAAATTAAATATAACTCATACGTCACATATGTATGTTCTCTGCATTATGAATTTTACATATTTGATATGAGGATAATGTGAGTAAATAAAATGGGGTTGGCGATCTAAAAGTTTAAATTTAAAAATGTAATAAAACGAAAATAGTTTGAAATTTTGCCAAATTTATTTCTTTGTTATGAATTACAACTGCTCCTGTGGGAAATGGATTTTTATTTCATTTATTTGGCTGCCGCGGATTTATGCCCTTATTTTGACGCTGCTTTAAGCTTTGTATTTACTTTGCAATTGTTACAATTGGAAATTTATGTTAGTAAAAACAACGAGTAAAGTATTATATTTTTAAGTTACTTTTGAATACCTGTGATGATTTTTCTGTATTTTATTCATTTTTAATCACTTAAAAGCTGAACAATTGCAACTCCTAAATAACCTCGTAGTTGAGAATAATATATCACTTGTCGTTGCAGACTATTTTAAAAATTCTAGTTTAGCTTCTAATATTGCAATTGGAAGAACAAAGACAAGCGCCGTTTTTTTTTCGTACGACCAACACTCAGGGGATGGATGGCATTGAGTTTGGAACTATGTTATGAGAATAAGGAAATAGAGAACAGTGTTTATGGACACTAGGCTTGTGTATTTTTATACCATAAGTAACAAGATAGACCTCTGCAGGAATTGAGTTCCACATACCGGCACAGTCCGACTAAAAACCGTATTTTTACTGTAATGCAGTGTGTGATCCACTGCCCAATCGACAACATACGGATGTGCTGGCCGAAAAAGACGAGCGTTATGTAGGAATATATGATTTTTAGGAAAAATTCCCCTTATTTCGTTCAAGCAAAACCATTTTATAGTAGCGACAGAACAGTGAAACACAAACTACATTGCAACGATGCTCCAATGATTCAATGGAGTTGGATACACTACCGTCATTAACGAGAGACTATGGCCTCTCCTGTACACAGTCAAGAAACCGCAAAATAGACGTTGAGGCACCAACCCATACATGGGAGTTGTGAATAGTAAGTAAATAGTAAGATCGGATGATAAGAACTTGAGAAGGAACTGAAAAATGTGTCAGCATTACACTGAATTTTCATGCTGAGAACATCAAAAACTTCTGACTCCCTAATATCTACACCGCCCATAGATATAGATGATGTAATATTATTGCTGCACTTATGTGCCAATAAACAACGTTGGGATATATTGTTTAAACCTAAACAATTTTTTCCTAAAAATGATCACCATTTCTTCATTTTTGGAAAAAAAATATCAAATTAAGATAAGGGACGCTAGGTTTTAATTTCCAATGAATTCTTTGTTAAATGTTGAACTCAGATATGTAGATACATTGACTTCATGTGTTTTACTACAATAGAAATAATTTTGGTTTTTGAATAATTTTAATTTATTTATTTACTTTTTCTGACGATTTTTTTACGATTTGACGATTTTGACGATTTTTACTCAAATATTTGACGAATTGGTGCCTCATTTATCTGGCAGCTATGCTCACAACTTCATTCACAATGACCTGTAAGCATGGTCACTGTGATCGAGACGATCAATTACGAGTAACTGGTTGGTGTGCCTCCGATCCATGGAGGGCGAAATGAGAGAGCAGGATTCCTTATTGACCCAGGATATGTTGGCATCCCGAAAGAATTTCCGCCCAATGGGCAATTTAACCAATGTAAGTCGATTGATGAGGATTCCGGAAGCAGTGCATCAGCTCTGGCGAGCCAGTCGGCCCTGCGCTGTTTCCTGGAAATGTTACAATGCCCAGGGACCCAGACGACTGAGACACTGAAGCGCTCAGAAACAATGTCGAGACAGCGGCGAAACTGTCTAATGATTCTGGAGTTAATCATAATGCTCTATAGAGATCCTAGTATAAGATGACTATAAGAGAAGTTTGAGATACGGGTGGAAGGGGCATCTTTGACGAGGATCTATTGAGCAATCCGATAGATGGCCATTACTTCCTCTTGAAACAGACTACAGTTATCCGGCGATCGGAAGAAAGGCTTTACTGTTCCTACTCTTATCCGCTTTCTTTTATGCCCCACAACATCGACCACAGCATCAATACGTTCACAAATTTGAACAAATCAATCAAATAACTGTTGTAGGTAATTGCATCTACTCACTTAACTTGGGGCGCAAGTGCCATATTCCAAAAACTGAAGTGATCCAAAAATTGTTTACCAAGATTATTGATTGGAAAACGTGTCAATTCAAAATCCAAATTATTATTCACAATTACTTAAGGAAACAGTGTATTTTGGAGAATAAAAACCATGTTTAAAGACTTTCAACTGATAAAAACAGATACAATTGCAGTAAAAGCACGTATAAAATATTCAGTTTTTTCTATTCTATGCATACAAACGTATTATTTATTTCAAATCATTTGGGGATCACAGGTATGCGAGTACATTTCACTTTTAAATTCTTTTTTTTTTTTTTGAAAGCCACTGTTTTCGATTTTGTTTTTCCCCGTACCATACCATTTTTCTTTATTAAGTGCAAATAACAATCGGTATGCGAATGAATATACAATCGAAAGAAAGAATATAAAATTTCAACACCAACAACAATACAATGCTTTCAACACCATTGCCTGCTGCTGCCGCTGCCGCTGCTGTTGTTGTTGAAGGCTGTAGTGTCTGTTGGGTTAGATTTATTTGAATGGTGGTGGTTTGTTCTAAAAAAATTGTTTCTCTCTCTCCTTTTTTCATAGTTTGTGATCAGGTGGTTAGAGAATTTGAATTTTTTTTTTTTTGTATTTTTTTGTGTTTGTGTTGCATTGTATTTTATTTGTTCAACATATTTGGCTAATATGGCAATGAAAATAAAAAAAAATAAAATAGAAATAGCATTTATGCAGCTAAAAAAAATAGTAACAATTACCCTTTCAAATAACCAAATACCCCTCCAGTTGTATGGCCAAAAATATTTTCAATTTTTTTTCTGTTTTTTGTTATTTGTGTGGCTTATTTAACAATAAAAAAAATTGCAAAAATTTAATGTGAAAAATATTTTCAAAAACATACTTTTTTTCCTGTAGGAGTTAAAGAGTTATCGATATTTCTCTTGTTTTAGTACGTGTTTATTGGTGTTGTTTGTTTTCTTTTTTCTGTGTGATAAAAATAAAAACTCGTGTAAAGAAAAAAATTTACACGAGAAAAATTTTTATGAAGGCGTAACAAACACGAAATCGCTTCAAAGGCGATTTTAATGAGATGCTATCGATAAAGCATAGCTAAGGATTGATTAGTTTAGACAGAAGAAACTAACAACAGGGACAATATACAGGGTTTATGTACTGCCATGTAAAGTTTACAAAAATCTGTCATTCGAAGTCGATTTTAAACTGTAAGTCTCGCCACATACATACATACAAACATAATTGGTCATTACAACCCTTCAGTCAGGACTACGACCTAGTTTCTCACATCAGTTATGTTGTGTGTGTTAATTTTATACATGAGTGGCGTGAGAGTTTAAAGTCGATTCCGAACGACAGATTTTTGAGAAAATGTTCATGGCAATTTTTATTTACTCTCAGAGTTTTTGCCAGAAATATGCTGAGAGGAAGTCGCCGAAAAAATACTTTTTGTATTTTGTCCTGATGTCTGGCCTGGGGCTCCAACCCTGGCTTTACGTCTAATAAGCCAACACACTACCTACTAGACTACGGCGACTTCAGGGTACTACGTTTACCGCTGCTATTCATGTTACTGATGCAGCAGCAGGTATCTATGATGACTTTGTTATCGAATATATGGGAAACAAAAACGAGGTTGGTTTGATAAGTTACAGCAGAAAAAGAAAAGTAAAAAAAATACAACAAAAACCAAAGAAAAGTTTTAAAAATGAACATTTTTATGAAAAATTTGATAGAATTAGGTCCCGATATAGGCTTTAATTCTGTGAAAGGTTCTTGAAAAGGCCATTAAATCCAGTATATACTGGCCTCACAAGATGCTTTGCATTGTTGGTCTTATACTCTCTGCAATCTTCTGACTTTAAAAAACTTTCTTTCAAAGTTAAACCCCCCTCTATTGAATAATCAATATGACCCTCGTATAATTCTTTTTAATTCAGCTTCAATTTTATTTTAAACTTTTAAACTCCGCATGAGAGTTCCTCTCTCTCGCTATAATCTTAAGAGCAAGAGTTACGCACACATTTTTCTCAAAGTATGCGTACAAAACAATTGTATTTGTATTTGTATTTGTAATCGTAGAAGTATTAGTATTAGTACGTATGTAGTATGTATTTGCAGAGTATGAATGTCTTTTAACCGAGCATGTAAAGAAAAGAAATATTTGAATACCTTTATTTATCAAATCGTATCGAATCAAAGAATCGAGTATAAATTATTGTGCTTACAAATCGCAATCAACCAACAGTCAAATAGACATACAGACGGAGACGGAAAGACAGTCAGTTAGACGTATGTATTAGTATACATATACTGATTGACAAACATATGAATTTATTTATTACAAATACAAATACAACAAGCATTTAATAGAAGAAGAAAGAATATAATGTCTGCATATTTGTTGGGATGCCATTTTTTTCCAAATGAAATTATTTAGAGAGTCATTGAATGCCTTTCAAATACAATACTGGGATGCATTGATTTAAAGCTTTTCATATTTCCCTGCTGCTTGCTTCTGTTGTTAAAAGTATTAGAACCATGGGTGGAGCGAGAAGCTATGTTGTAATCCTTGCTAAAGGGTTGTAAAGACCAATTAAATAAGTTAAGTAAGTTAAGTAAGTAAGAAATGCTGTCTCATTGCTTAAAAAATAAATCCATTTTATATCAAATTTATACTGGTGGTTGGATTTATTAAAACAGTCGTAGTAAGTGCAAGAAATCATATGTGAATCGAGTGCAACAAATAAAATATATGACCACACATGATACCAGATAATGCTCTATATTTGGTGAGATTAGAAGGGTGTGAACCATTAAGAGCTGCTAAAAGCGAAACAGACAATAACGGGCGACCTGATAACGCTCAGTCACAAATTGCAGTGCCCTTCAAAATCTATTTTAAGAACTGTGGATGAGATGTGGTGCCTACCATTTGTTTTGATCAATGCGGGACGCCATCACAGGTATAAGCTTCATTTCTGAGCATGGTGTTAATAATTGAAACGATATTCATAAATTGTCGATACCGATAGGCAATACTTTCCTTTATACATATACATACGTAGGTAGATAGGTAGAAGTGATTGTCCCCTTGATGGAGTAATGAGCGGACACACTTAGGCCGCACACAGGGCCCATTGTAATACCAAAGTTCCTCATTTCCCCTATTCCAGGAACCATTCGGAGCTTCCGATGAAGCGACTCAAGCTGCCAATGTCCATACATGACAGTTCATCCATATCCTCCATGTAGTAGGCACCCAGGTACCTCTTTCTCCTCCGACTAAGTGCCGGACATGTGCACAATAGGTGAAGAACAGTCTCATCTTCCTCTTCAGCTCCACAGCTTCTACAGAAATCATTTGCAAGGTGTCTAAGACCAATACGCCTCGGAAGCGCTCATATAATGCAATGCCCCGTAATAACCTCAACAGTGCTGAGCCTATTTCTTTGGAGTTTAACATATACATATATGTACATACAAACATATACATAATTGCAACCTTCAGTCAGGATTACGACCTAGCTTCTCACACCACTTAAGTTGTGTGCGTTAATTTTATATACGAGCGGCGGTACCCACAGTTTAAAGTCGACTCCGAACGACAGTTTGTCTTTGAGAAACTTTTCATGGCAATTTTTATTTACTCTTAGAATTATTGCTAGAAATCTGCTGAGAGGAAGTCGCCGTATACATATTTTTGTTTGTTTCATTGTGTTCAAGAAGTCTAACCTGGGGGTTTGAACCGTGGGCTCACGTCTAATAAGCCAAAACACTTCATACTAGACAGCGAGGACCACATAGTTGGCTTCTTGTCTTTTTTTCGTTGTTGAAAACTAAGACAGATTACGTGCTGGGTAAAATAGAAGTAAATCGCATGTTCTTTGAGAACACCGGAAAGGTATCGCGAAGATGGTGTGATATTTCGTAAAACCTTTAAGATTTTTTAAATCAAAATGAGTGAATTTTATTACGTTCTACTGCTTTCATTAAAACTTTGCCTTATGCAATTTATTAATTTTTTTTATTAAAATTAATTCGTTTTAATTCCTGTTCAATCCTGTACAAAGTAAATCAAAGCAATCAGAGGAGAGTCTTTAAAATTTCTTTTTTGCTTTTCAATCAGTTTCATTGCTAGACAGTAACAGACAAAATCCCTTTAAAATATCAACTGTAGGGCATTTAAATGTCACGTTACTTTTTTTCTTTTATTTTTTCAATAAAACATTACTTTTTAACGTAGCACAGTTGTAAAAAGGCGTTTTGAACTCCAAAAAAAAAAAACGAAATCCAAATATCGGTCGATGATGCACATCGTGTGTGTATGTGTGGACATGTAAAATGCTGAAACAGCAAAAAGGTGTAACCGTCAAATGTATGTCGTTGCCGGATGTTGGTTTATTTTCAACCCGTATACAACAAACGTGTGACGACAAAAAAAGGAACAAAATTTTCTATAAAAATTGAAAAAGAAAAGAAAGAAAAAATTCGGCATTAAAAAAAATATAATCAATTGGCATATATTTTTCAAAGGTATTTAAACTCTGGTTGCGACAAGAATTTTAAATATTCAATCAAATGAGGGAAAAAAATGTTGTTTTTTTTTCGTCGGAAAATGAATTGACAAGTGAATCAAAATTTGACAAGAGCTTTAACATGGTCAATCAATTGTTTAAATATTAACAAATAAACGCAACAAAAAACTGTCCATATTGCGTGTGTATTTATGTAATGTTAAGTTACAAATTATACGTGCCGTGGCATATTGTTTTTATAGCTCAAAAAAAAAATGCCAATGTTTTTAAAGTGTTTTAAAAAAGGTTTAAATTAAAATAAACCACACTATTAAAGGGAGGGAAAATTACACTCTAATGTTAATGCTTTTTAAACTTTTAATTACGTTTGTGGGATTATCCGCAATCCCTATTAGAACACCAAGGACATGTTTGCAAAAAATGTATCGAAAAACTATGGAAAAACTATGAAACATTTGTTGACGTTGGAAAAACAAAAAATAAAAAAATCTTTTCCGTACTTTTTGTTAAGAATAGAAACCTCGAGTGATAGTTTAGATCATATATACGATCTATTATTCATTACACATCGTGAATTTCAGCCGTTGACTGAGTAGTTTTCCTTTTTTATGCTGGCAATAGAAGTAAAAACAATCTCCCGATTGCAAGATGATGTAATTCCAAATGCTTTGGGTACACATCTGATCAGGGGCAAACAGTATGGTTTCCATAAAGTTTACTCTGTTGGCATCCTGTACGCACTACTCTTTAAATGTGTGAGCAGATCCAAGAATTGGCAAGAATTTGTGGGAAACATTTTGTGGCAGTCATATATTGTCAAAAGGTGTCAAAGGCAATAAACAAAATGTTGAGTACGCAGACAATTTGTAGTTTTTGGACAAAAACAATCCCAAATATGTGATATATAAAGCGTATACAGATTGACGTTGAACAACTCCTGCAGCTTCCTCAAGATAGGTATGGCTCTCTCGGAAGCTTAAATACCGTGCAGGATTTCAGACAAGGCGATCCCTTTCCATGCGACCTTTTCAACTTCATCATCGTCATCGCAATTTTCAACAAAAGTGTCCAGTTACATGCTTACGCTGACGAAATTGAAATTATAGGGCGCACTGAGAGAGATGTTACTGCTGCCTTTAGGCAAAATGGGTCTGGCAGTAAACGAGGTATATGTTGTCGACAAGGAGGAGCATGCGGTGTATACGATTATAGATTACGGCCGATAACTTTACTTTCGATGTTGTCACCGAATTTATTTATCTTGTCTCCGCCGTTGCTAGCAACAATGATGATGTCAGTCCAGCAATCAAGCGTAGGATTACTCTTACCAACCGATGCTGCAATAGTCTCAATAGGCAATTAAGTAGCAGAGAACTGCCGCGTGAGATGAAACTAATACTCTACAAGCATTTGTCCTCCCCGTGCTTCTTTATGCTTTATGGCGTAGATGCATGGACACTATTAAGCACGGATGCAGCAGTCCTACGAAAGATCTTCGGTAAAGTGCATGTTGACGATGATTAACACATCTGTTTGAGCTCCTGACGACATGGACGTTGTGCAGTGCATTAATTTCCAGATTACGCGCATGTCGTACGAATGGAAATGTGTGCGCCGACGATACGGGTATTTGAAACTGGAATTAGCGGATGTCGGCGTAGAGGACGACCTTATCTACATCTATCGATTGGTGTGATCAAAGAGAGAAGGCGCGCAAGAAGCAGAGGCACTTGGAGGGATGCGTTAAAGAAGGCCGAAATCCGACAAACGGGATGTTAATGGCCAATTAATTGAGTAAGTAAGTATATAAGGGCTATAGAAGGTCTTGCTCCAGAGTTTGCATTGTAAATACTTGTAAATATTTTAGATTTTAAACTAAATCTCTCTTCTTCATCTAAAATTCTTTTCGCTAGTTTTTACTTTTGTTTTATTAGAGCAATTGAACTGCGATTCGTTATCGACCATTTTTAACATACGTTTTTTATGTGTTCCCGTTGTAAATACATTGTGACATCAGAAGGAATATAACTTAGTCGATGAAATAAGAATTGTTTCGTAAGTCGAAACCGCCGACTTCGGTAAATCCCCGCGTCAAATACACGTCTCGCAGGAGCATCCCCCTTCATTATTCCTGCTATCCTCCTCCGAGCACGCGCACCCGCTGAATGTTAATACGCTGCACGATATCCATGTCGTTGAGAAGATCATACAGCTCACGGTTGGATCGGATGCGGTAATCAACTTGCACTGGACCGAAGATCTTACGTAGGACTTTTCTCTCGAATACTCTCAAGGCTGCTGCATCAAGAGCATAAACCCAAGATAGAATGCAATTCTTTCATTATTTATCGAATAGAATTTATAAGCCATGGCGTATTTTTACTGTGTTCCCCCCCCCCCCCATTTTTTTTAATCATATCTTTCTGACATCACCTAGAGTATTTCATTCATTCTTCATAATATAGAAATCGACAACCAGTTGTAACATAAATATTATACGACGTATACGTACTATTTAATTCCCCGCCTCAATTAATATCACTCATACGTACGTTAGTGTTTATTTTAGTGCCAGACTGAATATCAATTATTTCGTCTCTAAATAGTTTCGTTCTTAGTCAGACTATAAATATAAAAACAACAACAATAACAATAATAATAAATAGTAAATGAGTACTTAATGAAATAAAGAACGAATAAATAAAAGAAAAGAAAAGAAATGAATAGAACAGAGAGAGAGAAAGCAGGCAGAGAGTAAAAAACTATAAAAGTTTCGTGTGCAAAAAGTTATTAAACAATAGAAACTCGTAAAACTTTACAATTCAAGAAACTTTTCTTTTTTTTTAACAACAATAACAACCAAAACAGAGAACGGATGAAGAGAAAACAAAAACGAAAACAAATAAAACAAAAATGGAAAATAAATAAAGAACACTAAGAACAACAAGAACGAATATAATGTAAGAACAGCAACAAATAATCGGACTCAATAATAATACTTTTTCTACTTTGACCGTGTTTTTTTCTTTTCTTTCCTTTTTTTGTTACTCTTTAATAAACTTGCAACTTTAACTTGCAACAGGTTGGTATAATAAATTAAATGAATAGAAGAGCAATACAATGGAATCACTACAACAGCAAAAAACAACAAAGCGATAAATTGAAAATTCTTTAGCAAAAGAGAATATTTAAAGCCAAAATAGTTTAAAAAAATATATACGTATACCACCAATCACAAGAACAACAACACGGCATGGCAGCCAAAATAAACAGAATGAACGGCAGAATATTGTATTAAAAGGGGCTTAACAAGGCAACAGAGAAAATACTGAAAGGAAAAAAGTACTATTTTGTGGTAGAAAGAAAATTTAATGAAGGAAATTGTGAAAAAGAAACGTCAAAGGCGTTCATGAAATTAAAAGAGAAAATAGCACTGTTAAGATTAGATGCAACCTCTCACAGAGTTATGTATTTGCAAAGCGTTGGGTTACGTTAGGCTAGTGGCCCATTGTGTTACCCAGTGTGAGGTAAGCCACCTTGTCATAATCCATTAGTGGTGCGTTTAAACCATCCCAACCATCGGATAAAACCGGCCAATTCCCTTAGTGGCACGTTAGCCATCATGCCCAGATCTTCAAACGTTCTGTCACCCAAAAACCGATGAAGTCTGTTCTGAAGTGTATAACATTCGCATAAAAAACCGAGAAACAGACCGAGCATGTCAGCGAAATTATAAATTGCTTAGTGTCCCATTAAACTTCCTTTTACACTGCAAACATTTCTCTTGTCGAACTCAAGTAGTTCCTTGGTGTACCTGCTATATACAGCTGGACAAAACAGTTTTCTAATTCGGCAAGCAGGAATAATGGATCATTCACGTTTTGTTGAATTCCATGTTGCTTTTCCCAATTTGGAAAAGTATTGCCTCTATTGTGACCTCCTCAGACATCTCCGATCCCTTCCATGCCAGTTGCAGAGCGTAATAAAGACCTTAAAGAACTTACTTACTTACTTGATTGTCCTCTGCTTCTTACGCGCCTATGCCAGTTGGTCACACTAGTAGATGACATGGCTTCCTCGATTTGGTACTTCCAACACAAACAAGTTTGTCCTCTTCGCCGGCTTCGGCAAATCCCCGAGTCAAATACACGTCTCACAGGAGCATCCCCTTAATTATTCCTGCTATACTCCTCGGAGCCAGCGCACACGCTGGATGCTAATACGCTGCACAATATCCATGTCGTTGAGGAGCTCATACAGCTCACTGTTGGATCGGATGCGGAAATCAACTTGCACTGGAATGAAGATTTAACGTAGGACTTATCACTCGAATACTCTCAAGGCAGCTGCATCGTTGCTTAATAGAATCCATGCCTCTGCGCCAAAAAGAAGCATACGGGATGGATGATCATCTTGTAGAATATTAGTTTTGTTGTACGAGAGAGATCTCTGCTACTCAATCGCCTATTGAGACCATAGTAGCACCTGTTGGCAGGAATGATCCTGCGCTTGATCTGCAGACTGACATCATTTTTGGTGGTAACGGCGGAGCCAAGATATATAAATTCCTTGAATATATTAAAAGTATAGTTATCGGTGATTAGCGTACTTCAGAAACTGGACGATTTTTTGTAAATTAGTGCCATTGCGATGCATTCCCGCCTTCCGCAGAACACTTTCCATGATTAAGTTGAAGAGGTCGGATGGCATAAACTCTTGTGGTATTTATAAAATCACACTGAGAATAATGCTGCCCTACTGCGTGACTCCAGTATTTCCCTAAAAGTTGAAAAGATTATCTACATAGTTGTTCTTATGAAAAAGTACCAATTTTTAGTACCAAAAGCTACTCTCTTCACAACTCGACGATTATTTTTAATGGTTCTGCTGGCCGAATCCTTTGTTATTTTTGGACAATCTTCTTCCTTTTTTCTTCTTTTGGCCTCTTATTTTTTAAAAATACAATAAAGTCTAGTATTTCCAATTACATGCTTGTTTTTCTTCTTCTGTAAACTTGGCGTGACAAAAAATAAAAAAAATAAAAAAAAGCAGAAGGAAACTGTGCCTGTGAAGGGAATAAAAACTCGATGAATAAAAATTTACACACTGTCGTTGCGACTATAAAAATCCACAACTTTAAAGTGTTTTTCTTGTTTGTTTTGCGACTTTTCTTTTTGTTTTTTTTGTCGTATTGACTTGTTTCACAAACGATTGTTAAAAAATAAAAAAATAAAGAAAAAAAAAAGCCAACAAGAAATGCTTTTGTCGATTTCCATTTCTGTTTTTCATTTTTGTTTTTGTTTTTGTTTTTTCGTTAAATTGCTGGTAACAAACGGCCTAGAAAGCAAAGGAAAAAAACAAAACTATACTCTGATTCAAGTTTTCGTTTCGTTTTCTTTTTTTGTTCCAACAACTAAAATAAAAGAAATCCTTTCCAATATACATTCAAACATACATACATACATACACATGCAAAAGCATGGCTCAGTAGGCTTTAACGCCTCTATGTGTGTGGTGGTCTGCTATTAAAGAGCGTCAGTTTCTCTTCTTTTTTTTCTGATGCTTTTAAACAGAAAAAAATTTTGTTTTTTTTTTGTTTTTGCCGTCATTGTTTAACAATATTCCTGGGTATTGTTGTAACAATTGGTGGCAACAACAAATGAACACAAACAAAACAAAAACGAAACCTGTTACTCCGGGGAAATGTTATTTGTTTTGACATCAGCTATTTCGTGTGTTGTTGCACAAGTTGCACGTTAAAAAAGTTATTTTTTTTTCGTCACAATTTTCCCAGTTGTTTGTTTGTTTATTTTTATTTCTTTTTTTCACAGTTGCCAACGTGATATTGTCAGTTTTGCTTTTAAACTTAATTAAAACTTACAATATCAGGTAAAAAACAACGAATAAAACAGAAAATTGGTAAGTGGGACAAAAGCCAAAATCACATTTTAAATGGGGGCACAGAAAACATGCATAAACGTGGGGCATGCATTGTGATTATTGTCTTCTAATGTTTATCAAATAAAAAAGCAGGTAAGAGGAAAAATTCATGAATTTTTTTTTGTTGATTTATTAAAAAATTTCGATTACTAATTGAAAAAAAAAATCGATAAAATCGATAATTCCCATATTCATGTTTTTTTTTTAATTTACGTACATAATTGGTCATTACAACCCTTCAGTCAGGATTACGACCTAGTTTCTCACACCACTTATGTTGTGTGTGTTAATTTTATATACGAGTGGCGGGACCTAAAGTTTAAAGTCGACTCCGAACAACAGATTTTTGAGAAACTTTTCATGGCAATTTTATTTACTTTCAGAAATTTTGCCAGAAATCTGCTGAGAGGAAGACGCCGAAGAAATACTTTTTGTATTTTATTTTGATGTCTGGCCTGGAACTCGAATCCTGGCTTTTCGTCTAATAAGTCAACACACTGCGTACTAGACCACGGCGGCTTCAATTTTTTAATTTATGAAACAATTTTTCATATGAATTATGTTTTATGCGCTTACTCAAGCTGACACCAGGGAGAACTCAATTGAATTCCTACTTCAGAGAAGCAAACAAATGCTCGCACAAAATCTCCAGTCATTGTCAAAGGTACGACGGGATAGTAAGACCACTTGTAGAGACACCAGACAGATCTGGCCAGACGGGAATATAGATTAGGTTAGGTTAGGGTAACTGTTAACCTGATTCGAATGAAACCAGTCTGTTACCTCAGTGGCACGTTCGCCACCATGCCCAAATCTGCAAACGTTCTGTCACCCAAAAACCGATGACTTTGTTTCTGAAGTGCAGGGCACTCGCATAAAAGGTGGCGCACCGATTCCGTTTCCTTTACATCACGACAGCTTCTGCAGTAATTCTGATGGAACAGACCAAAGTTATCAGTGAAATTGCTAATACCGCAGTGTCCCGTTAGAATTCCTTCCAGAGTGCGAACCGTTCTCTTGTCGAACTCAAGTACAGGGTGGCTGATATATAATGCAACAAAGTAAAGCGCTATATTTTTTTAATTTTTTTTTTAATTTTATTGTTCAAAAGCAAAAAATGTGGGAAATAACATCAAATTTTAGAATCAGTTTAGATTTGTTCGAATTGGCCACCTTTGGTACGAATTATGGCCTTCAAACGGCCGACAAAGCCATCACAGGCTGCACGAAAGTGGCTTTGCGGTATTTTGGCCCATTCCCGGCGAAGCGCCGTCTTGAAATGATCGACACTTTGGTATTTTTTAGTGAGAACCTTACTTTCCAAAATGCCTCAGGCGCAAAAGTCCAACGGATTGAGATCCGGAGATTTTGGTGGCCATTTTGCGGTAGAAATGAAGCGAGGAACCTCCTTTTGAAGCCATTATTGGTTGACGCGTGCTGAGTGCGGTGGTACTGAGTCCTGTTGGAATGTCCATGGTCTGCGGCCGTAATGTTTGTCTGCCCAGGGCTTTAATACTGCCTTTAAGACATTTTCCCGATAATATTTGGCATTTTTTTTACCCCACGGTCGATGAATACGAGCGGGGAGCGACCATCGGCCGTTACGGCGGCCCACACCATTACCATCGGCGGCGCTTGAGTTCTGGTGGCCAATCGCAGGTGTAAATTTTCAGCTGACCTCTTTGGCAAGTAAACCCGATCATTTTTTATGTGCACAAACTGCTCAATTTGGAATGGCTTCTCATCGGGGAAAACCAAATTCGGTAACTGGCCACTTTCGTGCAAGCGAAGTAACTTCTTGGCTCTTTCCAGTTTAACTTTTTTGTCTTCATCGGTGAGCTCTTGCACTTTTTGGAACTTCAATGGCTTTTGTTAAAGCCTATTTTTCAATATGTGTTGCATCCGTTCTGGCGATATTTTCAGCTCACGAGCAAGTTTTCCACCACTGCGGCGTGGATTTCGATCAAATCTGGCCTTCACTTTTCGGATCATTTCTGGTGTTGTTACCGTTTTTTTTTTCGTAAACTTTTTGGACGTGATGCAACACTGCCAGTATCACGGTAATGAGCAATGGTACGAGAAACAAAAGATTTATTCACATTTAAATGCTGGAGGGCTCTAACGATAGCCACCTGTGGTTTTCCAGCCAAATATAAAGCAATAACACTATAAAGCTTGAATTCCATCACGAATAACTTTTTTTCTGAATGCAATAGATCAAAATGCTTTTGTAAGCTTGTAAATAATAAAGTGAACTGTCACTGGAATAAATCTGTCAGCTGTCAGACGAGCGGTTTACAAATGATAACAACCTAAAGTTGGTTGCAATACATATCAGCCACCCTGTAGTTTTCTGGTTTCCCATTCTTCTTTTTCTGATTCCTTAAAATTCGGCAACCAAGTATGTTGGACCGCCCACGGTTTGTTGAATTCCATGCTGTTTTTTCTAATTTGGAGAAGATTCCATCTAAATAACCTCATTGATCATTCGAATCATCAAAAATAAACATGATTTCTAGTTCAATAAATAAATAATACATCGCATTTCAATACCACTACACGCCGCTTGTATGAATGAACAATTTAATTATGTTTGTTTAATTGTATACAAAATCAGTAACATTTAATTAAAATATTTAATCATTTTCATCGCTTACGTATGAGTAATATTAATTCATATTCACTTACTATATAACCGTCAGCCCCCTAAGACGTATGAGTACTGTTTTAGTGTGTAGAATTAAATATTAAGTATACGTCATCTGTAGCATAACAAGTACTCTTGTAATATCATTTTCTTTTCTTCTTTCCTTTCGGTTTTCATTTTATTTTTATTTCTTAAGCCTACACTCAAGGTTTTCCTCGGTAATAAAATACGAAACCTTGAATGCCATAGAAAATAATACTCGGGACATTTATGGGTACTTTTAACTTAATCTGGGTAAGATTTAATGCGTGACTAATTAAGTAACAATAAGGATTTGCATAAAATCAAGTTAAAACTGTGATACTTTTATGGATGAATGCGTTGGAAGAGAGTGAGAGAGAGAGAGAAAGAGATGTTTCTAAATGTGAATACAAGTCGACTGTATATAGAGCTAATTATATTGACCATTATAACCCTTAAATCACGATTATAGGAAAAATTTAACTCATGTGTGGCACAACCTACAATTTAACGTCGTCTCCGAAAGATAAATTTAAAAAGTTTTTCATTGCAATTTTTATTTATACTCATATATACACAACACACGGTAACTGCAGACCGGATAAACTGGCCGGAAGCGGCACGACCATCTAACTCTCTGATGAATTCTCGACATTGGGAATCCCTGTGGGTATCTGTAAGCTTATAAGCTTAACAATGCAATCGTAGACCTTGTCGACATCATATCGGCAGCCTCGGACAGGGACAGAACGGCGCAAAAATCTGGCCAAAGCGGGATAAACTCCAAAGAAGTAGGCTCAACACTGTTATCGGGGTTATTACGGAGCACATGTGAAGCGTATTGGTCTTGGACACCTTGCAAATGATTTCTGCAAAACCTGTAGAGATGAGGAAGAAGACGAGACTGTTCTTCACCTACTGTTTACATGCCCGGTCCTTAGGCGCAGGAAAAAGAGGCACCTGGGTGCCTACTATATGAAGGATCTGGATAAACTGTCATGCATTGATATTGGCAGTCGGAGTTGCTTAATCGGAAGCTCCGAGTGGTTCCTGGTCTCGGAGAAAATGTGAAAATGTGGTATCGCAATGGACCCTGTTTGTGGCCTAAGTATGTACGCTTATAATACTTCTACCCACCTACCTACCAATGTGATACCACAATCGTGTATTTACACTTAGTCCTGGAATGACTAAGACTCCTACAATTTATTATCATCAGCTCAGTGATATCATCTGCATAGTAGAAGTCAAAAAGCTCTCTCCTTTTCCAACACAGCGCTGGGCTTCTTCCAAATAGATGCAAGCAGGTTTTCTTCTCATCATGACTGCAACCACCACCATGATGAATGCATTCCTTTAGAGTTTGAAAAAGATTTCTGTGCTCTCTCCTTACTGATTTGGCTAGATTTGCTGCGTATCTGAAAATTGTCATACGGTGTTGTCGCGGAATTCATTACAGCAGATTTTCAATGGGATTTCCAATATAAAGACCTCACCTGATACTTCAACTACACCCGATCTGTCCGGTTAATACGCTCTACAATTTATTGCAATACCACTATGCACTGATCTTATATGATGTGAATATTGTAACGCTCTTTCATCTTATGATTAAAATATATTTTTTATTAAAAAAAATGTTAAAGGAAGAAAACTCGTCAAAATATTTTGAATCGTTTTGAAAACATTCCTTTAAGAAATATGCAAAATATGCAAAAAATATGCAAAAATATGCCAAAAAAAATTTAAATTTTTCTGAGTGATATATTGATTATTCCTCCTTAAGTGTTAATAAATAGGCCTCCAATTCATAAAACTTGTAGAGATGACAGTAAAATATATATTTTGCCAAACAAAAATCTTCAAAATGTTGACGTGTGATTAAATAGGTCTCTAACAAGCAAACTGCCATTTCACGTCCAACAATTCATATCTCGAAATAACTGTTGTTGCGTACCTACCATGCATCGCCAATTAAGAGCTCAATTCCATTGAATTCTTTTCATTTCGCTTCATTCACTCTCTGTCTCTCTGTATATTGCTGCAATAGGATTAAAAATTCTTGTGTGTCAGAGAGAAATTTATTGGGGCAAATGTGCCGTAATGTGGCCATAACTTTAGCCAATCACTAAAGAACATTTATAAGTAACCACCTTGAAACATATTAAATGCTTAATGGTCACCATCTACCACAAATTAATGACCAAATACAGCTACAACTACTACTACACTGCCAGCAAGAGCATTAGCAACACAAATGACATTAAAATACCAAGAAAAAGACAATAAGGCCACCACGAAGCATAGAAGAAAAGAAGAACTGCTGACTTTTTTATACACACAAAGGGGGAATGAGTAAGGAGGGTAAGAATATTAGAAAAATACAAAAAAAAGAACAGAAAATAATAACAAGGATAACAACTAATTAAAACGTCCAGTTTTGCAAGGACACATCAGCAAGGAATTAATTCTTTCATTCATTATCAAATACTGCGTTTCAAAATAAAAATCTTTATGCCCCTTATGGCATATATTTGTGGTGCGGCTTAATGGTGCTGGTTAATTATGTCATTTAAAGAAATGTTCACAGATGAAAGTAGTGACTGCGGTTTTATCAAGGACAAACATAAAATTATGTCAGTTCGAATGACATCAAAACGTCAAAGTTTTGAAATATTTGTGTCCTTTAGACAGGACATAATATGAGATGGTAAGCAATGAAATGTGAATTGGGGAGATTGTATAAAGAATATGAACTAAGTAGTGTTTAAAACACAACATCAACTTCAATTTATTGAAGTTTAATATTTATAAAGCGGCTTAAGCTCCAGAGATAATATAAAAATATATTTCTTTAATAAATCCTTGCTTCAGAAAAGTGATATGAGTAATTGACATGAAGGTGCCGTAATCTAGTAGGTAGTGTGTTGGCTTATTAGACGTAAGGTCGCGGTCAAAAAAAAAAACGAAATCTAGAAAATATATTTCTTAGGCGACTTCCTCTCAGCAGATTTCAAGCAAAAACTCCTGAGAGTAAAATATTTTGCCATAAAACTATAAGTCCCGACATTTGTGGATAAAATTAATACACACAACATAAGTGGTGTGAGAAACTAGGTCGTAATCCTGACTGAAGGGTTGTAATGACCAATTATGTATGTATGTATGTAATAGACTTTTTTTGACAACATTCTAGTCGTTCTTTTGAGGCACAATATCTTCGCAAAAGCTGGAAGTAGTTGCGCGGCTCTTTTTTAATTGTAGACTCGCCTTTGGCAAAATATAGGCGCTCAAATCCGTTAGATTCTGGCTGAATAAATCAATAATTAAAAATACAACTGCTTTTTTGAGGAAAGCAGTTTCAAAATATGTTAACTACGGAACCCTAGACGCCGTAGTTAAGCCGTAGGAAGCCGCAGACAACACCCTTCAATGCCCATTACACAACCTAACTCACTAAGGGGCTTCTCCAAGAGCAGAACTATCCCTGGGTTTCTCCAAGAGCAGAACTATCCCTGGGTTCTCCAAGAGCAGAACTATCCCTGGGTTCTCCAAGAGCAGAACTATCCCTGGGTTCTCCAAGAGCAGAACTGGCCTGGAACATACGAAAACGATTTAAAAGCCATCCAGGCATGGCATGGTATGCATTATATGGATAGTTAAATCAAGGAGATAGATAATTAGGCCAAAGCGCCGGTTAGCCAAACGGACACGTAACGTAACGCAACATACATTCGTTTTTAGATTACGAAAAGCATTGAGAGCGATTACCGAACAGTATTGTAATTTAGGAAAGCATTTACATTGCCCTTCATATGCCAAAACCGAACGTACGTTCCATTACGTTCTGTGGACGTTTGGCTAAACGGAGCTTAATAGAGCCAGAAGATTACATAAAATAATCAAACCCAATAACTTTATAGGCATTAAAAATCATCAACTATTGTGGAAAAATAATGCACTAGGAAGAGTAGCGAACATACTCTGGGACGATCCTATTGGGAGGAAAACATATTCAGCGTATTCGAAGTACTCTGATATGTGTCCATACGCTACAATTTACTTATATAGGTTAGTCGTGCTAGATGATGATGAATTCACAGCATTTGGTGAAGACATTAAACAGTTTTTATGTTTGGTAAAATCGGGACTCCAACTTCGGAAATAAACCATGCCAGACGTAATTCATGTCAGAACTTTGGTTTGAAACAAATTGAGGAATTTTTTACATAAAGTATGGTTAGAATCCCCAATGATGAGCCTACAACAAACCTACTTAATAGCTAATCAGGCTACAGGTTACTCCAATGCTTTAGACGCTTAATTCTCGATATCAAATGATTACGGGATCACCTATAACTATCTGAATGGGAGCTTGGATAACTTCATCTAAAGCAGAGAATGTTGCATATCATGTTCTACAAACTCTTTAAATATATGGATCAAATTTAGATGAAATGGCTACTTATTTAATTAATATTCGTCTCAGTTAGCCAGGTTGCCAGTTACTTGAAAACTTTGTATCAAATTTCCAAATTGTTTATAAAAGCCGTCGTTTCTCCAGGAAATGAGAGATTTGTAGAAGCTCTCCATCACTTGAATCCCTAAGCATGGGCCCTAGGTATTGCAGATGAATTGTCCAGAATGGAAACCAAAGTCGACAACTCCCTACATGATCTGTTTATAGATATCATCGTAATAAGTCTGTTAATAAAGAATAAATTCCCCATGACAGTATAAAATGAAACCCTTAGTCCTGTAAGAGGACTTTATTAATCACATTAAATTGCCTTCGCAAGAAACAATTCCTTTAAATACTGATGTCTTCTATAAAATAATAATAAAAAAACAAATGAATTTAAATAATAAACAGGCGTGATTAAATCGAAATCGCTTGTGAAAAGAAATTAATGCGAAATTAATTAGTGAAAGTGAGTGACAAATGAGTGTGGCAGTGAACCACATTTGTACACAAACAAATTAGAGAAATAAATCTGTTTTCAACAAGAAAAAAAGAACAGAAGAAAAAACTTGAATCGAAATTTAAATAAAACCATTAGAGACAGGCATTAACAAGCATTCAACGAAGAATACTTATTATAACCCACGATAATAAAATCAAAAATTTTAAACCAACAACACAACGGTTCAAGGAAAATGTGACGCAATTGTTTGACAACAAAAAAGTAAAGATTTCAAAATTTTCTTGACAAACTCAACGTACAGCACAAAAATTAGATCGTTAAACTATAAAGCGTGTCTCGCATGAGGCTCTATTAAAGAATAATTTTGTCTTTGTCGTAACGAGAAATTGTTTTCGACGTTTTTCGCTATTAGCAAGGACTTCCTGCCACAATATACATACTAAACGCACATCTATTACCAGCATACACTCTCAAATATGTACATTCTAAAGAAGAACGCTCTTCTTATTCTTATGCTCACGTTTCGTATGTAACATTACGTGGGCACACGTTTTGTTACACATTGTCATGCTCATGCAAGTTTGTAACACACTTTTCTCATTTTCATACATACGCTCAGCACACAGCACAGCACAGCTCACTAAAAACAGAAGAAAAAACTTTTTTCGATCAGCAGATATCGTTCGTTTGCCTGCAAATGCTAGTAAATGTCCTGACGTCAAATGGGAACAATTTTTTCACTTTGCTAACTGCATATATACCGTGGTGGCGGACACACTTAACAGAAACGTATGTTGCCACAGACCCTCAAAACGACGCACCTACGCACGTCATTCATTTACGTCGCTGTGTGTATACGATATGGGGGTAACGTAGTCAGTTCAAAATTATGGTGATAACATACACAGGCAGTATGTTACAGTCGTACGTAGGTATGTATGTGCTTCAAGTGTGATTGTGTTTTAACTATTACTACATATTGTATTCACATATGTATGAGTGTGCATGTGTAGGTATATATGAAGGCACTATGTGATGATAGTATTGCTAAAGGGGAAGCAAACTGCTAACAATCCAATATTAATCGTAATAATTTGCTTTTTCCCAGTTTTTTGAGGCACATTCCGCATTGATCTGAAATCACCGGGAATTGATATTAATGCTCTCTTTTCGTTATGGTCATCAAATAATTCCAGGACTCAGAAGAGGATTTTTTATGTAAAATAACAGGGTTTTCATTGAATATTCTGATATCCAAACTCATCTCAATTTGTCACCTAAAAAGATAACCACTTCCAGGCAAGCAATGAAAATATTCAACTAAAGTAGTTGCCGTAATCTAGTAGGCAATGTAATGGCTTATTAGACGTGAGGCCGCGATTTAAACCCCAGATCAGACATCTCCAACAAAACGAAATACGAAGAAAATATTCCTTCGGAAAATTCCTCTCAGCAAAAATTCTGAGAGTGTGTTAAATTGCCATGAAAAAGTTTCTCAAAAATCTGTCTTTCGGATTTAACTTAAAATTGTAGGTCCCGCCACTCATGTATAAAATGAACACACACAACATAAGTGGTGTGAGAAGCTTGGTTGTATTTCTGGTTGAAGGGTTGCAATGACCAATTATATATGTACATATGTATGTAAAAGCAATACCATGATCAACTATGTAACTCTACCTATGCTGCATTAGTTTAGTAGCTTGACAGACTTAGAAACTAAGAACCAGTAAAGCTTATTACTCAACATGGAGGCTTTACTAATTCCAATGTGACCATATCACCATTTCTCAAGGTCACAATAACCTCTTAGCCACAACACTCTTTTACTATATATTAATGAAACGTATGTAAATAGGCGACCATCATACGGTTCCTAAACCTTCTGAATGTGAATAACAGTTATATGTACACACAGTTACTTAAGTATACATACGGTTAACAAATTTCAGAAATTTTTTAAACAATCCGTTTTCGTTGAAAATCTTTATAATTTCCTCGATTTTAAGATGGTCTTTCGCATTGGTTAAAAAATTTCTGAAATTTGTTAACCGTATGTATACTTTTGTGGCTAAGTGTATATCCCCTTTGTATCTTGTAAATCAGTTCAAACACTGCACCGAGTGCAAAAAAGAGGAATTAGGTTGATAAGCCAGTTATTTAGGAAATCAATGTAATGATCATCAGACGAAATGAACAATATTTTGTGGTCAGAAGAAGTTGAGGTAAAGATTTCTTAACCAGCAACTTTAAGATCCTACGGTTGCTTAAGTCTTACTCATGGGACATAACTCTACCTTATTGATTGATGCCTCAAAGTCTTTTTTGGAGGCTTCTCATCAATGCAAGCAATAAGAAGTGAAAGTGCTCATTAATGCATGTCGACTACCAAATTCAAACGCTTGATCATAGCATGTGGAATGTGTTTTAATGAAAGAGGACGAATTATTACCGCCTGTTATAGCCTCATTATTTGTAATTGAAAAACCCAGATGTATTTTTTTTTTGTTTGTTATTTATGTACATACATAATTGCTAATTACAACACCCTTTGTTGTGTGTGTTAATTTTATCCATGAGTGGCGGGAGCTGCAGTTTAAAGCCGACTCCGAATGCTAGATTTTTTTGAAAAACTTTACATGACAAATTTTATTTACTCTCAGAATTTTTGCCAGAACTCTGCTGAGAGGAAGTCCAGCCGTTCTTTTTATTGGAGATGTCTGACCTGTAGTTAGAACCGTACCTCTACGCCCTACCTACTGGACTACGGCGACTTCATATTCTTACATAAATTAGTCTTTCTCAGAGACAGCCTGAGTTTACTTCCGTAGACCAGAGTATTGCTCTAAAATAAGAATTGTTCAGTAGCTTCGCTACTCTCTCGAGGTAAACAATTTCTTGTCTTTTTGATTGAAACAAAATGAAATCTGCTAGTAAATGCTACTAAGAAGTTCCTTAAATCCAAGCCACTTTAATTTTTGAGTAGGGGCGATCATGGGGAATGGATTGTTGCCTCTGATAGGGATCGAACCTTGAACTGCAATCTAAAACAGTGTAGTCATTGGTTCTGTAAAGTATGTAACTCATATAAGTAGTTAAGGTGTGCTTAATTTCAGGTGGGTCCATAATAATCTCCAATTGAATCACAGTCTAATAAAGAGGAACGGGCATCGACTAATACAAGTTCGAACAGCAAATAATTTTTACAATAATAAGGCTCTCACTCCTGTCCTCCTCCTGCCCTCATCTCGTTACTCAGATGTATTTATTTTTTTTGCAAAAAAAGCTTTAAATTTCAAAACCCCCGTTTAAAAAATTTGTACCCATAGTGTAGCAGCATTTCATTTCAGTTTCAGTTCCAGTTCTATTCAGATTTCTTTCATACAACGTTTGCATCGTATTGGGCATTAAGGCAACTATTTTATCTTCGTTTTTAATATTTTTGCTACTTTTGCATATGGAATATGGATGAATATGAAATGTGAAGATGTGTACATTACTAAATGATAGTGTACGTGTATATGTATGTATATACCATGCATACATGCATTTGCCAATATGTGTACGTGTTTGGAAAGTGTCATTTTCTGTGGCATTTAGTGGTTGTCATATGCTAAAATCGTGATATCTCCACAATTCTTTTAATAGTATTTTTATGTACAAGTGTGCTATGCTATGCTCTGCTATACTATGCGTACATGTGTTTGATGTCTGTGTGTATGTGTGTCTGTACAACACAGCATATACGAAGCATTGCAAAAAGTATGCATGAGTTTAAGGTTATTCGTCCGTATGCTTCTAATGAAAGATTTTCAGTTTAGTTTTTCTTCTGCTTTTGCTCTCTCTAGATCTCTCTCTCTCACTCGCTCTTTTTCTCTCTCTCTAACTATTTAAATATTCAAAACATGACAAATTTCTACAACAACTTAATAATAAACGATTTAATATGGTCGGTTAGCATATACGAGTACAAAAACATTTTAACTTCTCTACACAAATACGTATGTACGTTAAAGGGGTATACAACGGTAGTATATGTATGTATGGGTATGGCTATGATTTTCTGCATGTGTTTGTGTGTGTGTGTGAAGTTGTAGCAAATCTTTTAATTATTCAATTAGATTTTTATGTTGTTTTCCTTTTATTCTCTTATTTTGTTGTTGTTTTCCTATTCGTTTCATCTTTTATTCTTTTGTAAGCGTGCGTTTCCTTTATTTCCTGATTGTATGAAAAGGACCTGCCAGTGATTAGATTAACATTTTTTGATTAGATTGATTCCTTTTTCTCTTCTCAGATAATTTCACAGGAAATACGTAACGGTAGGTCCATTAAAAAAACGTATTTTTTTTTTTTTTGTAAAATAAGATTTAAAAAGTTAAGGACTGTACCATATGTTAATTATAAATAGGATTTTAACAAGCATTTCAATTCAATTGACTACCGGTTCTTTATGACGCTTTTAACATCCCCACATTCAAGAAGCATGATTGAATCAATGACGAACAACTGATGCGATAATAGGCTTCCAGAAAAGTATAATCACCTGATAGATTGCAACAATTCAAGGATCATTGCCATACTCAACACCATTTATGTATAAAAATTTAAGCAATTGAAGCATGAACAAGCAGGATTTTGTTTGCATAGAAACTGCTTATAACAGGCAACCATTCCTCGCGTAATTATAGAATACTCGAGAGCATGAAGGAAAGTACATTAAAACATTCGCCACTATCGCTCTGGAAGCTGTATGAGATGCTCTAAAGGCCAAAGGTATACCCTATAAACTCATAAGATTTATAGAAGTCATGTTGTTATTCTCGTTCATCACTGTGGCATCTACAGATCTATTTGGCGGTTTCATAACAGAGATCAGGCAAGACTGCTAGTTATTATTCATGTGTAGTGCCGCTTATTAAGTGAAAGTTTTGTCACTAAACGAAGATAAATTGTGTAAGAACAGAAGACCTGAACCTTTAGCACTTACTGCAACAGTGGTGACTCAAACGTGAAGACTGTTCCAGCTTTACGGGGTGATTGCGAACTTCATAATCGTGACGTGTGATCAGGTGATGTGTGATCACCTGTTACAGAAATTTTATTGATTCCATGGCATTTGCGGCAATTGAACTTCTCTTACGACGGATTATAATATATTTGAGTATGACTTTGCTGCTCCATTTATATAAAGATCAACTCGAGTCAACTCGAGTAAAAATTAAAACTGGCGAGTAACTCAAAACGCGGTAGGTTTCTTGAACCCAGAGAAAGGGAATGTTCTTGTTTACTGATGCCCTTTGTAATCAAGAAAATAAACGTTGGGCCGTGATTATAAAGTCGTTACCGTGCATTTAGAGTACTAAAGGGTCCACCAAATAACTTTTTTTTGAAAATGCTTTAAAAAAACTACTGAATATTTTCTCAAATTTCTTTTTTTATTTGAAAGTACAATCCTTCCGGTTAATAATGGAAAATAATTTCATTCAAATTCATCCAAATGGCTGCTTCGGCTGGCCATGCAGTAGCCTACACGATCGGTCCAATTTTTAAGCACATCATCGATTGTGTGCAGCTGTATTTCACTAATGGCTTCACGAATATTGTCCTTTAAAGCGTCAATTGTCTCTGGCTTGTCGGCGTAACATTTATCTTTGACGGCACCCCACAAATAATAGCCCAACGGTGTCAAATCGCAGCTCCGAGGTGGCCAAACGACATCAGCTCTGCGGCTGATAATGCGATCTTCAAAAACAGGGCGCAAAACATCGAGTGTAGCTTCGGCTGTGTGGCACGTAGCGCCGTCCTGTTGAAACCAAATGTTGCCAATATCCTCCTCTTCAATTTTTGTGAACAAAAATTCGTTCAACATGGCCCGATAACGATCGCCATTGACTGTAACGGCCACTCCTTGCTCATTATCGAAGAAAAATGGCCCAATTATGCCTCTGTTCCAAAATCCGAACCAAACAGTGACTCGTTTTGGGTGCGTCGGCTTTTCAATGTATGCGTGCGGGTTTTCTGTGCCCCAAATGCGACAATTTTGCTTGTTTACATACCCGCCAATATCAAAATGAGCTTCATCCGAAAATATGATTTTTTTGCCAAAATCGGCATCTTCTGTAAGTCGATCGCAGGCCCACTTAGCGAAGCGAAAACGCATTGGATGGTCAATTGGCTTCAACTCTTGAACCAATTGGACCTTGTATGGCGCCATACCAAGGTATTTATGCAAAATTCGTCGCAATGATGTCTCCGAAGTGTTCAATTGTTGAGAACGACGGTGAATTGATGTTGATGGGGCTTCACGCACACTTTCTGCCACAGCAGCAATATTCTCGGGTGTACGCACTGTTTTTGGCTTTTCACGCTTTGGTTTATCTATGAGGATGCCAGTTTCTTTCACTTTTTTCACAAGATAATGAACATACGGAGCTGACGGTGCTTCTCTTCTTCCAAAATCCGTACGCAATTTTCGCACACATTCTGCAACATTACCATGATTTTCAAAGTAATGTCGCAATATTTCCCAGCGTTGTTCAAGCGTATACACAACCATATTCGTTCAGCGGAATGATAAAACTAATTATCTGTCAAATCAGACATGAGCTAAGTGTTACCATTCACGAAATAAGCACTAGTTGAAAAAAGAAAACGTTAGTTGGCGAACCCGATATAACCGTAAGTTTGCTTACTTAATTGGCCATTAACAACGCGTTTATTGGATTTCGACCTGCTTTAATACATCCTTCCAGCTGTCTCTGCTTCTTGAGTGTCTTCGCCAGTTGGTCACAACAAAGTCCAACGTAGACAAGGTTGTCCTATACGCCATTTATCCACTAACACTCGCATACGACCACATGATTACCGACTCTTTTTTGTAGGTAATGATCGTATAATGACCATCCTTTTTTTAGAAAGCAATTGAAGATTATGATCTGGATCTGGTATGTGGATTCAATGTTGGTTTTGTTGCATGTTGCAGTTACAAAAATTTTGCGCCACTTTAAATTCGATCAATCCTCACCGAATGGCTCTCGCTAAGGTACTGAGATATTGGTATGGTTATTGGTATGGTACAGGGAAGATATGATGTGATAAGAGACAGGAAAGACTTCTGCTGGAAAAGTATTCAACAATTTGATAGAAAGTTTACCTGAAACGAACCACATTTCACTTAATTTTCTTTGAGACGACATGTGTAAGATTCTTTAAACAATTATCACAGAAGATCTTTTGTGGGAACCTAAGGCACTTTGAGACAAAGGATTGTAGGATACTCTGAATTTATTGGCAGAAAGTGTTTAAAGAATGTTGAATTCGATAGAATTCAGAACTACAGAATGGATTCGAGATGCTATCCAGTTGTATGGCGGAATGGGTAAGGTATGTACTTAAACAAGACCTTAGAGAACCCAAGTAGCCTTTGTACTTTGAAGTTACTGCCAATTTAAACTAAACTAACCTAAGCATTACCCCTAGTATGATATCTAAAAATGTTCTTTTATTAAAAGAAATAAAAATAAAAATTACACTTTGAATAGGTATTCTGTTTACATCTCTTAAAACATTCCCTAGCTTAAATATCTTATATTAGTTCCCCGCAAATCAAATCTTATTAGTGTAATACGTACTTAATAGCAATTAGAAGCAAAGAGAAAAAACCTTCAATTATTTCGCATTTGATTACAATACCTTGTACTCAAATGAATACGCCCAATCAGTTGATGACAAATCAAACAAGATGCAATTGAAATTGAAATGGAAATTGAAATGGAAAGTATTGCATTTCAAATGAGACCTCAATTTGCCTAAAGACACAAACAGAGAGACAAACAATAATTGAATCAATCATTGACGATTTTTATTTATGCCACACAATCAATGTTTTAAATGCAACGGCATGTTGCATGTCATTTGCAACGTATTTCAAAGAAAAAGAAAACATTGAAAAATTAAAAATAGACGGAGAGAGCGAGAGGTGTCGGTAGTTTGTGCCCGCACTAGTCGGGAGGGCTCTTAATAAGCTGTAGATGGGGAAAATAGGATGATGAGTGTAAAGCCATAAAATTTTAATCTGTTAATATGGAAATGCAAGAAAATGTTAAGGAATGTAGGATTTTAAGAGTAGCTTTCCTTATTTCAAACAGACAACATTCCTTTGAAGTATCGATAACAGAGTGAAAGACTGTCAGGACTGCATAGGAACTCTAATGAATCAATAGAACTGAATATTTTACCCTCATTAAAGAGCACTTTCTTATGCTTTATATCAACACTCTACTAAATGAAGAAAGGAAGAAATCATTGAATCAAGGTTAGGTTTGGTTTGACGAGTGGAAGAAGCTAGTTAGAGGAACTCTTCCACTCTCAAACGATGTTTCAATACTAAAGATCCCTGACTGATAATGAAAAATTAACAGTCAGACAAAGCGGTTTGGACAACAATGTCATCCAATGAAGTTTTCAAGTAAAGATTGGATGTTAACAGACCAAATGAGGTATGAACATAACATAATTGGTCATTACAACCCTTTAGTCAGGATTACAACTTAGTTTCTCACACCATTTATGTTGTGTGTGTTAATTTTTATACACGAGTGGCGGAATCTACAGTTTTAAGTCAACTTCGAATGACAGATTTTGGAGAAACTTTTCATGGCAATTTCTTTTCTTTCGGAGTTTTTGCCAGAAATCTGCTGAGAGGCAATGGCCGAAGAAATATTTTCTCATATTTCGTTATGTTGGAGATGTCTGATATGGGATTTGAACCATGGTCACACACTACCTACTAGACTACGGCGACTACATTGTACTGACCCAACTGGCAGATCGAAACAGATTAATGCCAGGCCCTGCTGATATCAACATCAAATCAGTGAAAGTTATAGGAATGATTTGATGATGCTACACTTGCATCAAACAGAGGTCATACCTGAACATAGATCAAGACAAATTAAATAAATGAACTACTGATCTCAACGTCATGATATGCTACCAATAGTATGGGAACTAAGTTAAACCAGCATCAATTGCTTGTCATCATTTGTAACTCAATAAGACCGATTAACAGCTAGAGATTGCTGTGCATGAGACCTAGTCACGCTTAAAATATTGGGAGGTTTTAATAGAGGCTACCAAACGCAATATACATACGACAGGTCAACTAATCTAGCCATAGAAGTCTTTTACTACTTACATAACATAAATGGTAATTAGAACCCTTAAGTCAGGTTTACGACCTAGCTTCTTACACCACTTACCCGCTTGTGTGTGTTAATTTTATCCATGAGTGGCGATTTTTTTTGAGAAACTTTTCATTGGCAATTTTATTTACTCTCAGAGTTTTTGCCAGACATATGCTGAGCTGTGGTTTGAACCGTGGCCTCTCGTCTAATAATAAGTCAACACACTACCTACTAAGGCTACGGCGACTTCAAGTCCTTTACTAGAGCCTTAAAATCTTTCTCGATAAAGCAGATTGGCCACACATTGCATTAATCTCAAGAAGCGCCTGCCGATGACTTAGTCTTCTCACATGTGCCCCTATGTCATGGGGTATGGTCATCCCAATTGTAAGCTTAGTTGGAAGTCTCATTACTTTTATGAGTTTCCATGATTCATGCCATAGCAAATAAATCGAGTCCCTTTGTTCAAAGGAAGGTTGAAAATAGTGTAGGGTATGGAGAGAGAACAATGATGATTTGTTTGAAAAACTGACATGACTTTCTCCATTTTTTTTTTAATTATAGATATTCATCTGCCAACGCTCTTTGCTAAACAACGCTTCAATCATTTTGTTTGTTTTGTTAGCAATTCCATTGCTTTCGATGGCAATTCCATCTGCCTTTTCCTAAAACCAAAGTAAGAAACTCTTCAGTTATTTGTCTTGTCTCCACACTTAGTTTCTTTTAATGTTTATTTGCATAGAATTTAACACGCAAATATTTGTTCAGCTGAAGGTAATGGAACTATAAAAAACAGGAGGAGAATAAAAAAATAAATTCTTCTGGGCCACTTACTCACCTGCACCTGCATCTTCTGCTGCTGCCATTGATATCAAGAATAAATATCAAGAGTTTAATAAAGAAATAAAGAAACAATGAAAAATCAAAAGAAAAACTAAATGAATAAATAGAATAGAAAATCAACAACAACAACAACAATAAAAACATACAAAAATAAAACGAAATAAAATCGTGTACAAAGACCGTTTCAATGAAGTAAAATTATGCGCTATTGAACACAAATAAAGAAATTCCTTTAAATTGCATCAATTTGTGAACAACAACAACAACAACAACAATAACAACAACAACAACAGCAATAGCAGCAATAGCAATTGCAATAGCAGAAGCAAATGCAGAAGTAAATGAATATAAAAATTCAGAGCTACAGCAGAGAAGAAGAAAAATATGAAAAAAAAACAGAATGGAACAGCAGCAGTTGAAGTTCTTTTTTTTTTCTTTTTGAAAGAAATAATAAAGGAGAGTAAATAAAGTAATAATCGAATCAAGAAGAAAATCAACTCAAACTATGAACATAAAATACTTTGGACGAATCAAGCCAATAGAATAGATACCCTACTGGCCTTCAAATATTTTTTTTAAAAGTCAAAGAGCCACTGCAGACAACAAGAGTAGAAGTTAGTACATATTTGGATTAACTTCCAATCATCATGCAGGCAGAAGACTTTAAGACTTTGGCAACATTATTGCTGACTGTTAGTTTTAAGGAGGTCCTTATCAGCGATTAGACCAGCAGTTGTTAACTGACTGACTCCCTTTTACGTTTAGCGTTCTGTGTAAAAGCGGGCAGACACTTAGGCTAAAAAATATTTTCCTGTTCAGCTAAGAGAGAGGCTCAAAGCGGTTTTATATTCAGAAAGGAAGGAAAACTTCTTAAATGACAGAATATTTGAATCCTTGGTTTCCACAGAAAATGGAGGAAAAATACTTATTTAACTTGATTGGTCATTACAACCCTTCGACCAGGATTACGATGTACAGCGAGCGTTAAAAGAAAGAAACTGTACATTAATAAATTACCGTTATTTTTATTTTAAAATTGCTTCATTAACAGTTTTTAAAATTGAAATAAAAAAAATTACAAAAAATTTCGGGCACTCTCCTTTAGTGGTAAAACTTGAATTTGGTGATTGTTAGAATTTTATCCATAATGTACAGTTTCTTTTGTCACTCACTGTAGCTTCTCACATCACCCATATTGTGTGGTTTAATTACTTTCATGAGTAGCTGGACCAACAATTTAAAATCGACTCCGAATCATAAATGTTTGAGAAACTTTTTATGAATTTTTGCCAGAAGACTGTTGAGAGGAAGTCGCCAAAGATATATTTTCTCTTCGTATTTCGTTTTGTTCGAGCTGTCTGGGCTAGGGTTTGAACCACGACTTCATGTCTAATAAGCCAACACACTACAGTAACCCTTCGATTTACCCTCGATTAACGTTGTTTCAATTTACGTCGTCAAATTTTTTGTTCCCTCTAACTTCAATTTGCGTCGTCATTCGATTTACGTCGCCTTTTTTATGGAACCAACTGCGACGTAAATCGAGGGATTACTGTAACTTTTTTAAGTTCCTTGTTAAAAACATACTACTTTGTAGTATGAGCAATATGAAATTCGATTTACGTCGTTTCAATTTACGTCGCCTTTTTTGGAACCAACTGCGACGTAAATCGAGGGATTACTGTATCTACTAGACTACGGCGACGTCAAAAAGAGTATTACTGATCAAACATCCAAAGCCAAACATCCCTTAATTGCATGCAGAATGCTCACACGTAAATTGTTTGCACTGGATGTACACCCTGATGGTCAGGACAATTGCGACAGATGACGTCATTAGAACGAATTCAAAAACAGCTCAATTGGATTTGGATAAGTTATAGAGACTGATATATGCTAGTGTAACTGGCGCAAAGGAAAACTGTTCTACAGCGGCACTGGAAACTCTATTAGATTTAAGCGCGTTACATATTGTAGTAAAGACCGGAACCATTGAAATTAGGTTTAGAATAACTGGAGACAAATCTAACACGAGATATATAAAACAACATCGTAAGCTGACAAATCGATTGGACAAATCTAGGAGATCCTATGATTTTATGAAATGCTTTGCAACAAAACTGAAGCAATTTTGGAGGCTACATACTCTTTTAAAAGAGGTAAGAAACAGATAAAGTAGCAGCAATGGGAGTGTCCTGTTCCACAGCGTAATATTCGGAAGCCATACGGAAACTCGAAGGTAACTTCAAAGCTAATACCCAAAAGAAATGCTCAATTCAACTTGCAAAGAAAGTACAAAGGATGAGACATCGTAATACAATCAGATAGTGAGGCCACCATTCGAGCACTCAGTTTGTATTAGAATAACTCAAGAATTGCATGGACAATCTAGGCAAACTAAATCAGCTAAATAGAGGAATTCATGCCAATGAGTAAGCAGATAGGCTTAGGAGAAGATAAGCAACAATGCCGTTGATAGGATTAGAAATAAAAGCAAAAGAAGCGATTGAGACCGACAGACAGATACTGTTCCCAATTTGAATCTGTATAAATTTTTATTGGATAAATGCGATGAGAAAAGATTTGAGTCATGCATCAGACTACCCAGGATTAGGCTGAGAATAGTAACATACGTTTTAATCGGGCACTGTAGAACATTTGTTTAGAATAGGAAGCGGCTTAAATGCAATAATTAGACTCATCCTGAGCAACGTTACTAGATCTCAGAGGAAAATAACTGGGCGTTTATTAAGTAATAGGCAAGTATTTATCCTTACTGATACCAAGTAACTTCCTGCCGAAGAAAATGCTAAGACTTCATTGAACTAAACATGCTTCCAATACCTTTAACAACAGAAGCAAGCAGCAGGAAAATATGAAAAGCTTTAAATCAATGCATCCCGGTATTGTATTTGAAAGGCATTCAATGACTCTCTAAATAATTTCATTTGGAAAAAAATGGCATCCCATCAAATATGCAGACATTATATTCTTTCTTCTTCTATTAAATGCTTGTTGTATTTGTATTTGTAATAATAAATACATATGTTTGTCAATCAGTATATATTAATACATACGTCTAACTGACTGTCTTTTCGTCTCCATCTGTATGTCTATTTGACTGTTGGTTGATTGGGATTCGTAAGCACAATAATTTATATTCGATTCTTCGATTCGATACGATTGGATAAATAAAGGTATTCAAATATTTCTTTTCTTTACATGCTCGGTTAAAAGACATTCATACTCTGCAAATACATACATACGTACTTATACCCAGTTGGCCAAGTCTTCAAGACATCATCGATGATGCGTACAGGATAATGTTAAATCATAAATGATTTGTTGGCGACAGCCGGAGCAAATCACTGACGACTTTTTCGAACAAAGGGCACTTTTTCGTTTCCGACAATATTAGCGACACTACAATGCATATTGTCGTTGACGATCAGATAAGTAACAATGTGGTTCAACTTGTCATCGACGAATATATAAACGAAATATTTTCAACCCTGTCATTGACGACAGTTTAGCGACAGTATCCTTCCATAGTATCGTCGGTGACAGTATAGCTGAAACAACCATAACATGATCATCGACGACAAATTGGGCGACAAAATACTCACCTTCTCACCAAATGATTTCTTTTCGTAAAAGTTTGAATATATTAAGGGTTTTATATATTTTTTATTGATTTCAATATAAATACATATTATATACATATACACATACATATGTATAGAAAAATTAATATTATTTATATATAAATAATAAATAATAGAAAAATTTATACATATAATAAAATAAATTAATTTGAACATTTCATCAGGTTTTGTTTTTAAAGAATTTTTATCAAAATTAGACATCAATTAATAAAAAAGTTAAAATATATACAATATATATAAAAATAAATAAAAATAAATTCAGGTAAATGTGGTTTTATGGCAACTTAGAATCATTTTCTTTATTATTTCCATTTTTCTTTCTAGAATTTGATCTATTTATGGTATTTTTGAAGCGATGCAATGATAAACGCAGATCTTTTATAAATTTATCATGGGTGTAGCCCTCTGATTTAGTTGATTCTGTAATAAAATTATTGTTATTAATAAATACTATTAGAACTTTCTCAAAGCAATTACCATAAATTGCGTTAATTATGTTGCAATATTTTTTAGGGATTTTTTATCCCTATTTTTATATAAAAATATTGTACACTTACCTCTAAAATAATTATTTGAAAATTAATATTATTTATTTTCACCGAAAAACACTTTAAACACACTTTGAAACAACCTTTCACTGGCACCTCAAAAACACGAATGAATGATTTTTAGTCTCTTGTTATATTTGTTTTGTTTTTAGACGTAAAAGTACAGTTTTTTTTTTCATAGAAAAAACTAAAAAAATTTGTTGACAACAACATCTAATTCTAAGTGAGGATAGAAACACGACAAACTTTTACAATTGTTGTCTGTAGTCTCCAACAAATCTTCTCTGAATCAAAAGCTTAATGACACTGTCGCTCATTTCGTCGTCAATATAATTTAAAACAAGACAACACACGTGAAGTTGTTGATAAGTTTGTCTTTAAAGAAGTTTAAATAAAGACAAGTTCAATACATTGTCGCTCATCTTGTCGTAAATGTAACCTGAAACAAGACAATTTGCATGCAATTGTCGCTCATCCTGTCAAGACAAATTCAAGAATTTGTCATTATGCTGTCTACTATTAAGCTCAAAACGCGACATATTACACGACTGTGTTATTAAAGTTGTCCTAAATTGAATTTTATACAGGACAAATTTGAAAAATTCCTGCAGACATCATTGATGCAAACGTCGTCAATAACGTACTGGCCAACTGGGATACTAATACTTCTACGATTACAAATACAAATACAATTGTTTTGTACACATACTTTGAGAAAAATGTGTGCGTAACTCTTGCACTTAAGTTTATAGGAAGAGAGATGAACTCCTATGCGGAATTTAAAAATTTAAAATAAAATTGAAGCTGAATTAAAAAGAATTATACGAGGGTCATATTGATTATTCAATAGAGGGGGGTTTAACTTTGAAAGAAAGTTTTTTAAAATCTGAAGATTGCAGAGAGAATAAGACCAATCATGACTCCCATGTCTATCTGCCTCCCTAATACAATTGTAAGCATCTTGTGAGGCCATTAAATGTCCTTTTTAAGGACCTTTCACAGAATTAAAGCCTTATCGAGCAGATTTTGCATATACATTTTCATTTTTAAAACTTTTCTTTGGTTTTTGTTGTATTTTTTTTTACTTACTGAATTTTTTTTTCCTGCAGTAACTTATCAAACCAACCTCGTTTTTGTTTCCCATATATTCGATGACAAAGTCATCATCGATACCTGCTGCTGCATCAGTAACATGAATAGCAGCGTTAAACGTAGTATGTACCCTCATCATTTTCATAAACGTACTTCGTTATCAATATTCGTAATTTTATTTCTTTATTTTCCGACTTTAGTTTTGTTCATATGATGCCACTCAACAGCACAAAAAACACAATCGAGTTATTTTTTTCATGAAAGTTTTCAGCATGTTCCTTTAAATTTATTGTAATCCATGCAAACACAAATGAACGAGGATTAGGGGCGTGGATTCTGTGGTGTAATAGAAACTAGGCGTCTATTTAAAGCTATAAGAAGAAAACATATTTCTCGGTTCTTAAAACCCAAAAAAATAACGTGTGAACACATCAATTAATCGGATTCTCGCTTGTAAACATTAATATACACACGACCCCTGCCTCGGTTAGTCCTCAAACAGTGGATTAACGATTGCTGTGGTCGCCGTAGTCTAGCAGCTAGTGTGTTGGCTTATTCGACGTGAGGTAACGGTGCAAACCCCAGGTCTGACACCTCAAATTAAAAAGAAATCTGAAAAATATATTCTGGGCGACTTAAATCGAAACAACGTTAATCGAGGTGACGTAAATCGAGGGATTACTGTATGTAATATAGCAGAAGTTATATGCGTATTTGTCTAACATTGCTTATCCTCATGCATTTAGTTCTTTTGATATTTCCTTCAAGCCCACAAATCACGATGGCCAATGGAACCATAGTAGCAAAGAACCCATTTACTTGGAAAATTATTGGAATTATTGGAAGAATTATAGTTAAACTTGAAATACTTCTCTGTATCTTGGATGCATCGCTTCTCTTTGAAACACCAAAAACAAATTCAAAAAATCTTTTAAAAGCTGATGTAAAATTATTACTTAAATAAACATTTCCATACGCATTCAACAGCATTTCTTAAGAAATTTTTATTGAAGATAAAACCACACACTCTGTGGCCATAAAGGAACTTAAATTCATAAACTCTTGCAAAAACACTCACACTCACACACAATTTTAATGAAAAAAGAATAAAAAAAATGCGGGCAGACATTCAAGAATTCAATGAAAGGAATAAAAAAGTAGAAGAAGAAAAGAAAAGAAAAAAAATAAAACTTCTGACAAGAAACAGACTGAAAAAGGTCCTGCCATTCACAATTCAAAGGAGTTTATAAAGAAATTAAATGAATAAAAATAAAATGAAAAGGAATATGAAAAGAAAAGAAGAGAAGAGAGCATGAGAAAATATGATTCATAGCCTCTTAAAATTCCCAGAGACACACAACATAACACAAAAAGACTGGCATGTTGTCATTTATTCCATTCAGTCATTCCTTTAGTCACAGCCATTCAATCATACAGAGATTCATGTTGTTTTCATTCAATTGTAACGAAAAAGTGTTCTTTTTTGCTTGGAGGAGACAGACACTAAGAGTTCGTAATTTTTTAACCACGCCTCTTAAATAATATTTTTTGAACAATTTAAGTTCAATCTGAATTCCATTTAGTGGAGAATTTTTATATTTTTTTGCGACCAAAATGACCAACCCTTGGGCCTGCATGAATTCTACACATACAGTGCATTGTGTATACTAGGAAGGAATAACATACGCATAAAATTTTTTGTATTTTAAATGCGAATTCCATTCACTAATAAATTGCTCCAATTACAGATGTAATTTACAAAGAAGAAGAAGAACAAGAAGACTGGTCAACATACATAGCTCTGTCATCCATGCAATCGTGATATAGGCAGCATGCATCTTGCCAGATAAGATCAAGTGTTTCTTAAATTTTCTCATGTAATCAAGATACTTAAATGATTCTTATATTCTTGGATCTAGCCAGCATTAAATCTGACTTTGAGCCCAAGATCCAATATTTTGTTTTTATTTTTTGACACTCAAAGAGTTTTAGTGTACGACAAATGGTGGAGGTCGAACCCACCTAAGCACTTAGGCCACACACACTAGCAAGTAGGCCATCGAGGTACTTTATTTTGTAAGTTAGGTGGGAGTAAGCTACATTTGCCTTAGCATTTGCATTTGAAAGTCTGTATCAGCAAAACTTTATTTAACAATTTGATAAACAACACAAACAGAATTCATAGAAACAAATTCATTAAATTGTGTTGCAAATTTTTTTTATTTGTAGAAATAATTTTAACGATGAATTAATTTATTAACAAACAATATTTACTTACATACATACATACATACGTACCTTCTATCCATTAGCTCTCCATGTGTACATATTACAATGGTCCGTTCATTCATTCATTCAATCATTCATACAGCATTGTTCATTCATTATCAGATACTTTTTCAATATGCTTGATAAATATGCATGCACTTGCATGGCAAGACTTTAAAAGAATGAATTCTTTAATTTCAGAATCAGGATGAACGCAAGTGAAAAGAAAATAAAAAACCTTCGGAACGTTTTTGAAGAAGTTTGTCAAAGAACTTTCGAACTGACATTTTGTTGGGGTTTGTCTTAATTGATGTTTGTTTCTGGTCACAGATTTAAGGCTGAATGGATGTTTCTTAAATGTAAGGATGTACCGAAATAAATAAAGTAAATTCGATGAAGTCGCCGTAGTGTGTTGACTTATTAGAGACGAGGCCACAGTTCAAATCCCAGGTCAGACATCTCCAGCATAATAAAATATTGTTACATAAATCGAAACGACATAATATCGTTTAACAATAAAAACGATAAACAAAAACCACCAGCTACACCAACACAATACACACGACACAAATACACACCAATGAACGTGTTGATTATCTAAAGCTACACACACACATATGTACAACGAACCTGGTTGGGTCGGGTACCAACAACAATATGCATGTGAAAAAAAGGGATGGACAACGTAAGCAAGGTACACAAACAACAATGTATTAGCAACAGAGCTCTCGAGAAGGCGATATCACGAACCTTCCACTTCAAGAATGTTCGTTAGACTAGTTGTGTCGGACTATAAAAGGGCTGGACAAAGCAGGCAGCAGTCTGTTATAATTCAGTCAGCCCTGTGTGAAGACGCGTTGCGGTTTGAACATACAAGTGGTATTGCTTGCAAAAAGGTTGTAAGCAGAGAAGATCAAACGAGCAGTTGTTAGTGTTAACGTGGACAGAAGTGTGAAATAGAATAGTGTACAAGCAAATTGTTGTTGTATCGTTAAGTTGTAAACAGTGGCACGGACGTAGTGTGAATAATAAAGAGTGTAACTGAAAAACTAAACACATATTTGTTTTTACTTGGTTTGCAATTAACGAACTCATATTTAAACGTTTTTAAAAAAGGCAAAAACGTAACAATATGAACAAATGTTTCCTTAGCGACTTCCTTTCAGCAGATTTTTGGCAAAAACTCTCAGAGTAAATAAAATGACCATGCCTTTCTATAGCCTCCCTAATTCCTTGAATATATTCCAGGCTGTGGAGTTTGCAATTACCACGGCAGCGACACAGATCTGCGGATAGATTGTGCCAAGAAATACAGAGGTGTAGTCGCCGTAGTTTAGTAGCTAGTTTGTTGGTCAGACCATCAGGTCAGACATCTTCAAAAAATAATTCTTCGGCGATTTCTTCTCAACAGATTTTTGTCTAAAACTCTGAGAGCATCTAAAATTTCTATGAAAAATGTTTCTCAAAATCTTTGGTCCAAGTCGACTTTAAGTTGTAGGTTCCGCCACTCGTGTATTAAAATCAACACACACAACGTAAGTGGTGGGAGAAGCTAGGTCGTAATCCTGGCTGGTGCGTTATAATGATCAATTATGTATGTACATATATAGGTATGTATGTATGATACAGAAATGATCTATGTGAATAACCCAGCAGCAATAATTGGTTGCTGTCTACAGGAAGATCTTCACTATTCTTCTGGATGTATGTTGCAACATTACTGCAAATGATATGGCAAGAAGAAGCTGATTAGGACGCGAGCTGGATTCAGTGGAATCGGTATTGTTCCTCAAGTTGATCGATTAGTTAATAAGGAACGGGAAAATTTAAGAAATTCTAGGTTTTTGTGGCCCAGATTGTATCATTGTAGAATGCAATGGATCCTGCAATTGGGAAGGGAATCTATTATAATTTTGAAATGTTATTGAAGAGCAAATTGAGAGACAGGTGCAGTTTTCTTTCTATAGAATACAGCATTGTCTGTTTACAGGATTATAATGATTGGTTTGACTGACTGTCATAAAGGTAACCATATCTGGTCTCTGAATAGGGCCTTAGTTACCTTCCAGTTGCTGAGAAATAAAGGAAACGATTTTGTATATTTTTGTTTTGTTAAGTCAGCCCTCGCATATATTTTATATTTTTTTTTCATGTTCTTCTGCTAAATTAAGTGTTTTATACATTTATTATTATCACACTGTCATAGTTGATATTGTTTTGCTGTAAGCGAGTGCGAGTGAGTGAAGCAAAAACGAAAAAAAAGGAAAATTTCTTAAACAAATTGTATTTGTATGGCATCAGCTTCAGTTTTGGCGTTTTTACAACACCATACACACAGAGTTTTTCTTTTCATGTTGCCCTTTTTAAGTTGCTTTTCTTTTTTTTTTATAAATTTTCCAAAATATCATTTGTATTGGATTTCAGTTGCTCTTTTTTATTTCGTTTTTTTTCTTCAGTTTCGTTTTTCCTGTTTCTTTAAAAAGCAGTGTGTAAATAATTTTTTTTATTCTTTATTTGAATATATTTTGTGTTTGTGTCATTTGTTATATTTTGTTTATTTGAAAAATTAGCTTTTATCGCAAATTTGTTGTGTATAAAATTTGTCAACGCAAGTTGACACCACCGCCGCCACACCATCACCATCACCACCATCAGCAACAGCAGCAGTAGCAGTAGCATTACGAGTAGAAACACTAACCGAGCACAGAGCAGTAATGCTATTGCCACCAATACTAATACCATTTGCAAAATTGTCTGCAACTCTCAAAAAATAACTCCATTAGTAAAAGAGCCATCGTCATCATCATCATCATCGTCATCATCAGTAGCAGCACTAGCACCAACATCATACTCTTGTTGTTGGTGGCATGAGAGGAATTGCATGACTCGTTGAATATATATATTTTTTTATGCTGAATAATGTTTCGTGTTTTTCTCGCTCTATTTTTAAAATAATTTTTGTCAATGCTTTAAATTCGTATTTATTTTCCCAACATAAATTTAGCAGAAACAATTTTTTATTCAATTTTATTTATTTTTTTTTTATTTATTCTTTGTTTGTAAATGGCAACCAAAAACTTTATTTATTGAAAACTAATGGTGATAAAACAAAAATACGCGAGTATCAGTTTTGACTGTAACAAATTAAAATATTGTTTTTCATTTTAACGCACGATTGAGAAAAGCTTAAGCTTGGTATCATGCATGACACTATGGGCCTATTATCATATAGGCTGCCTTCCAAAATGTTAGTTGCTTTGTGTTTGAACAAAGTATCGTATTTCATAATGCCGCTGTACAAAATATATACAATGTATTCTATTTCAAAACGTCGTCAATGTGTAGTTTTAACGCACTCACAAAAAGCAATCAAGCATCGGATTTATAGTTGATGCATTGTTTGCTTACTTTGCATATCTACATAGTCTATATACATTAGTAGAACTGCATACAAACTTTGTGTTGATACATTTTGGAAGGCAGCCATAATTCGGCACAGATTTTCATAAAAAAAATATTTCATATATTCGTGTAGACAGCTTTAGTCTCCATTAAATTTGTTCAAACGATATCAATGAGGTATCTCAGTCTGCCTTCTCCATGTACATATTTTCAGATCTGCTTAGGATTTGGAGTTACAATCTACTGCTCGCAAAAATATTCAAATATAACTGAACATAATTTATTCTATTCCACTTCTCCCGATTTGATTTCGTGGCTGAGCAGCATTTTTAACAATGCGCCTGAGTCATCAGTTATTAAAGGCTTGCATACTGTTCATCTCCAAGCACAGATTGAACTTTGGTGTCAACAACGCTCACTTTGGTATGAATTAAAATAACGGGTGATTTTTTAGGTATTATCTTTTTGTCAACACTGGTTTAAACAGCTCACCCACGTTTCGTGTTTTGTTTCACTGTCAAACATCTTCAGTTTGGTCTACAATTTAACCATGAATCGTCTTACAAACGAACAACGCTTGCAAATCATTGAATTTTATTATCAAAATGCGTGCTCTGTTAAGAAAGTTCATCGCGCGCTTCTTCCATTTTATGGTCTGTTTAATCGACCCACTGGAGCGGCTATTCGGGCTATTGTGACTAAATTTCGCACCAAATTTACCTTCTTGGACATTAAACCACCAACACGCTTACGTAGAGTGCGAACTGAAGAAAATATCGCAGCTGTATCGGCCAGTGTTAATGATGACCATCAATTATCGATTCGTCGCCGTTCGCAGCAATTGGGCCTCTGTTACTCAACAACGTGGAAATTTTCGCGGAAGGATTTAGGTGTGAAGCCTTTCAAAATACAGCTGGTGCATGAATTGAAGCCGAACGACCTACCGCAACGCAGAATTTTTGGTGAATGGGCTCTTGGAAAGTTGGCCGAAGATCCACTTCTTTATCGAAAAATTGTGTTCAGCGACGAAGCTCATTTTTGGCTCAATGGATACGTACATAAGCAGAATTGTCGATTTTGGAGTGAAGAACAGCCAGAAGCATTGCAAAAGCTACCAATGCATCCTGAAAAAGTCATGGTTTGGTGCGGTTTATGGGCTGGTGGCATCATTTGGACCGTACTTCTTCAAAGATGCTGCGAATCGTAATGTAACTGTGAATGGTGAGCGCTACCGTTAGATGATATCCAACTTTTTTTTTGCCCAAAATGCAAGAGCTTTGCTTGCATGACATGTGGTTTCAACAAGACGGTGCCAGATGCCACACAGCACGCGTAACAATGGACTTATTGAGAGGCGAGTTCGGTGAACATTTTATTTCACGTTCGGCCGCCTAGATCGTGCGATTTAACGCCTTTAGACTATTTTTTGTGGGGCTATGTTAAAGCTCATGTCTATATAGACAAGCCCGCTTCAATTGACGCATTGGAAGAGAACATTGAATCATTTATTCGTGAGATACCGGCCGAAATGTTTGAAAGAGTATACCAAAATTGGACTTAGCGGATGGAACATTTGAGGCGCAGTCGCGGTCAACATTTGCATGAAATAATCTTCAAACATTAAATTATATGGACCGTACTATCGATTCAAATAAAGATTTCATGCATTTTTCTGAATTTTATGTGTTTATTTTTTTGAAAAATTTTCCTATAGCTCTTAAACAATCACGCATTATTTTATGGCCTTCAAAAAATTTTTTTGGAGCCTACATTGGTCATTATAATCCTTACGACCTAGTTCCACACACCACTTATGTTGTGTGTGTGTTAATTTTATATATGAGTGGCGGGACCTACAATTTAAAGTCAACTTCAGATTTTTCGAAAAACTTTTCATGGCAATTTTATTTACTGTCAGAGTAAATGAAGGCGCCGGGGAAATATTTTTTCAAATTTCGTTTTGTTTGAAGTTTGAACCGTTGCCTCTCGTCTAATAAGAAATCCATACGCTAACTTAACCTTGCAAAGTCTACGCTAGACATCTGCTTTACTTCCATCGCTTCTGAGATGACGCTTTTGAAAAAAAATATAAATTTCAACATCTTCAGGGGCTTGATCAGTGTGGTTAAAGAGCACTTTGCTTGATGAATTTATGCGCATTAACGCTTTTAAATTAATTTGATTCTATAGTCAGTCTTAGTTGTACTCGTAACAAGTGTTTGGATTTTCGACAACATGTTTGAAGATACGATGTCCAAGCAATCTTGAAGTTCCATTTGGATTTAGAAAAGGTTTAAAGAAGTAACCCGACTCTATCACATCACAGAGGGGCCCGTAATCCATTTTGCAATATTTTACAGACAGTCTGGCAAACCAATCTTGATTCGAGCAATCAATTTGAAGCCTTTTTTTAGATAATTTATCAGTCTCTAATATACTTTCTATGCTAGCATGCTCACACATCCAAACAAGTTTAAAATTTGAACATTTCTGTGTGCCATAACCAGGCATTCAAAGATAAAGGTGTTGTGGTATAATGGAGTACGAACTGAAGTAATCTGAATTCGAAATCGAAAAATTGTCTGTGTAATACAGACTTATACACGGTTTCTGTAAGATTAATGGCTTCAGACAAACGTCTGTTCACATGTTTTTGTTTTTCATAGAGACAGTCATTCGTCTTACAGAAACAGTGTACAAGTACTGAATTTCGTTTTCCATACACATAGGCAGAGTATTCAAGCAAGTGCCAAATCGAAAAGAAGAAACCTACACATAATATTGCCAGACAAGTCTTAGTTTAAAATCCACAAGAAGCTTGCTTTAGAGATAGCCCCATATATTCTTTCTGTATAAGACTGACATAGTCTACGAACAAGAATCTTAGGTTAGGTTAGGTTAGGTTAGAGAACGTGTGCTTGTCAATTAAGACAAGTACAGTACCTGGAGGTCGAATTGACCTATTGTACAGCGTCCTAGTTTCTCACACCACTTATGTTGTGTGTGTTAATTTTATACATGAGTGGTGGGACCTACAGTTTAAAGACGACTCCGAACGACAGATTTTTATTTATTGAGAAACTTTTCATGGCAATTTTTATTTACTTTCAGAGTTTTTGCCAGAAATATGCTGACAGGAAGTCGCCGAAAAAATACTTTTTGTATTTTTGTCTTTGATGCCTGGCCTGGGGCTCGAACCCACAATCTTAGTTGCAATCATAATAATCGTTCATTTCCTCATGAGTAAGTCATAACAAGAAGACGAGGTTGCTTAAGGCAGAATCTCCAATTGGGGAAGTCACTTGCAGCAGCAGCACCCATTTACAGGGTTATAAACTGGGTACGAGTAATAACTACCCTCTACATTCATAATTGATCATTACAACCGTTTAGTCAGGCAGGATCTACAGTTTAAAGTATACTCCGAATGATATATTTTTGAGAAACTTTTCATGCAAATTTTATTTACTTCCGGAGTTTTTGCTGCTGAGAGGAAGTCGTAGAAGAAATATTTTTTTGCATTTTCTTTTGATGTCTGAACCGTCGTTTTACGTCTAATAAACCAACACACCTATTAGACTACGACAACTACCCTCTACCTATTCGATAATGACCTGCATCAATCTCTTATAGAGCGCAAGTTTTTGAAAGGGTGGCTGCCCATCCAAGAAAAATTTTTGGATGGACTCACTTAGGCCGCATTGGGCCCATTGTGCTACCACAGTCATCCGTTATTCCCTAGTCTCGAAACCATTCGGAGCTCCTGATGAAGCGATTCAGGCTGCCAATGTCAATCGCTGACAGTTCCTCCAGATCATCCATGTAGTAAGTACCCAAGTACTTCCTTCTCCTTTGGCAAAGAGCCGGGCATGTACCCAGCAGATGAGGGACAGTCTCCTCTTCTTCCTCATCTCTGCAGCTTCTGCAGAAGTCGTTAGCAAGGTGTCCAAGACCAATGCGCCTCGCATGCGTACCAATAATGCAATGCCCCGTAATGACACCGACAACTACACTGAGCGCGCCTCTTTGGAGTTTAAGCAGACTCATTGTGCGCCCCCCCATCCAGAGTTGACCAAATTTTACGAGGCGTTCTACCCGTGTCCGAGGCCGCCCACCTTTCGTTGACGAAATCGACGATCGCATTATCAATTATGAGCTTGCAGGTCCTCATAGGTATGCCCAGATTCGAGAACTCATCGGAGAGTTCCGCCTGGCAAGTTCATCAGCTCTACAGTTACCCGGAATACCACTGTGCTCCGGTAACCATACGATATGGATGTCATATTGTTCCGCCATTTCGTCGAGATATCTGCGACAGCCGCACACTGTCTTGGAGTTCATCACATTAGAACTCAGAGCCTTGATAGCCGCCTAGCTATTAGAAAGTATGGTGACGCTCCGCTTGGAGACCCTTCCGTCCCCAATAATACTCGCCGCAGCCTGTATGACCATCACCTCCGCCTGAAATTATAAAAAAATGTGGAACGCTTCACGATTTTGCGTGTCATCCTTGCGCAGGTGCCATGCTAATCTTCTCTGTATAGTTCCAATTTTAGTATATGTTCTGCCGAAGCAAGAACATGGTACAAGGATGGTAGTAGACGTATAAGCAAAAAGTATGCGGAAAACAGTTTTATTATCTCTGAAGACACAACTACTATAGTAACGATATGAAGCTGTAGGCACTGACATGCGAGTGAAGCCTCGGTCAGTGAAGTGATTTCCATGCCACTACTACATTCGAAGTAGAAGTGTTGTTATACAAATTATAGGGAACTGTAAGATGGCAAGAATACTTAGACTAAAATCAAATTGTCATGAAAAGTTCCTTAAAAACATCTGTCATTCGTAGTCGATTTTAAATTGTAGGTCCCTTCACTTCTGGATATAATTAACACACACACAACATAAGTGGTGTGAGAAGCTAGGTTGTAATCCCGACTAAAAGGTTGTAATAACGAATTATGTCAGTAAGTGAGAAATGACTTTCAGTTCACTTATTTTGATGGCGATACTATAGAGTTTGCGAATCTTTACAACACCAATGTAGTTCAGACATGTTCTTAATTCGTGTAGCTCGTGTAGGTTATAAAACTATGTAAAGCTGGAGGAAGAAGTTAAAAAAAAATCAAAAGTTTATGAAGTATCAGAAGAGTATTTAAATCAAGCACCAGCAAACTCTGTCTAGTGTTTAACAAGCCTTGAGTGGGTCTTTGACCGCAACATGACAGCGTTCTAATTTGGAAAAATCCTCCTCCACTGTGTCATCAGTGCAGAAATTCAGAAAATATGCTGTGGTGCATTTAGGAAAATGCAAAATGCAACGCCAATTTAAATGGCAACACAATTCTTCTTTAAGAAAAAAAAAAAAGACGAATTCCAACCAAAGCGAAATTCTTCTTCTTCTTTTCTTTTCTTTTCTTTTCTTTGCATTTTTCATTTTGTCACATTAACACACATACAGTATGAACTCAAAAACTGTCACAGTTCGTTTGAACTGAATGCAGTTGACTAGAGCGGTGAGATGATGATGATGGACGCACCAACGGACTGACTTAAGGCGAACATTTCCAAAGAAATTGTTGCAAAGTGTCACTGGACTAACTGTCAAGCAAGAAACCAAGACCAACGAACAGCAGTACAGCAGTACAGCCAACGTCAAAGATTATACAACTTATTTAGCAGCAATGAACTTTGACACAAATACATAAAAATACGACGATGAAAATGTAAGAAATAACAGTAAAAATATTAAATAAAATACGTATTAGCCAAGCAATATTAGAAATAGAATAGGAAGAGGCAGATAGAGAAGGAGAGAGAGAGAGGATGCACTTGTTTCATGCGCCACTCTGTTAGTCCAAACTGTCCATCCATCACACCACTTGTCTTGCCCTGAACATCAACGAGAAGAACACTTGAAATAATCATGATGATGATGACGATGATGATCATCTTCATAATACTTCTATTACCACTGCCTCTGACACAGCATTACCACAGTTTCTAGTTACAAAAGAACCCAGCATCCCTACCAATGAAACTGATGATGATGGCGGTGATGCTGGTGCCATTGGTAAAATGGTTTTTTGTTGCTTTAACGCCCTAAGCAATATTCGTTTTGTTGTTGTTGTTGTTTTTTTTTATTAATAAAACAGTATATAAAATTATTTTATTTTCAAATCGAATTAAATATTAAAATTTGTTCTAAAAAAAAAACAAAAACTCGCCATTATACTCCCGACATTCATTGTAGCGGAAAACGGAAACGCAACAACGACACAACGATGATGCTGATAATAATGCTGCCTGCCTGCCCTTAATACTGCTGCTGGTGTTGAATTTAAGAAATTCGAGTCTTATTTTGAATTAAATTCCATAACTTTGGACGAAAAGAAGAGAAAAAAAAACATTTTTTTTCTTTCGTTTTTATTTCGTCACTAATTAAGAAGACAACTTGAATTTAGTCAGTTGGTCGAAAAAAAATGAAATGAAATTTTGCACTTGTGAGTTCAGTAAACCATTACAGAGCATTACGAATTTGAATTAAATTAGTCACACTCAGATACAAAACCGACGATTCATAAAGAGAGAGAGAGAGAGAGAGAGAGAGAGAGAGTGAAAGAAAAATCACGCAAAACAGATAAACTAGGAATAGGAAATGGCAACTGAATGGATCCAAAAAAAAAGACAACCGCAGAGATGGAAAACGTTTTTATAAGAAAAATCTTTTCAAAAATACTCGAGCAGTCTGAAGGCTTTCGGCTTTATAAAGCCCAAAATTCAAATCCAATTCATCGTAAGGCTATGATAAATGTACTCTTTACTATAAATTACATTTCTATACAGTGTGGTATCAGCTGAAATCATTATAGAAATTTGGGATCAAAGAGAATTTGGCCATTTCTTACAGTATTTATTAAAAAATGGCAATAATTTGTTACTTAGCAAGATATACATGGACATTCGCAAACCAATTGATCCATTTAGGAAGCCTCTTAGTAAGCACACTAATAATTGCGTCCAGATAGTAAATGCCCATAAAGGAGGTGGAAAAAACAGTCAAAGTTTGTCTTTCAATTCCAAATTCAACAGCATATAACATGTCATGTTCGAATATAAAACCAATTATTACGTTTAAGTCTGCTTAAAAAACAGTTCCTAACAATTTGCATCAGACACTAACACACAAGAAGTCGCCGTTGGCTAGTAGGTAGTGTGTTGGCTTATCAGGCATGAGGCCTTGGTACAAACCTTAGGTCAGACATCTCCAACAAAATTAAGTATAAAAAGAATTTCTTCGACAACTTCCTTTCAGCGCATTTCTGGCAAAAACTCTCAGAGTAAATTAAAATTGCCATGAAAAATTTCTCAGAAAAATTTCGACTTTAAACTGTAGCTTCCGCTCCTCATGGTGGTGTGAGACGCTAGGTCGTAATCCTAACTGAAGGGTTGTAATGACCAATTAAGTAAGTGAGTTACGCAACAGTATGACGTCGATCAATCGAAAATATTATTAAAAAAGAATTACTTAAGTTCTATAGGCCATCGGTTTTCCTGACTATCTTGAAATAAGGCTGGATTGAATCAATCATCGACATGACGACGTGAAATACACACGATCACCACAAGGTTTGCCAGCAGTCTGGCATGTATTAAACTCCTTAAAGTGGATTGTATACTTGAATGGGATTTTAGAGTATTTCGCCGCTTGAAGATTCCTCCATTCCTTATAAGCCGCTGATGAAAACTTTGTTTAAAAATACAGGTCTTGTCCAAAGTACAATGTCCCGGCGTCTGTTTGTTTATAATTGTAACCTTTTTTGTTAATGATCCAATGTGAAGAATGAGTTTGATCTGCACTGTTCCAAGAGAGCATTCCATGCTGTTATCCTTGAGTACATATGCGATCATTTATTGTCATCAATCTGTAGAGGCTTTCCTTACCATATTCTTCCCAATACTCTTGTCCTGACAAACTTCAAAATGTTGATTGATCCCAATGCGAATAACTCTCTACCCACTGTTTCCAGGTCTTATTTAAAGTTTGTGTTCATTCCCCTGCTCAAAGAACTTCGAGGCAATCTCTGCTCTGAAAGTGTTCTTTGAAGTTACAGCGCCCGTTCAAAATAACGATTACTATTGTCAGCTACTATTGGTTTGTCTGATGCATGACTCAAATCTCTTGTTATTGTACATACCCAACCAAAGAATATAACGAATGCCTTCTATACTAATCCATCGTGAAACGTTCCATGATCCAAAAGATTATCGCTGCTTCCATATAGGCCATTAACAACAATGGAGTCAAATTTCCACCAATGGGACCTACTCATTATGGTAACATGTAGGTATTAACAGGTTTCAACTCTCTCAGCTCTCTCAACTTTCTCAAATCTATTTAGCTTGAGGATAGCCTCCGTCTCTGTCTAATTTGCCTTCCATCTTTTCTTCCAAGCAGTTCATTTCACTCCATAGAAAGATTCTGCCCTATCAGCTGCTGATTTCTTCTGCCTACCTAACTTAGCTTGCTCCACAAGCCCATTACATTACTGAGTTGACCACATACAGCACTCTGATGGCGGTTCAACTGTCAGAATGTATTGCAATGGCTCCTTCTCTGTACATACCTACAAGTTTTTCCGTGCGTTTCTAATATTTCGCTGTGAGACCTAATACTCTTTCTTCTGTGCCACTATCTGTCCCACTATCTGTCCTCGATCCATTCGTATATTGCCAAATTGCTCCATTTACTCTTATTCCTCAGCCTTCTTCCTAAACACTTTATAAAACAGTTAAGAACAGACAGACAGGCAAACAGGGAACAGTTTAGGAGGGAGCTGTCACTCTCATGGTTCGCTAGATTACAACATGTCCTGATGATTTTCTCGTCAATCTCTTTTTCGATTTTCCTGTTGTCACCATTGCTTTAGTTTTAAGTACACCATGTTACTACCTGCTGATATGCTGATCAGAAAACTATAATGGAAGTAAACACAAATTGGCCATGCTTTAAGAAGAACATCAGGATGAGCCCTAACGAACGAAATTGCCTGGCAAGTCAAGACAATCGCAGATTGGTTATCCAAGGCCATATCGATCATATATTTTGTTTCCATTCAATATTCTTCGAATTTTCCGTGTTGAAACAGAACGTATTCAACAGCTTCGATTTCACCAAAGAGTTCAGAGCATCTTACTAATCTGTAAAGTCCAAAACAGTGTAGATAACTCTTGCAATTAACATGTCTTGATTAATAAAATCAAGTATTCGAGTATGTAGTGTGTTGGCTTATTAGACGTAAAGCCAGGGTTCAAACCCCAAGCCAGACAGCAAAAGAAAATACAAAAAGTATTTCTGCGGCGACTTCCTCTCAGCAGGTTAATAAAATTGAGAAGACTAAAGTATAAGCATTTGAAGTGCCACAAAATCTCATAATAAAGGGTCCGCCAAATAGCTTTTTTTTTGAAAATGCTTTAAAAAAAAACTACGGAATATTTTCTCAAATTTCTTTTTTTATTTGAAAGTATAATCCTTCCGGTTAATAATGGAAAATAATTTCATTCAAATGGCTGCCTCGGCTGGCCTTGCAGTAGCCTACACGATCGGTCCAATTTTTAAGCACATTATCGATTGTGTGCAGCTGTATTTCACCAATGGCTTCGCGAATATTTTCCTTTAAAGCGTCAATTGTCTCTGGCTTGTCGGCGTAACACTTATATTTGACGTCACCCCACAAAATAATAGTCCAACGGTGTCAAATTGCAGCTCCGAGGTGGCCAAACGACAAACGACGTTTACGGCTGATAATGCGATCTTCAAAAACAGGGCGCAAAACATCGACTGTAGGTTCGGCTGTGTGGCACGTAGCGCCGTCCTGTTGAAACCAAATGTTGCCAATATCCTCCTCTTCAATTTTTGTGAACAAAAATTCGTTCAACATGGCCCAAGAACGATCGCCATTGACTGTAACGGCCACTCCTTGCTCATTTTCGAAGAAAAATGGCCCAATTATGCCTCTGGACCAAAATCCGCACCAAACAGTGACTCGTTTTGGGTGCGTCGGCTATTTAATGTATGCGTGCCGGGTTTTCTGTGCCCCAAATGCGACAATTTTGCTTGTGTACATACCCGCCAAGATCAAAATGAGCTTCATCTGAAAAGATGATTTTTTTTGCTAAAATCGGCATCTTCTGGTGTAGGCTACTGCATGGCCAGCCGAGGCTGCCATTTGAATGAAATTATTTTCCATTATTAACCGGAAGGAGTATACTTTCAAATAAAAAAAGAAATTTGAAAAAATATTCAGTAGTTTTTTATTTTAAAGCATTTTCAAAAAGAAAAAGTTATTTGGCGGACCCTTTAGTACCAAACTTAGTACGTCTCTGTTAAGAACCGTTAGTTTTTGAAATGAAACTCTCCATGCTAGTTAAAATCATTTGAATAGCCATTAAGATATCATCACTTGTACTTTTTCACACACACATACACATACACTCATATCAGTATAAACACACACACAGACGTAAAGATACAGTTACAGACATAGAATAAAGGAAATGAGTAATATTAACTGTAAACTGGTCGCATAAGCATTAAATTAAATACTCTGTTGTCCTAAACTCAACTAAACGTGTACCATAGAACTCAGACCCTATGTAAGCTGGCTTGTCTCGTCTCGTCTACTGGCTTTAATGCTGCTGCTGTTGTTTTTCTATTCCTTTTGGGGATTTACCGTTTTAATCATCCCATTTGCGAATCCGTTTTAATTCATTTGTAGACTCGAGATGTGAATCTCTCGACTGGTCGTTTCGTACTTTGTTTTATTTTATCTTTTTTCTCTTCTCTTCTTTTTGCTTAAATTTCATGTTCTTTTTGGAGTACTTTTTTTGTCTTTATTTCGGTATGTGTATGGGTGTGAGTGTGGGTGTATGTGTGTATATGGCTTTGACTTTATCAAACATCCTGAGCATGTGTTTCTGGTGAAGGTGGTGTGTTGGCGTAAAAGTCCTCTGTTGAGGTTAGAATTGCTTTGCTTGAATAATTTTTATCATGGCTAAAGGTTGTTGTTGTTGTTATTGTTGTTCGTTTTCAGGATTTTTCAATGTTAACTTGGCTTAAGCTAAGTAAGCCAAGTAAGTAAACAAGTGAATGAGCGAATGAGCGAGTGAGTGAGTAAGTGAATGAGTAAGTAAAAGTAATTTTAACACACACTCACATGCTGCTCCTCTCAGTGTGCTTTTAAACCAAGTTAGTTGTAGTAATAGCAGCAGCAGTAGTGGCAGTTGTAGGACAACAATTAAAAAAAACAAGACAACAACAACAAAAACAAAAAGAACAAAAAATCATAAATCTTGATGGCGCCGTTGTGAATCATAAATTTTATAAAAGTTGACATTTTTAAACGGAATTTCAGTACGTTTTATACCGTTATCAAGCGAAATAAATGAAAAAACAAAAAAAACAACATAAAATTGCTCATCACATATACAAGAATGCCGTTTGGTGTGTATACTATGCTGGAGAGTGTTTTTTGATAATCGAAACAATTTTTTTTTAAGAAAAGAGGGAAATTTAATAAATTAAACTCAATTAAATTGTCCAAAAATTTTATATGAAATCCTGTCCAGAAGATTTAATTTATTAATCGTTTTCAACGAAGCCAAAACCTGGATCTTTCTTAATTAAGTTTTTTTCCTACTGACTTAATTTAATTGAGGCTAATTAAAATCTATGAGTTTCTAAATAAGAAAATTGTATACAATGTATAGGCCAAGATGACATTTTAAAATCTTTCTGGAAATATTGCCTTTGAAGACTTAGAACGAATCAAATTAATAGTCAACATCCTGTTTTGAAGTGACACATTTAAAGTCGCCGTAGTCAAGTAGGTACATAGCGTGTTGGCTTATTAGACGCAATACCGTGGTTTAAACAGACATAAGCAAAAAACGAAATTTAAAAAATATTTCCTCGGCAACTTTCTCTCAGCACACTTCTGACATAAACTCTGAGAGCAAAATAAAATAGACATGAAAAGTTATTCAAAAATCTGTCGCAAGTGTGTGAGAAACTAGGTGGTAATCCAGACTAAAGGGCTGTAATGACCAAATTAAGTAAGATAAGTATGTAATATCTTTCGTCTAATCATATATATAGTCGGCTTAAACATATAAAGTCGAACTCATGCAACAATCATAGCCGGCTGGTTATTTGCAACTCCATAGCTATGGTCATTGGATGCTATAGATACAGCGTTTTATTGTCGATTTTTTTAATCAAATTTTTAGCGTTGAAGCTAATTTCGTTAGTTACGCCACTAAGAAAAATTGTCGCATTTGTGTCTCGAAGAATTCAGTTGCAATGGTGAAGAACCATTGCCTTCGTAGAAAATTATTCTGAAAGAAATGTTGCCATCAAATCAGAGCACATTGGTGCCAAAAAGAAAATGAAAATCAACTTTTTCTTAATCTAACCAATAGAATGCTCCGTGCCAACTTTCAATGATCTGCCACTAGTCATAATATTTTTTCTTCAAAAATGTATGAAGCCACACCACTATGCGGCCGTATAAAAATTTAAATTTTTTGTGTTGCAAGACTGTGCCACGAGCCAATAGTTTTCCATCTCATATACCCACCACTATATTTTTTTTAACGTCGTTAAACTCTTTTTTGTGAGGTTACACGTCGACATTCGTATCGCCATAATATAGTTGACACACTGGATGCTCTCTCCCTTGACGCATAATTATCCGATAGGATTCCCAACATATCAATAATATGCAATCTTACTTACTTACTTACTTAATTGGCCATTAACAACCCGATTAACGGATTTCGACCTGCCGAAACACATCCTTCCAGGCGCCTCTGCATCTTGTGCATCTACGCCAGTTGGTCACACCAATCGATAACAGGGATTACTCGATTTCGTCCTTCCAACGGATACAAAGTCGTCCACTTTGCCGACTTCCGCAGATCCCCGCATCAAATACCCGTCTCGCCGGAGCATACTTCTCCATTCGAACGACATGGCCGAGCCAACGCAACCGCTGGATGTTACTACGCTGCACAACGTCAATGTCGTTGAGGAGCTCATACAGCTCACTGTTGGATCGGATGCGGTAATCATCGCCAACTCGCACTAGACCGAAGATCTTACGTACTGACTTTTCTCTCGATTGCTTTCAAAACTGCTGCATCGTTGCTTAATACAATCCATGCCTCTGCGTCGTAAAGAAGCACGGGGAGGATGAGCGTCTTTTAGAGTATTAGTGCCGTCGTAAGAGAGGGGTCTTTGCTACTCAATTGCCTATCGAGACCATAGTAGCACTTGCTTGAAAGTGTGATCCTGTGCTTGATCTCCAGGCTGACATTTTTGGTGGTAACGGCGGAGCCAAGATAAATAAATTCCTTGAATATATCAAAAGTATAGTTATCGGTCGTAATCTGAGATCCAACACGTTGCAAGTCCCTACTTGTCGACAACATATACTTCGTTTTGTCCTCATTTACTGCCACGCCCGTCTTAGTAGACTCCCGTTCAATAGCACTAAAGGCAGCAGTATCATTTCGCTTGGTACGCCCTATGATGTCAATGCCATCAGCGTACGGAAGCAACTGGACGCTTTTTTGAAAAATAGTGCCGTTGCGATGCATTCCCGCCTTCCGCAGAACACTCTCCATGACGAAGCTGAAGAGGTCGCATGATAAGGAATCCCCTTGTCTGAAACCTAGCACGGTATCAAAAGGTTCGGAGAGTCCATTTCTACTTTGACGGAGCTGCAGGAATTGCTCAACATCACTCTGCATAGCCTTAATAGCTTCGCAGGTATACCGAGCTCAGATATTTCGGCAAAAACGCGATCCCTTATGGGGCTATCGAAGGCTGCCTTATAGTCGACAAAAAGATGTTGTGTGTCGACTTGTTTTTCGTGGGTCTTTTCTAGGATTTGGCGTTGTGTGAAGATCTGGTCGATGGTGGAATTGCCAGGTCTGAAGCCGCACTGATAAGGTCCAATCAGTGTTTTGACGAGTGGCTTCAGTCGTTCACACAATACGCCTGTAAAACTTAACTATGAACAATGCGGGATCAAAGACCATACTGTAGTGTAAAATTTCTATTAACAGTTACTTCAGTCATGGAACGGTATGCTTTATATGAATTCCTAGTTATCGTAAAGTCATCGGAATTGGAGAAGCAAATATTCTGGCTAATAAAGCCCGAGTATTACATACCATTAGCTTGATTAACCCTATGTCTTTCAGTACATTAAAGACGAAGCTGAGGAAATGTCACGTCAACTATTGTGGAATAATAATACAATAGGATGAATAACAAAAGAGAACCTTGAGTATTTTAAAACTAAATAAGAGCAACCTAAGCACGTGTACTTCTAAACCGTATTAGCGTGGTGGAAAACGATGACTGCAGGGCATGCGGTAAAGACATCGACAACGATCACAGCTATTTGTGTTAGTGCTCAGCTTTCGTAAGCTTGCGATCTTGGGGTTTTGAGGATGACACTGTACCATGTACACTGTCCACTGTAGAGTGGACTGGAAGAAGTTAACGAATTTGTTAAAGATATTGACTTCTTACAGATTGTAAGGTACTGTTCCTAATGGCCAGCACGCAACAAGCTAACATGATGGCATAGAGGTGTGTCAATAGGCATGAGAACCTTGGTTGGTCTCGTCTCCTTCAACCTTCCTACCTGCCTATGTACCTAAATGCCTACATGGAGAATCACCCAAATTCATTACCTACAATCTAGGTGATGGTCGTCAACATTCGTCAAGTTGTAGACGAGAAGTTGTCTGAATTGTGCGAAAAATTGTTCTCAAACTATCCCCAAAATGATCGACTGCAGCAACTAACTTATAAGAGGTCCTTTAAATGAGATTGTATTTCGTATAAAATGCCCAAAGCAAAGGCCAAGTGTTATAATGAAATAAACTGTAGAACTTTATGTGCGTTTTGTTTAACTTGATAATCTTTTATCTACATTATTACACCTCAGCAAAATTTAATAACAAAAACAACAACAACAACAATAAAAACTACAATGACAACAATATTTATTTTTCCAAGCGTAACGAAAAACATTTTTAATACAAAAAAACAAAAACAGCTTTTTAGGATTTCTCCACTGGTTTCATAAAAAGCAATGATTCATGCCTTTCTATTCATATTATATTTGTTGTTGTAACTGATTTATTTAAATAATTCAATTGTTTTCAATTTAAATTTTTTCAATTTTTTGAGCCTAAAAATTAAAAAAAAAATTCTGCTGCCTTCGAACTACGACAACAAAAGTCTTGAAATTATGCAGAATAAAGGAAAATTGCTGAGAGTTAAAAATACTTCGAATTATTTATTCCATTGATGTTGTTCTTGTTGTCATCTTTGCTTTTTTTCCGTTTTTTTTTTGTTTTTCAATTTCATTTTAAAAAATTTTGTCATGCACGTGCTTGGTTTTATTCTGTTTTTGATTAGTTTTGTTTATTTGCCAATGTATGTGTGAATGTGTATGCTTTTCTTTCCTACTCAATTCTATTCAGTTGAAATGATTTACATTTAAATGCAAATCAATGAAAAACAACAACAACAAATACAACCACAACATCATAAGGATTATAAGATTGTAAGAGGATAATACTACTCTTTAACAACAACAACAACGACAAAATACAACAAAAAAACAACGTCACAAAAATAATATTCTACACTCTGGCAATATTAACTGTGGGGTTAATATTGCTGTGTGTATGCATGTAAAAGAGAAAGAACAAGATCGAGCGACAGAGAGTGAAAGCCTTGCCATGTATTGATGGAGAGTAAACCAATGCTTAAACGTGTTTAATGTTAAAACAACAAAATCATTGAGAATTAGATAAAGAATGAAAACAACTAAAAAATAATTGATTTATGCATTGTTGTTGTTCTTTTCTTTTTTTTCAATTCTAATTTATTTCATTCCGTTGTAAATGATTGCCTTTTAAACGTGGACTCTTTAAGTATGCAAGAGTTTAACATTCTCTCAGTGGCTTTTACTGATAAAAGAACAACAACATAACAACTGTTTTTGAAGGGCAGGAAAAGGAAGAAGACGAAGTTGAGGGACACAATCAATTAAGCAAAACCGTTTGGAATTAAATGGGGAACTTAAGAGATTTTAATTCAATTCATAAAATATTGTTTTTTTATTCAAGCGATTATTCAAATGAATTCTTTAAATAAAGAGGATTGGACACTGCTTTAAGAGCAAGGTCACACTTTGGCCGGGGATAAAGACTATTTTGATGTTACATGCGTACACAATTGGTCATTGTAATCCTTCAATCAATATTACGACCTAAACTTCTTACACCACTTATGCTGTGTGTGTTAATTGTATACATAAATGACGAGATATATAGTTTAAGGACGTACGACAAATTTTTGAGAAACTTTTCATGGCAATTTTATTTTCTCTCAGAGTTTTTTGCCATGAATCTGCTGGGAGGAAGTCGCCGAAGAAATATTTTGTTCGTCCTTCGTTCTGTTGGAAGTGTCTGATCTGGTGTTTGAGCCGAGGCCTACCTACTAGGCTATAGCAATTTATATTCAACTCGTTTATGAAACATTTCTAAATATCTCAACTTAAAACTGATGTCTTTATGTTGTAAGACAAATGCTTTCAGACGAATGTAAAGGGTGTTTTTTATAGAGGTATAGAACTTTAAGTTGCAATAAAACAACGATGGATTATTCGATTGACATGAATTTTATTTATCCGAAAGATAATCTTGTGGCATTACATTTTAAATATGATTTCTGGCATATGACCGCCACGGCTGGCGCGAATGTAGTCCAATCTGGACGTCCAATTTTCGATGACTTTTTCCAACATTTGTGGCCGTATATCGGCAATAATACGGCGAATGTTGTCTTCCAAATGGTCAAGCGTTTGTGGCTTTACCGCATAGACCTAGCGGTGTTAAATCACAAGATCTTGGAGGCCATTTCACAGGTCCAAAACGTGAAATTAGGCGGTCACCAAACGTGTCTTTCAATAAACCTATTGTGGCACGAGCTGTGTGACATGTTGCGCCGTCTTGTTAAAACCACATCTCCTGGACATCATGGTTATTCAATTCAGGAATGAAAAAGTTAGTAATCATGGCTCTATACCGATCACCATTGACTGTAACGTTCTAGCCACCATCGTTTTTGAAAAAGTACGGACCAATGATTCCACCAGCCCATAAAGCGCACCAAACAGTCAGTTTTTCTGGATGTAACGGTGTTTCCACATACACTTGAAGATTACCTTCACTCCAAATGAGCCGTTTTGTTTGTTGACGTAGCCATTCAACCAGAAGTGCGCTTCATCGCTAAACAAAATTCGCTTATGAAAATCGGGAACAACGGTAATCTCGTTTTGGGCCCATTCGACGAATCTACGCCTTACTTGATGATCGTTTGGCTTCAAATCTTGCACGAGTTGGATTTTGTAAGCACGCAAACCAAGATCCTTCCGCAAAATCTTCCATAAAGTGGATGGACACAGATCCAATTCCTGTGCTCGATGGCGGATGGACTCATTCGGGTCTTCCTCAATGCTACGCTCTACAGCAGCAATAGCTTCTTCTGTACGCACCGTACAGCGTCTCTGGGGATGCGAGTTATCAACAAGAGTAAACGTGGTGCGAAAACGTTCCATGGTTAATCGAGTTAACTGCTCTGATGGACGATTTTGTCGACGATAAAATGCACGTAGTGCGCGATACGTTTTCCGCACAGAACCATTATTTTCGAAATAAAATTGTTGTTCAGGCGTGAGTCTATTCATGATGAATTGCCAAACCAAACTGAGAATAAATCACTTGACAGCTGTTAAATCGGTCACCATCTAGAAAAGTAATGCCAACTTAAAGTTCTATACCTCTGTAAAAAACACCCTTTATAAATTTTTGTAATATGACCTATTAACCGAAAGAACAACTCTGCTCCTGCCAATAGGCAGCTGCCAGTTGACTTTAATCAACAATTGTCATAATCTGGATCATTTAATTTGTACTTGACAGCCATTGTTTGCAGAAGATCGCGTTATTTTAGGAGAAAAAGGCAAACAAGTCAATATTATGTGCTGATTAGCCAGGCTAACAGTCTAGTTTCTTAAACAATCTATGTTCGAGTTGTTACATTTTTCAATGAGTGGTGGAATCTACTGTTTACCCTTAGGTACCCTAAGGAAAGGTGCCTAACCCCTTAAAAATTTACACATTTATTGAGAAAAAAAACAAAAAACAAATGTCATGCTGCAGTACAAAAAAAAAATAACTCAGGGAACTAATTTATGTTAAAAGAAAGAAGATCTGAACAGCCAATTGTAAGGTAGTCTTGTCTATAAGTATCCAAAGTATTTGATACTCTCAAGCGAAATACCATTTGAGACACCCTTCAAACTATTAGCAAAGAATGATCAGTTTACAAACGACATGAGCATATAATTCATTAAATAGGCCTTTAATTGGAAAAAAAATTATAATTTTCATCACGATACATTCTCAAAGAAGCTACTAAAACAGGCAAACCAAATATTTGACCAAAATTTTAAACATTTTACTAATCCCCTACCTAATCATAGAGCTGCCCACATATGTACGTTTCCCATGTAAATTTCTGCATTTTCTCAGTTTGGCTAGCCATCCAGTCAGTATTTGTTGCCTACAAGAAAGAATTGATTTCAGTTGGTTTAGACAAGTATGAGTATGTCTCGAAATAATTCATATGTTACCCAGACTCCAAAGCATTGTTGCTGGTTTTTTTTGTTAAAAAAATGCTTCATTTGTTGTTCTTTTTGTTGCTGTTGTTTTCGACAGTTATAATACAGGTTTTCACCAGTTAAACTTTTATTCAATTCAAGAATTCATACGTATCCTTTTTTCCATGTTTTCGTTTTTTTTTTGCTCTTGAATTGTTGTCGATGTTGTTGTTATTGTTGCTATTGTTGTTGTTGTTATCTTTGTGATGTGCGTTCGGAAGTCAAAGGCAAAAAGGAAAAACAAATAAATCATTTATTGTAAACAAGTCACGTGCGGTGCAGAAGCAGGCAACAAAAAAATAGAGAAAGTCTGGCTGATGTATCCTTTTTTCGTTCTTCTCCTGCTTCTTCTTCTTCTTCTATAACAAATAACAAAAATTGTGATTGTTGTTGTTGTTGTTGGTGCTGCTGTTTGATGTTATGATAGCTTTTTATAAAAACGAAAAAGAATCTGTAAATAATGTCATCACCATCAACAACCAAGCATCACCACACAGTGTAGATATGGCTGGTTGGATGGCTGGCTGGCTGGCTGGCTGACTAGTTCCTTCAATGTACAGAACAGCCTTGTATATGGCAAGCAGTAGTAATAAAAGTAAAAGAATTTAAAAAATACGTTGTTTTGTAAATACGTTTCAACGTTTACGTTTTAAAAGTAAAATAAAGTTTTTTTGTTTTTTTTTCTTTGTGTATGAGTAACTGATGATGATTTTTAAACTAAAAAATCAAACAAAAAACTTCTTTCTTTTTCTCTAAATTTTGTTTTTCTTTCACATTTTTGTTGCTTATTGAATTGATTTTTATCGCCCAACAAAATCGCTTTCAACTGCTGCTTGTGAAATGTAAAATAAAAACACGTAAACGTAAACCTAAACGAAAACGTATTTGATGGATGAGACGAATGGCAGTAAAAGAAAATGTTCTGAAAAGCTTTTACTTACCTTTCCTTTATGTTGCTTGTCTTCTGTTTTCCTTTTTTTTTATTATTTTTACTGGACACTTTAGAATTATAACAGGAAATAAAAAGGAGATTTTTACAAGCATTATTGAATGGGTAATCTTTTGTTTGTGGTCTTTAATTACAGTTACAGGCTTAAGAACATGTTGCTTTGAAAGTTAAGTTTGAAGAATTCTATGCAACTCTTAATGTTGTTGTAAAAATATTTACTTGCTAGTCTTTAATGCTATTTTATGTACATATTCTGTAAAGTATAAGGCAATGAGGAGGAAGTTGGAGAAGATAAATCATGTCTTCTGTTGCAAAACGACTCTGAGTTTTTGTTAAGTGATTCAACGCTCTATCGAAAGCTGATATAAGTTTCCGAGTAGCTGATCCCTTTGCTTTTTATTTCTGTTTTACTTACGCTTTCTCTATTCCAAAGTTTTTACATCCTTCCTTTCCCCATTTCCTAGACGAACACAATAAATCCTAAAACATCTGAATGTTATTATAGTCGCCATTATGGCTACACAAATTCCCAAATGTACGGATAATAGTTTAATCTCTTCAAACTTCTTAGAGCAGCCTTGTTTTATTTCTCCAAATATTTTCAAACTCCATGCTTCCCTCAAGGCTCTACATACATACATACATACATAGTTGGCCATTCCAACCCTTCAGTCAGGATTACAGCCTAGCTTCTCACACCACTCATGTTGTGTGCGTTAATTTTATACGTGAGTTGCGGGACCTACAGTTTAACGTCGACTCTGAACGAGAGATTGTTGAGAAACTGCATGGCAATTTTATTTGCTCTCAGAATTTTTGCCAGAAATCTGCTGAGAGGAAGTCGCCGAAGAAATACTTTTTTTCATATTTTGTTTTGATGTCTGACCTGGGATACGAACCCGGGCTTTACGTCCACTAAGCCAACACACTACCTAATAGACTACGGCTACTTCTTCTCAAGGCTCTACAAGAGATTTTAATGTGGGAATAACACCCTACTTGTACTAACTAGGACGTTGTACAATGGGTCAATTCGACCTCCGGGTACTGTACTTGTCTTAATTGACAAGAACACGTCCTCTAACCTAACCTAACACCCTACCAAATTACATTCCCTAGAGAGTGTTTATATCACATCCAAGATTCTTCAAAAATATTGAGAAACTCTGGAGGAGATAGCGCGACATTCGACAATTACCGTCACATGGGTTTCTGAACCCGAAGACATTGAAGGTAACAACGAAACTGACGCACTAACTAAGGGTAACACAACAGAAAATTCAAATTAATTCATCCAGAATTGGCATTTCTCTGCAGAGAGACAATTAGCACACACAAACTGCACTTATTCGTAGAAAAATCAAACAAATCTTGACCGATATGGTCAAATGCCGAACAAAATTTGTGAGAAACATAATCATAATTCATCTTAGGAACCTTAAAGCACTTATAACGGGACATTGACTTCCTAGTGAACGCGCCTGGAGCCTGGGAATAACCCACAACTGGTTTTAGACGTACTGTAATGACAAAAAAGATGAGGAGACCAACACTTGGAAACCTCAAATGAAGTTTTCTTGTACACACAGATTTTTATTGATTTGTATTAAATCCATACTTTCACAAAACTATTGGTATGATTGAGTAATGCCAGCCAGGAATTATAGTTGAACTACGGCATTAGTACAATCAGTATTGCAACTGGAACTTATGGGACCCAAGTAAGCTATGCTCTACACGATATTGATTTTACCCGTCCTACGTGGGCAATAAAAAAGGCAGATGTGTTGACGGTACAGACATTGGCTATAAAGCCCCATACACAGTGATGATGGTATCTGAATTTATATGACTCTAGCTGGCTGTACGTAGGTGCTTTGTTACTTTGTAAATAAGCTAAAAGGTGGTACAGTGTAGTCAAGTTGTAGGTAAATTATGGACTGTGGCATGGTCTAGATTAATAGGGTAGCCATCTGCCTTTGAATAGAAACAACGCGGTCTATGCGGTTGAATACTAAACTTTGCAGATTAATGTCTGATTAGTTGGCTTACATGACCTTTCATAGCTTCTATGCGCATCAAATAGGCCCAATAGAGACTGATTCAAGTCTTTACCCCTTTATTATGACCGCAAAAACTGTTCGGCGCTAAAAGCCACTTGGATCGAGGTACAAAAATAGGTTCTCCTAACGTATAGCTATATATCTATATCTATATATATATATATATATATCTGTTGTGTAAGAACTATATGTCGAAGATTCTTAGGCGATGGTTTTTAAAGTTTGCAGCCATCAACCTGAGTACAACCACTCTATTGCGATCTATTGTGGTAGTAGAGCGCTTGGTGTCGCATTCGTGCGAGGTACATTTGGACTAGTGCTATGGGAAGTGTAAACAACAGTTTTAATACGTCCACTCTGTAATAAACTATGGGAGAACGAAACCATCTGGTATTATATTTCAGACAAGACAGCTTGATGTTACACTTTCCAAACATTAGTCGAGAATACCTCTTCTGATCGATTCTATAGGGGATTGGATTGGCAAATATTGCCAACTTATCTGCCCATTTTCTTTCCATAGAAAGCGCCAATGGCCTGCGACCCATATTGGCATCGCCTTAGAAAAAATGCTGAGGATATTCAATTCTTACTTACAATTTCTTACTGAGGCATTGGCGGACAAGAATAATCGAGACCACTCGCTTCTAACTGAGATAGTAGTGAACATACTTCCTTAATTTGCCAAGTTTCCTGGCAGAAAGAAAATGTTGATTTTTATCATCTTTATTTGAAAAAAAAAAAACTCAAACATAAAAGACCCTTTGGGTGTAAATCATACCGTTTTAAATCATACAATTTACGGAACAGAAACTGTTCATTTTAATTGAAACGGGATCATAACATTATAAACGTCAACGGAAAACAGTCATTGCAACTGCCACTACCACTGTCGTGGGCTACACTGTTATAGCAACGCCAGCATAACGCGCGACAACAGTTGAATAATAAATGCCTGTGCTGGACGTGTAATTTGTGTCTGTGTGAGTATGTTGTGTTATTGTGTTTGTATGCATGTGTATGTGAATAGTTATTAAATCTTTAGTTTCAGGGAATTGACCTGGTTAATCATCGTATAACAACAGTAGTTAAAACAACAATAACAACAACTTAAATATACATGCACATACATACCAACACACATACTTAACGGCATTTAAGAATTCAGTTTAAAATTTTATTCCTTTGGTGACTTCACCCCCCTATTGCGGCGGTTCATCAGATTTTTCTGGCCTGTCCATAGATTGCTGCCAATGTTGTTTTTGCTCATGATTAAAATCAAAATGTTGTTTACGTTCTCTCCACTGTCCTCTACTGTTCTCCTTTGTAGGTTTTTTTTTGTTTAATTTTTTTTTTCGATGTATGGAACCTTGTTAGTCAACATACATATGTACATATGTATGTATGTATGTGAGTGAGGGAAATTAAAAAAATAAAAATAAGCACGAGAACCAAACATTTTGTCCACTGAACATTTTTTTCCTCTCATGATGGCCATATGTTAACGTAATTGAGACTAAAATTCTTAGGTTAGATTTGGAATGATAGAACTGATCCCTGCGGTACCTCCACAACTTATTAATTGGATTAAAACCTATTTTCTAACACCAAACATGTTCTGTAAAGTGATAGGGTCTGCAGTTTATAGACGACTCCGAACGACAGATTTTTGAGAAACTGTTTTTTCAAGAGTTTTTGTGAAAAGACTGATGGTAGGAAATACTTTTTTAACTACGTCTTCACGTCTAATAAGCCAATACACTACCTACTAATGGATCAGTCCATGCATTATGTGGAGCTTTGTAAAAATTCTATACGTTTTGATGCTGTAAGCCAATTGACGAATGTCTTCTTTGATGATTCCAATAAGCAGATCTTTGCTGTCCGTTCAGGTGGCGCTACTAGAGTAGTTGTCAAAGGACCTACTGAGGATAAGGTCATCTCATTTTGCATAACGATCGTGGTGCTATACGTTCAATAAAATTTTTCCCAGATAATCAAATTTTAGCCGTTCAACGACGTGAAAATTCTGTCGAATTCATATGCTTCCAAGGTGATCAACCCGTATTGCAGAATATTATAGTACATCAGGTATTACAGTGCGAATTGTACTCCACTAACTGGGTGCTTTTCCAGCCAAATATTGTTATTGATGCTAAACTGGGTTGCATGTGGTATTTACATTTGGATATTGAATCCTTATGTACCTTAATATCGGATCGCATAAAATTAACCGAATTTCTGCTACAGCGTAACAATGGTAAACAGGCTTTACTGAAGGTCCTCAGACAATTAGTAGATGATCAATATAATGGAGCATTTCTACACGTGTTGGAGACGATTTTTAATAAAATTAATAATGTTTATGCATCCTGGGTCCAACTAGAACTACAACATCAAACGGCCCAACCCTCGAATGTTAAAACCACACCGAAATTGCCAGCACCGCCTAAGGTCTTAATTGAACAGATCAATATGCATAGCCAAGTGTTCCAAGCGATTGTGGAAAAACCTCAATGCCAAACAGTTCTTCTGCTGTACCTGCAATCGTTGTCCAAACACAATATATCAGCTCAAGAAGATCTCAGTAAAATGATTATCAATGAGTTGATACACAACAAAAGCTTTGATACTCTACGACGTTTGGCTGAGTATTCATTGCTGTTGGAGTCGTAAGCTATTGCCTGCTATTTACTCTCACATTCCAATGAAGATCCTGCCGTCTCACAAGTTGCCTTAGATATGTTAACAAAAATTAAAGCTCATGAAATTATTATTGAAGTTCTACTAGACATGGGGATTACTTGTGGTATTGGCAGCCCTAAATTAACCCAACTTCAGCATGAATGGTCGTATTACCCTGATCCTATATGACCCCTTATCTTTAAAAAGCTGAGTACTAAATTAAACATCTTCCAGAAACGTTAAGAGCTCTTTTAATTTTCCAATTTTATACCACAAATGGTCTGACACTTAAGAAATTGTTTTCTGGGTTATTAATAATCTACAATACATACATATATGTACACATAGATATGGTATCTATGTATGTATATATGTAGGCAACAAAAACAAAAATAATAAAGAACATAAAATTAAAACAACGTGTTGCTTAAAAGGTAAACCAAACAAAAAATCATTAAAAATAGCGAAAACAGACTGAAACCTGTTGGGAATAGAGATCCGCAATCAACTGGAGAATAGGGACAGTGGATTTAAAAATAAAAAAAAAATAAAAAAAAAAACTAAAGAGGAAAACGTTATTTATTTTAACAACATGCCAGCCAGCCAGTTTATTGAAGTTTAAATATTAAAAAATGTTAAGAGGATAACATCAGGATAGAAATGCATCAGGAATGGTAAATTGCAATTACATTTGAAGACTTCGTCATTTATGATTTGTATGGTGATAGAGTACAAGTATTTTATATTTTAGAAACTCCTAATGTCGGCATTATAGCTTTGATGGAAAACCAACTCCAGCTAACTCACACCAATTGTTTTACTGACAAGCCATGCTCTAGTTAATCTCCTATTAAATGTATCAGATTTCATTTGGCATCATCGTAAGTGATATTTAGTGAGCCCCATTCAACATAAACAAAAAAAAAACGTGGTCATCACTTGATACGAATTATATCCACAGGAAAATCCTGTTCACTGTCGATAAGCGTGGTTTGTCATCTAAAGACAACTGTTTCTTTAGAGAATCCAATGTTAGTATACGTTTGAATGACAAGTTTGGCCATATGAGAGTAGAACATAGTGAATTATTATTGGCACTAAAGTACTTTGTTTATACGATCTATTGTACTGCTGTCGCACTAAAACACCGCAGAATACTGTTCGCTGTTAGTAAGTATAATTCCCTGCCTAAAACTAATACTATCGTTACCTCAGGCCGAAACATATTCACTCCGCATAGGTACCAGACATGTACAGTGAGCGTCCAAAGAAATTGCACATTAAAAAATTATACATTACTAAATTACCGTTATTCTTACTTTAAAACTGTTTTATTGCCAGTTTTTAAAACTTAAATTTCGACAAATTGTCGGGCACTCTCCTTAAGTGTAAAAGTTGAGTTCGTTGATTGTTAAAATTTTATCCATTGTGTACAGTTTCTTTCTGTATGTAGTCTGAAGATATGTATGTTGTCACATAATTTTCTATTCCCTTAAGGTTGTCCTAGATATTCTGATGCAAGTCATACATTTCTTTCTATTTTAGTTGCATAATTTAGTCTAACGCTGTAGTCTAGTAATTAGAGAGACGCATGAGGTTCATTCCGTAGCTCAGACATCTCGAACAACCCGATAAAAATATTTCTTCGGTGACTTCCTCTCAGTAGTCTTCTGGTAAAACCACTGAAATTAAATAAAATTGCCAAGAAATTTTTTTTTAAAAACCTATCTTTCGGAGCCGATAATAAACTATAGGGTCCCACCACTTATGAATGAAACAATCACCCAACATGGGTAGTTTGATAAACTAGATTATACTCCTGGCTAAAAGCAATGTAATAACCAACTAAGTAAGCAAGTTTACTCTGACTCATACCCGTCTGCCTTGGAAAGAGTTTTCATTACCTCGCCTCTATTTCCTTTCTTTAAGTATTCTTTCCCTTTATATTTACTTCCATTCCACAAAAAGGTTTAGGCTTTACTATATTGTGGGAGAAGAGTCCCTGTGTTAAATGGGTATAGAGGCTCCAAATTTTTCCATGCACACTAAATACACAATCTCGTTAAAATGATTTCCCAAAATTATAAAGCTTTCTGACTTTGTCCAAGCAACGACTAAGGCACTCACTGTCAACTACTCGATCTGTTAGATCAGAATCCTGTACACAGAACCTCATATTCGACTTCCAAGACGATAACCATAACCTCTATGGTTCTTATCTTCGCTACCATATGCTACCAACTTAACTCTACCAGAATTTCTAAGGCAAAGTGTTTTTGGAAGTCGCCGTAGTCTAGTAGGTACTGTGTTGGCTTAATAGACTTGAGGCCTCGGTTCAAGCCCCAGGTCAGACATCCCCAACGAAACGAAATATGAAGAAAATATTTCTTCTGTGACTTCCTTTTAGCAGATTTCTGGGAAATATTCTCAGAGTAAACAAAAGTGCCATGCAAATTTCTCAAAAATTTGTCATTCGGATAGGGCCCGCTACTCGTGTATAAAATTAAAACACACAGCTTGAGTGGTGTGAGAAGCTAGGTCTTAATCCTAACTGAAGGGTTTTAATGACCAATTATGTAAACATTGCACCGGTTATTTCTACGTAGTTTTGTGTCTTATAAAACTCTGTCCGAACTGTTTTCAAAGTACATTCCACCTGACCTAACCATCCTGATATCGATTCATTGCAACGTTTTTACATTACAATGTCAAAATTTAACTGCTAGTACTTGGACTTACTTGCAACACCTTACAGATGAACCTTCTACGTCGACTTATAAACAAAAGTAATTCAATTCATAGTAAATAACTGCTAAAACCTTACTTAGCATCAAATCTCGCTTGACGTGCTTGTGCATGTTCAAATTTTTTCGAAATAAACTAGAGGCAGCTGAAGTCGTGAAAGAAATTCGTTCTGTGAATTCGTTCAAACTCAACTAAAATTTCGAAAAAGAATCATCATATGTAGACTAAAAAGAAGGAGGACCCAAAATAGGCACCTGATTCAAAAAGAAAAAAACTTGAACTTGAAAAACACTCTTTACGGTACAAACGAATGATTCAATCCGTCTCTGTCATGTGAAATAAAATCTCTCTGTATAGATTTGAAATGTTTCTTGTATGCATACATACATTTTTACATGTCCATACACAAGTAGTACCACGTATCTACATATATGAGTGCCTGTGTATGTGTTTTTTTTATAAAAATCGTGTAAATCTAGTCTGGTTAATATTGTCAATGTTTTTCTGTCACTGTATGATAGTGTGTGATTGTATTTGTTTATATTTTTGCTGCTTTATAAGTGACAATCAAACTTACACTCTAACATATTCATACATACATATGTATATCAATAAACATTGACAAAAAAAAAATTTTTGTTGTTGTTGTTGTTGTTGTCATATCTATGATATTTATCTATCTGTCAACATGTATTCGTTTGTGTCACTGCTGTTGTCATTTTTTTCATTCTTTCTTTCATAATATTTTTCTCGTTGACGGCATACTTACTCCCTACATTAGCACTCTTTTTTCTGTTTCAAGGGGTCAACAAAACCCCGGAAAAAATGGTAAAAACAAGGAAAGTCAAATAAAGGCAGTTTTCTTTAATTAGATTTTGAAAAGATAAACAAACAAACAAATATTGTACAATAGAATAAATTGTTGTATCGTATGTATGTATGTATGTGTAAAAAGGATGCGTTCTTCTTTCTCTATTTAATTAACTTAATTATACAAAGTAATCAGTGATTGCATCTGTCTCAAGAGCATTATTTACTTGGGCATAATATTGTTATGAAGACTTTTTGCAGGGAGATGTTTGGGTTTAAAAAAAATATTTAAATTTAATGACACCCAAAAATTTATTTTAGGATTATTATCGTAAAAAAAGAATTTGAGTGTTCAAAATAAGGTTGTAATTATGTAAGGGGGTTCATATCCCACAACAACAATAGAAAATAAACGGCTTTGAAATGTCGCTTGTAAATAAATTTATTCAAAGGTTTTTTTTCAGGATTTTAATGTACAAGGCTTTTAATAGCAGCGGTTCTTATTCATACCCCCATCACAATAAATTAAGTTCTTTAAGTCGCCGTAGTCTGTCTGTTGGCTCATTAGACCTGAGACATCTCGAATAAAATAAAATATAAAACCGTTTCTACGTCGAGTTCCTCTCAGCGACTTCCTCTGTAAGTAGAGTAAAATTTCAATGACAAGTTTCTCAAAATCGGAGTCGATTTTAAGCTGCAGATCCCTCCACTCATGGGAAAAATAAACACACACAACATTAACCGTGTAAAAAGCTAGGTTGTAGGTCTGACAGAAAGATTGTAAAGACGAATTAAGTAAGTAAAGATTGAGGGGAAAGGCCGAATATGAATGTCTCACTCACAGATAATCTATAGGCCTTGTGAGAATAATATCGTTTGGAGAAGAATATATTCCAACCCATATGAGTCCAAATATTGTTAGAGGCGGTGTAGATTTTGACCAAGCACTTATACGTGAGAATCCCATATAAAGTTTGCTTGATTCAGCATACATATGTTTCTAGCGTCGCAGAAATGTAGAGAGCAACTGACAATTCTACTTACAATTTTGATCAGCCATTTTTCTTATGTTCGTAATCCACAAGTAAAGGGTCCGCCAAATAACTTTTTTTTTTAAATAAAAAAACTACTGAATATTTTCTCAAATTTCTTTTTTTTATTTGAAAGTACAATCCTTCCGGTTAATAATGGAAAATAATTTCATTCAAATGGCTGTCTCGGCTGGCCATGCAGTAGCCCACACCAGAAATGCCGATTTTGGCAAAAAAAATCATCTTTTCAGATGAAGCTCATTTTCATCTTGGCGGGTATGTAAACAAGCAAAATTGTCGCATTTGGGGCACAGAAAACCCGCACACATACATTGAAAAGCCGACGCACCCAACACGAGTCACTGTTTGGTGCGGATTTTGGTCCAGAGGCATAATTGGGCCATTTTTCTTCGAAAATGAGCAAGGAGTGGCGATCGTTATCGGGCCATGTTGAACGAATTTTTGTTCACAAAAATTGAAGAGGAGGATATTGGCAACATTTGGTTTCAACAGGAAGGCGCTACGTGCCACACAGCCGAAGCTACAATCGATGTTTTGCGCCCTGTTTTTGAAGATCACATTATCAGCCGCAGAGCTGATGTCGTCTGGCCATCTCGGAGATTTGCGATATGACACCGTTGGACTATTATTTGTGGGGAGCCATCAAAGATAAGTGTTACGCCGACAAGCCAGAGACAATTGACGCTGTAAAGGACAATATTCGTGAAGCCATTGGTGAAATTCAGCTGCCCACAATCGATAATGTGCTTAAAAATTGGACCGATCATGTAAATGAAATGAAATTATTTTCCATTATTAACCGGAAGGACTGTACTTTCAAATAAAAAAAGAAATTTGAGAAAATATTCAGTAGTTTTTTTTAAAGCATTTTCAAAAAAAAAAGTTATTTGGCGGACCCTTTAGCATGGAACAAGTAAGTAATTTTGATGAGACTATACAAGATATGGTTTGCTTTATAGTCGAGACCCAGCAGAATGTTATCAACTGAAAATAACTGTTTATATCCGCTTAGAGTCCAATAGTTAAACAACTATTTAGAGCAGGTATATTTTAGATCTACGAAATAATAACCCCGACAAGTAAAACCTGTCCCGTCTGGGTCATAAATTCGTAAAGAGACTACAGATAATAATAATATTCCATCATACCTATTTCCATTCCCTTTAGCCCCAGCTGTCAGTAATATACAGAAGGTAACAGATAATATTTGTGCCTCCATATTTTCCAAAACGAATGAACTTCTATCACTTTAGTTTGCTATTTCTTGCATTAGCGTATACCCAGCTTCTCACTCCAGATACCCAATGCGGTTGTATATGTTCCTACAATTTAGAATGCTACAAGACTATCCCTAATGATCTAAGTTTCCATTGGCTTCAAAGTCGGATTATATATCAAATGTATTTCATATAAATCAGTTGATTTTTAAGCATATACCAGCTCCCTTTCCTATCTCACTCATCATCAATACCCCAATCAAGACTGTGACTACATTATCCCTAAGGAAACAGTTGTTAATCCACTCATCTTTGACGGGTAAATGTACATCTAAATGTTTATCAATCTGTGCCATCCAATCTGTAGTCTAATCTGTCATACAGATTGCACAAACCAACATTAGGATACTGTTCGGTGACTGTAAGTATAATTCCCTATGCCTAGTACTAGATAATCCACTCACATATTTCCTTGTAAAATGCATTAACATTGCATAGATTCAAAATATCTTTTCTAGTTACTCCTTTAACTCTTCGGAGAATCTTCATATTGGGCTGGATCTACACTGTCCGATCGGTTTCTGTTCCCTAGCTACCTCTGGATAGGCTGATACATGATATATGATTCAAATGTAATTACCTAAGAAATGTTTATATTATGTCCAACCCCACTTTTATTGAAAAAAGTCTCTTCTGTTACATCGATCAGTCTGCTCGTTGCTGTGTATTTCCATATCATATACATCCTTAGCCCTCGTCGTAGTCTAGTAGATAGTGTGTTGGCTTATTAGACGTAAGGCCACGGTTCAAACTCCAGGTCTAGATGTCAAAACCAAGTATGAAAAATATTTCTTAGGTGACTTCCTCTCAGCAGATTTCTGGCAAAAACTCTGAGAGTAAATAAAATTTCCATGAAAAGTTTTTCAAAAATCTGTCGTTCGGAGTCGACTTTAAAAAACTGTAGGTCCCGCCACTCATGTATACAATTAACATACACAACATGAGTGGTGTGAGAAGCTAGGCCGTAATCCTGACTGATGGGTTGTAATGACGAATTATGTATGCATGCACACAACATGAGTGGTGTGAGAAGCTAGGCCGTAATCCTGACTGACTCTACTATGCTAGAGTTGATCACATACGAGCTGAGTGATCAAAGGGAGGCCAGACTATCTGATATTTAGAAGCCTCATGTGAGAGAAGATAGTATACGCATATAATGATAGCTGTAGACGTCGAAATTATAAATATTGGACACCTCATCTGGTAGTGCTTAGGGCCGATCTATTTAGTGTTCATTAATGTTTAAAGAATATTCAAGTATGGACTGTACTAGTTAAGTTAAGAATTTCTATTTCAATGTTATTCCATTACAGGCGGTGATTTTCGTTATTCATTCTGCAGATCCAAGTAGAAGAGCAAATATTGTTACGCTTCTTCTATCCGTTATCTTAAACAAACGTGCATACAGCGTGCCCTGGTAACCAGTGGGCAGTGTGCTCGACTATAGCTTGAGGGTCATGGGCATAGCTGCCAGATAAATGAGGCACCAATTCGACAAATATTTGAGTAAAAATCGTCAAAATCGTCAAAGACGTTTATTAAAATCGTAAAAAATCGTCAGAAAATATAAATAAATAAATTAAAATTATTCAAAAACCAAAATTATTTCTATTGTAGTAAAACATATGAAGTCAATGTATCTACATATCTGAGTTCAACATTTAAAAAAAGAATTCATTGGAAATTAAAACCTAGCGTCCCTTATCTTAATTTAATATTTTTTTTTCCAAAAATGAAGAAATTGTGTTCATTTTCAGGAAAAAATTGTTTAAGGTTTAAACAATATATCCCAACGTTGTTTATGGACACATAAGTGCAGCAATAATATTACATCGTCTATATCTATGGGCGGTGTAGATATTAGGGAGTCAGAAGTTTTTGATGTTCTCAACATGAAAATTCAGTGTAATGCTGACACATTTTTCAGTTCCTTTTTAAGTTCTTATCATCTGATCTTACTATTTACTTACTATTTACAACTCTCATGTATGGGTTGGTGCATCAACGTCTATTTTGCGGTTTCTTGACCGTGTACAGGAGAGGCCATAGTATCTCGTTAATAACGGTAGTGTATCCAAATCCATTGAATCATTGGAGCATCGTTGCAATGTAGTTTGTGTTTCACTGTTCTGTCGCTACGATAAAATGGTTTTGCTTGAACGAAATAAGGGGACTTTTTCCCAAAAATCATATATTCCTACATAACGCTCGTCTTTTTTAGACCAGAACATCCGTATGTTGTCGATTGGGCAGTGGATCACACACTGCATTACAGTAAAAATACGGTTTTTAGTCGGACTGTGTCGGTATATGGAACTCAATTCCTGCAGAGGTCTATCCTGTTGCTTATGGTATAAAAATACACAAGCCTAGTGTCCATAAACACTGTTCTCTATTTCCTTCTTCTCATAACATAGTTCCAAACTCAATGCCAGCCATCCCCCGAGTGTTGGTCGTACGAAAAAAAACGGCGCTTGTCTTTGTTCTTCCAATGGCAATATTAGAAGCTATACTAGAATTTTTAAAATAGTCTGCAACGACAAGTGATATATTATTCTCAACTACGACGTTATTTAAGAGTTGCAATTGTTCAGCTTTTAAGTGATTAAAAAGGAATAAAATACAGAAAAATAATCACAGGTATTCAAAAGTAACTTAAAAATGTAATACTTTACTCGTTGTTTTTACTAACATAAATTTCCAATAGTAACAATTGCAATGTAAATACAAAGCTTAAAGCGGCATCAAAATAAGGGCATAAATCCGCGGCAGCCAAATAAATGAAATAAAAATCCATTTCCAATCCGAGCAGTTGTAATTCATAACAAAGAAATAAATTTGGCAAAATTTTAAACTATTTTCGTTTTATAACATTTTTAAATTTAAACTTTTAGATCGCCAACCCCATTATATTTACACACATTATGCTCATATCAAATATGTATGTAAAATTCATAATGCAAAGAATATATGTGACGTATGAGTTATATTTAATTCCATTAGTTTCATACAAAACAAAATCGAAGTTTTTTTATTGCATACTTTTCAGGGTAACTATTCCAGTACATGTAATATGATGCGTATGAGTAATATTGTTCAAATACAATTAAAAAGAATGTATACCCCATAAATCATAAAGATAATGACTTAAATTTTTAATTTCTAAAAAATCGTCAAAATAAGGGCATAAATCGTCAAATCGTCAATATGATATTTTTGGAGCTCAAAATCGTCAAAATGACGATAAATCGTCAAATCTGGCAGCTAAGGTCTAAGTTTACTGAGTTCGTAATAATCACAATTTGTCATAAAGGTTTTCAAAATTATTTTCAAATGGATTTCTCTTTAGAGGAACAGGGGCTCTACATCATTAGAGCCCTCTATTTAAGAATTATGAAAGCCTAATAATGAAAAACACATATTAATGGCCTAGGTGAACATTAAAGGTCCTCATCATAAAGCTCCCCTATATTGTTATACCCCTTAATTGTACAATATAGACACACTTTTTCTGCCTTTCAACAAGGTTTTTTTTTTTACCTATGAAATGTAATGTTTTTTCCCATGTTGGTATGCCGTCGCGTTTGAATATTTCGTTTCGCATTATTTATGCAGTTTTGATTTTTATCAACAAAATAAAAACAGAAATAAAAACAAAAACAAAAACAAAGAGAATCTGTGTTAAACGTACAAATGTTGTCACTTTGTATTGTTTGCCATGTTGTTGCAAAAACATTGTTGCTGCTGTCAACGATATATAAAATATTTCGTTACATTTTTTTAGCAAAAGACCTCCTCTTTTTTTAGTAAAGAAAAATAAAAAAATTTAAATTTTGTTTGCACCTTTTTCTGTATACAGGGGTCGCCGGTCAAAATGTGGACAATGTTTTATTATTTTAAAGTATGTGATGAGGATTTCGTATGATCGCAACATGTTTTGTTGTACTATTGCACAATTTGCAGCAAGTTGGGGGCATGGTTATGTGGCCTATGGATAGGTCGAGAGCAGACAGTAGGACCGAAACAGAGATACACGATCCCAGTAGGAAATATTATATGCCATCGCCAGATATATGTACTGAATTTGGCTTGGACAGGCAAAGACGGAGCATACTCGAATGCTTTGTGGCAATCAGTTGGCCATTCGATCACTCGGCTCGTATCAGATTGGTAAGAGATCGTCTGGGAAAGCTAAATTTGCTGGACAGAGGAAAGAGAGTCTTCCTTTGCTAGATCTCAGAACCAAAATCTTCTCTAGAATGGGAAGACATATTCAATGAAAGGGAAGATAAAGAGAAGCAAAGGCTCTCCTCAAAACAAAAAGAGTTCAAGGCAATTAAAACTTTTGTTGGCATGTTGTAGTGAAAAGAAAATTGAGTCTTCAGCCAGACACTCTACATTCAAACATTACCTGTTCGAAATAGGACTCACCTTAAACTCAATATGTAGATGCTGCAGATAGTGAATCATCAGAATACATACCAACTTATAAGGAAACACCTGCATGAGTATAAATAACTGGACAGGGGGTTATAATTACTGACATCAAACAATGTCCTCAACTTTGTCAGGAGACCAGAATTTGCAGAGACATTGTACGTATACTCCCAATAAATTGAGGCCACTTCAATGGACCCTACGGCCGCTGTACTATTCTTGTAAAGCAATGAGAAAAACTTTCTCTGATGTTACAACCTCGCCTACCGGTAAAGTCGTGCCTAGGGATCCCTATACGATATGTTCCAGAGTAAGGTGAACCTAGTGGCGAAAGATTGCAGTGCTTCTAGCCATGGAACCAATTACCAAAAGCCGTTAACCGTTTAATTCCTACAGTACAGAACAGTAGGAATTAGTGTTCACATTTCGCTTGCCGATCCCTGTACAATTGAAATGAAATTCTTTTATGAAAAAATAATAAAGCGGGGACGGGATAGAAACCGGTATTCGATATGTATGGAAGCGAACAACACCGTTGAAATATTAACTTGTCTGGGGTCTGGTTTAAAAACTATAAATTTCACTGTCGATATGAGTGATGTCAACAGAAAGAATGAAAGAGTTTAAGTTCATAAATATTCGTTTCATTGTATCGCCATCACCATCACACACAATTGTCATCATCGTCATCATCGGCGTCATCGTCATCATACAAAATGAATTCATTTCACTGTGTTTCATATTTTAAATGATGAATAAATGTACGAGTATACGAGTATTTCAAAACAAGTGATGACAGGAATCATTGAAACAGAGGGGCGTTTGGGAGAAAATCTAAAAAATCACACTTTTAAGCCGATGACGATTACTGTTGTAGTGTTTTTGGGTTGGAACATGTTGAAATATTTTCATTTTCCTTAAATGAAAACATGTTTTAATATTTTCAAATGTTCACTGATGTTTTAATGTTTTATTTAAGTTTTCTATACCACCACCACCACCAACACCAACACCGCTACCATTACCACTACCGCTTCCGTTAACGCGGGCAACTTCCATACTCATATATTTCACAATTTGAATGTGCATGCATGTGAACAGAGCACAGAGCAGGTATTTGAAAGAGTAAATTTATCATTAAAATCAGTGTGATAAGTGAAGGTTGTCGCATCTTTTCGATTACAGATGCCTTCATTTCGAGACTTGGTCTCGTCTCAGCCTATTTATGAAAATTTCGATTTTTAAGAAAGATCGTTGAGCTCAATTAAATGAATTTATTTGACATTCCAACTGAGAAACGTTGATCTTATCGATCAGTACTTTAATGACGTCAACAAACTGATTGAAAGTACATCATGCGTATGGATTGTTCTAAAAATAATTTTTACAATGTCCACGTTTCAAAGCATTAATGAAATAACGATTCTAGTTTCTGTCAAAAAACTTGCTTTTAGAGTCAATTGAGTTATCCTATGAAGTCGCCGTGGTCTAGTAGGTAGTGTGTTGGCTTATTAGACGAAAAGCCAGGGTTCGAGTCCCAGGCCAGACATCAAAATAAAATACAAAAAGTATTTCTTCGGCGTCTTCCTCTCAGCAGATTTCTGGCAAAAACTCTAAGAGTAAATAAAATTGCCATGAAAAGTTTCTCAAAAATCTGTCGTTCGGAGTCGACTTTAAAAAACTGTAGGTCCCGCCACTCATGTATAAAATGGACACACACAACATAAGTGGTGTGAGAAACTAGGACGTAATCCTGACTGAAGGATTGTAATGACCAATTATGTATGTGAGTTATCCTATGAACTCCCAAATTAAATGAGAGCTCAACTAGCCTGCTTTGTCTGCTCGGCATGTTCCTCTTGCTACCGGTACTTTTAAAAAATGTACTTCGCAAATTCCAAAGGCTTCTAAGATTTTCAACTGAACTGGGTTCAACTGAAAAATAAACACCAGTATCGATACGCCAGCTCTAGTTGTCCAAGTAGAAAAGAGTTTGAACTTAGCTTGCATATCAGAGAAGTAAAGAAGAAGAGCAGAGTAGAATCAAAACTTTGTCTGGAGAATCAACAACGCCCAACTTATCGTGGAGACTTCACGAAATGCAATGCTGTATGGGCTTCAAGCGGAGTTCTACCTCATCAAGCACTAAGTCAAACAGTAAAGACTCACTCTTAAGTAAATTTTATGAAAAGTGTAAGGTTAAGTCCCCATGTAAAGGTCCATCACTAAATTATCTTTCCGAAAACCCTAACGAATTACAGTGGCTTACACTAAGCATTGCATTGCAAAGTGTTCATTTGAAGTAAATGCCATTCAAAAACCTACTCTTCAATTACTCTGTTAATGTAGTTGTTAATGTAGTTCAATGAGGATTAAAAGGATTAAATCATTAACGAGCATAATAGGAAGGTCAGGCCACCTCTTGGAAAAGAGTTGGACTAGATGAGTTAGGTTGCTTACATTTGATAAACAACAACAGTTGGCAACCCTATCATTCTAGAAATTGATGCAGTAAACTTGAAAAATTCAATCAAAGAAACTGAAATAAAACAAAGAATCAAAAAAAAATGCAAACAAACCCAATTTGCAGGTTTAAGGACATGTTTTGTAGCAACCATATGCTCCTTAGTGGAATTAAGCGAATAATAACTCTCTCAGATATATGAGTATTTGCAGCGAAGTACATAGTTTTTTATGCTGCTCCAGTTTGTATAGAACATGGCTAAAGTGCCCATTAACGAGATTGGAATATCCAACTGAATTTATTAATTACAGGATCGTTGCAGTGTGGATTTTGTTCATCTTCAGATTTCTCAAACCTTTAGTGAAGCAGAGAGGCAGTACTCGTGTTTCTAGTAGAACATCTATTCGTGGTCATTAGACTTCACACAGATGCATCTTCTACAGTCTTCCAAGAGAAATTTGCAAGCTTTTCGCAACTGCAACGGATTCAAATGTGGCATCCACAGGCACTATTAACCAAATACCCAAGCGCCTGCACGATCGGAGGCCATTCCCAAAGTGTTAGCGTTAAAAAAAATTCTTTTGGAGAATATAAGTTCGTCTTTGAAACACTTGATTCCTTTAAATATCTGCACAGCTTTACACATACATACATAATACCTATGCATGCATGGCTTTGGAATAATATTTGTTGTTATTGTTTCTATTGTTGAAAACGGTTCGTTTGTTTTTCGCTTATTTGGATTTCGTTTAAATTGTGTTGTATGTACACGTAGCAAATGGCAATGAGCCACTGGTGATGTGGCGGCAATCTGCTGATGACGATGGCGTTGGAGGCAATATTTAGCCACCAAGCTTTACCTAAGCTCGCCACCACCCCTCTACCCTGAACGCTAAGTTCAGGTTTCAGGTTAATAGGTAATTAAGTTTTGTATGTTTTTTGTGATGTTGTTATTGTTGTTGTTGTTATTGTTGTTTTTGCACTATTTTAACCCCTTTTGTTTTCAGTTGAATAAAATGCCAACAATAAACGACGGTGCGGTGCTACAATAACAAGAACTACTTCAACTCAAATAGAGTAGCACTAGCACACACCAACAACAATACTAACAACAATAATAATAATTATTATTATTATAATAACAACAACAACTAAAACAATAATTTTAGCGTCAATAGTGTGCTGTGCACTGTGCGGTGCTGTACTGTGCTGTGCTATTGTGTTGTGTATTGTGTTCTCGAAAATTTTCCTGCAGAAGACCTTTTTCACAATCAAGTGAAAAGTCACGATTCAACATTAAATTCCATAAATGGACGACTAAACGAGCCAACTAAACTATGCAACGTATGGCTTAATGAAACTAAAGAAAAAAACACAAGAAAAAAAAACGAAATTGAAACTCAAATGTCGTTGTCGACATGTGAAATTAAAGTTGTTGATTATTTTTTTAAAAAAAAAGTTTTTCTCAGGTTTTTTTTTTGATTTTTGATTTGAAAAAAAAAATAGAAACAAAAAAAACAACAACATAAAGAAACAAAAGTGAGTAAGTGAAGTGTGTTTGGAGGATGTTTTAAGGATACTTGATTTATTATAGTGTTTGCAACATGCCTTTCTGTAAGGACATGTAAGACGGAGGGACAGGCAGACAGGCAAACAGAATTTTATGAAAGTGTTAAACCGTTAAGCGAGGTTTTTTAAATATTTTCTGATTGTGACTTAAAGTTTATTTATACACTTTCTCTCTCCATAAAGAAATAATCCTCCATCTGATACCAACCCTTATTAGATTACTATTGCATGCTGGCGTATTTGCTTTTCCTGCTTTTCCTATGGAAGTAAAATTGCATTCAAAATCGATACCGGATAACCATGCCAATGAGAATTCACACTCCTTGGTATCAAAGTTGCAAACACAGTTATCTTGGAAGTATAAACACTAAAGATGGGAGTAAGGAAGCCGATGTAAAATTTCCCATAAACAGGATAAGGAGGTGAGACAGAAACAAAACAACATACAGACACCATACAAACCTTTAGTAGACAAACCACTTATGTTGTGTGCGTTAATTTTATACATAAGTGGCAGGACTTACAGTTTAAAATCGTGTCCGAACGACAGATTTTTGAGAAACTTTTCATTGGTAATTTTAACCGTGGCCTCACGTGGTCTAATAAGCCAGCACACTACCTACTAGAGTATGGCAAATGAAACCAAAAGTTGTGTCAAATCAGTAGCACTTTAAACCCTAAAGACTGGAGAATCAACAGGGAGTACTCTAAATAAACTCCAAACGTTTGTTAATCAATGCTTGCGCATGATCTTATGCATCTTTTGGCTACTAAATCCTGTTCAATGATCTTTAAAAAACACCAAGCTTAGAAAGGAAACCTATGTGATTTCATCCTACGAAGACTCAGTGACAAAATCACAATACCAGCTTTGCAGCTGAACGCACAAGGCTAAAGAAAGCCATGTAAATTTCCTGTCTGCTTGATAAAAATCCATTCGATTATATTTCTCGAAAAGGCTATGGCTATGACATATACTCACATCAGTCTTTTGGAAAAAACCCTGAGATTAAATAATCTGTCGACGACATTAAACAGTAGGTCTTGCCACTCACGAATAAAATTAAAACATACAACAGAGGTAATGTGAGAAGCTAGGTTGTAATCCTGGGTAAAGGGTTTTAATGGCCTTTTGGGGCACTAGCAAGCATTGCTCATAAAAGAGCGGGCATCGAAGAACACTGCTTCTGCAGTAGTTGTTTATGGTGTGGACTGCATGCATGACGGAAGTATATACGAAGCATTGTTAAAAATTCTGTTTTGAATTCGATCAGTGATTGACTGTGATCCTGCATATCCCTTATGAGTAATACTCCATCGATAGATTAACCTTTTCAAGTAAACTTGTGAGAATTTACTCCATGATTGCCTACCACCATTTAATAACTGATCACAACTGATCCTACGGCATAAAGAGGTGCTTGTATAGAAAGCAAATCAATTTGTTGTCACTGAATTATAGTTTTCAACTATTCTCAGAAGAAGTTGCCATAGTCTAGTAGATAGTGTGTTGGTTTATTACACATGAGACCACGGTTCAAACGCCAGATCAAACATCTCCAACAAAACGAATTCTGAATAGAAAATATTTCTTCGGAGACTTCTCCTCTCGACAGATTTCTGGCAAAAACTCTGAGGATAAATAAAAATTTGCCATTAAAAGTTTCTCAAAAAAATCTTTTGTTCGGAGTCGACTTTCAACTGTAGGTCGCGCCACTCATATGTGAAATGAACACACACAACTTAAGTGGTGCAAGAAGCTAGGTTGTAATCTTAACTGAAGGGCTGTAATGACCAATTATGTAAGTATCTTCAGAGGAATGAACATTTTTATCGCCAGCCATCACTTATGAAATCAATTTCCATTCCGGCCATGCCATTCATTCAGTTGAAATGCTGAAAAAAGTCATCAGCCTAGTCTAACTTTATGTAATGAAAACAGAACATAATAAGTTATGAACTGAAGGGCAAGTCAGCTTGACGGAGCTATCGTCCATTGATATCAAGGACATAGCCTCGTTTATCAAACTTTCTGGCTGGTTTTCCAGCGTGGGAAAGTCGTGCTTTTTGAAAATGTGCAGCCCTTGCGCTGACCAACTTCCCCTTCCTTGGATCGGAGGAACTTGGTCAGTACAGAGGCTGCGTTCACCTATGGCATCACAACGGGCCGCTATGCGTGCTCAAGTGAGCTTTTTGGAAAATTAAAGCTACCAAGCTAACCTAACCTAACCTAGGGTCATGAAAAACAGAAGGAAATGATGCTATGAGCCGTATTACCAACAGGTGCAAGAACCGCCACTCTTGGCGTGTGAAATGCAAACAAGTTCGAGTATGTTATTGTGGTGCCTTCCAAAAAACAATTTGCTTGGAAGCTAATATTACCTGGATTATATTGTTCTACCATTTTCACACGTGGCATTAAGATTTTGAATAAAAAAATTGAAAGTTTCTCACACTCTGGGGCACGAAAAGAGGCCAGCAATTGTTTAGAGAATCCCCTTAAATAAAAACAGCTTCGAGGTGTAGCGTCTTCTGTAGAAGACTGTTATAGACGCTGAATTTCTTTCTTTTCTGAATTGAAATTAAATAAGAAACCCACACACACATGTTATACACACGAACACACCCACACACATAAAAATGCATTTAAATAATGTGGCATTAAATGCTTAGAAAAACACATTTGCTTAGAAACCCATTGAGCGCGAATAAAAATGAAAACCACAAACGACGACGAGCAATTGTTCGGAAATAAAATTTCGTTCGCCCAAAAACCTAAAAGAAAAAAAAACGAAAAAGAACAGCGTTAACCACCTTTTTAAAGTTGGATTTCATTTTGTTTTTTTTTTCCTCTTCTAGAATAAGTTTTACGGCTTTTTGTTAAGGGGAGTGGGGGAGGTTGGTGGCAATAAACGGAAACAAAAAGGCAGTTAATGCAACGTAAAATAAAATATTATATGTGCACATGCAACAGTATTCATTGCAACACTTAACAACAACAACAACAAAAAGGAAGAAAACTGTTTCAAGAAACATAAAAGCAAAGAAGGAACTCCGTTTATAAGAAAAGGAGGAGGAAAAAAGCGGTGAATAGAAATGAATGAATGAATGAATGAACATGTGAATGAGAAGTAAATGATGATGGAATGCATTACAAAAATTTTGTGAAAGGATGGCTTAAAACAAAAACAATAAAAACAAAAAACAAACATGAAACATCATCAACAACAACAACAGCAACAGCGGCAGCAGCAGCAGCAATAATAATAATAAAAAGATTTGAAAACAGCTTCAGTCAGCCAGCTTGCATTGAAATGAAAATGAATTGAATTTGAATTGTAATACATGGCATGGCATGGCATGGCAAGGGAATTCTCCTTCTTTCTTTTCTTTTTTTTTTTTTGTTTTTGTTTCTATAAAAAATTGGCACATTTAGTAAAAATATTTCCGTTTTCCTTTATTCTCTCAAAATGAAGAAGCATTTGCTTAAGAAAAAAAAAGACAAAAAAAAAACCTGAAACTTATTGAAAGAAATTCAAATATTCTTAAGCAAAACGGAAACGGAAACGTAAAGAAAGAGAAAAAATTAAAATAAAAATAAGAACACAAAGCTATGTGTGAAAAAAAAATAGAAACATAGAAAAGGGAGAACTGAAAGCGTGCAGTTATTGAAAAAGTCATACAACAACAGAAAATACATGAACATGGAAAACAATAAAGAAAGAATCGTTAAGAAATGAAGGTAAAACAGAACAAACGAAGAAAACTGTTAAGAACAACACAGGTTGTTAGCAGGAGTTGCAGCATCTTTATTGCTGCACGAAATATACGAAAGATTACTGCAGTGAAATACAGTAAAAACTTAAAATGATTTTAGATTTTGTGATTCAAAATTTACAGGAGGTGCTCAGCATTCAAGCAGGAATATCCAAAGCTTTAATTAATATCACACGTTTGATACAGACGAGTACAACCTTGAAAGGGACTTAACATACTCAGTCTCTTTACCAACTAAATACACTCTTATTTAAATACCACGCTCCATTGAATTTCGTGTTCAGTTCTCTGGCTGATCTTCAAATACGCATCCGTTTCTGGTGTTCACGTAGCCCTTCAGATCCACAGAAATAATGCGAGAAAATGTCAAGACTTTTGCCATGACTTCTAGTGTGACAGGGGTCTGAGAAATTTGATGCTAGGAAAGAAAGAACTTAATCCTCTTCTTATCTAACAGAGCCCAGAAATATTGTAAGTTCCTCCCGTGCTACAACAACCGAGCGATTAGATAGATACACACATAATTTACCATTATAACCCCTCAGTCAGGATTACAACCTAGCCTCTTACCTCACCTATGCTCTCGACCCCAGACTGACATTCTCGTATCAGATTCAGTACTCGGCTAACAAGGCCCAGAAGATCGTTGGACAGCTCAGCAGATTAATGGCGAATATTGGAGGCCTGCTACCGGCGAGACGGAGACTCCTGATGAAGGTTGGAAACAGCATTATGCTTTATGGGAGCGAAATTTGGCCAGAAACACTAGATGTTAAGAAGCAGGCAAACTCACTTGTATCGGTACAGAGAACGGCTGCATTGCGTATCGCGTCGGCATATCGTACAGTGTCCGCTCCAGCCGTACTGGTGATAGCAGGTAAAGGGTGTTTTTTATAGAGATATAGAACTTTAAGTTGGCATTACTTTTCTAGATGGTGACCGATTTAACAGCTGTCAAGTGATTTATTCTCAGTTTAGTTTGGCAATTCATCATGAATAGACTCACGCCTGAACAACAATTTTATTTCGAAAATAATGGTTTTGTGCGGAAAACGTATCGCGCACTACGTCCATTTTATCGTCGACAAAATCGTCCATCAGAGCAGTTAATTCGATTAACCATGGAACGTTTTCGCACCACGTTTACTCTTATTGATAACTCGCATCCCCAGAGACGCAGTACGGTGCGTACAGAAGAAGCTATTGCTGCTGTAGAGCGTAGCATTGAGGAAGACCTGAATGAGTCCATCCGCCATCGAGCACAGGAATTGGATCTGTGTCCATCCACTTTATGGAAGATTTTGCGGAAGGATCTTGGTTTGCGTGCTTATGAAATCCAACTCGTGCAAGATTTTAAGCCAAACGATCATCAAGTAATGCGTAGATTCGTCGAATGGGCCCAAAACGAGATTACCGTTGTTCCCGATTTTCATAAGCGAATTTTGTTTAGCGATGAAGCGCACTTCTGGTTGAATGGCTACGTCAACAAACAAAACGGCCGCATTTGGAGTGAAGGTAATCCTCAAGAGTATGTGGAAACACCGTTACATCCAGAAAAACTGACTGTTTGGTGCGCTTTATGGGCTGGTGGAATCATTGGTCCGTACTTTTTCAAAAACGATGGTGGCCAGAACGTTACAGTCAATGGTGATCGGTATTGAGCCATGATTACTAACTTTTTCATTCCTGAATTGAATAACCATGATGTCCAGGAGATGTGGTTTCAACAAGACGGCGCAACATGTCACACAGCTCGTGCCACAATAGATTTATTGAAAGACACGTTTGGTGACCGCCTAATTTCAAGTTTTGGACCTGTGAATTGGCCTCCAAGATCTTGTGATTTAACACCGCTAGACTACTTTCTGTGGGGCTATGTAAAGTCATTGGTCTATGCGGTAAAGCCACAAACGCTTGACCATTTGGAAGACAACATTCGCCGTATTATTGCCGATATACGGCCACAAATGTTGGAAAAAAGCATCGAAAATTGGACGTCCAGATTGGACTACATCCGCGCCAGCCGTGGTGGTCATATGCCAGAAATCATATTTGAAATGTAATGCCACAAGATTGTCTTTCGGATAAATAAAATTCATGTCAATCGAATAATCCATCGTTGTTTTATTGCAACTTAAAGTTCTATACCTCTGTAAAAAACACCCTTTATAATCCCTGTGGATCTGCTGGCAGTAGAGCGGATGGAGATCTATAAGGCGAAATCGGCTGGAAATCACATAACCGGTTACTTCAGGGAAAACAACATTTCAAAATGGCAACAACGATGGAAGATAGAGGAAGATGGACGGCGAGACTTTTTCCGGACATAAGGCCATGGATTGGTCGGAAATTTGGAGAGGTAAACTACTACGTTACACAGATTCTATCGGGTCACGGATATTTTAGGAAATATTTGCACAGAATGGGCAAGACCGCGTCCCCTTACTGCCTTTACGAGGGAGGGGAGGTAATTGATGACGCAGAGCACACTGTTTTCGAGTGTGCACGCTGGCAGAGCTATCGCTCTGCACTGATGTCAATAGTTGGAACGATCACAGCCGCTAACATTGTCGGGGTTATGATTGCGAGTAGTGAAAATTGGACCTCGGTAGTGAATTACGTAGAGCGCATTCTGAGACGGAAGAAGAGAGATCTTGAGGCTGCAGAACGGGTAAGCATGTCGGCATAGGTGATACTGTCACACGTGCCAAGCGTGACCGAGACGATGATTTAGACGAAAGGAATGGTGGAGACGCAATCTGGACGCGGATATGAACGTGAAGAGGCCAAAGGGCCAAAAGGACTCCACTCCGAAGTAATACCATCGTAGTTCCGGAGTTGGCGCAAACAAGTCCACAGGAGACGAGGGGGGGATTTAGTAGGTGAGGGCCCCATACACGGAGTATGTGACGACTTCCTCTATGGTGCGGTTAGGTACATTTACCCCTACTCGGCGAAAAGAAAAGGGTCACCTATGCTGTGTATTTTAATTGTATACATGAGCGGCGGGACCTACAGTTTAAAGTCGGCACCGAACCACAGATTTTTTGAGAAAATTTTCATGGCAATTTTATTTACTCTCAGAGTTTTTGCAGAAATTTGTTTGTTTGTCCGCCCTGGTCTACGTATGGCAGGAATTGCTCAAAACAATGGCGCATCAAAGGTAGCCTTTATTGGGGTGTTAGTTACATTGAGTTATTTTCCGGATGTATTGAAGTCGTCGTAGTCTAGCAGGTAGTGTGTTGGCTTATTAAAATCTGAAAGTAAAATAAAATTGCCATGAAAAATTTCTCAAAAATTTTTTGTTCGGAGACGACATTGAACAGTAGATACCGCCACTCATGGATAAAATTAACTCGCACAACATGAATGGCGGTTTGTAATCCTGACTAAAGGGTTGTAGTGACCAATTAAGTTAAGTAATCTTTCGATTGTTGAAGTCGTCGTAGTCTAGTAGGTAGTGTGTTTAGACGTAAGGCCACGGTTCAAGTCCGAGGTCAGACATAAAAACGGAAATATGAAAAAATATTTCTTCAGCGACTTCCTCTCAGCAGATTTCGGGCAAAAACCCTGAAAGTAAGATAAAATTGCAATGAAAACTTTCCTAAAAATCTGTCGTTCGAAGTAGACTCATGTATAAAATTAACGCAAACAACATAAGTGGTGTGCGAAGCTAGGTCGTAATCCTGACTGAAGGGTACTTGTACTTGGCTGTTGAAAAGGTTTCCATCATATCAATATACAGAACACAGTCCAGAGTCTAATATAAAAAAACACAGGAGTTTAATTAATTGCTGTTTCTATTCTTCTCTATTATTTTGACCATGACTGTAAAAAAATTTGAAGTGCATATAGAATGACTTGTTGGAAAATAATTTTTTTTTTGTTTTTTTTTTGTTTTTATAAAACAAAACAAAACAAAAAATACTGAAATGAAGGAGGAGTATATAAATGCTTATGAATAAATATGTACACATACATATGTACATATGTATGTTATTTACTTTCATATGTATGTATGTATGCTGTTCATAAAGCGTATAAGTATATGTATGTATATTGCTCTATTCATGTGAGCACATTTGAGCAGTTAACAAGCCGTGAAAACGGTATTTGAATTTCAATGAATGAATGACTGAATGACTGAATGAGTGAATGAATGAAACAAATTACAATCACTTGATGTTTTTAAGTATATGTTTATATGTGTATGCCTGTACATATACCCTCCATTATACTGTGCTAATATTATATTATTGACTGAATGCGAAGTTTTAATCATTAGTACGGTGTTTAGGCGGCATAATTTAGCATAAAATTTTGCTCAAGAAATTATAAAAACATTTCCAATTTTTTATTGCAATATTCATGAGAAAATATAAATCCAATATCGGAATTTTGTAGGGAATACAAAAACATATACACAACCTATGCTGCGACAGTTAAGAGGATAGGTAAGTACACAGTGATTGAAATATTTTTTAATACAGAGACAGAGTATGATAGATCAGGTACTATGGCTAACAACGCCTATTTAGCGTCAATAATACCGAACGAGAAGGTTTTTGAGAAACTTTTCATGGCATTTCGATTTACTTTCAAAGTTTTTGCCAGAAAACTGCTGAGAGAAAGTTGTACGTACACCCGAAAATATCGAAACTGTGGCTGAGAGTATGTCGTGAGAATCCATCAACAACAACTCGTCATCATTCTCAAGAATTGAACATTTCGCGCACCAGTTTACGTCGAATTTTGCGGAAAGGTCTGGGTTCAATTGGTTCAAGAGCTGAAGCCGAATGACCAGCCACCTAAATGGGCCAACGAGAAACTGCACGATATATCGATTTGCCAAAAAAAATCATCTTTACGGTTGAAGCTCATTTCAATCTTGTTGTATACGTTAATAAGGAAAATTGCCATATTTGGTGCTCAGAAAACCCACACGTGGTCTTATAGAAGCCAATGCATGACTGTTTGGTGCGGCAGCTCATATTTCTTTGAAATTGAAGACGGCGCAAACATTATGGCCAATGAAGACACCTATTGCTCGATGATAAGCGATTTTTTAGAACCCGCTCTTCATGTGAACGATGTTTGGTTTCAACAGAATGGTTCAACTTGCCACACATTTTACGCCACAATCGATTTATTCCATCAAATATTTGATGGCCGTTTAATGAGCCTGAAAAGGTGATGTCAATTGGCCGCCAAGGAGATGCTACTTTGCGCCGTTGGACTATTTTCTGTGGGGCGCCGTTAAAGTAAAGTGTTATACCGACAAACCAGAGACAATTGAGTATTTGAAGGCCAATGTTTGCGATGCCATTGCCGAGATACAATCCCTTACACTCGAAAAAGGGCATGAAAATTGGTCCGATCGAATGAGGTACTATGAGGGCAGCCGCGGCAGCCAAATGAATGAAATTATATTCCATTTCTAACCGGAAAAATTGTACTTCACAATAAAAAAATAAATTTGACAAAATTTCAAAGCGTTTTTGTTTCATTGCATTTTTAAATTTAAACTTTTAAATGGCCTGCCCTTTAGAAATTCCATTGTCTCCAAGGTTTCTAAGCTTAAATCAGCACATATGTTTGTATGCCCATATATAGTGCACAGCATTTTTCATTACTGCGTTCCTTTTAACCAATTTAAGCCAAGATTTTCATCATCTGTTGCATTTCCATTTTGCAATTCTTTGACTTTCCAATTATTAACCAATGAAACCCTTGAAATCCCAAAGAAGTATGGCATTTCGTTATTGTTTTCTGTTGTGTTGCGTTGCGTTTTGTTTTCTATTCTTTCTATTGAAGGCAAGAAATACGGTTTCTTTTTGGCTTTGGCTGCCACCTTCAAATTGTCCGTGTATCTGCCTTCAATGCTCGTAATAAACGAGTGCATGGATGCAGTAAATTACCACGGCTTTGACATTTTGGCCGAAAAAAAAAATTGGCGAATAAAAAAAATTACACACACGTTGGAAATAGCGAGTAACGGGAAGAACAAAACAACAACACTGAATACATAAAATATGGCCTACAACCAAAGGCAGTGATAAGAAATATAGGGACTTACAAATACGGGTTTCTTTTTCGACTGACTATTCAATTTTTTTTTCTTTTGAAAGACTTTTCTTTGCTCTTTGCTTTCATTGCTTTTCTGAGCTCAATTCCCCTGGAGACCTTAATTTGAATGGTTTAAGTCCGTACTAAACCAGAGGTTTTGTGGAAACGATATTAGGCGATATGATGGACGTTTGGTGCACGACATAAGAACTACGAAGCACATTAATCAGGTTCGTTCCACTGACAATATCAGAATCTATCAATTGGGCAGTCGTTCACAGCAATTTAACCTGCCGGCGAAACATTTGAACATGTCTTCTTCTCAGAAGGATCACGACTTAGCTTCTCACAGCACTTATGTTTTATACATGAGTGGCGGGGCCTACAGTTTATAGTCGACTCTGAACGACATATTTTGGAGAAACGTTTTCATGGCAATTTTATTTACTGTCAGAGTTCGTTCCAGGAATCTGCTGATATTAAGTTGCCGAAGAAATATATTTTCATATTTCGTTTTGTTGGAGTTGTTTGACGAGGGGTTTGAACCGTGGCCTCATGTCTAATAAGGCAAAACACTACCTACTAGACTACGGCGACTACTAGGATAGCAATACTCATATGTGGCTTAAGTGTATCCATACCATCTTCTACGGCGACTTCCTTTCAGCAGATCTCTGGCAAAATCTCTGAGAGAAAATAAAAATTCCATCAAAAGTTTCTCAAAAATCTGTCATTCTGAGTCTTTAAAGTGTTGGTCCCACCACTCATGATGTGAGAAACTGGGTCCGTAATCCTGACTGAAGTTTTGTAATGACCAATTGTGTATGTATGTACATATCGCCGTAGTCTAGTACGAAGTGTGTTGGCTTATTAGACGTAAAAGCCAGGGTTCAAACCCCAGGCCAGAGATCAAAATAAAACATAAAAAGTATTTCTTCGGCGACATCCTCTCAGCAGATTTCTGGCAAAAACTCTGAGAGTAGAATAAAATTGCCATGAAAAAAAGTTTCTCAAAAATCTGTCGTTCGGAGTCCACTTTAAACTGTAGGTCCCACCACTCATGTATAAAATTAACACACACAACATAAGTGGCGTGAGAAACTAGGACGTTGTACAATGGGTCAATTCGACCTCCGGGTACTGTACTTGTCTTAATTGACAAGTACACGTCCTCTAACCTAACCTAACCTAACCTAACCTAACCTACATATAGCGTCCTGTTAGGTTGAAACCTAAGCTAGGTTGCCAACCTTATCTCAGGAAATTCTGAAACTACTTAACGCCAGATCTTAAAGTCTGTTGAGTGTTAATCGGGGGTCTTGCTCAGACCCCTAGTCAATTCAAATAAACTAAAGAGGATTAAATTCTATGCGTAGAAGGATAAAATTCAGATTGGAATGGCTTTTCAAATAAAAAAAAAAAAATTTTTTCTTCAAAAAACGCGTCTTACGTTTACTGGAGTGACTAGCTGCAACAAGGTTAGCTTCCCACATCACTAATGTTGTGTAAACGACAGACCTAGCCTCGATGCGAAGATTAAATGTTACTGGATATTTTAAAATCCTACATACCCAATGAAGTCGAGGTTTCCATACTTCCATCTTTCAGTTGAAGAAGACATACGAACTTTCAGGACCCTTAACTAAACCAAAAAGCAACGTGAAAAAATTGCAGTCTAAACAAAAGACTATAAATGGTCAGGTCGATTTCATACGTTCTTTCATTCATTCATTTCATTTCATTCCAGGCTTTTCTTTACTAAGTCTTGCTTACTTTTCTGCATCTTTTTTCATCTCGTTTTTTTGGGCTGGAAACACACATAAACCTAGAAATTCAATGCGTTTTTTTTGATAAATTTTTTGTATTTTTCCTGACAGCATTTTTAGATGACTTTTGTTTGTTTGGAATGTTGGTGTGTGTATCTCAAGAGAGACAACCATAGGACAGGCCAGACCATGCCAGACCAGGCCAGGCCAGACTTGTCTGTTCTGCCTGTTTGGCTAACAGACTCTTTAGCTGTCTCCCTCGCGAACTGTCCTTTGGTTGGCTGTGGCTTATTGTTTATCCCCGTGGCAGACTACCAAAAAAGAAAAAAAAAACAAAAAAACAGCAATAAATTTCGAAAAGGAGAGGATTTCTTTTGTTTCTTCCAAATATCAGTTATTTTGCGCGACAATAGAGTATATTTTACAAAAAAAAACAATTTTTTGTTCGCTTTTGTTGTCATATTTTCCATTGAAGGATATCTTAAGGATTTTGTAACGTTAAAATGAAACATGAAATTCATAACATAGTGAATGATATATGAATGTGGATGGCTCAGCCTCAATTTATGCGAACAACATCAATGTTTTCATTGAAAAAGAAAAAACATGAGAGAAAAAGGAAGGTAGAGAGAGAACGTAAAGGAGTATGCATGGATAATGGATAATTAATTCAGAACTTTAAGTCTGTTTTACATTTTTAGGAGGACAAGGAAAGTAATTTAAGGTATGAAATGTTTTCAGGAAAATAGTTTTTATAGGCTGTAATCGATCTCGTTATTAAAAGGATTAGAAAGGTATGAAGTTTCTCGGAGGTTGCTTCTGAAACACAAGAACAACTCTTGAAAATTTTACTAAGAAGTGAACTGTTAATGCGGCAACATCATGGGGACTAATAGGGCTAGCTTCTATCTTTTGAGTTACTCAAGTTATTATGCACAGCACTGCGCTACAATTCCAAAAATTTCTCTACACTTGACAGTGAGAAATCGATCATACGAATCGATAGTAGCACCTTCAATCGAACGTCTATAAGGGGTAGGGGTGTAATTATTATCCTAAAATAATGAAATGAAAGACCTCGTAAACTAGAAGATAATTTATTGTCTTACTAAACGAGAACCATGAGTTCAAACCTCAGCTATTTCTTTTGGCGAGTTCTCCTCATCAGCAATTTTCTGACAAATGCTCTGAGGGTAAACAAAATTGCTACGAAAACCTTTTCAAATCAGTGGTTTGAAGTTGACATTGAACTGTAAGCCCCGTTACTCATGGATAAAATATACACGCACTAGATAAGTGATAAGTGTCCAGTTGCTTGCGTACGCTGACGACATTGACATCATAGGGCGTACCAAGCGAGATGTTACTGCTGCCTTTAGTGCTATTGAACGGGAGTCTACTAAGATGGGTGTGGCAGTAAATGAGGGCAAAACAAAGTATATGTTATCGACAAGTAGAGACGCGCGACGTATTGATTCTCAGATTACGGCCGATAACTATACTTTTAAAACAGTCAAGGAATTTATTTATCTTGGCTCCGCCGTTACCACCAAAAATGATGTCAGTGTGGAGATCAAGCGCAGGATCACTCTTGCCAACAAGTGCTACTATGGTCTTAATAGGCAATTGAGTAGCAGAGATCTCTCTCGTACGACAAAACTAACACCCTACAAGACAATCATCCTACCCGTGCTTCTTTATGGCGCAGAGGCATGGACCCCATTAAGAACTGATGCAGCGGCCTTGAGAGTGTTCGAGAGAAAAGTCCTACGTAAATCTTCGGTTTAATGCGAGTTGTCGATGATTTCCGTATCCGATCCAACACTGAGCTGTATGAGCTCCTCAACGATATGGACGTTGTACAGCGTATTAATATCCAGCGACTGCGCTGGCTCGGACATGTCGTTCGAATGGAGAAGGATGCTCCGGCGAGACGGGTATTTGATACGGGAATCTGCGGAAGTCGGCGAAGAGGACGATCTTGTATTCGTTGGAATTACCAAATCGAGGAAGCACTGTCATCGATTGGTGTGAACAACTGGCGTAGGCGCGCAAGAAGCAGAGGCGCCTGGAAGGATGTGTTGCGGCAGGCCGAAATCCGTTGAACGGGTTGTTATGGCCAAGTACTTATTCTCATCACGAATTGTCATACACACATATATAATTGGCCATTACAACCCTTCAGTCAGGATTACGGCCTAGCTTCTCACGCCACTTATGTTGTGTGCGTTAATATTATACGTGAGTGGCGGGACCTACAGTTTAACGTCGACTCCGAACGACAGATTTTTGAGAAACTTTTTCATGGCATTTTTATTTACTCTCAGAGTTTTTGCCAGAAATCTGCTGAGAGGAAATCGCAAAAGAAATATTCTTTTTCATATTTCGTTTTGATGCCTGACCTGGAATACGAACCCGGGCTTTACGTCTAATAAGCCAACACAGTACCTACTAACTACGGCGACTTCTTAACACAAAAGGTGCTTCATCGATATTTCGATGTTTTCAATTCAGATGTACACGAAAGGCAAAGTGTCGCCCATGAACTCAGGTCGCATGAAAACAGCCTAAATTATGAAATGTCTCTGCATGCTATGGGCCACTGTGACAGTTTCCTAAATAGAACGAAGTCAGCTTCAATCACTCAATTACAATGATTTTGTTTAACTGCCAGGTTTTTATTTCCATTTTGACCTTTAATTTCAAAGCATTTAAGGTTTCCCTTCAGATTTTTTCTTGCAAATGTCCACAAAACCCATTTCAATTTTCATCAACCATTGTTGTTGTTGTTGTTGTTTTTTTGTATTTTTTTTTATGACCATTAAACAATAGATTTAAGCTAAGTAAACTTTGCGTATTTATTTTTAAAATAATCGCTTATTTACCATTAATTTGAAATCTTTTATGTGTTGTTGTTATTGTTGTTCTTAAATAAATAATAAATTTAGAAAAATTTCCTTTCCTTTTTCCCTTATTTTTTTTCTTTTCTTTATTTCGCATTGTTTTATGCCACAACATAAAAATGCCAATTAACCAGCAACAAAAAAAGGAGGAAAAAAATATGAAAAGAATCAAAATTTATCTGTTCAGCCATCGACAATTTACAACAAAAAAAAATTCCTTTCTTTCTTTTTTCTCTCTCTCTCCCTCTCTCTCGCTGTGTGTTTTGTTGCTTTTGTTTTCTTTACAACAATTGTTTGTTATTTTTAAGCAACAATAGCTGCGAACAAGCGGCAACAGCAACAGCACAGAAATTGTTACTTGAAAAAAAAAAGAACAAGAGAGAAAAAAGAATTCATCGCAAAAGGAAATATTTAAATGGGGGTGTTACTGCAGCCATTTACACATAGTTGTTGTTGTTGTTCTTGTAACAGTTTTTTGTATATTTTTTGCTTTAATTTTTTTGTCGTCGTTGTTGTAGTTTTCTATACAAAATTGATTGAATTTCTTCCACTTTTTTCCGCCACTATCTTCCTTTCATTTCATCGTGTCATTTCTCTTATTCCCTTTGCCTTTGCCTTTGCCCCACCACTGTCATTCCACTTGGAATCTGTTCTGTTATATTTTGCCAATAAAGATTGTATTGCGTGATATGAATTTAATGTTTTCTTTACAATACATATTTGATTGTGATTGTTGTTGTTGCTATAAAGGAAAAAGGATACATTAAATGTTGCTGCTATTGTTGTTGTTGTTATCATTGTTAATGTATAAGTTAGCAAAATAAAACCGCTTCAAAAAAACGGTAAAGAGCAGTGAATTTTATTAAAAATTACATTAATTTTCCGTAATGCAGTCAAATTATCACACACAGAGATTTCAAAATGTTAGTGGGGGGGGGGGGCAGGGACATGGAAAAACTTACTCAATTGGAAATATAAACTGATTTAAAATTTGATTTTCTTTTTTTCTTTAATTATTTATAAGCATCTGCTTGTGATGTCCATGTTCCGAACGATTTAAAATCACGAGAATAATTTAAGTGATAATTTGCATATTAAAAGGACAATTGAAGATGAATTGTAGGCCAATGCGAAAGTGTTGATTTTATTGATCATTTTAAGGAAACAATAGACATTTGAAAAATCATTTATGCTTTCATTTGGCATTGGAGTACGGCAAGCATGTGTTTTAACAAAGTCCTTGACTCCTATGTTTATGGAAAACTAAGCTACCATTTTTTTCATATTCTTTTTTTTTGATACTAGGAGATGTGTCCTACTTATGCAGTACATTGTGCTGGTACACTAAAAAGTACACTTTAGTGAGAGGAAAAAGCAAGTAGCGTATGACAAACTGGCACTATATATACCAACGTTATTTACTTTCTTACTTACTTTTTCATTGATAATTACAACCCTCTTTAACAGGATTACAACTTAACTTCTCACATCACCCATGTTGTGTGTGTTAATTTTATACATGAGTGGTCGGACCTACAATTTAAAGTCGTCTCCGAACGACAGATGTTTTTCTATTTTTCATGGCAATTTTTATTTTACTCTTAGAGTTTTTGCCAGAAGTCTGCTGAGAAGCATTCAACGACAGAAATATTTTTCATTTTTCGTTTTTTCGAGATGTTTGGGCTGGGATTTTAACCACGGTCTTACCACTAATAAGCCAACATACTATCTATTGCACTACGGCGTTCCATCATTGCACTTATTCAAAAAGGAGATCATCTTGGATTCAACATATGGGGTCCGCCATCTAACGTTTTTTTTTTCAACTAGTGCTAATTTCGTGAATGATAACACTTAGCTCATGTCTGATTTGACAGATAATTAGTTGTATCCTTCCGCTGAACGAATATGGTTGTGTATACGCTTGAACAACGCTGGGAAATATTGCGACATTACTTTGAAAATCATGGTAATGTTGCAGAATGTGTGCGAAAATTGCGTACGGATTTTGGAAGAAGAGAAGCACCGTCAGCTCTGTGTGTTCGTTATCTTGTGAAAAAAGTGAAAGAAACTGGCATCCTCATCGATAAACCAAAGCGTGAAAAGCCAAAAACAGTGCGTACAGCCGAGAATATTGCTGCTGTGGCAGAAAGTGTGTGTGAAGCGCCATCAACAATTGAACATTTCGGAGACATCATTGAGACGAATTTTGCATAAAGACCTTGGTATGACGCCATACAAAGTCCAATTGGTTCAGGAGTTGAAGCCAATTGACCATCCAATGCGTTTTCGCTTCGCTAAGTGGGCCTGCGATCGACTTACAGAAGATGCCGATTTTGGCAAAAAAAAATCATCTTTTCAGATGAAGCTCATTTTGATCTTGGCGGGTATGTACATACATACATAATTGGCCATTACAACCCTTCAGTCAGGATTACGGCCTAGCTTCTCACACCACTCATGTTGTGTACGTTAATTTTATACGTGAGTGGCGGAACCTACAGTTTAACGTCGACTCCGAACGACAGAATTTTGAGAAACTTTTTCATGGCAGTTTATTTTACTCTCAGAGTTTTTGCCAGAAATCTGCTGAGAGGAAGTCGCCGAAGAAATATTTTTTTTTTTTTTTTTTTTTTATATTTCATTTTTGATGTCTGACCTGGGATACGAACCCGGGCTTTACGAATAGTAAGCCAACACACTACCTACTACACCACGGCGACTTCATTTTTTTCTCAAATTTCTTTTTTCATTTGAAAGTAGAATCCTTCTGGTTAATAATGGAAAATAATTTCATTCGAATGTCTGCCTCGGCTGGCCATGCAGTAGCCTAAACCAGAAGATGCCTATTTTGGCAAAAAAAAATCATCTTTTCAAATGAAGCTTTTTTTTGATCTTGGCGGATATGTAAACAAGCAAAATTGTCACATTTGGGGCACAGAAAACCCGCACACATACATTGAAAAGCCGACGCACCCAAAACAAGTCACTGTTTGGTGCGGATTTTGGTCTAGAGGCATAATTGGGTCGTTTTTCTTCGAAAATGAGCAGGGAGTGGCCGTTACAGTCAATGGCGATCGTTGGCCATGTTGAACGAATTTTAGTTCACAAAAATTGAAGAGGATTATATTGGCAACATTTGGTTTCAACAGGACGGCGCTACGTGCCACACAGCCGAAGCTACACTCGATGTTTTGCGCCCTGTTTTAGAAGATCGCATTATCAGCCGCAGAGTTGATGTCGTTTGGCCACCTCGGAGCAGCGATTTGACACCGTTGGACTATTATTTGTGGGATGCCGTCAAAGATAAATATTACGCCGACAAGCCAGAGGCAATTGACGCTTTAAAGGACAATATTCGTGAAGCCATTGGTGAAATACAGCTGCACACAATCGATAATGTGCTTAAAAATTGAACCGATCGTGTAGGCTACTGCATGGCCAGCCGCGGCAGCCATTTGAATGAAATTATTTTCCATTATTAACCGGAAGGATTGTACTTTCAAATAAAAAAAGAAATTTCTCACAACACTTATGTATGTGGTGTACGTTAATTGCATCAATAAGTGACAAGACCTACAGTTTAAAGTCGACTCCTAACGACAGGCTTTTTTGAGAAACTTTTCAAGGCAGCTTTTAATTACTCTCAGAGTTTTTGTCAGAAATCTGTTGAGAGGAAGTTGCCGAAGAAATATTTTTTTCATATTTAGTGTTGATCGAGTAGTTGATCTGGAATTTGAACCGAGGCCGAACATCTAATAAGCCAACAAACAACCTACTAGGCTACGGCGACATGTAATAGATCAATTGAACCAATTATAACAATTACAATATAGCACGGCTGGTGCAACTGGCAGTTGTTTTCTTTGGGTCTTAAACATTGGGCTTAGCATACACCCAATAGGCGAAGAACACTTTCCTCTTCTATTTCGTCTCTACAATTCCTGCAGAAGTCTCTTGGCATATGTCCAAGATCACTATGCTTTATATGAGTGCCTGTAATTCAATGTTCAGTTCAGTGTTCCAACACCCATGTTGAGTGTACATCTGTGAAGTTACTGCAAACTTTTCGTGACCCACCCGATATTGACAAAATCTTTAACTGATTCATCAACTATAAGCTCGTAGATCCTTTAAGCGAATTTCAAAATAGAAAACTTATTGGAGAGTTTGACAGCTATACCACACCTGGCCAATTCATACCATCAATAGTTACCTTGAATAATTCTATTTTCCGGTACTCATATAATATGAATGTCGTACAGTTCTCATTGATAGACTGGCGGCCGTTTTGGAGATCGTTATGTTACAACCCAATCCAATGTTAGAATCGTGCCATTATCGAATCGCGATATAAAAGTATCTTCAGCGCTAACGAAAATAAAGTACGTAAAGCACTCCTAATACCGTATCAGTTTCGGGTTAGTTGTTCAGTCGAGAGATTCTCAACGTACTAGACATTAGTACATTAACTTAGTTTTGGCCACTTCTGTATAGATCCAAAGCGTCGTCTTAAGTCCAAGACCCCACTTTTTCTTCAACACTTTGTTACACACGTAAACGAGTATATATTATATTGTGTATTGTACGAGTATATATTATGTTATACGGTGTTCTGATATGCACCTTTATTAAGTAAATCGCAATAAACGCCATTATTGAGATCAATATCTCATATAAAGTTTCAATTAATTATTGTGCAATAAATACGCAAATTGTTATAATATTGAGTAAAGCTTAAAATGCAACACTGGCATGTTCAGTGCGCATATTACAATTATCCGAACACTTTCTGTTGATATTTGACAACTCAACAACGACAAACAAAACAAAAAGCACTAAATAAAAACAATGTTGCTGAGACAAACAGCTGTTTTGTTTACCAGCTGTTAAATGAATATTGAATCAGCAGGTGAACTGCGTAAATTATTATGTCTGAAAACTTAAAATATTGTACTCAATAAACCGAATATTGACTCAATAAAAGTGCATATCTGAACATAGTATTACTAGAACAGCTTTCTATTCAGAATAAGCCCCATAAATGCGGCTCATCATTTAGTTTAAGCTCTGCCCTTTGCAAATCTCATTGGACAATAGGGCGGCGACTTGTATCTTCAAGTGAAAGGTATCACTTTAATTTTTTCAAGACTCACACATAAACCGCGACCAGATATTCATTCGTTAACAGCCAATTGACAACAGAGTTAAACAGACAGAGTTAAATATCAAGTCAACTATCAAGATACCTACTTTGCACGATAACAATGCCAAATGCTAATAGGGGCTTAAGTCACCGTAGTCTAGTAGGCAGTGTGTTGTCTTATTAGACGTGAAGCCACCGTCTGCTAGTAGGGGCTTAAGTCACCGTAGCCTAGTAAGCAGTGTGTTGTCTTATTAGACGTGAAGCCACGGTCTGCTAGTAGGGGCTTAAGTCGCCGTAGTCTAGTAGGCAGTGTGCTGTCTTATTAGACGTGAAGCCACGGTCTGTGACTTCCTTTCGGCAGACTTCTGGAAAACATTCTGTGGAGGTAAGTAAAATTGTGATGAAAAGTTTTTTAAAAACTTGTCATTCGGAGTCGAAAATAAACTGTCCCGTCATTCATGGATAAAATTAACATATATGTTGTATGTGAGAGGCTAGGTTGTAATGCAGACTGAAGGATTATAATAACCAATTAAGTCGGTAAGCAAGTACACAATAATTTCTAACAGATAAAGAAAAAAAACAAACTTTCCAATTAATCTTTCACATTTTCAATGCATTATTAAGAACGTTTAATAGATTTCTATCTATATTGAATAGCAATCTAAATGCTTAAATATTTAATACACATGTACGTAAAGAAGGGAAACAATCATTTAAAAAAGGAAAAAGTTAAAGCAATAAAAATAATCAATTCAGCTTTCTATTATAATATGTATCTATGTCCTGATAATCTTTTTACAAGCAACCCTTGAAAACGACTGACCATCTGCAAAAAAAAGTTTAGCGCTGCACGCACAAATGCACTTGCACACACACACATACAGAGATCTAAAACAAACAGAAAAAAAAGGAGGAAATAAAACGGGGACACATGATTTGAAAATTTCCGCTTCCGCGAATTTGATTTTTTCTATACGCTAGTGCTGTACGTTAATACATTAAAGTGTTACCGCTTTTGTGCTGCACTTTGCTAAGAGAGAGAGAGAGAGAGAGTAAGGGGGGGGACAGTACCCATAAATGTGTAATTTTTCATTAAAATTAAAATCGCAATGCAAAGTAAACTTTTAACCCAAAGCAGAGAGTGGTAGACAGGGAGTATGTTGAGTAAGGGAGTTGAAATAAGTTTTAAGTGAACCAAAAAAGGAAAAAAAAACAGCAGAAAAAAATGAATTAAAAATGAAAGAAACGAAAAAAGCATCGAAATAAGGATTCATTCACCCTTATACAGGAGTAAAATTAACAAAAAAAAAAAGAAGAAGAAAGAAAGGAATGATAAAACGAAAGCGCGGGTAAAATAAATAAAATTATCAACAAGAAACATGGAACAACGTTTGGGTGAATTGCATCAACAACAGGATGACGACTGCTACTGTTTGATGTTGCATACAGTTACACTGTTGATGAGCACTGCAGCAGCAATAGCGGTGATTACTTATGGTTACGAGGGTGGTCTATAAAAGTTTCAAAGAAAAGCTTTAAGCATCCTTGTATCTAAAGGCGTTACCATGTGAAGGCTAAGATGGAATAATTTACGGGTGGGGTCCAGCTAGGCAATACCATTTGCTTTTATTCTTATTAAAAATAGATTGTGTGCCTTTTAAAGAAAAGATTCAATTTAAAAGTCTATCTTCACCAAAGGAACTTCATTTAGCCAGCGGAGTCTAAACGATTTTTTTCAGTTTAAACCGTGCATAGATACATACATACATTCATAATTAGCCATTACTACGCTTCCGTCAGGGTTCTAACCTAGTTTCTCACACTACTTTATGTTGTGTGTATTAATTTTATCTATGAATGTCAATTCCGAACGACAGATTTTTGAGAAACTTTTCAAGGCAATTTTATTTTCTTTCATAGTTTTCGCAAAAAATCTGCTGAGAAGAAGTTAGCGAAATATTTTCTCTTCATATTTCGTTTTGTTCCAGATGCCTGACCTGGCCTCACATCTAATAAGCCAACACACTACCTACTAGACTACGACGACTTCAAATATCTTCTGTTATTGGGTTCGTTGAGTTGTTATCGATTTAAACCACCTCCACTATCCCCACTGCAATATGCCAGACTGCGTGAGAAGACAATCTGTCATCTTTAATACTAGTGTCCAAAAGATGATAGCCACCAAAGCAATTTGTGCCTGCTTAGTTTCTTCTGCAGCAAGCAAGCCCCTTTAATGGCAATCAGATTAAAAATTGGCGAGCTGCAGCTTCTTGAATATGCTAAAATCATAGACCGTTATTCCCTGATACCTACTGCTTAGACGTTACTTTAAACCTATAATATTTCCAACTAGGACTAGTATACCCAGCTGACACACTTGGTACGCTAAGGACGCACTCATAGGCCTTCAATATCGGGAGAAGAGTAAGGTCATCTATTGACCATCGTAGAACCAGCTTGTTGCTGGAGCCTGATACCATGGAAGTTGCTGTCAGGAACTTGGAGTTGATCCCAACCAGGTCATGGGAAATAAGATGAAGTTGAAGACTATATAAAGCATCTCATTGTACAACTGTTGTGCCGTTGGTAGAAGAAGAAGGGAGAATACTATGGGTAGGGAATTCCTTGAGGGTTTCTCTCTACTGGCTGTCTCTGGAAGCTCTCCTTAGGCTTATAATGGTATTGAGTTAGTTGAAGAGCTTAAGTTTGTCAATCATTGTGTAGCTAATTCTCAATCTCTCTTATGTGCCTACCTTTTCTCTAAAACGAGGTCATTAGGTCAAGTATGTCATTCGTAGACTTTTTCTCTGTAGTTTTTTCGCAAAAAGTCTGAGAGTAAATGAAATTGCAAGGAAAAGTGCAAAATGTGGTCTTCTCCACTCATGAATAAAATTAACGCACACAATATGGGTGGTATGAGAAACTAGGACGCCATCCTCTCTCCATAAATAAGTAATCAGGCTTATTCGATCAATTAAAAAATTTAACAAAAGGGACACATATAAGAGGCTATTGTTCCTTTACTTATGGAGATCAACTATATTTCCTCTACGATACCCACTAACATATCCATGGCGACCCTCGTTTACAAAAATTTACGTTCCTTTTTTTTGTACACATCATACTTAAAATACTTCCCCTACTTATGAGTCTACTACGCATATCCAAAAAACAAAAACAAATAATCAAATGAAACCAAAACTCAACTGAACCGAACCGAACCGTACTGAACTGAACTGAATCGAAGTGATGTAAACTGATGCACCCACCCATAGCTGCACTCGAATTTAACCAAAACCATTCCACTTCAAATTGTAAGAGATACATACGTACGTAAAGTAAAGAAAACAAAAACAAAAACAAAAAATGGTGGAAACCCACTGAATAAATTTAACGTACGTATCATTTGTTTTTTCATTTTTGTAGTTGTGTTGTTGTTTTTGGGTACTTTTTTACATCATCAATGAAGTAGCAAGCAAGCAAGGAAGAGTAACTGTAAGTGTGTGTAAGTGTGTGAGTGAAGCACTTAAATAATTGCATTTACTGCTGGTAGTTGATGTTATTGTGGGCAATATTACTGAACGACTGACTGAACGAAAAACGAAAGCCTTTACAGTTATTGTCTCCAATGCCGTCATCGTCATCAGGAAATAATAACAACAATAACATGGGTAACCCTTAACAAACAAACAAACGAACAGGCAACCAACAACACAAGAAAAAAATTTCAAATAAGGGACGAAGTAAGAAAAAAACAACAACAACAACATTTTTACCAAATAAAATTGGGTAAAAATTAAAAAACAACTACAAACTGAAGAGCAAAATAAGCAGAGAGGAAGAAGAGAAGTATGAGAGTCTGTTGTATTAAATCCCCACTTTTCACTCCATCATCATCGTCATCATGATCATCATCAACATCGTTTGGTTAAACGTTGCCTTTATAAACATAAAAGGGTGTCTGTCTCTACTGAACCTATCGTCTGCCAGTCCGTCTGTATGTCTGTCTCTCTTTAAGTTACTCTTCCTTCATTGGTATTTATGGTTAAAATTTTACGTCTGAAACCTGCTCTTGAAATATAATTCCGTATGGGTTTTTTGATTATATTAGAGGGTTACACAATATCGCTTGATTCCGTACGCTTTGTCTTGGGGTTAAAAGCACAGCAACACTTGCATTTTATCACTGGCAACCACTAGTGTCAGTGATTTCAAGCAAAAAAAAACAGAAAAACTTGTGCAATATTTTAGATTTTACAATAGAAAATATGAATTAAATGTTATTAAATATGTATATATGTATGTATGTATGTGTAGGTGTGTATGTATGTATGTATATGCGCGTACGTATGTATCATTTTAGTAATTGCAATGACTTTTAATGATTTTAACAAGAAAACGGGGCAGAGGACGACGGTTTTAATACGAAATTAAACAGCGAAATAAGTAATTAAGAATACAGAACGTTTTGATATACAAGGTCGACCATTTCAAAGTTTAAATTTAAAAATGTAATAAAAAAACGGTTTGAATTTTTTCCAAATGTATTCTTTTGTTGTGAAGTACAATTGTTTCGATTAGAAATGGAATATTCTTTAATTCATATGGCTGTCGTAGCTTTCCTCACAGTATCTCATTCGATCCGACCAATTTTCGTGCACTTTTTCCAGTATATGGGGCCGTATTTCGGCAATGGCATCACAAACGTTAGCCTTCAAATGCTCAATAGCCACTGGTTTGTCGCCATAACACTTTACTTTAACGGTGCCCCACAGAAAATAGTCCAACGATATCAAATCGCAGCTTCTTGGCGGCCAATTGACATCACCATTTCGGTTAATTAAACGGCGATCAAACGTTTGATGCAATAAATCGATTGTGGCATGAGATGTGTGGCAAGTTGCATCATCCTGTTGAAACCAAACATCGTTCACATCAATACCCTGAAGGCTGGGTACAAAAAAAATCGCTTACCATGAAACAATAGGTGTCTCCATTGACCGTAATGGTTGCGCCATCCTCATTTTAAAAGAAATATGAGCCACTGATGCCTCCTCTCCACAAGCCGCACCAAACAGTCACTCGTAATGGGTGCATTCGTTTCTTCAAGACCACGTGTTGTGGGCTTTCTGAGCTCTAAATACGACAATTTTGCTTATTAACGTACCCACCAATATGAATGCAATTTCTCATTGGCCAATCTAGCAAAGCGAAAACGAAGCCTAAATCGATTCATTACGTTCAGTGGAGATTATATCGTGAATTTTGTGACAGAATAGAATGACATAAATATTGGCAGCTTCGAAATAACCTATGTTTCAACCGATAGATGGCCCACCCGATACAAGGTGGCTTAAAATAAATGTCATAATGTGATTTGACTACCATTTGCTCAGGGTCGAACCAGTTCTCCTAAAGTAGTCTTTCATTTCGTTTGATTACCATAAAAACCTCAACATCCCAGTGCTTGAAGATAACCTTGTTGTATGCCGGGTGCTAAAAAAGTAACCAAATATTGTTGCATTTAGACTTTAAAGAGGAAGATATCAACCTTCATTGTGTTAAAGATAAGATCGTATCGTCTTTTGATGATTGTAGATTGAATTAGAAATTCTCAGTTCACACACTTAATTGGCCATTAACTACCCGATTAACGGATATCCGCTTGCCTTAACACATTCTTCCAGGCGCCTCTATTTCTTGCGGACCTTCGCCTATTGGGCACACAAATCGATAAAAGGGCTTCCTCGATTTGTCATCCTCTTCGCCGACTTCAGCAAATCTCCACATCAAATACCCGTCTCGCCGGAGCATCCTCCTCCATTCGAACGACATGGCCTAGCCGCTGGATAATCCTCAGTTCACATACATACATAATTGGTCGTTACAATCATTCAGTCAGGTTTACAACCTAGCTTCTCGCTTCACTTATGTTGTGTATGTTAATTTTGTATATGAGTTGCAAGACCTACAGTTTAAAGTTGTCTCCGACTGCGAGAAACTTTTCATTGGCAATTTTATTTACTCTTAGAGTTTTTGCTAGAAATCTTCTGAGGGGATGTCGCCTAAGAAATATTTTTCGTTTTGATTTGTTTTGTTGGAGATGTCTGACCTGGGGTTTGAACCGTGGCCTCATGTCTAATAAGTCAACACACTACCTACTAGACTACCGAGACTACAGAAATGATCAGTTCTTTAAAGAAAAATATACGTTCCATCCCATATTCATCTTCGAGCATCATATTCGTCTTTGAGCCTCATATTCGTCTTCGAGAATTTTTTACAACAAAAAATAACTTTTTTTCCTGGAGAACATAAACAGCGTCATTAAGATGACTCAGTAGAGTAGCTTGACCATGTTTCACGGCAATAAAGTTGTGATTTTGTAATGATTCGTACTATGTCAACCTCTGCACACCTGAGACAAGAGAAGAGTCACGCAATTTACTGTGAGTCTAGTGTACAAACAAAGCCAAAGGCTTCTACGCTCCTGAGATAAGGGACGCGTAATGTAATGGACCTTGGTTCCAGTTTACAAAGATAAGGGAAGACTCACGCAATGGACTGTGGTTCTAGGCGAAACGCAATTCCACTATAAAATCTAGTCTCTTCCCCTTTCCTAACATTAATTGTTCATCTTTGTTTACATATGTGTGTAGAAGTCGCCGTGGTCTAGTAGTGTGTTGGCTTATTAGACGAAGAGCCAGGGTTCGAGCCCCAGGCCAGACATCAAAATAAAATACAAAAAGTATTTCTTCGACGACTTCCTCTCAGCAGATTTCTGGCAAAAACTCTGACAGTAAATAAAATTGCCATGAAAAAGTTTCTCAAAAATCTGTCGTGCGGAGTCGACATTAAACTGTAGGTCCCGCCACTCATGCATAAAATTAACACACACAACATAAGTGGTGTGAGAAACTAGGTCGTAATCCTGACTGAAGGGTTGTAATGACCAATTATGTATGTATGTGTAGATAAACATAAAAATTTATGCTAAACGGCGGAGAAAAAACAACAAAAAAAATTATTTTAATTTTGCCAAAAAAAATTTATTATCCATGAACGATTTGCATTGAAAATAGAAATTCGACACCCTTTACAGAAATTTGTTTTTGGGGAAGGGATTAGTATCCCTGACTTATTTGTAATCCAAATAATTGACAAAAGTTCCACGTCTCCCCTTTCACTTAGGGCAACTAACTAATTTGCATGATTTATAGCATCACAACAGCAATTACAATTAGCAACGAGCCATTTCAAAACCACTTTAAGTCTCATGCGATAGTTTAGTTTTCATTTATTCATCAGATTTTACATTACATTTGCGAAATTGAACGGCTTGAATAAAGATTTTCAATGTGAAAAGTGGAAAAATTAAATTCACTGAATACTCTCGCTTGCTAAGTTGAATTTTTCTGAATATTTCATGGCCCTTTTCCTTTTGAAATTATAATCACAGAATGGTTTTCGCAAAACACAGTCATTCGTTATTTGTAAGCATTATTGTCTAGTCTAGCGTTAGTCTAACTGGTGGCGGGCAAGCCAAGGCATTGTGTTGCAAAAACTTTGACTGGCAAATGCAAATATTTTCGCCTGAACTTGGATGGATGGGCCATAAAACAACCACCAAAAGAAGTTTTGCTTGCTGGTCTGGTGGTGGTGGTATTGCACTGTTATGTTAAATGTTAATTAAAGCCCCAAAAAACGAGGAAAGAAGATGGAAACGTATCCTTATAAAGGCCAAACATGTGGATGGGAGTAGTAGCAGTGGGATGAGTTAAAATTAAACGAAACCCGGATATGAAGTTACCAAAAACTTTTGCAAATTTAATGTAAATGTCGTCTCAGCTGTAAATAATGTGCAAAATATTATTGAGCAGCGGATTAAAACAAATTTTAGATTTTAAGCAGATTTCAGTTCAATTCCATTGCATTTAGTGTTTTGGATACAGTTAGGGGGACCATATCCTAAAAATCTCTCAGACAGTTATTTAAGTGTGTACTTAAATCGCAAACTCAAAATCAATAGAATTAGGAAAGTTAATTGGAAACATTAAAGGAGTTGGAAATTTTGACCAAGTTACACTGGGTAAACGATTGCAAGCCATTGTTAAGGAAGGCCTGAATATAGAAATTTTTCCAAAAATTTTCTTCACTAAATTGCCCACTGTGCTTAAGAAAAAAACGCCCCATTTTTAATAAATTTCTATGGAACACATAATAGTAGAGCTACTGTTTACTAGGAAATAACTTATATTGGGACCATTCGGTTCATTCGGCCACTTCCGCTCAGCAGATTTCTGGTAAAAACTCTCAGAGGAAATAAAATTGTCATGAAAAGTTTCTCAACGAAATATGTCTTTCGGGGTCAACTTTAAACTGTAGGTCGTGCCACTCGTGCACAAAATTAACGCACACACCATAGTGTAGTGTGCGAAGCTAGGTCGTTATGCTGAAGTTTGATGCAAGACCCTAATTTTTTGCCTCTAAAATTAGAACATAATCTCCGTCTCCGTCTTTTAAACTCTTATTCCCTTTCAAAAGAAAGGCATTGGATATATTAGAAGTGTGAAAGTTCTTTACTCGTGGCAAGTTCATATACATACATACCTACATACATAATTGGTCATTACAACCCTTCAGTCAGGATTACGGCCTAGCTTCTCACACCACTCATGTGGAGTGTGTTAATTTTATACATGAGTGGTGGGACCTACAGTTTAAAATCGATTTCGAACGATAGATTTTTGAGAAACCTTTCATGGGAATTTTATTTACTCTAAGAAATCTACTGAGAGGAAGGCGCCGAAGAAATAATTTTTCATATTTCGTTATGATGTCTGATCTGGGGTTTGAACCGTGGCCTTACGTCTAATAAGACAACACACTACCTACTAGACTACGGCGACTTCTTTGCCCCGAATTGCCAGAAGATCTGTGATCCAACAAAGGATCACTCTTATTGCCCTCGTTTAAATGTTTCAATTTACCCAGATAGTTGCTTCTAATTTCGAATCAATAGGCCCAACTGTCAAATAATATTGGTATGGCCCGTTCTCTGTATTTTCTATTCACGTTGTATTGAAAACACCTTTTAATGGAATACACTTCTGTTAGGAAAATTTCCGTATGTTCCTACAGGCTTTCCGAATACTTTATTCTTGCCCCTAAAACCCCTGCTTCTGTAGCACTGGCAATCATTATTTCATCCTCATATCACAGTACGATCTCTCTTAAGATAGTATGGAGCTTTTAAATCACTTCATTTACCTTCTTCATTCTACTCCAATTCCATTTTTTTCTTATTCCTTCAGCAATAAAATATAGTTCTTCCTATAAATTATCGTTGATTCATTACAACTTACCGTTATTAAACAAGATCCACACGACAACAGAGTTGTTATTCTGTATCTCTGTGTTAAAAAGGGATGCCACTATTTAAGGATTTTATTTTTGTTTTCACAGGAAAATAAATATTTAAATTCGAATAAAAAAAACACGAACGATTTTGCTTAACATAAATAAATAATTATTTATTTGCATAATAATTAAATAAAAATTTACATTTAAACTGTTATTTAATGATTTTAATTTTTGCTTTTATTTTGCTTTCTAATTAAACAATAAAATAAAGCAAAACAAAAAGAACAATAATAACGAGAACATATCGAGCCATAACCGCAAAAAAAGCTTAAGCGACATATTTTTCATATATCGTTTTTTGTAATAAATAAATTCATTACCCTCATTTGCATCATCTATAAAAATTTCAGAATCACACTGTGCACCGTTATGAATTTATAACAAAAAAAATTTTAACTTAAGTGCATTTTGAAAACTTGTTTGTTTTTTGTGACAGCGACTTGTCGCTTAAGATAAAATTTTCTTCTTAAAAAATTTGAAAAATATATTGTTTTTAAAAATTATAATTATATACGTTTGAAGTATTATTTTAATATTCGTATGTAAATATCTAAAAAAATTATAAAATTTGACAGAGGTGAATAAGGAAGTGTTAAAGTTCTGTTAAAGTTTTGTGTTAAAAAAAATTTTTTTCTTGAAGTTTAATAGGCGCTCCCTCGTTCCATACAGCGATTCAGACACATCTTCTGATGAAGAAGAAACCTGTGGAAAAGAGAGGATTTAAATGGCAACGAAAATTACCTTTACGGCTGAAAACTAAAAGTTCGCAACACAAGTGTTCTGTCTAATCCGTGTAAGAACAATGAAAATTTCGTTGAACAATTTACGTTCTGCTATATTTGAAAAAGATAACCCGAACATAGGTCTTAAATATGGTTATTTTGAAAATTCTGAAATAAAATATTTTGATATAAACTCGATTTTACTTTTTAGGCGACACTCTGAAATACTAGCCAAGGGACCTGCAGAATTATATAAAAGTCCATTGAAAATTTCCTCTACAAAGTACAGAGATTTAAAAACACTCTGTGACAACAAAATCATACCTGAAAGATTTCACCACGAATTTTTAAATTTATAACATGATCATACCATAGAAGACTTGCTGCCTGAAACCGATCAAGAAGAATTCCCTTTAGATATAAAAAATAAATAATTGTTTTTTTGAAAATGTTAAGTTTTGCAATGACTTCTTTATTATTTTCTTGTAACCACGTGCAGTGTTCATAATGATATATAAAACATTTTTATTTTTCGTTGTTAATACAAAAAGTTTGAATTAAATTATCTGCATGATTTTATTTTATATATTGTAACCTTTAAAGGAAAAGTCCTAACTCTTTTTTTTTTGTAAGCCCCAAAAAATCTCTACTACTCGAGTTAGGGCCTATACATATATATTAAGGCAACTACATGTATGTATGTATACGTAATAAAGAAGAAATTCGAGTCCTTTAACACCTATTTCCCATATTACGATAATAATTCTTACTGTTAGACATTCACTGCATTAATTACAAAAATATTTAATTTCTAATACAAATAAAAAGCCTTTTATATATATTTATATAGATTTATGTATAAAATGTTATAATAATGACCTAAAAAGAATTATATTAAAAAAATATATTTTAGTAAATGAAAAAAAATCCTCCGTCACAAGAATATTTTATCTTAACCGACAAAATTTTTTCCCAGTAGTTAATCAGAATGACAGCAAAAATAGCTTAAGCGCCAAAAATTGCTGTTATTATGCTTATATGTGAAAGCAATTGCATTCATTTTATGCATTGGAACAAAATGTGTCTTCATACAAAATTTTGTTGCTCTAACTTGATTTGAATAAGAAATAAATAATAAAAACCTTCCCCTGTAAAATTTAGCTTTTGTCGCTTGAGCTTTTTTTGCGGTTATGGCTCGATATTTGAATAAATAAATACAGAATATTGAATTTAATAATAAAATTAAAGAATGTGAAATATTATTAAAAAAAAACAAAACAGAGAATAATATTACGAATGCATATGAATGCATTTTTATTATTATTATTATTATTTTTTTTTGTATAAATTAAAAAACTTTAATTGATTTATTATTTATTCTAGTAATTAAATTATTAAAATATCAGATTTTATTTTAATTTCTTTTGCTTTGTATGTTTTATGCACAGTTTTTAACGATTTTTTAATGTTAAATTTTAAAAAAAGAAACACACCCACATACATACATGTTAGCTGGAATTGTTTGTTGTTGTTTTTTAATAAATATTTTTGTTTATTAATCAAGTTTGTTTTTTCGGCACTCATTTGTATTAAAATTTTATAAAAACTATTAGGAAAAAAAATACGAGGATAACACTTAAATAATGGCAAAATCAAATCAAGTTGTCGTGATTATTTTCACACAGTTTTGAAAAATTTTTTTTTTGAATACTGTTATGCGCCAGTCCTTGTGGCCTTGTAGGTTTATTTAGGCAGCTCTCCCATGTGGGAACTTAAGTTAAGTGAAAACTTGCCGCAACGTATGTACATATGTGTCTTTAGCTTTTTTCGAAATCGGTTTAAATTTTCGAGTTAAAGTTTGGTTAGATTAGAGGACGTGTATTTGTCAATTAAGACAAGCACAGTACCCGGAGGTCGAATTGACCCATTGTGCAACGTCCTCACATCTCACGTTTCTCACACCACTAGAAATTCGAGTTTGATGTTTGCAATGTTCTTTAAGGTATTAAAGTATGATGAGCTTAGAAATTTTATACTCTTCGATGGTTACTTACATGGTTTATTTATTAATGCCGTCCAAAGGTACTGTGATTAATCGATTGTATTTCCCTACCCGTAGTCTAAGTAGTCTAGTAGATAGTGTGTTGGCTTATTAGACGCAAAGCCAGGCTTCAAACCCCAGGCCAGACATCAAACCGAATACAAAAAGTATTTCTTCGGCGTCTTCCTCTCAGCAGATTTCTGGCAAAAACTCTGAGAGTAAAATAAAATTGCCATAAAAAGTTTCTCAAAAATCTTTCGTTCGGAGTCGACTTTAAACTGTAGGTCCCGCCACTCATATCTAAAATTAACACACACAACATAAGTGGTGTAAGAAACTAGGTCGTAATCCGGACTGAAGGGTTGTAATGACCAACTATGTATGTATGTATGTATTTCCTTTAATCTATGTGCATATATGCGATATACCCATAATGGCTCTCCCAATTCCCTTGTCCTAACAAACTGCACAGTCTTTTTCAGTATCAGTAAGGATAACTTCCTGTCAGGTGGACATCGTTCTCTCCTCCACTTTTCATTCAGGCAGATTATCATTACTTATGCCAATGAAATATGCGTGTTTACACATAGTCTAGTGGCCAGTGTGGACTGCGACTGTTGCGGTGATACTTCTCTTTGATTGACCCATAAGGTTTTCGGTTTATTCTTGTCGTTCTGAGGCATAGTTTCTCAAGTGATGGAAAAGTCGTTAAACTCCTCTTAGTCCTTAGCAATAGTGTGCCATCTCTCTAACGTATCGGGATAAATACTTTAAAATGTCTGTGGTGGGATTCGACACTTCTCCTAAAAGTAAATTTATCAGCCTTCTGATTTTAATAGACATTACAGAGTTCTAGTCAAGTCAATATAGAATATTTTTTTCTTGTATTGCATGACTAGCATGAATATTATCATGTTTTTCTCACCTACTGTTTTCTCTGCAGTTTTCTTTATTGTAAAGAACACCGTGGTCTTGAATGCTAAAGTCTGATGTGATATGAGACTCGCCAAGGACTGTTATTAGGCCTTCTTAGAACAAATTCTTGCAAATAAATGAATCCATTTTGACTAATACCAAAAATATTCTAAAAGGTTTGAGTGTACCACAGATATGTTTGAAGATGACGAGCTAATATTCAAGGAACCGTTTTAGAGAAATTGCTTGAATATATTTGAGTCGAAAATATTGTCAATTATGTTACTCGATAAACGGTTTGTTTATCTATCCCTTAGAGATGACTGAACTGTGGGCTCTTTTATCATGAATAATGTTGAAACAGGTGTTGTTTTCTCCCCCAATTATTGTTCTACGTTCTAGACGAAAATATTCGTCATAAAAAAGTGCAGGTCTAGCCCTGAACTGAAATTTTTTAATGTCTTGATGTATAGTCTTCCAACAAATAAGTCTGTGAACTTCTGAAAACCCTTTGAGAATGTTACTGATCACTACACTTTTCATTTTTTACAATGAAAAAAAGAATATGATCGTACAAATATCTGACAGCATGCGACGATGTGTTTGTGATAACTTCGAGCAATGTTGTGACTCTATTTTCACTGGATTTTGCAACAATTTAAACTACTCTGTGTAAATTGTTATTATAACTCCGAGTTATTAGATATACTCTAGAGTTCGTACGAAATTGCTATTCACAATGTAGCTTTTACCAAATCGTTAAATTTACCGTCATTACCCGTCACTAGTAAATTGTTCGGATCTGTTAGTTATTTTTTAACGCTTCCTAGCTTTCAATTTTAATATAACAACGAGGGTGTAAGATATCATCGGAATTGTTCAATCGCCCGCCAAACTTTAATGGGTCAAGCGTATCCGAAATATGACTCTAGCTCATAAATCGGACTGAATTATGCGGGTTTTACTGTAGTTTGTGATTTTTTTGCATACACCTGTAACTTAAGAGGACCCCCACAAATAAAAGCTTAATTAGATCAAATCGCACGATCTCTCATCACGTCCAAGTAAGATGACCATGTCCTCAAAGCGCTAGTGCAGAATATCCAATGTAGCGTGAATACTGTTGAAATCAGCTGTCTTTGGCGTTCAGATCATTTAATTCAGGTCAAAAGAAGCTGATAATCATCGATCTATAGTGCTCACACTTGACAGTAATAACCTGTCCAAAGTCGTTCTGAAAGAAATATGGATCAAGGATTGTTCAACGTTAGGTTAGGTTTAGGTTAGACGACGTGTACTTGTCAATTAAGACAAGTACAGTACCCGGAGGTCGAATTGACCCATTGTACAACGTCCTAGTTTCTCACACCACTTATGTTGTGTGTGTTAATTTTATACATGAGTGGTGTAACCTACAGTTTAATGTCGACTCCGAACGACCGATTTTTTTTTTTTTGAAACTTTTTTCATGTCAATTTTATTTACTCTCAGAGTTTTTGCCAGAAATCTGCTGAGAGGAAGTCGCCGAAGAAATACTTTTTTTTGTATTTTGTCTTGATGTCTGGCCTGGGGCTCGAATCCTGGCTTTACGTCTAATAAGCTAACACACTGCCTACTAGACTACGGCGACTTCTTGTTCAACGTTGGTCTAAACGAAATATGAATTCGTCAGATCAAAATTCATAGTTTTTTGGGATTATTTGGACGCTCTTGGATATCATATGAATTCGTATCGTCTTAATTTCGACAGTTCATCCCGAACGTCTATTTGTCAATTTAATTGGTGTTTTCCACATAAACAGATGTTTATCTGAAATCGATTGCTTTATAAAAACAGGCCCTTAGTTTGTTCACCTATCCATTCATCCAGAAATGAGTCCATTCCCAAAGAATTTTTTTGTGCTGGATTAAAATCCATTCTCTCTACTAAGGGTTGCTGAATTATTATTGTAGTTTTATTTAAATGTATGTACATCTTATATTAACTACCCTCGTTTATGCTAACAGATTCTAATAATTGTATCACTGTAAATGATATTATTTAAATTAAATTTTTCTATTTTTGAATAAAAAAATTTGAAACTTTTTTTAAAAACAAAATGATATTTTATGCAACAAAACTTCTCTAAAAAGCAGTTGCTGTACAGTAAATATTTGTTAACGATTCCCTTTTTTTTACTATTTTTTTTTTTTAGAAAAACAGTAATTAGTTTAACGATTTCTAAAACTAATATGCAGCGAATGCAAATGTTTGCTATAAAATTTGAAAAATAAAAAAAACGATTTTTATTGATTTTTTTTTGGTGTTTTTAATAGTTTGTATTGGTTTTTATATTTTTGTAATACATTTAATAATAGTATAATGATACTAAAAATAAAATAAAAACTACACACATACAACAAAATTCGTTAATTTGTAATAAATTAATCGTTTTTACAATGAAAAAAATTCGTAAAAAAAAATAAAGAAACAATAAGAGAAAGAACAAAAAAAAGAACATAATAGTGGGAGAGAAATTTAATTGATTATTAATTAAACAACAATGCAGAGAGAGAGAGAGAGAATACAAATATTTTATTAATTATTTTTATTTTTTTTTACGGGGCGGGTAACATTAACATAAAAAAAAGAAAACGAATCAGAGGCGGAGAATAATTAAGGGGATATTCTGGTGTAGAAACCTAAAAGCAAAATAGATTTTTATTATTCACTTCACGTTCATTTAAAGCCTAGGCTTTTATGAGTTCAGCTTATTTTTCAAAGTTACCCAATTTTCTTTTTAAACGGGGTTTGGAAGAAATGGGTAGAAACCGCCTTTCTAAGTCCTTCGTTCATCGAAATCTTTTCACGGTTATAATTCTAGTTCATATATAAAGTTATTACTGCTTCTAGTTTGTACTAAAGGTTGGCAATTTGTTGGAATAACTATAAAGAACGAAGTATGGTTTACTTTTATATCAATAAAGTTACATGGAATGAGGAGTCACATTTCATGTATGGTTCAACTCGCTTTCAAGAGCTGCCAGTTTAAAACGAAAAATTACAGGGGAGAGTATATTTTGTTCGTCAAAATCTCCTAAACAAACTATTTTATACTATTTATGGATGGCAAAAATTAACCCAAGACAGGTACACGCAAGTTGAAGGAGTTCAGACGATGGTTTTTATGAATTTTTAAAATCCTTAGCTTCTGAAACTTATTCAATCATTGCTCACAGATCCAATGAAGTTTAATTGAATTGCTTTTAATTGTGAATTTCTGCTTCTTTAAAACAACTTGAAAAAGGCTCTGGTGAATGTATGTGAGTATGAAAGGATTTTCATGAATCAATGTTAGAATTGGCTGTCGAAATTCTTATTAAAATGTATCTAATAAAATATCCTTTGCTTATCATTCTATATCTGGGACCTGTTTTTATTGCTTTTAAAGGATATTTGAAATCCAAAAATATAATGTTTTTAAATGTAACCACTCGTGAAGGTTTCCCAAGTGCTGAGCCTTAATAGCATCTCTCACACCTGACGCCTTTTTTCTTATTTTAAAAAAATTCGTGAAATGACAATAAAAATCTCGCCATTTACGATCTCTTTTTTAGTTGCTGTAGAAACGCCTTTACTTATTGAATTTTTATAAGAATATCCCATTATTTAGAATCTGTTTTTACTCCTTTTTAAACACTTTGTAAAGCTCTAAACGAAGTGAGTGAAGAAACCTTCATTTATTTGATCCATAAAGACCTAATCAAGAATTTTCTTTCTTTTGTATCCATTCATCCATATTTGAGAACCTTTATTTAAATAAATGTTTCCTATTTTACAACCACAGTTCAGAGCTATATAAACAATACCAAAACGTTCGCGTGCAGCAAATATCTGAGAAACTGCAGACATAAACAAACATAGCTCACCGCCTAACTTTGATAGAAGTAAGATTACTTCGATTCGAAAGAAAAGTTTTCGAAACAATGCTTTACAGCGTAAAATTCGAATGAATTTGTTTCAGAATACTGATGTTTTTACAAGCTCTGATCACGACTTCGTAGCAAAAGATAGCAAGCAACGTACCTATAAAAAAATTGCTTTTCCGGCCTTAATTGCCATGTCGTGTAATGAGATAGCATGGGCGTTGGTGAAATACAGATGGTAATATTGAGCGAAAAGGCAAAATAATGATAGAGCTTTATGTAGCTTAGAGTTTTATGTATCGTATATATAGCAGAGGTAAAATTACTGCTCTTTAGCTATGCTATAGCAATTGTCTCTATAAGTCGAGCATCTTTCTTGCTATCCTTTTTTATTTCAGAACACAGAAAGAAGATCGGTAACCTCATAACAATGAGGCACCTTCACCTTTTAAATTTTTTTTTCTTATGCAGCAATTTGGAGTTCTTGACCAGAATACCCCCCCTTAAAGTTTTCATAGAAATAGGAAGAAAAAAGTAATAAAAAATATATATAAAATCAATATACTATATAGTAGTATATAGGAATATGTATGTATATGTAGATAGATTGAGTGTGTGTGTCTGTGAGTATGTATGTATGTATATAAAAATAATTATTTTTATGAGAATGTATATTGTTTTACGTTTTATTTTTTTGTTTTTTCATTAATTTTATTTAATTATTTGCTATTTTATTACAACATAAATATAAATATTTTGTTTTTAATAAAAATAATGCCTATTTAACTGATACCATTTAAATATACATACATATGTATGTACATATTATATAAAGACGTATTTTATTTATTGCCGTTTAAATTCTAGAACTTGATTACAAAAGGAAGAAGGGAAGCATTTTCCCCATTGCAATATTTTTCATACTAAATATAATACCGTTCTTTCAAATTTTCATTCTTTATTTATTATTTTTTTAATTTCTACTCATAATCATTCATTCATTATGAAAAACAAATAAAAACTAGAAAAGAACAAAAAAAAAAAAACAATCAAACAAGACTTAAAAATAAGAATACAAATACAAATAATAATAATAGTAATAATAATAATAATAAAAACAAATGCTATTAATTTGTATAAGATTTCTTTCTTCTATCTGTACTACTCCTTACAATGTATAGAACGGCATGTTACAATTCGAATAAAAAAAAAAAGAAATCATTTCACTTCTTGGCATGTTTGAATGAATTTTTTTCAAAAGCAATTGATTTTTATCCTCTTAATTTATTGAATTTGTTTTTTGTTTGTTTTCAAAATTAAGCCCTAAAAATATTAAAAAAATTACGAATAATAAAATGCTAGAAAATTGCATTTTTCTTCTTCTTGGTATTTTTGCAAAGGAGTTGGTTGGTTGTTTAAAGAGTACTTTTGATTTTCTAATAATTTTTTTATTATTATTATTTTTTAATTTACTATGGAATTGCTGCTGCCATTCGTCTTCTTCTTCTTCGTCATTCATTTTCATTGATTTGTTTTGTTTGGTTTTGGAATATATTTTTTTCGTTTAGTTTAGTTTGTTTAATTATAATTTTTTTTATGATAAATAATAAGATTATTATTATAGTAAATGAGAAAAAAGTACTAAGTGTTTTGTTTTGTTTTGTTTTGTTGTTTGTTTTATTGTGTTGATTTGGTATTCAAAAACAATTAGGACTCATCTTTACGCACACGGCGTTTACGGGGTTTCCATGAAGTTTCCTGAAAATAAAAAACAGAAAAAAATTGTTGTATTTTGAAATAAAAAAAAGGAAATCATCTCTTAGGTTAGAGGACGTGTACTTGTCAATTAAGACAAGTACAGTACCCGGAGGTCGAATGGACCCATTATACAACGTCGTAGTTTCTTATCATCATCATCCCTTAAACACACAATATCATGGATTTTAAAGTCCCTTGTATCTACCACCTTCCTAATTGGTCTTACGACCCCCATTCGTCATTTTAAAGTCAAAATTATAAAACTTTTTTCAGCCACAAATAAATTCGAAACGCTTATGTTTGTACATTCACAACTATAGAGCCTTCAAACACCATCTGAAAAGGAGTAAATCTGTCTGATGGTCGCCGTAGTCTTGTGCTAGTGTGTTGGCTTATTAGACGTGAGGCCACGATTCAAACCCTAGGTCAGGCAACTCCAACGAAATGAAATATGAAAAATATTTCTTCGGCGACTGCATTAAAATGGTTTCTCAAAAATCTGTCGTTCAGAATCGACTATAAACTGTAGGTCCAGGCACTCATGTATAAAATTAACACACACAACATAAGTGATGTGAGAGGCTAGGTCGTAATCCTGTCTGTATGTGTATGTTTGTGATAGTCACAAAGCCACAAGTTATGCTATTCTCGCTTAACAAGATTTCCAAGCGACTTTCTCTGGCAAATATTCTGGGAGTAAATCTCAAAAAATCTGTCGTTCGGAGTCGACGTTAAACTTTAGGTCCCGCCACTCACATATAAAATTAACACACACATAACATAAGTAGTGTAAGAAGCAAGGTCGTAATCCTGACTGAAGGGTTGTAATGACCAATTATGTATGTATGTATGTGTATGACACGAAATGAACCTGATGGTCCGCTCTATCAAATATAATCAAAACGCAAACTATCACTGGCTTTAAATGCCATACAAAACGAACATTTCTTTTTTAATTATAAACTCACCTCAGTCTCTTTGTCAGCATCTCCACCTTCAACTTCTTCTGTGGAGTCGTCTTTGCCTTCACTTGAATCATCCTCATCATTATTATCACCGCCACTCGCACTGTCTTCATCAGCTTTAACATCTAAATCAGACTTCTTTGTGGGACTAGATTTTAATGTGGTAGTAGAATCACCAGCAGCAGCATTTGCTAAATCATCATCAGGCTGAACAGCATCGGTTTTCTTGGCTTCAGCAGTAGTGTCCTAAAGAAAGAAGAAAAAATTCACACGAAAAAAAAAAAGAAAATAAAATGAAAGATAATCGTTAGTAAGTGGCAACAACAATAAAAAAACTACAATAATTATAATGTTTCTATAGCAATACTAGTGTGTGTGTGTGTGTGTGTGTATTTACCTTTTTGCCGCCTTTACTTAACAAGCGATACAATGAGTATGCCAATGGTGTTATCAAGAGAACAATGGCCAAACGCCAGCCCCAAGGATTCTCTTTGCCATAAGCAATGATTTTATTTAAAAATGTATCCTACAAACAAATAAAAAAAAGAAAAGAAAAGCAAACAAGTGCCACAAAAATGAACAACGAAAGCTTAATAAGTGTGTGTAAATTAGCAACACTATTTAATAGTAATTGTTAGCAATAAATTAAAACTGATTAATTAATTAAGAAGGAAAGAAAGTATTTTAAACCTCTTCTTTAGCTCGACGATATAAATAATAAATATAACAGCCGGCTGGTATGGATATATACAAGAAATATAAAGCCCACCAGCCGGGTTTGTAATTCATGTGCCGCATCAAACGATGCCACCAAGTTTTCTTATAGTTTTTCAAGATTTTTTTTAAGTTTTTTTTAATTTTAAGAAAAGAAATTCAATTATTTTAGCAAAGAATTCACGTTTTTTTTTTCAATAACAAATACTTACAGATTCTTTGTCAATGTATTTGCGTTTAATATCGAATGTTTTCGAAGCATAATCAATGGCAATATCCAAATCATCAGTTATAATGAGATTATCGAATAAGATATCACTAGACATGGACCACAATTCAATACCAATAGCCGACTAAAAATAGAAAATGAATTCCTAATTAAATTCTTGAAAAAAAAACTCTCTTCTCTTCACTTACAATCGGAGTCATTTTGAAAGGTGTCAAGTCTTCGAAGAAATCAGGATTGGGAATTTGTCTAGGTGTCCATTTGCCCCGATAGTTGGGATTATCAATCATAGGTGCACGCCATTTGCCTTTGTATTCTTTGTTAGCGATTAAGGGTGCCTTCCATTTACCGCATCCCACAGCCTTTTCACATACGGGATTATCAACTAGAGGAGCTTCCCATTCGCCATCCATATCAGAGTCCCAATCATCAGGTTTAGTAGCAGAGGGATCTAAAAGTAGAGAATTTGGTAAAAGAAATTAAATATTCGTTGTCTGAGATACCACGTATCCTGCTGATAGCAGCTACAAATATTACTTTGCAAAGCTATGTAGTTTGGCTTAAAGATAACATTCTACTATAAAAATATTGCAATTCAGCTACTTTAATAAAAATCAGGTAAAAATCGATTTTTACTGAAATTGTATCCGACGCTTGAAATGAAATTCAGGGAGCTGAATAGCCTAGTTGTGTTAAAAATAAAAACTTCTGGCTTGCTGAATAAGCAGTTAAAACAATTGTGAAATTAACTTTAGTTAAAATTCAAGAATTCAGCTAAAAAAATTTGTAATTCAGCTAAATATCTGGTATAAAAAATGTAAGCACCTGTATTTCAAGAGTAATTCAGCTAGCTGAATAGCAAAAATAAACATTTAATGAAATTAGTTTTGCTAACTAAAGCAGTCACAACTAAAAGCAGAACAATTAGTTTAGGTCATTCAGCTAGCTGAATAGCAATAACAAACATTTGATGAAATTGGTTTTGCCAAAAAAGCACAGACTTAAAATTATAATTAAGCTAGCTGAATAGCATTAATATTAATCATATCGCAGGGTTTTTTCAATAAAATATTTTGTAGTAAGAAAAAAGTATTCAGCTAGCTGAATAGCAAATTAATTTAAAAAAAATCAAGTTTTAATGTGCTTTACACTCACCTGGAATCATTTCGGGTTCGTCTTCTAACCAACCATCGGGCATGGTAGCTGTAGGATCTGGTATTTGTGGTGGAGCATCATCATCCCATTCCTCAGGTTTGTGAGCAGATGGATCAGGTATCTAGAAAACGATATTAAATAAAAAAGTAAAATCAATGTTGTTAAGCATAGAGAGGCTGGCTGTCTTGGCTACCTTTTCACGTTCATCCCAATCGGCTGGTTTCTTATCCTCAGGATCATCAATTTCACGTGGAGGATTAACAGCTGGATTGAAATCATTTAATAAAGAACCCTCATTAATAAGTTTGTGATCAACACGTATTTCAAAGGTATTATCAGGGCGTAGAATTAATGTGTATAAATGAGGTAATTTATCCTTGAAAGGTTCTTCCAAACGGTCTCTATAATTGGAAAAAAGTATTCAAAGAAACAAATAGAAATCATTTTAAAGAGGAAAGAAAGAAAGAAAAAAAAGCTTAACAAATCATTTACTTTGGTTTACGGCAATGCTTTTCAGTAATGCTGCCGTTAATAGGATTAACATGACGGAAAATGAAATGCATTTTAATATCATTGCCACACTTATCGGGACCAAACATAATGGTGTAGGGAGTTTTATCATTGAACTGGAAGGAATGAAAGCAAAATTGAAAATTTATGCGATTATTAAGCAACGAACAGCACAGCATGTGTGTTGGGGGTGGGTGTTACCAACCTTTGTAAGGTCATCAGTGGCTTTGCCAGCAGACAGTAATTTTATATACGAACCACCGCATTCTTGACCCTCCTAAATACACGCACGTATGTTTTATAGCATTTAAAGGAAAGCACGCACATACAAGGAAAAGAAAAGTCAGGAAATAAAAAAATGAATGAAAACAAAATATATTAGAATTGAATTTACTTAACACGGTTTGTGTAAGTATGTATTTTATTTCTTACCTGTAATGTTACTTCATATTGTACTATTAATGGTTTGTCCTCCTTAAAGGTAAATGGTTTAAATAGTTTTGAGGCAATGGCGGCATGTTTAGCTTTGGATTTTAATACCAAACCAATATCGTTCTTCCAAACGATGCGTTGTGGTGCTTCCCAATTCCATTTGCCATCATATTTGGCAATTTCCTCAGCAATATCATCCTTTTTGGCCTGAGATTTTGTCCATAACTTTTGGGACTTTTCAATATCATCGAAATGATCAACAAAATAGAATTGCGAAGGATCATATTTAGGACTTTCATATACTAATTCTTCACCATTTTCATCGGTGGCTAAGGCAGCTGAATCATCCTTAAAACAGAAACGAAAAAAGGCATTGGAACACGTTTTATTTTATTTTTTTAATAATTGAAAAAGAAAAACATTATAAAAGTGTGAATAAATAAATGAAGGCTGTTGCTAAGCTTTGAGATGTTGTCTAACCATGTTACAAGATAAGATAAAAGAGATTATAGAATACATAAATACAGATGAGGTATAAATAATAGCGCAGCGCATATAAAAAAATAAATTTTATTTCGTAAGTTAAACATTCTCTGTTTTTGATATCTTTTTGATCTTTACTAGGGGGCGGACAAAGAACTTTGTGGCTATGAATTGTTAAAAATTTGAACGAATTGCGTCATTTATCTCACGATTAACAGCGATTGATAGCAGATTGAAGTGTAATTTTAAGAGAGATTAGAAAAAGAAGACTTCGTGGTACGTATATTCTTCCTCACCTTCTGAAAAGACGATAACCATAGACCTTTTTGTCATCTGTGCTCATAAGAACTCCTCTTTCACGCGCAGTAAGAATTGAAGCGCAGTCAAGGTGATTAGAAAATTTTCATAAATACCGGAGGAGAACCCTGGGAAAAACCTCTCATCGTGAATTGGAGTTCATTACAACTTATTGACAGTTAAGGAGCAAGTATCCTAGTAAATATTGATATTTTTGGTGTCCTAGACAACGTTGGTTGTCTCGAACAAAACGATATATGAAGGAAAAAACTTCTTTCAGCAGTTGTCTGGCACAAACTCTGAGAGCAAATAAAATTCCAATGAAAAGTTTCTCAAAAACCTGTCATTCGGAGTCGGCTTTAAACTGTAGGCTCCACCATTTTTTACTTTAAAATGTGCATTCCTTGTAACACTTAACTGGTTTTAAGTAGCAAACTTTCATATTTACTGCTATTATTCGTGCCATTACTGTATGATATCATGAGTATGTTTAAAACTAAAGTTTTATCACGTACACATGTCACTTAGCACATATCATATTGGCAACAGGTGTTAATGCCCTTTTGGGTTTTAAGGCATTTTCATTTTTTTTTTAATTAAATTTCAAATTTAATTTTATTTTCCTGAACATTAACACATAATGTCGTATGTCGTATTGTTATCTCATGTTTTAGATTTTACCCTGCCATTGTTTCTATTCCTTTGTTTTCTAATTGTTTACTTTAATATGTACTTTAATTGAACACAATATTTGCATTTCATTTGTAATAAATTTAGAACGGATTGTTTAATAATCGCTTCTCTTAAAGATATGACCACGCACACACATTGCAATGTGACGTAGTAGCGATTTGCTATTGTGAAGCATTCAATCATGGGCACAGAGTGTATCAAAGTCTAAATATTGAAACTGATTATTATTTATGAATCAAGAGTTTACTTTTCTTTCTTTAAAGTACACTTAAATACAGAAATATTATGACAAATTTTTAATTGATGTTCGGAATTTTTTTAAGGTAACTACATACGTACATACATATGTATGTATGTACATCGCGATTGTTTTAAATTGGATTAAATACCGAATTTTCTAGATAAATAATTCTAACTACACCCGAACTAACTCTAAAATTTCAATATATTTAATGGATGGCAATGAATATTAGAACACAGTTTATGCAATAAAAAAAAAACAACAAAAAGCGGGTCAATCACAATGACCACCAATAGTGTGAAAATGCGATAACATTACGACAATAAAACAAAAACAAAAAATAATAATTTAATAACCCCCATAGTGATTTCTACGTAATGATTTGAAAAAGTGTGCGGGAATTAAAACAAAAACGATTTCAGCAGAATAAATGCTTCATTCTCTACTCAATTTGTAATCAGCATGGACTATAAACACTATTCATACTCACAACCCCAATATTAAACTGCAGAACAAGGTTCTTTCTCTGTTGGTTGGTGCCTTAAAATTATTTTTGCAGTGTAATTAGGACAAATAGAAAGCGAATAAAGACAGTTAACCGTTAATAAGGGCTTTACTGGGACCCTGAGCAGTGTAACTCAATTACGCCTAAAAGAATTTGAAGTTCTTATGAACCTGTAAAGTCTTCAACTATCGGTGGATGCTAAATCGGTCATTCTATCGGTGAAATTTTGCCTAAAACCTTCACATTCTATTCATAGTTCTATTCATACGTCTTTTTATTATTATGAGTTCTACAGAAGTCATTTTGCGGAAATTCGTACCCACTATCAACCTGGTAGATCTGTGAAAGGCGCATTTTGCACAGATGTAAAGATTTTTAAGTGATATAATCGAATAGGTACACGATATTAGAATACCGGTGCCTAATTCCCTGAGTTATTGAACTGGAAACATCGTTGCAGTAACGAAAGGCTTTGAAGCATTTACCATTTGGCCGGTGTACACACTCAATCTCAAGCTTTATCATGTACATTTGGTAGAATTGAAGTGAAATCAAGCCATTAATTGAATGGATACGTTACGCTTAAAAAATTATTTCCTCAAACGAAATTAATCACAATTCGAATGCGTATGTAAATAAACTAAATTGAAATATTTGCTCACTGGGAAAGAATATTTAAAATTTTTAGAATATTTCGGAGTGAATATGGTCGATATATTCGACCTACTATGCAAAGAATTGCAAAGGTTTTAAAAGACAGAAAAAACTGTGATGCGTTGTGACCAGATCTTCGTATTATCAATGTACGGGTTTCGAAAATAGTGCTGACGTTAGAGAAAATGTGCTGACGTTCTCAGCAATTGAGCATATTTCGAATTTTGATTTGCACCTCCATCCATATAAAATACAACTCGTTTAACGATTAAAGCCAGGTGACCATTCCCAAAGCCGTGTATATGCCTATTAGGTGCTAGAGCAACGTTGCACAGCGTTGTTTCAAAAATGATATTTCCGAAACATAATAAACGCTCAGGCGTTTAGTGAAGATTTTTCGAACAAAATTTTCTTCAGCGATGAGACGCATTTAACAAATGCGGTTAAGTCAACAAGCAGTTATAGTGGATCGAAAGAACTTTGCAACGATTGTTGAAGAGCTATGGCATCATGAAAATGTTCGTGGGCTATTTATAGGTGTCATTGAAAAATCCGTACGTTATTTAGAATTTGTAACCGAATAATATCCTACTGTTTTTGGCTTGTAATTGAAGGTTATGCCTCAAATGGTGTATGGTTTCAACAAGGCCATACCACGAGCCATACAACTCGACCGATTTTTGATTTATTGCATGATAAGTTTCTGGAAGCAGTAATTGCACATTTTAGGTTCAGGTTTATGATATTTGCCACCCTCATGCCTATTTTTGTTATGATACATTACATTTGTCAAGTTATTGGTGAGATACTGTCTGGAAAGTGGGTAAATAGGACTGAAAAATATTTTAAAACGATCAACTGCTGGTGCTTTTACTATTATATCACGATAAAAGCAGATTACAATATACTCGTACATGTCACGTTAAACTGTCTATCAATTTTTAAAGTTTAATTCGCTTTCTACTGTAAAATTTAAATTTAAGAGAAATTTTATAGTCTGGCATCCCTTATAACATTTGACAATGCACTTACCACCAGAGCATAAAAAGAGAAAGTAAAATCAGAAGAAGCAATAGAACAAACGTTGAGGTTATGTCACCCTTAACCCCCTTTATGAACAAAACAAAAACGAGAAAGCAAAAGAAATGAAGAAAAAAGTTCAATGAACGTCACACATAATTTAAATGAAAATGAATGGAAAGTGTTAATTAAACACGATATTCTATGATTTTCTATTGTATTACTCTCTCATACAGCAGCACAAACAAAATTTTGTTAAATTTATTGCCATTTTATGATGATTAAGAACGAAAAAAAACGCGTCGTTTTAAAACGTTTTTTTTTTCAGTTTTCTCCGTAATAAACCGCAAATCATAAAACCGTAGAGAAAATATAAAACACTGACGTGTACCTTAACACCAGCAGCACTATTAAATCATCATAAAATAATTAATTTTTTCACTCGAGATAATCAGTCAAACGGTCGATTGATTCTTTTTGGTTTTTGGAGAACATTTAATGGGGAATACTCTCACAATTTCTTTTTTTTTGCGTTTTTTCACTTAGTGAAAATAGACATTCTTTTTGGCACTTTTTCTTTCCGAGAGAGCGAGAAAAAGAGGAATAGAACACAGAAACAACTCACTTGTAAATCTTCCACAACACCATCATCAATTTCTGGTTCCACTTCTGCTCCACTGACCGTGTTTATGAATTGCGGCCCAATTAAGACATTTACCGCTAATAAAAGTGCAATCAATGCACTACAATGAAGCACTTTTCGCATGGTGGTGGTGACCCGGAGTCTCTTTTTCCTTTCTATTTTTTGTTGTTTATTTTACAAATTCTCTTCTGTCTTCTTGTCGTTTATGAGTGCGTCCGTCTGCCACTCTTAACTGCAATAACAATAAGAAAAATTTTTGTATTTTCGAAATAAACAATTTTCTATACAGGCTGAATTTATTATTTTCTTCGTTTAAATTTGTTTTTCAATTGGATTAATCGAATTACTCTACTTACCGCTTTTTTTTTTGTATCAATTACGGTTATGATGGTTGTTACAATCAGGTCTACTCAATGAAATTTTCTAAAAGAAAAACTCGTAGAAGTGAAAAAATGGTGGCACACGAAAGAATACAAAATAAAAGTGGTTGAAACACAAAAAAAAAGTTAAAAAAAAATGTAGAATATGTTCCACACACACTCGCAATGAGAAAATAACACACAGCTAGTGGATTTTAATGTAATATGACAGCTGTTCTCATAGCAGGGTTGTATTTTTAATGGTATACAGTGAAAGAAAATTATTAATTTCTGTAAAGGTTTAGATGGCATGCAAATAATGATATTCGTAATGTGAAAGAGAAAAATAATGTTTCCAATCTTTTGTAAAGTTTTTAACCTACAGTTTAATTATTGTTTTGATTATTTCAATGACCTTGGAAATATTTGTTTATTATGTATAAAAATGTATTATTTAAAACTAAATAAACAAGAAGAATTTGAAAAGTTACATTTTAAAAAATTATTGTTTATATATATAAAATCCGGTTGCATACATTATTTAATATAATTCCATTCCCGGGGTTCCAAAGTAGCGTTAAATAAAACACACATAAAGTTATTATTACGATCGAATTTATTATTACGTAGTGTGTTGGCTTTTTAGACGTGAGGCTCCGGTTCAAGCCCTAGTCCAAATATCTTCATCTGGACGAAATAAGAAAAAATATTTCTTTGGCGATTTCCTCTCAGCAGATTTCTGGCAAAAACTCTGAGAGTAAATAAAATTGCCATGTAAAAGTTTCTCAAGAATCTGTCCTTCGGAATCGAAATTAAACTGTAGGTCCCGCCACTCATGTGTAAAATTGAACACACGTATCGTATAAATAAATAAATAAATAAAAAAAATAAAAAATTCGAAGAAAAGGACATGAGCCTCTTAATCAATGTCAAGAAAACTGAGTTTTCTTAACATTAAAAATGGTTTTACCTTCGAAAGTTAGAATCGATTGCAGATCCACATATCACTTTATGTCGCCTGAAAACAATACCTCTTTGAAATTTGAAAATTTAGTCGGAAGTCAATGTTGGAAAGCGCATTCACGCTGGTTATTTTTTTGCAAACAAAATTCACATCCGTATATCAGCATAGATTTCTAAATACGCCGTAGTCTAGTATGTTGGCTTATTGGACTTGAGGCCTCGGTTCAAACCCCAGGTCAGACGTATCCAACAAAAACAAAATATGAAAAAATATTTCTTCGGCGACTTCCTTTCAGCAGATTTCTGGCAAAAATTCTGAAATTAAAATAAAAATTGCCATGAAAAGTTTCTCAAAAAAATCTATCGTTCGGAATCGACCTTAAACTGTAGTTCCCGCCACTTATGGATAAAATAACACGCATATCATAAATGGTGTGAGAAACTAGGTCGTAATCCTGAGTTGTAACTACCAATTATGTATGTATGTATGTATGTATGAACACAATCCACCAATGGGAAATTAGAAAAGATAGACTTCATGGTGCCTTTAGTTTCTATAATATCTACCACTACGAAAGAACTTGAGGATAAAGAAGGATTTAATCGATCACACAAGTCATACGATATGTCAACGTGTAAACTTAATATGCAATGAGAGCGTTCGAGAACAAATAAGATTGGAAATTTGATAGTCTAACTGCCTTCTTGGATTTTTAACATTTTTCAGAAATCATTACATCTCTGACTCTCACATCGTGTAAATTGGCCTTAAGTTTGTGTATGGAGAAAGGAATCAACAACTTCGGAATCTCAAGCTTGTCATATTGTAAGCATGACTGTAATTTAAAGTTGTAAGTAAAATTATTTTAAAGAATTGTCATGGCATATGTATGTGTTAAAGGGTTAAAAGGAAAAAGGCGTTTTAAATTTTTTTATTTTTATTCTCACAATTCCAGGACGGTGCTATCGGTTTTATTGCAGACTAAGTAAATTAGTTTCCACCAGTTCAACGTATATCCTTAAACTACCAAAACAATTGATTCAAGTGACTGCTTGATAAGCAAGTGAGCTTGTCAATTTCTCTCAAATCGTTTTTTCATTTTTATATGCAAAAGCGCTCACAGATTTTCAATAATAGAAAGCGACTTGATTTGTTGTTAAATGTTTGTGCATTCATCTCTCAAATAACTTGAACCACATAAGAGTTCGACTCTCTTTTTATTTATTTCTTCGGTTGTCACAAAAATTCAATTGTTTTTCTATTTATTTTGAAATTTTTGCTCCTTTTGTGTATGTATGTGTGTGTGTGTCTCCTATCGGCCAATATTTTTCGAATTCATAATTGAGTACGTGCATGTAGAAGTTAATGCAAGCATGTGTGTCAATATAACATACATGAGGATGTGTGTGAGAGAGAGGGAGGAAGTATTTGTGCATGAGAAAGTTTTGCTCAATTTGCCAAAGACAATTTATGTGCCGTTAGCAACTTCACTTAAATATGTTTTATAAATACACCGTTTTCACAAACATACATATGTACATATAGGTATGTACATGACATGTGCATGTCTATGGCGATTGTGTGTGTGGGAGACTATTTGTCTGTTTGCCTATTTGATTTGTCCGTGTGTGTGTTAGTGTTATTTTCTATTTAAACAAGTATTTGTAAGACAAATATAGTCTCCATTATTACACTTATTTTGTGATGATAAACGGACGCTCTGATTGCTCTCTTCTCTTGGTTTTTTTCTTTAGGATATGCTAGGCTAAGTTGTACTATATGTTACCCTACTATAGGGCATGTTAGCGAACACTTTATCACAAATTAAAGCAGAGAAGAACAGAATATCTTTATGTATTGCATGTGTAGAGTATTAAGAAAAGTTCTTTTACTTTGTTTTTGTTTTTAAGTTTTTCTAATTCAAAGATATGAATCCAAACATGTTGGTGCAAGTCTGTTCAAATTTGTTTGTCCATTTACTCACTCGTACAAGTGTTGTATACGGGTGTGTGTATGTGTTTGTGTTTGCGAGTTTCAACAAGTCCCACTATTCCAATGCATACGCCTTTACAATGTCTATGTAGTAGTGGCAGTGGATTATTTTTATTGGGTTTTATTTGCTTTTCTTACAAGTATTTGTTTAAGTCAACATTTCAATTGAGCAATCAAAGCCATTCATTCATTCATCCATGCATTCATTTGCTAAAATGCCTTGGCCAGTGTAGACAACTTCAATGACGTCCATTCTAAAAAACATGTTCCTTCACATCTTATTTCTTTGTGTTTTTGTTTTTGTTTTTGTAGTTGCCTTCAGTGTTATTTGAGAGGAAGTGGGTGGAGAGTGTGTGTGTGTGTTTGTTTGGGCAAATAGACAGCTTAAAGTGTATTATTTTTACTCAAAAAGGGATTGCATTTAAACAAATAGAAGAGAGAGAGAGAAAATATTTTTCAATACATTCTTGTTTGTTGTTGTCATTTTATCTTTTTTAATGTCGTTGATAATTGTTAACAGGTGTTTAAAATTTGTCACAAACTTGTTGTCATGCTCGAGGGAGTCACAACCATAGCATTGCTGGGATATCAGGAACAATTTCTCGAATACGATTCAGTGCTATGAATCCGACAATGCAGAAAATCTTCAAGGCTTTGATTTTGTAAACCGACTGTAGAAGTCACTGTAGTCTAGTAAGTAGTGTGTTGACGTAAGACCACGATTCAAACCCCAGATCAGACATCAAAACGAAAATATGAAAATATTTCTTTGGCGACTTCCTCTTAGTAGATTTCTAAAAATTGCCATGAAATTTTTCTCAAAAATCTATCGCTCGGAGTCGACTTTAAACTGTAAGTACCGCCACTCATGCATAAAATTAAGGCATACAACATACCTGGTGTGAGAAGCTAGGTTGTAATCCTGACTGAACGGTTGTAGTACCCAACTAGGTATGTATGTACAGTAGAATGTAATGTATGACGGTGTGATTGTTTTAAAAAATCTTGAAGAGGCATCCATTGCAGGTTTTTGGGCTAGATGCTCTCTCCTTTCTGAACAAGTGCTAAATGAAAAGATTGGCTATTAACGTCAAACTGTTCGTGAATAGTCTGATACACGAATTTAATCTCCTCTCACGGTAATTACCCAACAAAACCTTCACTGCCTTAAACATACTTGGTATAAGAAGAGTCTTCGCCTTGCTCTCTTTTCATCTTCCTTTTTGTAGAGTATCTTTGAAAATTATTAACCAGAGCCAGAGAGAGAGAGAGAGAGAGAGAGAGGGGCTTGTAAACACTACCCTTTCCACCATAGATGTCAAAACCAGAACGAACGCTTCTAAATATTTCTTCCCGCTACAAGGAAGGGTCCTGGAACCATTAGTGATTTGAAAGCTTTTCTTCAGGCAATCTTACCTACCTACTCATTGCCATGAAATCCCACACATTAGCTCTCCAGATCCAGAAGTTGGTGACTGTATTTCCTGATTCATTTTTCTAAAACAGTTGCACAAAACTTACTTTTGAGGCAACATCATGAGAGCGGAACATTCGATTTTAGAATTCCAACAAGGGACTTCTGGACAGAAGAACCGGAGAGCACCTTGAAACTTACAAATAAGCGGCAAGGTGGGCTGGGTTCTGATATTAAACGTTGTTATTGGCTGCATGACCGCTGCTGTGTTTTCCAATCACAGGTCATGGCAATTTTGGAAGCATCGTTATACTTTTTGAGTGGCAAGGTTTTTCCCTGAAAATCTCTAGGACAGCCAGGCTGTGATTAAGCCCCTAACGATTGTAGTTTAAACGTTCATCCTTGTTCATGAATGCCAGGGATTTCGGGACATAGGGAAATGACATTCCTGATGAGCTTGCCAGGGCCAGTACATAGCTTGCAATCTCCAGTATTTTACAGGGCATAGTTTTCCAGTTAATTTGGATATTGTCCACTTGTTTTACGAGGAGGCGGGAGGTTACTCTGCTGGACACTTATGGACAAGAAGAAGAGCAACTTCTATCCTTAAATAGCATGGCATTTCATCTCACGAAAGTGATTCTTGTGGGCCACTGTTCTTTTATTAGGCAAGCCGAAAGACTTGGCATTTCGACGACTGATTTCAGCAGGCACTGTGTGTCTGAGGACGAGGAAGAGGCTATCTTTCACGTCATGTGTCAGTGCCCTACACATGCAACAAAGAGTCAGAGGTTTTTAAACTCTCATTTTATGACATCTTTAACTGAGCTCTCTAATGTAATGTTTGCAGCAATACATACATACATAATTGGTCATTACAACTCTTCAATCAGGATTACGACCTAGTTTCTCCCACCACTTATGTTGTGTGTGTTAATTTTATACATGAGTGGCGGTACCTACAGTTTAAAGTCGACTCCAAACGACAACTTTTTGAGAAACTTTTCATGGCAATTTTTATTTGCTCTCAGAGTTTTTGCCAGAAATCTACTGAGAAATCGCCGAAGGAATATTTTTTCATATTTCGTGTTGTTTGAGATGTCTGACCTGGGATTTGAACCGTGAGCTCACGTCTATCCAGCCAACACAGTACCTACTAGACTACGACGACTTTGTAGCAATAGTAAGATTTATTTTTGACTCGGGATCGTACCCCTTATAGAATTTTTATTGCGGAGTAGAATTGATTGTGGTATCACAATGGATCTAAGTGTTGGGATCTTTTCCCTTGGGTGGGTCCGCCCCCACTACTTTACCTAACCTGAAGGATATAAGAGTATATAAATATCAAATTAAAGACATTTTTTGTCAATTTCACAAATTATCTTTTAAAATAGGTTTCAAGGCATTAGAAAATGTTCATTTAAATCATGTGGAATGACTTAAAATATCCTTTTCTGGCACCGAAATGTTTATAATTTTCATTTTGATTGTCCTTAAAGTATACATTACACGATGAAATAAAAGATTTTTAATAGTTTAAGTAACGTAATCCCTGAAAATTAAGATTAAATTTAATTTTAAGGCATGTGAAGACATCTCTTATACTTATGCATGTGTGTACGTGAATATGTGCGCGAGTAAATCTTGCCTTAACTAAGTACTTAATTTTATTTTTATGATTATTATTTACACACACACACATACACACACTCTCTCCCAGCCATTCACTGTGTCTCTCTCAGTTTATTTATTTGAAAAGAAAATAATTTAAATCAAGTATGAGAGAGAGAGAGCGAAAGAGATGGCAAAAGAGCCGCAATCACTAAAACGGAAGTTAAAAGCCAAATGCAAAATTATTTATACCATCCCAGTAATGTTTTTGTACCAAGAAAACTTAATGAGAGAGAGAGAGAACATATACGGACGTAGAAGTATGTGTCTTGATAAGTAAAAGTGTGGTAGTGAATATTAATCAGCTGAATACAGGAAATGAATGTAATATTTTGATGCAGTAGCTGGAGTATTAGTAGTAGTAGTAGTAGTAGTGGTAGTAGTGCTTGTATGGGTAGCAGTAATAGTAATGGCGGATGTTCCGTTCAATTTAAACAATTTCTTAAATTATGCGGATTAGGCACTGAATTAAAGAAACTTTTGTATGTCGTTTCTTAAGCGCAAACATTTAATTTTTTTTTTGTGGTCGATTGAAAATTTAGGATGTGATAAGAGGACCTTAATTTTAGTCAGTTGTAAAGGGTCTTTCAAGTTCAAGGTTCTTTTTCAAAATAATTATGTATCTTTTGAGAGATTTTTGTTTTGTTTGTCAGTCATAAGATTAAAAATTATTAAAGTCCACTGTCAAGCCTCTAGATTTACGCAAAATTATGGACATTTTTTGGGTGTTAAACAAGAAAGAAGAAGAAATTTAAGTCACCGTAATTTAGTAGATAATGCATTGGCTTATTAGATGTCAGCCCGTGGTTCAAATCCCAGCTTAGACATCTCCAACAAAACGAAAATTGAATATTTCTTCGGTAGTCGTAACATTAAATTGCCATGAAAAGTTTCTCAAAAATCTGTCGTTCGAAGTTAACGTTTAACTGTATATCCCGCTGCTCATGGACAAAATTAATACACAACACGACAGTAGTATGTTTATGCCGCTTCTAGCTCAATTATTTCATACGAATTTGGGATTATGCATATCTGGAAAAGAGTAAAAACATTGCAGAATTGTGAAACGAATTGTGTGCGATCGGTCTTTAGGTTTGTAACATAAGAAAGGGTAATACTTTTTAATGTGTTTGTGTGTGTTAAAATTTGAGAACATGCATATCTGGAAAAGAATTAAATCATTTTCATTTTAAATTTTTCCATTCAAATTTGGGATCATACCTGCTTCTTCTTGTTCCTTTTATTAGTATTGCTTTTCAAACGAATGATTGGACGGACAGAATAAGTGTGTGCACGCGCACAAGATCAATAAGAATATTTCTTAATGTAAACAAATAAACAATTTTGGATGTGGTTTCGCTTAATTAATTTTTTTTGTTATTGTGATATATTTCCGTTATGTGTGTGTGTGTGTGTGTTTTTCTTGTGAACAAATGTGGGATAACGACACATAAACAATAGCAGCGCTTTGTTATAAATAATAACAGCGTGACTCCTTATCATTTCTTACTCTTCAGCATAAGATCAATAATAATATTATATTTTTAATGTAAACAAATTTTAAAACGCTGACTCAAGAATTATGCAGCTGTGTGCACGTTTACATCGTATACCTAAATATAAACATGATTGTGCATATTCATTTTATTTGTGTTAATATGAGTATATATGAGTATATGTACTTAGAACAGCTCTTGTCTTTACAAGATCTTCTAACATTTTAGTATGGTAATTTTTAGACATTATGCTAATTTTTTCATATTAATTTTGATCTGCTTCGTATCTGCTCACGATCTACTTGGTATCTGATCACGATCTGCTTCGTATCTGCTCACGATCTACTTGGTATCTGGTCACGATCTGCTTCGCATCTGCTCACGATCTGCTCACGATCTGCTTTGTATCTGCTCACGATCTGATTTACACCTGATCATGATCTGCTTGATGTCTTATGTCTATATCTTTTGAATTTGGGTACGCTGTATCGTGCTTTCTACAAGCAGCATCCCATAAATTTATTCCTTTGTCTCCTCTTGCTAATCGTTTTTGAACTTTTGTATCAGGTCTACAAAACTGATAACCAGGTAGATGTAATTCAACAAGTAATTTGTTTAAGTTGTTTACAAAACCTCTTACAATCTTACACTAATTAGGTTTATTTTTTTTGTTTTGACTGTAGTTTATAACCATTGTTTTCGTTACTTTCATACCTCTTCGTATGAAACACTATTCTAGCAAGCTATACAATCTGTACTAGCTATACTAGCAAGCTGTACTAGCTATACTAGTAAGCTATACAATTTATACTAGCTATACTAGCAAGCTGTACTAGCTATACTAGCTATACTAGCAAGCTATACTAGCAAGCTATACTAGCAAGCTATACACTCTATACTAGCTATACTAGCAAGCTATACTAGCAAGCTATACAATCTATACTAGCTATACTAGCAAGCTGTACTAGGTATACTAGCAAGCTGTACTAGCTATACTCGCAAGCTGTACTAGCTATACTAGCAAGCTGTACTAGCTATACTAGCTATTTTAGTAAACTGTACTAGCAAGCTGTACCAGCTATACTAGCTATACTAGCAAGCTATACAATCTATACTAGCAAGCTGTACTAGCTATACTAGCAAGCTGTACTAGCTATACTAGCAAGCTGTACCAGCTATACTAGCTATGCTAGCAAGCTGTACTAGCTATACTAGCAAGCTGTACTAGCTATACTAGCAAGCTGTACTAGCTATACTAGCTATTTTAGTAAGCTGTACTAGCAAGCTGTACCAGCTATACTAGCTATACTAGCAAGCTAAACAATCTATACTAGCAAGCTGTACTAGCTATACTAGCAAGCTGTACTAGCTATACTAGCAAGCTGTACCAGCTATACTAGCTATGCTAGCAAGCTGTACTAGCTATACTAGCAAGCTGTACTAGCTATACTAGCAAGCTGTACCAGCTATACTAGCTATACTAGCAAGCTATACAATCTATACTAGCAAGCTGTACTAGCTATACTAGCAAGCTGTACTAGCTATACTAGCAAGCTGTACCAGCTGTACTAGCTATACTAGCAAGCTGTACTAGCTATACTAGCAAGCTGTACTAGCTATACTAGCAAGCTGTACTAGCTATACTAGCTATTTTAGTAAGCTGTACTAGCTGTACTAGCAAGCTGTACCAGCTATACTAGCTGTACTAGCAAGCTGTACCAGCTATACTAGCTATGCTAGCAAGCTGTACTAGCTATACTAGCTATACTAGCAAGCTGTACTAGCTATACTAGCAAGCTATACAATCTATACTAGCTATACTAGCAAGCTGTACTAGGTATACTAGCAACCTGTACTAGCTATACTAGCAAGCTGTACTAGCAGCTATACCAGCTTTACTAGCTATACCAGCCATAACAGCTATACCAGCTATACCTGCTGTACCAGCTATACCACCCTGGTATACACCTGATGCATACCATACCAGGTATATATCAGGTACATACCAGCTATACCAGGTATATACCAGATACATACAAGGTATATACCAGGTTGGTACAGCTGGTACAGCAGGTATATCTAGTCTAATTGGTATAGCTAGTAGTCTAGCGGGTGTAGTAGTCTAGCTGGTATAGCTGTTATGGCTGGTATAGCTGTTATAGCTGATATAGCTGCTAGTACAGCTTGCTAGTATAGCTAGTATAGCTTGCTAGTATACCTAGTACAGCTTGCTAGTATAGATTATATAGCTTGCTAGTATAGCTAGTACAGCTTGCTAGTACAGCTAGTACAGCTTACTAAAATAGCTAGTATAGCTAGTACAGCTTGCTAGTATAGCTAGTACAGCTTGCTAGTATAGCTAGTACAGCTTGCTAGTATAGCTAGTACAGCTTGCTAGTATAGCTAGTACAGCTTGCTAGTATAGGTAGTACAGCTTGCTAGTATAGCTAGTACAGCTTGCTAGTATAGGTAGTACAGCTTGCTAGTATAGCTAGTATAGCTAGTATAGCTAGTACAGCTTGCTAGTACAGCTAGTACAGCTTGCTAGTATAGATTGTGTAGCTTGCTAGTATAGCTAGTACAGCTTGCTAGTATAGCTTGCTAGTACAGCTAGTACAGCTTGCTAGTATAGATTGTATAGCTTGCTAGTATAGCTAGTACAGCTTGCTAGTATAGCTAGTACAGCTAGTACAGCTTGCTAGTATAGATTGTGTAGCTTGCTAGTATAGCTAGTACAGCTTGCTAGTATAGCTTGCTAGTACAGCTAGTACAGCTTGCTAGTATAGATTATATAGCTTGCTAGTATAGCTAGTACAGCTTGCTAGTATAGCTAGTATAGCTAGTATAGCTAGTACAGCTTGCTAGTACAGCTAGTACAGCTTGCTAGTATAGATTGTGTAGCTTGCTAGTATAGCTAGTACAGCTTGCTAGTATAGCTTGCTAGTACAGCTAGTACAGCTTGCTAGTATAGATTGTGTAGCTTGCTAGTATAGCTAGTACAGATTGCTAGTATAGCTAGTACAGCTTGATAGTACAGCTAGTACAGCTTGCTAGTATAGATTGTGTAGCTTGCTAGTATAGCTAGTACAGATTATTAGTATAGCTAGTACAGATTGCTAGTATAGCTAGTACAGCTTGCTAGTACAGCTAGTACAGCTTGCTAGTATAGCTAGTACAGCTTGCTAGTATAGCTAGTACAGCTTGCTAGTATAGGTAGTACAGCTTGCTAGTATAGCTAGTACAGCTTGCTAGTATAGGTAGTACAGCTTGCTAGTATAGCTAGTATAGCTAGTACAGCTTGCTAGTACAGCTAGTACAGCTTGCTAGTATAGATTGTGTAGCTTGCTAGTATAGCTAGTACAGCTTGCTAGTATAGCTTGCTAGTACAGCTAGTACAGCTTGCTAGTATAGATTGTATAGCTTGCTAGTATAGCTAGTACAGCTTGCTAGTATAGCTAGTACAGCTAGTACAGCTTGCTAGTATAGATTGTGTAGCTTGCTAGTATAGCTAGTACAGCTTGCTAGTATAGCTTGCTAGTACAGCTAGTACAGCTTGCTAGTATAGATTATATAGCTTGCTAGTATAGCTAGTACAGCTTGCTAGTATAGCTAGTATAGCTAGTATAGCTAGTACAGCTTGCTAGTACAGCTAGTACAGCTTGCTAGTATAGATTGTGTAGCTTGCTAGTATAGCTAGTACAGCTTGCTAGTATAGCTTGCTAGTACAGCTAGTACAGCTTGCTAGTATAGATTGTGTAGCTTGCTAGTATAGCTAGTACAGATTGCTAGTATAGCTAGTACAGCTTGATAGTACAGCTAGTACAGCTTGCTAGTATAGATTGTGTAGCTTGCTAGTATAGCTAGTACAGATTATTAGTATAGCTAGTACAGATTGCTAGTATAGCTAGTACAGCTTGCTAGTACAGCTAGTACAGCTTGCTAGTATAGCTAGTACAGCTTGCTAGTATAGCTAGTACAGCTTGCTAGTGTAGCTAGTACAGCTTTTTTTTTTTTTTTTTTTTTTTTTTTTTTCGCCGAGGAGGGGCAAATGTACCTAACCGCACCATAGAGGAAGTCGTCACATCCTCCGTGTGTGGGGCCCTCACCCACTAAATCCCCCCCTCGTCTCCTGTGGACTTGTTTGTACCCACTCCGGAACTACGGTGGTATTACTTCGGAGTGGAGTCCTTTTGGCCCTTTGGCCCCTTCATGTTCATATCCGCGTCCGGATTGCGAATCGAAAGTTGAGGAGTCATCTAAGCGTCTCCACTATTCCTTTCGTCTAGATCATCGTCTCGGTTACGCCCGGCACGTGTGACAGTATCACCTATGCCGACATGCTTACTCGTTCTGCAGCTTCAAGATCTATCTTCTTCCGTCTCAGAATGCGCTCTATGTAATTCACTACGGAGGTCCAATTTTCACTACTCGAAGTCATAACGCCGACAATATTAGTGGCTGTGATCGTTCCGACTATTGACGTCAGTACAGAGCGATAGCTCTGCCAGCGTGCACACTCGAAAACAGTGTGCTCTGCGTCATCAATTACCTCCCTTTCCTCGTACAGGCAGTAAGGGGAGGCGGCCTTGCCCATTCTGTGCAGATATTTCCTAAAATATCCGTGACCCGATAGCATCTGTGTAACGTAGTAGTTTATCTCTCCAAATTTCCGACCGATCCATGGCCTTATGTCCGGGATAAGTCTCGCGGTCCATCTTCCTCTATCCTCCTCGTTCCATCGTTGTTGCCATTTTGAAATGGTGTTTTCCCTGAAGTAACCGGTTATATGATTTCCAGCCGATTTCGCCTTATAAATCTCCATCCGCTCTGCCGCCAGCAGATCCACAGGGATTATACCCGCTATCACCAGTACGGCCGGAGCGGACACTGTACGGTACGCCGACGCGACACGCAATGCAGCCGTTCTCTGTACCGATACAAGTGAGTTTGCCCTCTTCTTAACATCTAGTGTTTCGGCCCAAATTTCGCTCCCATAAAGCATAATGCTGTTTCCAACATCCATCAGGAGTCTCCGTCTCGCCGGTAGCGGTCCTCCAATATTCGTCATTAATCTGCTGAGCTGTCCGACGATCTTCTGGGCTTTGTTAGCCGAGTACTGAATCTGATACGAGAATGTCAGTCTGGGGTCCAGCCTTATTCCTAGGTATTTCACCGAGCTCTCGGTCCTAATTGTCTCGTTTCCAATGCTCATGTCCACATGCAAGGGGATACGACGACCAGTGATTAGCAGCAATTCCGTTTTATGCATGGCCAGGTCTAGGCCGTGGGAATCCAACCATGCTTTTGTCCTTAGCATAACGCGTCTCAATTTTCGTTGTGCCTCTTCCGTGTTCCTGGCCGTGATAACAGCTGCGATATCGTCTGCGTATCCAACCAAGAAAGTTCCGTCCGGCATATCCTCCCTCAGAATTCCATCATAGCTAACGTTCCACAGGTCGAGGCCGAGGATAGATCCTTGTGCCGCTCCAGATGTTACTTGTTTCACTCTTGATCCCGAGCTTGTGCTATACACCAGCTGCCTGTTACTCAAATAACTACTTATCATGGCCAGAATGTAATGTGGCACAGAGAAATTGTTCTCCAAAGCATCCAGTACATCGCTCCATCTAAGGCTGTTAAACGCGTTTTTGACGTCCAAAGTGGCAAGCAGTACCACAGGCCTCTTAAAGTGACTCCCACGTTGTGTGACCATTGCTGCTTCAGTCACCTCTCTCAAAGCGCCAATTGTTGACCGACCGGGTCGAAAACCATATTGCCGGGCAGACAGTCCTCCTCTATCCTCAATAGCAGCGGTAAGCCGTGGCTTCAAAAGCCTCTCGAGCAGCTTTCCTGACGTATCCAGCATGCACAGTGGCCTGTACGCGGATGGGTGCTCCGGGTCGCCCTTTCCCTTGCTTATTAACACCAATCGTTGTTTCTTCCATATTTCGGGGAAAATACATTCTCTTAGGCACGCGTTGTACATTCCCAGTAAGAGTTGCGGTCTTTGATCGGCAATTTCCCGCACTACCTCAGGCGGGATGCCATCGGGCCCCGGTGCCTTGCCGGGTTTTAGTCCGGCTGCAGCTATTTTCAGCTCCTCTTCGGTAAATGGTAAGAATTCTATACCGAGTGTATTCTGCCGTTGTTCGATCCTCGATTCATGAGTAGGGAATAGTGTATCCACTATATTTCTCATAACTCGTTCGTCCATAATTCCCACTGGTTTCCTCCTGTTCAGTTTGTCCATTACAATTTTGTATCCTAATCCGTAAGGGTTTAGGTTTATGTCATCGCGTAGTTCCTGGAACGCCTGTTTTTTCTTGCGCGATATCGCCTCCTTCAGAGATTTCTTTGCCTCTTTGTATAGTCGCATTTCGTCAACGGCCGGTCCGTTGGGTCTAGCTCTAGTGTACCTCCGTCGTAGTCGTAGACACTCTCGCCTGAGTGCTGCAATATTTTCGTCCCACCAGTACACAGCCTTCCTCCTGCTATTCGGGGGTCTCAACAAGGGCATTGCCTTCCTACACCCGCGTCCTATTATCTTCATAGTTTGTTCTACTCTCGTCCTCGCGTCGTCCGAGAGCTCAATACTGCCACACAATCTGTCAACCTCCAAGATCAGCCGGTTTTTATCCAATTTTCGTGCATCCCATCCTCTACTGTTCGGAGTGTAATTGTTCTCCTCTCCTCTATTTCTCGAAGCAAAGGTGTACGATATGTACTGATGATCACTACCCGTATATATTTCCAATACCTTCCAGTCCCTGACTCTGTGACATATGCTCTCCGAGACCATAGTTATGTCAGGGATAGTGCCCTCGCATCCCGGTCGTCTAAAGGTAGATACGTTCCCCAAATTCGCGAAGATCAGGCCGGTTCGAGCTGCCATCTCCACAATTCGTCTGCCTCTTGGGTTGGTATTCCGCATTCCCCACTCTACAGCTCTGGAGTTAAAGTCGCCTGCCACTATGAGGTTGCCGCCAATCTGCGTTATTGTATCCTCGATTCTGGCCAATTTCTCCTCAAAGGTTCCCACGTCATCATTGGGAGTCAGATAACAACTCATTAGAGTAATCTCGTCAAACTGTATCCAGGTGAAACAATCCCCCCTACCAGATCTTCTCGGTCGGGGGCCCTGGTTATCCGTTATCCATATAGCTGCTGTAGATGTTTCATCACCCAGCCAGAATCCGCTATTTTTAGATGCATACTGTTCGCTTATAACAGCTACGTCAACTTCCTGCTCCCTGACTATTTGCGATAGCAAAGAAAAAGCCACCTTCCCTCTGTGCATATTCAGCTGCAATATCCTCATGCTGCCTTTCGTAAGCTCGTCCCGCAGCCCCGCGATCCCGGGAGGTGATCTAGAGATTTTCCTGACTCCGCATAGCAAATACAACATTTCGGTGTGTTCCGGCATTCTTTTCGCTTATGCCCCTTTTCTCCACATTTCATACATAGGTCTGACCTGTCTGGTCCACCACACTCCCACCGTTTGTGACCTATTCCGAAGCATCGGAAACAGCGTGTCGGTTCTTCCCTGATGGTTATTCTACAGCGTGTCCAGCCTATTTTGATCCTCTGTAGTTTCAGCAGCGCTTTCGCACAACTTGCAGAGGTTGTCACGAAGGCTCTTTTCTGCTCCCGGCTGTTCGCCCCGGTTATACGAACGGACGTATCCGGATTTATTTCGCCCGCTTCTCTTTGTACGGCTGCCATAACTTCCTCGGTGGTTGTGAGGGCATCCAGGTCCCGAATTTCCAAAGTGACCGTAGGTACAAGGTCCTTTACTGTTGCCTCTTGATTTAGGACGCTCTTTAGGTTCTCCCTGAACTCGTCCCTTTTGCCTCCTTTACCCATTTCAATGAGAATAGCACCTGTTTTCGTCTTCCGGACGGCTCGTATCGCTATCTCCGATTCCTCTGGTCTTATCTTGCTCCTTATGTTCCTCAGAACGTCAGCGTAGCTGCGCCCCTCGGTTGGGTGGATGATTACAGCTTCTGGACGTTCTTTCACAGTTTTTCTTCGCTCCTTTTTCTCTTTCCTTGCCGTTTTCTTGCTCCTCACTGTTTTCCATTCCTCGTCCACTGTTTCCTTGAGCTGTATGGTGTCCGTCGGTTTTCCTCTCGGCCTTTTTTCCGGACGGCTCTCCGGCGGGCTTGAGGCGCCTCTCTTGTTGAGGGAACTAACAGGTGTGGAGACTTCACAGTCATTCCTGTTATTCTTGGTGATTTCGGGTGCTATACTCACTTCTTTTTCCTTTTCCGCAGTCTTCCAGTTCTCTCTATAGCTCCGCATTATGTCGATGAGCTCCTCTAATTCAGCTACTCCGCTCTGAACTTCCATGCTGATGTTCCTTGCCCTCGTCATTGCCCCTCTAATCCTGCGGATAACATTTTGGCACTTAGTGAGGGTCTCCTCCTCGGAGTTTCTCATCTTACATATAAACTCCTGTCTAGGGGAACTGTGCCTCGAAAGCGGTTCCTGTGTTCCACTATGCGCCGGTTGCGTTTGCGCCCCTTCTTGCACAGATTCTGGTGTCGTGCCATCCTTCTTAGTCCCAGTGTTCTTCGCAGACGCGCTCTGAGAGTTCGTCGTCGTCTGGGATTTCTTCACCGGTGATCGCCTGATTTTCGGGCTGCTCATAAAGGCAACCTCTCCCTGCATCATCTCTTCTACTTCTAGTATTCTTTTATTCATTTTTTTTTTCTCTTGGGTTCCATCTTCAAGCCGCTATCTCATATCGGCTATGCAGTTGTCCTTCAAAGACCCCGAGGGTGCCTGTGGTAATCAGTGAGGTCCTCGCGAGGGTTGACGCAAATCCTCATGGGAGTTTGCGTTCAGAGCCAGGTCGGACACTAATTAGGAGTCATCTCAACTAAACCTGCATCACCAACTAAATGGCGACGATAATCGAACGTACTTGAAGCCCTGCCACGGATTTAACGGAACGGAGGCGTCTGCAACATTAGCCTGAAAGCCATTTCGACCGGTTTTCACTCGGTGTACTCAGGTAACAGAATGCAACAAACGTCAGCCCACTTGCGTCATCTTCAAAATCGATTTCCAATGCATAGTCAAGGTCGTGCCGAATCTAGCTAGTACAGCTTGCTAGTATAGATTGTGTAGCTTGCTAGTATAGCTAGTACAGATTGCTAGTATAGCTAGTACAGCTTGCTAGTACAGCTTGCTAGTATAGCTAGTACAGCTTGCTAGTATAGATTGTGTAGCTTGCTAGTATAGCTAGTACAGATTGCTAGTATAGCTAGTACAGCTTGCTAGTATAGATTGTGTAGCTTGTTAGTATAGCTAGTACAGCTTGCTAGTATAGATTGTGTAGCTTGTTAGTATAGCTAGTACAGCTTGCTAGTATAGCTAGTATAGCTTGCTAGTACAGCTAGTACAGCTTGCTAGTATAGATTGTGTAGCTTGCTAGTATAGCTAGTACAGCTTGCTAGTATAGCTAGTACAGCTTGCTAGTATAGCTAGTATAGCTAGTACAGCTTGCTAGTATAGATTGTGTAGCTTGCTAGTATAGCTAGTACAGATTGCTAGTATAGCTAGTACAGCTTGCTAGTATAGCTAGTATAGATTGTATAGCTTGCTAGTATAGATTGTGTAGCTTGCTAGTATAGCTAGTACAGATTGCTAGTATAGCTAGTACAGCTTGCTAGTATAGATTGTGTAGCTTGTTAGTATAGCTAGTACAGCTTGCTAGTATAGCTAGTATAGCTTGCTAGTACAGCTAGTACAGCTTGCTAGTATAGCTAGTATAGCTAGTACAGCTTGCTAGTATAGATTGTGTAGCTTGCTAGTATAGATTGTGTAGCTTGCTAGTATAGCTAGTACAGCTTGCTAGTATAGCTAGTATAGCTAGTACAGCTTGCTAGTATAGATTGTATAGCTTGCTAGTATAGCTAGTACAGCTTGCTAGTATAGCTAGTATAGCTAGTACAGCTTGCTAGTATAGATTGTATAGCTTGCTAGTATAGATTGTGTAGCTTGCTAGTATAGCTAGTACAGCTTGCTAGTATAGCTAGTACAGCTTGCTAGTATAGATTGTGTAGCTTGCTAGTATAGCTAGTACAGCTTGCTAGTATAGCTAGTATAGCTAGTACAGCTTGCTAGTATAGATTGTGTAGCTTGCTAGTATAGCTAGTACAGCTTGCTAGTATAGCTAGTATAGCTAGTACAGCTTGCTAGTATAGATTGTATAGCTTGCTAGTATAGATTGTGTAGCTTGCTAGTATAGCTAGTATAGATTGTATAGCTTGCTAGTATAGCTAGTACAGCTTGCTAGTATAGCTAGTACAGCTTGCTAGTGTAGCTAGTACAGCTTGCTAGTATAGATTGTGTAGCTTGCTAGTATAGCTAGTACAGCTTGCTAGTATAGCTAGTATAGCTAGTACAGCTTGCTAGTATAGATTGTGTAGCTTGCTAGTATAGCTAGTACAGATTTGCTAGTATAGCTAGTACAGCTTGCTAGTATAGATTGTGTAGCTTGTTAGTATAGCTAGTATAGCTTGCTAGTACAGCTAGTACAGCTTGCTAGCATAGATTGTGTAGCTTGCTAGTATAGCTAGTACAGATTGCTAGTATAGCTAGTACAGCTAGTACAGCTTGCTAGTATAGATTGTGTAGCTTGCTAGTATAGCTAGTACAGATTGCTAGTATAGCTAGTACAGCTTGCTAGTATAGCTAGTATAGATTGTATAGCTTGCTAGTATAGATTGTGTAGCTTGCTAGTATAGCTAGTATAGATTGTATAGCTTGCTAGTATGGCTAGTATAGCTAGTACAGCTTGCTAGTATAGATTGTGTAGCTTGCTAGTATGGCTAGTACAGATTGCTAGTATAGCTAGTACAGCTTGCTAGTATAGGTAGTATAGATTGTATAGCTTGCTAGTATAGATTGTGTAGCTTGCTAGTATAGCTAGTACAGATTGCTAGTATAGCTAGTACAGCTTGCTAGTATAGATTGTGTAGCTTGTTAGTATAGCTAGTATAGCTTGCTAGTACAGCTAGTACAGCTTGCTAGTATAGATTGTGTAGCTTGCTAGTATAGCTAGTACAGATTGCTAGTATAGCTAGTACAGCTTGCTAGTATAGGTAGTATAGATTGTATAGCTTGCTAGTATAGATTGTGTAGCTTGCTAGTATAGCTAGTACAGATTGCTAGTATAGCTAGTACAGCTTGCTAGTATAGATTGTGTAGCTTGTTAGTATAGCTAGTATAGCTTGCTAGTACAGCTAGTACAGCTTGCTAGTATAGATTGTGTAGCTTGCTAGTATAGCTAGTACAGATTGCTAGTATAGCTAGTACAGCTTGCTAGTATAGCTAGTATAGATTGTATAGCTTGCTAGTATAGATTGTGTAGCTTGCTAGTATAGCTAGTATAGATTGTATAGCTTGCTAGTATAGCTAGTACAGCTTGCTAGTATAGCTAGTACAGCTTGCTAGTGTAGCTAGTACAGCTTGCTAGTATAGATTGTGTAGCTTGCTAGTATAGCTAGTACAGCTTGCTAGTATAGCTAGTATAGCTAGTACAGCTTGCTAGTATAGATTGTGTAGCTTGCTAGTATAGCTAGTACAGATTGCTAGTATAGCTAGTACAGCTTGCTAGTATAGGTAGTATAGATTGTATAGCTTGCTAGTATAGATTGTGTAGCTTGCTAGTATAGCTAGTACAGATTGCTAGTATAGCTAGTACAGCTTGCTAGTATAGATTGTGTAGCTTGCTAGTATAGCTAGTATAGCTTGCTAGTACAGCTAGTACAGCTTGCTAGCATAGATTGTGTAGCTTGCTAGTATAGCTAGTACAGCTTGCTAGTATAGCTAGTACAGCTTGCTAGAATAGATTGTGTAGCTTGCTAGTATAGCTAGTACAGATTGCTAGTATAGCTAGTACAGCTTGCTAGTATAGCTAGTATATATTGTACAGCTTGCTAGTATAGATTGTGTAGCTTGCTAGTATAGCTAGTACAGATTGCTAGTATAGCTAGTACAGCTTGCTAGTATAGCTAGTACAGCTTGCTAGTATAGATTGTGTAGCTTGCTAGTATAGCTAGTACAGCTTGCTAGTATAGCTAGTATAGCTTGCTAGTACAGCTAGTACAGCTTGCTAGTATAAATTGTGTAGCTTGCTAGTATAGCTAGTACAGCTTGCTAGTATAGCTAGTATAGCTAGTACAGCTGGCTAGTATAGATTGTGTAGCTTGCTAGTATAGCTAGTACAGCTTGCTAGTATAGCTAGTATAGCTTACTAGTACAGCTAGTACAGCTTGCTAGTATAGATTGTGTAGCTTGCTAGTATAGCTAGTACAGCTTGCTAGTATAGCTAGTATAGCTAGTACAGCTGGCTAGTATAGATTGTGTAGCTTGCTAGTATAGCTAGTACAGCTTGCTAGTACAGCTAGTACAGCTTGCTAGTATAGATTGTGTAGCTTGCTAGTATAGCTAGTACAGATTGCTAGTATAGCTAGTACAGCTTGATAGTACAGCTAGTACAGCTTGCTAGTATAGCTAGTACAGCTTGCTAGTATAGCTAGTAAAGCTTGCTAGTATAGATTGTGTAGCTTGCTAGTATAGCTAGTACAGCTTGCTAGTATAGCTAGTATAGCTAGTACAGCTTGCTAGTATAGATTGTGTAGCTTGCTAGTATAGCTAGTACAGCTTGCTAGTATAGCTAGTACAGCTTGCTAGTATAGCTAGTATAGCTAGTATAGCTAGTACAGCTTGCTAGTATAGATTGTGTAGCTTGCTAGTATAGCTAGTACAGATTGCTAGTATAGCTAGTACAGCTTGCTAGTACAGCTAGTAAAGCTTGCTAGTATAGATTGTGTAGCTTGCTAGTATAGCTAGTACAGCTTGCTAGTATAGCTAGTATAGCTAGTACAGCTTGCTAGTATAGATTGTGTAGCTTGCTAGTATAGCTAGTACAGCTTGCTAGTATAGCTAGTACAGCTTGCTAGTATAGCTAGTATAGCTAGTATAGCTAGTACAGCTTGCTAGTATAGATTGTGTAGCTTGCTAGTATAGCTAGTACAGATTGCTAGTATAGCTAGTACAGCTTGCTAGTACAGCTAGTACAGCTTGCTAGTATAAATTGTGTAGCTTGCTAGTATAGCTAGTACAGCTTGCTAGTATAGCTAGTATAGCTAGTACAGCTTGCTAGTATAGATTGTGTAGCTTGCTAGTATAGCTAGTACAGCTTGCTAGTATAGCTAGTATAGCTTACTAGTACAGCTAGTACAGCTTGCTAGTATAGATTGTGTAGCTTGCTAGTATAGCTAGTACAGCTTGCTAGTATAGCTAGTATAGCTAGTACAGCTGGCTAGTATAGATTGTGTAGCTTGCTAGTATAGCTAGTACAGCTTGCTAGTACAGCTAGTACAGCTTGCTAGTATAGATTGTGTAGCTTGCTAGTATAGCTAGTACAGATTGCTAGTATAGCTAGTACAGCTTGATAGTACAGCTAGTACAGCTTGCTAGTATAGCTAGTACAGCTTGCTAGTATAGCTAGTAAAGCTTGCTAGTATAGCTAGTACAGCTTGCTAGTATAGCTAGTACAGCTTGCTAGCATAGCTAGTACAGTTTGCTAGTATAGCTAGTACAGCTTGCTAGTATAGCTAGTACAGCTTGCTAGTATAGCTAGTACAGCTTGCTAGTATAGCTAGTACAGCTTGCTAGTATAGCTAGTATAGATTGTATAGCTTGCTAGTATAGCTTGCTAGTACAGCTTGCTAGTATAGCTAGTACAGCTTGCTAGTATAGCTAGTACAGCTTGCTAGTATAGCTAGTACAGCTTGCTAGTATAGCTAGTATAGATTGTATAGCTTGCTAGTATAGCTTGCTAGTACAGCTTGCTAGTACAGCTAGTACAGCTTGCTAGTATAGCTAGTATAGATTGTATAGCTTGCTAGTATAGCTAGTACAGCTTGCTAGTATAGCTAGTACAGCTTGCTAGTATAGCTTGCTAGTAAAGCTCGCTAGTGTAGCTTGCTAGTATAGCTAGTATAGATTGTATAGCTTGCTAGTATAGCTAGTACAGCTTGCTAGTATAGCTAGTACAGATTGCTAGTATAGCTAGTACAGCTTGCTAGTATAGCTAGTATAAATTGTATAGCTTGCTAGTATAGCTAGTACAGCTTGCTAGTATAGCTAATATAGCTAGTACAGCTTGCTAGTATAGCTAGTATAAATTGTATAGCTTACTAGTATAGCTAGTACAGCTTGCTAGTATAGCTAGTACAGATTGTATAGCTTGCTAGAATAGTGTTTCATACGAAGAGGTATGAAAGTAACGAAAACAATGGTTATAAACTACAGTCAAAACAAAAAAAAAAAAAAAAATAAACCTAATTAGTGCAAGATTGTAAGAGGTTTTGTAAACAACTTAAACAAATTACTTGTTGAATTACATCTACCTGGTTATCAGTTTTGTAGACCTGATACAAAAGTTCAAAAACGATTAGCAAGAGGAGACAAAGGAATAAATTTATGGGATGCTGCTTGTAGAAAGCACGATACAGCGTACCCAAATTCAAAAGATATAGACATAAGACATCAAGCAGATCATGATCAGGTGTAAATCAGATCGTGAGCAGATACAAAGCAGATCGTGAGCAGATCGTGAGCAGATGCGAAGCAGATCGTGACCAGATACCAAGTAGATCGTGAGCAGATACGAAGCAGATCGTGATCAGATACCAAGTAGATCGTGAGCAGATACGAAGCAGATCAAAATTAATATGAAAAAATTAGCATAATGTCTAAAAATTACCATACTAAAATGTTAGAAGATCTTGTAAAGACAAGAGCTGTTCTAAGTACATATACTCATATATACTCATATTAACACAAATAAAATGAATATGCACAATCATGTTTATATTTAGGTATACGATGTAAACGTGCACACAGCTGCATAATTCTTGAGTCAGCGTTTTAAAATTTGTTTACATTAAAAATATAATATTATTATTGATCTTATGCTGAAGAGTAAGAAATGATAAGGAGTCACGCTGTTATTATTTATAACAAAGCGCTGCTATTGTTTATGTGTCGTTATCCCACATTTGTTCACAAGAAAAACACACACACACACACACATAACGGAAATATATCACAATAACAAAAAAAATTAATTAAGCGAAACCACATCCAAAATTGTTTATTTGTTTACATTAAGAAATATTCTTATTGATCTTGTGCGCGTGCACACACTTATTCTGTCCGTCCAATCATTCGTTTGAAAAGCAATACTAATAAAAGGAACAAGAAGAAGCAGGTATGATCCCAAATTTGAATGGAAAAATTTAAAATGAAAATGATTTAATTCTTTTCCAGATATGCATGTTCTCAAATTTTAACACACACAAACACATTAAAAAGTATTACCCTTTCTTATGTTACAAACCTAAAGACCGATCGCACACAATTCGTTTCACAATTCTGCAATGTTTTTACTCTTTTCCAGATATGCATAATCCCAAATTCGTATGAAATAATTGAGCTAGAAGCGGCATAAACATACTACTCACGACATGGATGGTGTGTGAAGCTTGGTTGTAATCCAGACTAAAGAGTTGTAATCATCAATTAAGTTGAGTAAGTAAAGAATAAAACATAATTTCGTCCTGGTCTAGTAGGTAGTGTATTGGCTTATTAAACGTGGGGCAGGGGTTGAAACCCCAGGTCAAACATCTGCAACTAAACGAAATATGAAGAAAATATTTCTTTGGCGCATGTCTCTAAGCAGTCTCATGGCAAAAACTCTGAGAGTAAATAAAATTGCCAAGAAAAGTTTTCTAAAATCTATCGTTCGAAGTCAATGTTTAACCGTGGGTAGCGTCAATCGTAGATAAAATTAACACACACAAATTGATGGTGCGTGATGCTGGGCTATAGAGATGTGATGGCTAAATAAGTTAGTAAATAAAGAATTAGAAAGTTTAGCGACAAATCTTAGTCATTCAACTGGAAATATTCAAACATTGCAGCCGTCGTTCCTCTGCAAAATCAACACTAGGCCTGCTAATAAGCTGCAGTTGGTACAAAAATTCTACTACAAGCACTACTCCATTTCTGTAGATACATAAACCAACAAAATAAAGATATTTGGATACTCGTAACACCATGAATGTGTACAGAGAAACAGTAGCATTTCTGCTCGTATGTATTTTGGTCTACCGTAAGTGTAGAGCTTAACAGAATCCGAGATTTTATGGCCAGAAAAGCCAGATGACCTATTGTATTCCATATATTTCATATGTTATATTTCATAATACTGCTCGTAAATCCATGAGTTCCTAAATGCCATACAATAATGGATATTCCGAAGGACTAAAATGAGAACTCTAACTGAACACATTGAGGGAACTTCTATATTCTGGTTTAGTAGGTGGAAATATTGCAAAGGCCGGCCTCTGATGTTGTTATAAATATTCGATATACAGAGTGAATCGACCACTATCATCAAGATCACGCTTAGAGAAATAGCCATACGATATTACTTTTCGTTATGGTCCGACTCTGCAGCTCATAAATTTTCAGTAACTGCTACAATTGACCCACTCCTTGATGAACTTCAATTGTATTGTGGATTCTGAATCTTACAAATTCGATTTGATAGCATCTTGAAGAACCGATTTAAGTACCGGTAAACAATGTAAACGGTGTAACCGTCCTTCTTATATTTATCAGACTTCTAAGCACACCATACCTTCAGAATTTAAAGAAGTTCGCTGACATCAAATCAGATGCAATCGTTGATTTTGTGAATGGATGGTGTTGGTTTTATAGATTTCAGACAAACCTACAATAAGGCATAATTAAATTAAATACATCAAACTGGAGAAAATCATTGGCTGCGTGAACGAATATGATTGGCTCTAGCGGTTTTTGATGAATGCAAGGTAACTATCAACAGCTGGTAGAGCTATTTAAGACAATCAATCGTAAGTTATTACGATAAGAGTCAAGTCTTGGAGTTAATTTCTGTGTATTTTGTTTGCAAATTCCAAAAGAGTCATCCACTGTAGGGCTAGCGTGAGCAAGGCAATGGTAGCTTGAGCAGAATGAAGCTTTTATGGTGACTTGAAACTGTTCGTTCATACATCCAGATAGCGTTACAATGTTAAAGACACGAATTCAGGTGAATTCTTTTTGTTTTTTTTTGCCTTAATAGTTTTATAATTCCATTTGAATTGCAATACAATTCTGATCACCTCTAAGGCAATAAAAATTTGCTTTTTTTCTGTTTGATGGCACTTATTTAGTCTCTTAAATTTTAAAACTTTTCATTACATTTCCTTGATTTATTACACTCTCAGTATGTGTGTGTAAGTGCATGTATGTGTGGCAGGAAGTAAAAATATTGTCCTTCTAATCCTGTTTGTCTCTGTGATTACGAATTATTTAAACACAAACACACACACACACATTATAAAGTAAATATGCACTCATGCACCTCTTATCAAAACTATTGTCGCAGAAGAAGGTTTTCTATAAGTGGTTGACTGCTGACTGCATTTATACACACACACGAACAGTGTTATAAATGCACGAATACACACAATGCTACTATTACTGCCATGCTGTAGTTAAGTGTAGAGAGTCCAACAAGTTAAACTCACGAATTCATACGATGAGTGTACACAAATACATGCACTCACGAATGCTGTTTACATTGAGAGGCTAAAATATAAGACTTTAATACAATCTCCACAATCAACATAATTATCTTTAGAGATTTAATGATCATTAAATAAAACGATAGAGAGGACAATATGGGATTTTCTAAACTGCAACATACAATGTTATTTTTGTTATTGTTTTGTTATTGTATTAGTAGTGGTAGTAGCAGTAGCTGCTGTGAGTCTCATTTATTTGTGTGCAAAAAATTGTTACTCAACTTTTTATTTTGTGCTCCTTTGCTCTCACAGTTAGTTCTACTCTTTGGCTTTCTGCTCTCCTTCCTTATGGACTATTTGCTAGGACAACAACAACAACAATAACAATGCAAGTTTATATAAAAATAAATATTAAAAGTGTTGCTGTTGTTGTTGTTGTCATAGTTGTGTCAATGTGTTACTGAATTGTTTGTATTTACATGTGTGCTGAGTATGTGTGCTTAATGCCACTTGTTATCTCTAAACCGGTATAAACATAATACAATCAAAATAAACTAACAAAAGAGAAGAGAGGCAAAGTGTAACAAACTGTAACACCAACAAAACACAGGCACACACACACACACATATACATTGTCATACCATATGCAAATAAGAAGAAGGCAAAAGAGTGAGATTCATAAAAAAAATTCATAAAAAAATAACAGAATTTATAAGTTCAACACAGAATGAGAGGAAGAGTAAGGATTACCGAGAGAGTGATTGAAATACGAGCACAACAGATTTATACTTCTACTTGAGGGTCGTTTATTTAAACGCTCCTTTATTTTAATGCTATATTTTTGCGCTTTACTGTTCATTTAGAATATTGTTGCCATATATGTATGTACATATAACCCGATATAGAAATATTTTGAAAAGACTAATAATAAATCTGTGTGTGTTATTTTCAAGTCACGTAACTATTTAGCCCGGCAGTTATTTTATTTCCGTTTCCGTTATATGAATACGAATGCACAGTACGAGTATGTGAGAAAGACAGACAGCATGTTAGAGTGTGTAGGTAAATGCTCATGCATGTTTAAATTTTTTTTGCTTTAGAAATGTGCTCAGAATCGTGGATTTTTTTTCGCCACTTGATGATATTTTGAACTCCTTTTTTCTATTTTGCTGTTGCTGTTGTTGTTACTATTTTCAATACAATATTGTTAGTGTTGCTGTTGTTGTTGTTATTGCTGTTGCATATAAATAACACGATGACAAGTTTGAACATTTGAAGTGAATGAGTGACACTATATGACTGACTAACTTTATTACTCGTATAAAATATTCCAAATTGTAAGTGACTTAAACGCCACAAATTACGACTAACAAAACTTTTTCTGTTTTGCATGTATTTTTTCACTCTTTTTCTTTATCTCTCTCTCTCTCTCTCGTTCTCAGTAGGGTTATTGAAAAGTTGATGAAATATTATTTTAGGCAATGGAGGAGAACTATAAGTCAAGAGATATTGTCATAGAGGACGTATGATTGTTATTAATAAGCAATAAAGCACAGAAATGAATTGAAGTGCAGACCAGAAGAATCAACACAGAAGAACAGGCCAAGTTCTAATAAAAATTACGGTCATGCAGACTCTTTTTTTATATGTTCAACTATTTCTACCTTTTATATTGAATTTCTAACAAACAAGCATGCTTGCAAGAGAAACTCATAGAGGCTATTACAGCTAAAATTCTTCTCGTACAGTATCCGTTAGAGTGTGAATAGGGAAAAAGAATTACTCTCCTTAGCATTTTAAACAGAGTATTGAAATCACAGTAATCTAGGTAGTCTGATGGTTTACTAGACAAGAGTGAGTTCAAATCTTAACTCCGACATCTTCAAAAAGGAAAGTTCAAACAGCTTTTGGCAGCAATTAAATTAATTACCATGAAATTGCTTCTTTAATTTGTCATTCGGATTCGAATGTTAAACTGTAGGCCCACTCATGAATAAAATTATCACACACAACAAGGCCGGTCTGAAATCTTAGGTCGTAAACCGGTCGTAAAAGGGGTGGTAATGGTCAATTAAGTGAGTAACTGCGTATATCAACACGACTCTGTTTTGCTATCATGCTTGAACCTGACCTTAGGCTTTAGCAAGCGAACTTTTGTCCACAAAATTCTTGCATTGATCATATTAACTGTCTAATAATCTTAGCGGAAGAGTGTGGATATTCTCCTTTGCCTGATAGAGCTCTACCTCTACTTCTTAGGCGACAAAATCATCTTTAGCACTCTGACGTACAAAGGCACACCGCCAAATATTACACTGAGAAGCTGCAGTTGTTTGTTAAAACAAATTGAGAGCTTGAGCCAACGTGTCAGTTAGTGTTCGGCAAGGATAAGTGCTCCAGATGGTTCTGATTGGGCTCTCTTACGGATAGATACTACGTGATACTATGCTAAGTTTTGGGGCATTGTGATATTTAGGGATGGAGTGGTGATGTAGTGGATCGAGCATAGTGGCCAGTTATGCTTATCTTGAGGCACTATTATCGGGTGCTCGACCAAGTGATTATTAAATCTCTAAGGTATTGTTACTTGGGCTCAACCACTCTGAAACAGTTTAGGTACTGAATCTGGATAGGGAATCTTTTCTGGTCTATCTGTGGAAGTCAGTTTTTATATCTGACTTCTGAAACTATCCTAGTCTAAGCTGTCTTATGTATTGTAATGAACACTGTTGCAAACAAGACCAGTAGAATTAGCATTGGTCTCTGAATATACATATGCAGACCTTATTGCCTGCTGAGGAACATGACAATCAAAATCAAATAAATTGGGTTGAAGTCAACAGCAATAAAACCAAATTAATGCGAATAAATGTTTCTGCTCTGTAGGTAGCATCGCTGGTATGAATGGTTTTATTACCAAATACAATTGAACACTAAGTCCTGTCTGAAGTCGCCGCAGCCTAGTAGGTAGTGTGTTGGCTTATTAGATGTAAGGCCATGGTTCAAACTCCAGGTCAGACATCAAAACGAAATCTTGAAAAAACATTTCTTCGGCGACTTCCTCTCAGCAGATTTCTGGAAAAAAACTCAGAGTGTAAATAAAATTTGCCATGAAAAGTTTCTCAAAAATCTGTCGTTCGGAGTCGACTTTAAACTGTAGGTCCCGCCACTCATGTATAAAATATTAACACATACAACATAAGTGGTGTGAGAAGCTAGGCCGTAATCCTGGCTGAAGGGTTTTAATGGTGAATTATGCATGTATGTAAGTCCTGTCTGGAACTCAAAACATACTTCAAGACATATTATAATTTTTTCGCAAAAAACAATGTCCGAAAAAATCTATGGATAAAGAGCAAAGAAATCATTTGGAAAACTTTCTTAAGAAACGGTTGCATCAACAACTAGGCAATCTAAAAGAGCTTGGATGGAATCTACAGAAAATTCGTTGAAGGTGAAGGCCCGAAAATACACAAATTTTACAAATAAATTACACGGTAAATAGAGACATGCAGTGAAATAAAGTCATTAGCCATTAAGAGGCCTTGAATGGAATTTATTTGTTAGAGGCCTATGATCTACATTGGAGTAACATATATTGTGGCGCATAGTTTCTAGTATTTAGAGTCCCAGTCAGGATTACGACCTAGCTTCTTCACCACTTTTGTTGTGTGTGTTACTTTTATCCATGAGTGGCGGAACCTATAGTTTAAAGTCGAATCTGAATGATAGATTTTTAAGAAGCCTTTCGTTGTAATGTGATTTACTTTCAGAGTGTTTGTTAGAAGACTGCTGAATGGAAGCTGTCGATGAAATGTTATTCATATTTCGTTTTTTCGGGAGGTCTGACCTGGGGTTTGAATCGTGGGCTTACGTTTAACAAGCCAACACACGATTTACTAGACCACGGGAACCATTCAGTCAATACTACGACCTAGTTCCTCACACCACTTATGTTGCGTGTGTTAATTTTATACATGAGTGGCGGGACATACAGTTTAAAGTCGACTCCGAACGACAGATTTTTGAGAAACTTTTCATGGCAATTTTATTTCTTCGCAGAGTTTTTGCCAGAAATCTGCTGAGAGGAAGTCGCCGAGGAAATACTTTTTGTATTTTATTTCGATGTCTGACCTGGGTTCGATCCCGGGCTTTACGTCTAATAAGCCAACACACTACCTACTACACTACGGCAACTACTTCAAATGATTAAGAGAACTGTAATGAAAAAAGAATAAATTTAAGCAAGTATGAAATCACCAACAATAGATTGAAAAGTGAAATGGAAAATCGATTTTTTTTTCATAATAACTTCTCTTTACATGCACACCCTTTTCCAATGACTTAAAAAACCACCACTGTACCATGAATAAAATCAGTCACCAATTTGGAAAAGTACGAGATGAATGGCGAGAATCATAGAAAAGTAGTGTAGAACTCTTATATGTTATGGAGTTTGTTATGTGATTTAGTAAATCTGTTTTACATATTCTTAGATTCCCCAAAATGCCAATAAGGATAGAAGAATAGAAAAATGCTGGCAATGATGGTAATGACGATAGTGCATGACAAAAAAGTTACTTGCAAGAGTAACATGCATACATGTTCACTTTGTTGGAGAATGGGGAAGTTAAAGTAGTTTTCAATGAAACTTGAAAAAAAAACAGAGGCAAAGGGATATCAAATGAAGTCTGAAGATATAACAACGGATTTTTTTTAACTAAAGATGTAAGCTTAGTTTGATCACGCCGAGCGTAAGGAATTGTTTCAGTCTGCCATCATAATATTGACTTTAAAAAAGTTCAGTTTACGAATTAAATTTTGTATTTACCATTCCCTACACCCCCCCCCCCCCCCATTATAGGGCAACAATAAGAAATTCGTGTGAAATATTATCTCAAAATAATGTGTGCCATTATGATTGATAAAGGCGTGCTGGCAAAAGCTGTCATCAACAATGACTACAAAAATTACGGCGTGTCAAAAACAATTGGGGCCATTGACAAGGGGTCAAACACATGTGACATTGTAATTGACATTTCGTATAAAATATATTTGAAATTTATGAAATATTTTACAACAAGAAAAATAAAAAAAAAGATTTTCTAATTCCATGGAATGTTGAATAAAACTAAACAGTTTGAGTTTTAATGTGTGAACAATAAAACTCTCCTCTTCTCTTCTCTTTTCTTCTCTTTGTGAATTTTTAAATTTTTTCGGAAATATTTAATTTTAAATTTATGTTTGTGCCTGTGTTTAAGCAAGAATATCTTTACTTTTCATTTTTAGTATCCAGTCTGTGTACCTATGTATGTAGGGAGTAAATGTATTCAAAATATAATGTTTTTTACATAAAAATTTTTGTTTAAAATGGTAATTTTTTCTTCAATTCTACATGCCTTTAATGTCTGGAATTTTATTATAATTTTACACCATTTCTATTGCTGTTCGAATAGATATTTAAATTTCTGATTTCCATTACAGTTCCAGTAAAGCTCGCTGTGTAGGAAAGCAGAAAGATGGTATCAGTCTGCTCAACGCTTTACTGACAGCACTATTACGCTTCAACACATTTCCATCGCATTTGATTGTTTAAATGTTGTAATGACACACTTAGGCCACAGTACCCCAATTTCCCCTATTCCAGGAACCATTCGGAGCTTCGGATGAAGCGACTCTGGCGGCCAATGTCCATACATGACAGTTCATCCATATCCTCCATGTAGTAGGCACCCAGGTACCTCTTTCTCCTCCGACTAAGTGCCGGACATGTGCACAATAGGTGAAGAATAGTCTCATCTTCCTCTTCATCTCCACCACAGCTTCTGCAGAAATCATTTTCAAGATGTCCAAGACCAATACGTCTCGCATGCGCTCTTATAATGCAATGCCCCGTAATAACCCCAATAACAGTGCTTAGCCTACTTCTTTGGATCTTAAGCAGAGTCGCCGTGCGCCTCCTATCCAACCTCGGCCAGATCTTTTGCGCAGCTCTGCCCTTATTCGAAGTCGCCCACATTCTGCTGACGAGATCTACGGTTGCATTGTCAATTATAAGCTTGCAGGTCCCCAAATGGATCCCCAACGTACAGAATTCTTTAGAGAGTTCGATGGTCGTGCCCCTTCTGGCCATCATCATTCGCTCTGCAGTTGCCAGGAATATCATTATGTCCCGGTACCCATGTGATACAAACATCATATCGGTTCGCCACCTCATTGAGATATCTGCGACAGTTGTACACCGTCTTGGAGTTTATTACACTGGAATCCAATGCCTTGATAACCGCTTGGCTATCGGAAAGTATGATGATTTTCCGTCTGTGAACATTATTGTCCACAATAATTTTCACCGCAGCCTGAATTGCTGACACCTCCGCCTGAAAGACGCTGCAATCATCTGGTAGCTTTATAGACTTGGATTTTCCGATTGATTCCGAATAGATACCAATTCCGGTTTGGAGCCATCGGTGTAAATTTGTGCGGAGTCCCTTGGGAGGTTCACTGAATCACTCCTCCAGTCCTCCCTTTTCGGAATGGATGTCTCATAGTTCATTGAGAAGTCGTATCAATTTCTCCCAGTATCTTTGTATGGCCAATGCCCGATGCATGCCATTGTCCAGTAGCCCAGAGAACGCCTGCTAACCTTTGCCGCCACCCTCCGGCAGTAGAGGTCAAGCGGCAGAAGCTATAAGATTATCTCCAGAGCCATCGTAGGAGTAGTGCGCAGAGCACCACTGACAATTGTTGCGTGCATACATCATAAAATTTTTAAACGCTGAAGTTTCAACGAATCTTTAGTCAAAATATCGTGTATTTGATTGATTATTATCGTTTTAAACCATTAAACTATATAGAGTTACTTATAATATCTCGCCTAATTCTGATGCCCTGACGAAACTTAGGGTGTAGTTCGTTATCAGTAAAGATAACTCCGGACTTGTCTTGATTGCCATCCAACTGTTGTCTTCCGCAAAGCATTAACGCTTCGCAGTTTACAAGTAAAGGGTCCGCCAAATAACTTTTTTTTTGAAAATGCTTTAAACAAAAGCTTCTGAATATTTTCTCAAATTTCTTTTTTTACTTGAAAGTACAATCCTTCCGGTTAATAATGGAAAATAATTTCATTCGAATGTCTGCCTCGGCTGGCCATGCAGTAGCCTACACCAGAAGATGCCGATTTTGGCAAAAAAATCATCTTTTCAGATAAAGCTCATTTTGATCTTGGCGGGTATTTAAACGAGCAAAATTGTCGCATTTGTTGCACAGAAAACCCGCACGCATACATTGAAAAGCCGACGCACCCAAAACGAGTCACTGTTTGGTGCGGATTTTGGTCCAGAGGCATAATTGGGCAATTTCTTTCGAAAATGAGCAAGGAGTGGCCGTTACAGTCAACGGCGATCGTTATCGGGCCATGTTGAACGAATTTTTGTTCACAAAAATTGAAGAGGAGGATATTGGCAACATTTGGTTTCAACAGGACGGCGCTACGTGCCACACAGCCGAAGCTACACTCGATGTTTTGCGCCCTGTTTTTGAAGATCGCATTATCAGCCGCAGAGGTGATGTCGTTTGGCCACCTCGGAGCTGCGATTTGACACCGTTAGACTACTATTTGTGGGGTGCCGTCAAAGATAAGTGTTACGCCGACCAGCCAGAGACAATTGACGCTTTAAAGGACAATATTCGTGAAACAATTGGTGAAATACAGCTGCACACAATCGATAATGTGCTTAAAAATTGGACCGATCGTGTAGGCTACTGCATGGCCAGCCGAGGCAGCCATTTGAATGAAGTTATTTTCCATTATTAACCGGAAGGATTCTACTTTCAAATAAAAAAAGAAATTTGAGAAAATATTCAGTAGTTTTTTTTTTAAAGCATTTTAAAAAAAAGCTATTTGGCGGACCCTTTATTTGTTCTCATGATTAGTTTTCCTGATCATAGAATCTACAAATTGACTTGACTGTACAAATATTGCTTAAATCGACAATGGACAGTCAGAACACGGCTTAGAATGCTAAAGTTATTCCTGTATAGTCTAATGCAAGACACAAATCACTTTCCACTATAATGGTAAAAAGAGAAAATAAATCTTTCGCTTGACTACCAATCCATTTTCATGGAAATGCTGCCCATTTTTATTGGAAAAACTTTTCATATTTCAAAATCCAATGGAAAAAATAATGAAAAGTAAATTGAAAATGTTTTACAAATAAATGGTTTTTATTATTGTTTTTCAATTTTTGTAGATTATTCGGTTATGTTATGTTACATTCGAGCTTATGGGGGGGGGGGCGCCTATAACAAATGATTGCCGTTCGCCTTTCCATCGATATGGTTCTAACATAACAGTGAGAACATGTACACTTTTAAACATCCACAAATGCATGCGTATTTGCACGGTTTTTATACCCTACAGCATCATGAAAATGCATCATCCTTGCATACTAAATGCATTCATAGATCCACACTTTATGTTATCGTTCGGTGTTCCATTGCGTTCTGCGAGAAAGTTGAGTACGGAGTGTAAATTGTCGCGATTGTCGGTAGCAAGTCTCCTTTCTTTAATTGAGTTTCACTTGAGTTTCTAATAAAGAATGAACCAGTGTACCATTCTTGCTTGCTCTTATGTGAGACCGCGTTTGTCTACGAAGACATTCTCAATACCTAAGCGAAAGCAAAACTGCAAAAGAAATTGTGTTTTAAAATGCCTGAGATTTTGCGAATACTTACTTACTTACTTAATTGGCCATAACAACCCGTTTATCGGATCTCGGCCTGCCGCAACACATCCTTCCAGGCGCCTCTGCTTCGTGCGCGCCTGCGCCAGTTGGTCACACCAATCAATGACAGGGCTTCCTCGATTTGGTCCTTCCAACGGATGCAAGGTCGTCCTCTTCGCCGACTTCCGCAGATTCCCGCATCAAATACCCGGAGATTTTGCGAATATCGATTGGAAATTAAATCCACAATAGGCCAAGTTTTTACACTAGACAATGCAGTGGAGATAATGCTGAGATAATCTGGAATGCGGTGTGGAGGTTAGTAGAAGCAGCAGACAACGAAGTTTTTCAAGGCCATTTCGGTTACACAGCCCGTGTGAGAAATAAAGCTCAATTAAAGAGCAGCCAGTAGAAGTGTAGCGCTGGCAATGAATATGGTTTTAAGCGATTAGAATCCGATATCCACAATGTTGATTGGAACCTACATACAGAACTGGTCATTACAACCCTTCAGCCAGGACTACAACCTAGCTTCTCACACCACTGATGCTGTGTGTGTTAATTCTACATATGAGTGGCGGCACCTACAGTTTAAAGTCGAATCCGAACGACAGATCTTTTGAGAAACTTTTCATGGCAATTTTATAAACTCTCAGAGTTCTTGCCAGAAATATGCTGAGAGGAAGTCGCCGTAGAAATATTTTTTTTCACATTTTGTTTTGTTGAAGATCTGGGGTTTGAACCGAGGCTTCACGTCTAATAAACCTACTGGACCACATCGACTATAGGATGTTTTTCGGTTACAGTTGATTGCCTTTAAATTTTTTACTTACATCACGTAAAATTAGTGTCTGTTTTAGAATGGAAACAAGTGCAGGCGAAGTGTAGAGAGAAAGAGAGACAGAGTAAGTGTTTTTACAAACGCATTTATATATGTATGTGGGTGTGATAGTATGCGTGTTTTATTTCACTTTTGGGGTTTATTTTATGGGTTTTGCGTGTGTTTGCATTTGAGTGTTTCAGTATTTGTGTTTCAGTGTATGTGTGTGTGTGCTTGTATTTATGTTTTTGATATGTAAATATTTAAATATAAATGTGGGTGTAATTTTTGTTGTTGTTGTTTTTATATTTATAATTGTTGCATCTATCAATACACACACATACAAACATTCTCCCATACACACAAATTGCCAAGCTTTTATCTGTTTTGTGTGTCTTTGCATAAGTGTTTGTATTTTACCCATACAAATGCATTTAAATGAATGTGTGTAGTATGTGTGTATAGGTATAAAAATGTTTGTTCGTTTATGTACATATGTATGTGTGAGTGTGTATGTATGCGTGAGTGTGGTAATGTACATTGAGAACGGAGTAGATCGCTCGGTTAAGTCTGTTGGCTGGTTATGGTTTCTGCTTTAGTGCATTACAAACTATAACCAGGGGTATTAAACCAAAGTTTACTGAGGTTTTCCAAATCACCACACCCTGCTGCCACCCATACTTTCTGCACTAGCCCAGCTCGGTACTTATGCACTTGAGTCAGTGTGCATTAGTAACAGTGTCATGTTTGTTTGAGAGAGCAAAAAACCCCATACTTATGTACATACAGTAGGAAGAGTAGAATGTAAAACCAATTGTCTACACACATTGCTTGTGTGATTGTATGTCGTATATGTTTGTATGTCAGTGCAGCAAAACATTTGTATTCAGGTTTGTATGCCTGCGTTCATTTTGGTTTATTGTCCGTAAAAGATTGCCGGTTTTTTTCTTCTTCTTTTCGTTACTTTTGTTTGTTTGTTGGTTTGTTTAAACATACAGAGAGCAAGTGGAAGATAAGTCGACAGCGTATGTGTAACTATTTGCCACACTGTAAGGGGACTACAAGAGCTAATGCTTGAGTGTTTTCTTACACACTCACACATGCAAAGGATTTTTTTCTCACTTTTTTTTTGGCTTTTCAATACTGCTTAACACTGTTGAAGGAGCTCTACCTACAACTGCAATTGTGTGCGTCTAAGGCAATAGAAAACAGCATTAAATACTCGTACAATTGACCATAAACTCAACTGAGCTTTTCACTTAATATAGCGTGGGTTCGAAGAGAAGTTTAAGTACGAATACAGAAGGAGACCACGAGGTATGTATGTAATGTCTGATAAAGAATTTGATTTCTTACAACCTTTTTTTGGTTTGGAATTTTAAAAACGATCTGAATATTTAACACTTACTGTGAACGTGGAGGATACTTTAATGCGGGCAAGTGGTTCAGACCCAAGCTAGGGCACCTTAAACAGAAGAGCTCTGGTAGTAAGTTGGCATAAACTGTGAGAGTAAATAAAATTGCCATGAAAAGTTTCTCTGTCGTTCGGAGTAGGCCAAGCACTTATGGAAAGAATTTACGAACACAACATGGATAGTGTGAGTATATAATATGTATATAATGAGTAATATAAATGGGTTTTAAAAACACTTTCTCTGTCTCTCTTTCTCTCTACACTTCGCCTGCACTTGTTTCCATTCTAAAACAGACACTAATTTTACGTGGTGTAAGCAAAAAATTTAAAGACAATCAACTGGGACCGAAAAACACCTTGTAGTCGATGTGATGCAGTAGGTTTATTAGACGTAATGCCTCGGTTCAAACCCCAGATCAAACATCCTCAACAAAACAAAATTTGAACAAAAATATTTCTACGGCGACTTCCTCTCAGCATATTTCTGGCAAGAACTCTGAGAGTTAATAAAATTGCCATGAGAAGTTTCTCAAAAACTCATGTATAAATTTAACACACACAACATCAGTGCTGTGAAAAGCGCGCATGTAATCCTGACTGAAGGGTTGTAATGACCAATTATGTATACAGGTTCCAATCTACATTGTGGATATTGGATTCTAATCGCTTAAAACCATCTCCATTGCCAGCGCTACACTTTTACCGGCTGCTCAATTGAAGAGCATTATTTCTCACACGGGCTGTGTAACCGAAATGGCATTGAAAAACTTCGTTGTCTGCTGCTTCTACTAACCTCCACACCGCATTCCAGTCTATCTCAGCATTATCTCCACTGCATTGTCTAGTGTAAAAACTTGGCCTATTGTGGATTTAATTTCCAATCGATATTCGCAAAATCTCAGGCATTTAAACACAATTTCTTTTGCAGTTTTGCTTTCGCTTAGATATTCTGATGGATAAACGAGCTGCAACGCTGCTTAAGCAACCAATCAACATATCTACGGCGTTTTGAATGGTCAAGTAGCTTTAAATATTGCATGAGTAAGACTTTATATGGGTGGTTGTGCAAGTTCAAATTCAAAATATTCCATAAACATTGTGAGCAAATTTGTTTCAAGGTTTACAAATACTGAAAAATTATCGGCCTACTATACAATTGAGGCCACGGTTCAAATCCCATGTCAGACATTTCCAACAAAACGAAATAAAAAAAAAAAATATTTCTTCGGCGATTTCCTCTCAGCAGATTTCTGGCAAAAGATCGTGAGAGTAAAATAAAATTGCCATGAAAAGTTTCTCAAAAAAATCTGCCGTTGGGAATCGACTTTAAACTGTAGGGCCCGCCTGTTATATATGAAATTAACACACACAACAGAAGTGGTGTGAAAAGCTAATCCTAACTGAAGGGTTGTATGTATGCCATGTAAGGGAAACTGGAATTTCAACTCCAGTTTGCTTCACGTTCAACATTTTTTTTTTGATTTTTGTCGTTCATTTTCCAGGAATATTCCCATGTGTTGTGTCACATTGGCAGTGTACTTAAGGTTTCTTAGACATCAGTTGATGATGATGATTTATGATAAGAATAAATGATTATTTAATAAACTATGTATATATGCGTAGCCTTATATATGTACGTAGGTATTGTATGTACATATGAATGCCATTCATGACTTGAAAGGTTAATAAACGGCATTTGAATTAAGAAATGTCAGACTTTAACGTAACAAATTTGACAAGAAAAGTAATGAATGGATCATAATCTTTCTTTTTCTTTCTCTCTTTCACATGCCAAATAATACTCATACGCCAGAGTATTTGCTTCGTTTGTTAACAATTTTAAGCTTTTCGCCGCTTTGCTGCTCATCGTTTTGTTTCTTTCTTTTTGAACATTTCTTTGTTGTTTTTATATTGTTTATTTTGTTATTGTGCTGTTGTTGTTGTTTTATATCTTTTCAAAAAATGCATTTTTTTTGACATTTAAATTCTTTTTGCGCATAAATTAAGATTATCTTGATTATTTTGTATTTCATTTTTCGTTGTTGTTTTTTTTGTTTCGTTTACTTTCTTCCTTTGTTAAATTCACATTTCTTACCCGATTCTTACACACTTTTTTTTTGCTTTTCTTCTCGTATTTTTATTTTCAATTTTCAAATTTTTTTTCTTCTTCTTCCTTCTAAGAAAAGTTTTCAGGGCATTTATTTTAAGGCACAACGACTGACACAAAAACAGACGGACAGGCAAACAATCCAGACAATATAGACGATCATGTGTAAATTCGAACGTATGTTATGCAATAAATAAGCTAAGAAAAAGATACGAAAAAAACTTATTCTAACGCCTTTTTGTATTGTACGAGGAGGATAAAACAGTGAGGGACAAAAGTATTGAAAGAAAAGGGGAAAAAAAGATTTTTTTTAAGTTATTTGTTAACATAACTGAAGAGGAGTATGATTTTTATGAATTGCTCTTGTATACCTTGTTAATGATTTCTACAGAAACTGCAGAGATGAGGAAGAAGTCGCCGTAGTCTAGTAGGTAGTGTGTTGGCTTATTAGACGTAAAGCCCGGGTTCGTATCCCAGGTCAGACATCAAAATGAAATATGGAAAAAAAAATATTTCTTTGGCGTCTTCTCAGCAGATTTCTGGCAAAAACTCCTCAAAAATCTGTCGTTCGGAGTCGACGTTAAACTTTAGGTCCCGCCACTCACGTATAAAATTAACGCACACAACATGAGTGGTGTGAGAAGCTAGGCCGTAATCCTGACTGAAGGGTTGTAATGACCAATTACGTATGTAATGGGTAATTTTTTACGAGCTATAGGAAAATTTTTCAAAAAAAACACATAAAATTCAGAAAAATGCATGAAATCTTTATTTTGAATCGATAGTACGGTCATTTCATGCAAATGTTGACCGCGATTGCGCCTCAAATGGTCCATCCGCTTAGTCCAATTTTGGCATACTCTTTTCAACATTTCGGCCGGTATCTCACGAATAAATGTTTCAATGTTGGCTTCCAATTCGTCAATTGACGCGGGCTTGTCTGTATAGACATGAGCTTTAACATAGCCCCACAAAAAATAGTCTAAAGGCGATAAATCGCACGATCTAGGCGGCCAATTGACCGGTCCCGAACGTGAAATAAAATGTTCACCGAACTCGCCTCTCAATAAGTCCATTGTTACGCGTGCTGTGTGGCATGTGGCACCGTCTTGTTGAATCTACATGTCATGCAAGTCAAGCTCTTGCATTTTGGGCAAAAAAAGTTGGATATCATCTAACGGTAGCGCTAACCATTCACAGTTACGTTACGATTCGCAGCATCTTTGAAGAAGTACGGTCCAATGATGCCACCAGCCCATGAACCGCACCAAACTGTGACTTTTTCTGGATGCATTGGTAGCTTTTGCAATGCTTCTGGCTGATCTTCACACCAAAATCGACAATTCTGCTTATTTACGTATCCATTGAGCCGAAAATTAGCTTCGTCGCTGAACACAATTTTTCGATAAAGAAGTGGATCTTTGGCCAACTTTCCAAGCGCCCATTCACCAAAAATTCTGCGTTGCGGTAGGCCATTCGGCTTCAATTCTTGCACCAGCTGTATTTTGAAAGGCTTCACACCTAAATCCTTCCGCAAAATTTTCCACGTTGTTGAGTATCAGAGGCCCAATTGCTGCGAACGGCGACGAATCGATAATTGATGGTCATCATTAACACTGGCCGATACAGCTGCGATATTTTCTTCAGTTCTCACTCTACGTAAGCGTGTTGGTGATTTAATATCCAACAATGTAAAATTTTTCGCGAAATTTAGTCACAATAGCCCGAATAGCCGCTATAGTGGGGCGATTAAAATGACCATAAAATGGAAGAAGCGCGCGATGAACTTTCTTAACAGAGCACGCATTTTGATAATAAAATTCAATGATTTGCAAGCGTTGTTCGTTTGTAAGACGATTCATGGTTAAATTATTGACCAAACTGAAGATGTTTGAGAGTGAAACAAAACACGAAACGTGCGTGAGCTGTTTCAACCAGTGTTGCCAAAAAGATAATAGCTAAAAAATCACCCGTTATGTATTCTTCACGAACTGGGTACAGGCTCGTCGTGGTACTGGGTACATGTACGGAGGTAAAGAAACTCTCACGGCTTTAGGAACTGTCACTCATTGACATTGGCAGTCTGAGTCGCTTCGTCTGAAGCTTCGAGTGGTTTTGTTAAGAGGGGATAACGAAAAACTGCGGAATCACAAAGGGTCCTATGTGGCTTAAGTATGTCCATCCAACTTCTTTGAATGGACAGCCATAAAATTTACCCAAATTCAAGTACTTACTTACTTAATTAGCCATTAACAACCCGATTAAAGGATTTCGGCCTGCCTAAACACATTAACACATTCTTCCAGGCGCCTCTGATTCTTGCCCGCCTACCTCAGTTGGTCCCAGCATACGCGGAACCAGACTCACGTTGAGTTCCGAAGTCAAATATCTGGGCCTGATCCTCGATCCCAAGCTCAACTGGGAGCCGAATCTGGCTGCTAGGGCTGCATGTGCTGCTTACTGCTGCAGCAGAGCGGTCGGAACAAGATGGGTCTTCGACCGAGGATCATGCGCTGGATATATTCAGCGGTTATCGAACCTGACCTATTATACGGTGTTACTTTCTGGTGGAACGCTCTGAATAAACAACGCAACGTCAGACTTCTTGACAAGGTTAGGAGGTCTGTGGCCATCTACATAACCGGTGCTCTGCGCAATGCTCAACTGGCTTCCTACTGAGCTTCTCGCTAAGCAGGTCGCTAAGTTTGCTGCGACTAAACTTAATGCCCTGTTTCGCTGGCGCATTGTACCTTCTGGTCACTCCACTATTTTGGAGGTTGATCCCGCTACCCCTGTGAACTTGGATTATCTTCCTGCGGAGTATTGTCTGGATAGGCGTTTCCACTTTCTGATTCCGGGCAGGGACTACTGGGATTCTAATATGGTCGTGCACCCGGAACACCGTGATATGTACACCGACGGCTCAAAGCTTGACAACGGTGTTGGAAGCGGAATCTACTCTGGGAAACTGGACCTGAACATTTCTCTCTGGCTGCAGAACTACTGTAGCGACCTTCTTTCTGAGCGCATCAGCGTCTCGCTGGTCTGGGTCCCCGGCCACAGTAATGTTCTGGGGAACTGTAGGGCCGACGAGCTCGCCAAAGCTGGTTCACTCCTTCCGGAATCGTCTTCGATTGAGTTAGGCATGCCACTTGCCTCGTTCAGGTTGGCTGTTGTGCGAAAATTCTTTCGAGACGCCAACCTATCCTGGGTCAATGAGGAGTCCTGCTCCATTGCTAGACTCACCTGGCCCTTGATGGATAGTAGGCGTACGAACCAGTTGCTTGGACTTGGTCGTAACATCATCTCGACCACAGTGGCCATGCTTACGGGCCATTGTGTTATGGGCAGACACGCGGAAAGGATGCGACTCCCATTCAACGACTTCTAACTACTAGACTACGGCGACTTCCGCTACTGAGCAGTCACTTAATTGGCATGAAGTTTCAAATGTTTGAAGCATCATATATGAACAGTTATTTACGGTTACAACTTAACATTTTGAACGCAATCCAATGTTATCACTACTTTAGTCCCTGATTGTATGCAACAATATTTTTTAAAACACACACTAAGTTTTTTCTGTCTTCAACACTTCCATAATGCAAGTGTATATGTGTGTGCGATAGAGTCTTAGAGTAAATGTTACAATTTAAGTGTATGTGAGTGCAGGTTGTTGTTGTTGTTGTTACTGTTGTATTATGTTGTTACTTCCTTCTTTAAAAAAAAGAAAGAAAATAATGTAAGGAAATAAAAACAATGAAAAATAAAAAGAATTTAAATGGAAAACAAAAGCAACAGCAGCAGTAACAGCAGTAGTAACTGCAATAACACGTTTTATTATAAAAAAAAAACTTTGTAGAAAATATTCAGATCGGCTTATTATATATCATTCTGTTCATATTCTTTGTATTCTGTTTCGTATTGTTGTTACAATACACTATTGGTGGATGTTGTCGTTGTTGTTGTTGTTGTTGCTGTTGTTACTTTTAAGTTGATGTAATACTAGGTATATCAACGTAGTAGTTGTTCATACGTTTACAAATACTTGTATGCTTACAAAAATATTTCGTTGTTGTTGCTGTTGTTGCTGTTGTTGTTGTTATTTAACATTGTTAACACCTTTGCTGACATACGTACTTAATTTTTTCTTTGAGAATTTGCATATTTTTTTTGTATTTATTTTTATCGTGTTCCTTACATTATAAATGTCTTCTTCTTTTTGCCTTATTCCCTTCTCTTCTTGTGTTTTTCTTCCTGTGAAATATATTTACGCACACATGCAACACCATATGACTGACTGACTATACAGTGTGTGTAGTACAAAGCTAAATACAGTTATTGCAAGCATGTGTTAGAGTGTATGCAGTGTGAGTGTGTGAGTAAGTGAGATTTTTATTCACTCTTTACGTCGTTTAGCAGCGCATAACTTCGCACCTTTAGGTTTTTGGCTTCATTTTTCTTTCCTTCTTTTTTGCTTTCATTACTGACTGTAATAGTTGCCGTTGCTGTTACTGTTGCTGTTGCCGTTGCTGTTGCTGTTTTTGTTCTGGCTTCATTCATTCATTCATTCATTGCTTTAGACTCGTGAGAAATTTGTCCGGTAATAAATTTGCCACCTCTTGGTTGCCGACACAAAAGGATACACTTTAAACAAATGCGCGTGTTTCACTTGTACCTTTACAAAGCTTAAGAATTCTTTTTTCAACTTGTTTTACCATTTTACATGGTACATGGTAAATCCTTAATAAAGTCTGTCTCACACACGAATATTCATCCAACCAACCAACCAACTCATACACGTCAGTGGAATCAGGTCTTCAGCGTAAGTGTTTGAATTTTTCTTCAACGTCGTTTTTCTTTTCTTTTTTTGTTCTTTTTATAAAGCATACGTTCAAAAATATTCGTTAACATTTTAAGCCTTCTTTAGTGTTTGGTAGCAGGCAGCAGGTTTAAAATGGTAGTGGGGCTTCCAGTTGTGGTGTTAAAGACGCGGGTAATTTCGTTATAAAGACTAGAGTTTGAACGTTATTAACGGGCCACTTAAAGAATACAAATTTTATTCGAGCTGAATTTCATACATACATACATACATACATAACATAATTGGTCATTACAACCCTTCAATCAAGATTACGACCTACATAGCTTCTCAAACCAATTATGTTGTGTGTGTTAATTTCATACATGAGTGGCGGGAACTACATTTTAAAGTCGACTTCGAAGGACAGATTTCTGAGACTCTTTTGATGGCAATTCTTTTTATTCTCAGAGTTTTTGCCAGAAATCTGCTGAGAGGAAGTCGCCGAAGAAATATTTTCTCTTCATATTTCTTTTTGCTGGAGATGTCTGACCTGCTGTTAGAACCGTGGCCTCACGCCTAATAAGCCAACATACTATCTACTAGACTACGGCAACTTCTGAAACTTCTGTGCTGAATTTCAATTATCGATATTCGGAAATAGTTTCCTAATGCACGTTTAGAAATCACATGGGTTTTTATGGTGCTTCAACACATACAGGCTTTGTGGGTAGAAAGCCATGCGTCTCATGGAGAGGCGCTACGTTTTTCTTTTTGATTAAGAAAAATGGTTTTCCAAGCTTAGATTTGTGTTTTTAAAGCAACTACTTTGTAGAAGATTATCAAGATTATAAAGAAATTTCTAGATAATGAAGGCGTTACAGATGTGATTCCAGTTCTGGGTATGTACCGTTGAAAATATCGATTCTTTAAAGAAAGCAAGGCGGATAATTTGAATTTCTCAATTTCGGGTCTTTCTCAGCAATTGAACCTTTCTTACAATGCCGTATTTCGCATTCGCATTCATGCAACAATTAAAGTCAGTTGACCATTAACAACGTCGTAGATATGATGACTGGGGGCCCTACGGTTTTTCGAACAAAATTTTCCTTAGCGACGAAACTCAGTTTTACCACAGTGAAAAATTGTAACATTCAGGCTGACTTCCAAAATGTATCAATACAAAGTTTGTATGCAGTTCTACTATTGTATATAAACTATGTAGATATGCAAAGTAACCAAACAATGCATCAACTATAAATCCGTTGCCTGATTGCTTTTTGACTGCGTTAAAAATACACATTGACGTGGTTTTGAAATAGAATAAATTGTATACATATACTTTGTACAGCGACATTGTGAAACACGATACTTTGTTCCAACACAAAGCAACTAACATTTTGGAAGGCAGCCACGATAATCGGACAACCCAGAAATGATTGTTGAAAAGCCCTGGCGTCTGAAAAAAGGGATTTTGCATGGTGCTCATCAGAAGTCGCCGTAGTCTAGTAGGTAGTGTGTTGACTTATTAGACGCAGAGCCAGGTTTCGAGCCCCAGGCCAGACATCAAAGACAAAATACAAAAAAGTATTTTTCGGCGACTTTCTCTCAGCAGATTTCTGGCAAAAACTCTGAGAGTAAATAAAATTGCCATGAAAGAGTTTCTCAAAAAAATCTGTCGTTCGGAGTCGACATTAAACTGTAGGTACTTTAGACACACCACATAAGTGGCGTGAGAAACTAGGTCGCTAGCTTCACTGTAATGATCAATTATGTATGTGTGTATTTTAGATTATGCTTATACTAGGGAATGACGGGAAACTGTGGTATCCCAATAGGCCTTAGTGTGTCCATTCAATTTACATTCAAAGAAGGTAGGTAGATGTGGTGGCCCATCTAAGTCTTGGCTTGTAGACTCTACACAACCATCTCGCTTCAGCATCAAAAGTACTACCATCGAAGGTTAGGTTAGGTTAGAGGACGTGTACTTGTCAATTAAGACAATTACAGTACCCGGATGTCGAATTGACCCATTGTACAACATCCTAGTTTCTCACACCACTTATGTTGTGTGTGACAGATTTTTGAGAAACTTTTCATGACAGTTTTATTTACTCTCAGAGTTTTTGACAGAAATCTGCTGAGAGGAAGTCGCCGAAGAAATACTTTTTTTTTGTATTTTGTCTTGATGTCTGGCCTAGGGTTCGAACCCTGGCTTTACGTCGAATAAGCCAACACACTACCTACTAGACTACGGCGACTTCAGTCATTTAGTAACTTTTCATTGCAATTTTATTTACTTTCAGAATTTTTGGTAGACATTTGCTGAGAGCTAGTCACCTAAAAAATATTTTTCATTTTGTTGGAGATGTCTGAGCCCGAAATTAAAATTTGGCCTTATGTCTAACAAGCCAACACAATACCTACTAGACTACGGCGACTTCACTCCCATCGAAAGTGTTGACAAATTTTGCTACTTGAAGAGTATCATACAAGCTGGAGGCGCCATTTTACCAGATCTAGAAAGTTGAATAACCAGAGAGTATCATTCAAGCTGGAAGAGTTTGTTTAGCAAATCTGGAATGCTGATTAACCAAATACGGCAATAATTCTCAAATAAGATGCTAAATGATGCGATTAAAACAAATAGTAGTCAGAAGAATCCAAGTATGGGCAACACAGAGGACAAGGTAGCTGCATGCAGGGAGCCTAAAGCTTTGATTCTATCCTAAACCGGTTTTATTTTGTGTCCAGGTGTATTGTCATGTTGCAAAATTATTTATTTATTTTTATTTATTTATTAATTACAATACAATTACAAATTATATTCTAATTATATACGAGCTGAGTAACTTTGATCATATGCTCGGTGTAGTGTCACAGACCGGAGTCTCTGTTGGGAATCGAACCGACTACTCTCACGCTAAGGCTGCCTTCCAAAATATTAGTTGCTTTGTGTTTGAACAAAGTATCGTGTTTCACAATGCCGCTGTACAAAATATATGCATACAATGTATTCTATTTCAAAACGTCGTCAATGTTTGTCAATGTTAAAAACGCAGTCAAAAAGCAATCAGGCATCGGATTTATAGTTGATGCATTGTTTGGTTACTTTGCATATCTACATAGTTTATAAACACTAGTAGAACTGCATACAAACTTTGTATTGATACATTTTGGAAGGCAGCCTAATAGTCTAGCACAATACCCACTAGACTATCAGGGCACCCATTTAGCAAAAATACTGTGCCGTGTCTTGTGACACGTTCTGATCGTTTTTTAATTTGTTTTCGATAGCGAACTGTATGAACGGTTGCAGCACGTTTTAGAAACTCATGGTAAAATTCAATGTAACACTGATTTTCTATACAAGTGTTTTTGACGGAAAATTTCACAAGTGATTTTTCAGTTTTCCATCTGTTTGTCATTCAATTCAGGCATTTAATGAATTCTAATTTTAAGAAGCTTTTCATAATTTCTTTTCGTTGGCAGATAATGTGCTTTTTTCAAATATTTTCTTAACATCTTGAAAAATATCGAATATTTAAAACACATTTTCATATAATTTACCTGCTGCCTTAGGACTACAAATTGAAGAAGGAAAAAACAGAAAATAATAAAAGCAACATGAATATCAAAATTTAGCATATGAAATCCATTTGTTTTAGAAAAAATAATTCCCCCCCCCCCCAAAAAAAAAAAATAAAAAAAAACAAACGAAAATAAGCCGGGAAATCATACATTAAATATGCCATCTAAACAAATAAAACAATAATAATAAAATAGGAGGAGAAATTGAAAAAAAGAAAGAAAGGTAAAAATAATAACAAAAAAAAACCATAACGATTTATAAAATATTCATAATAAATCTACACTTCCTCTAAATCCCCATGAAGCTATAAATTCTGAAAAACATAAACTCAGAAATACGAAAAAAAAAAATCAACCGAAAAAACAACATAAATTTTGAATATTTTATTGTATTATGGACGAACATACATACGTACATATGTACGTGGATATCAAAAAGAAAATAAAAATTAAAATAAAAAAAAATATACGCCATTAAACAAATAAATATTTTTGTTTGCTTCTTCTTGTTCTTCTTGGGAAACATCACTAGCACCACTGCGACCTCTACCTCTACCATCATTGAATAGCTAAAATATAATGCCAAGTATTGTTGTAATGCAAATATTTACATATTTTTGTAACAACAAAAACCGAAAAAACCCCAAAAAATATCCAATAAATTTTCAAAATACTAAACTTTACCTATGACTTTGCCTTTACCTATGGGCATATGTATGTACTACCACTAACCCCTTCCCATGGCTCCATCACACGTATAAATATTCCTTAAAAGGTAAGAAATCTTTTTGGGTAACCCAGCCACACATAACATAAAATAAACGTCAAGACAATTTAATGGTTTTGACCCCCTCATAAAACTAGAGAGCGAGAGCAAAAGAAGAAGAAGAAGAAAAAAATACATTATTAAGCGTGTATGTTAGAAAGTGTGTTTCTTTAAGGCTATAAAATTACATAATAATACCTCCCTTCTTACAACACCATCAGCAGTCAACAACAACAATAAAGTTGAGCAATACAGGCCCATAAAGTTTCCTACTTACAAACCTGTAAACAGCCGGCCATTTTACATTTGAATACAACCACAACAACAACAACAACAACGGGGGAAAAAGGTGTAAAATGCGTAGAACAAAGTTCATTAAAAATGCTTGGAGCATAGATTACATGGTTAACCCTTTGAAGTTTATTTTGGTTTCTATTTATTTTCACCTTAACTTTGGCTATAGGGAGGGGCCCTCGTAGTAGAGGAGGGGGTTTGTTGTAAGAATAAAGTTAAGAAAAATAAAACAATTTTTGCTTAAAGCTTAACTTAATACCTAGAAAATATTGTGGATTGGGGATTAGGCTACTCTGTCTTAATTGGTTATAAGCTGTGATAGGTGTGTAGGTCTTCAGCAAACTGGCTTTCATATGCTTCTACCCACTGCATGTGTCTTAAGCTCATTACTTAACTTACTTATTTGGTCAACACAACAGCCAGGATGACGACCTAGTTTCTCTCACCACCCTTGTTGTGTGTGTTAATTTTATCCATCAATGGCGGGATCTACAGTTTAAATTCTACTCCGAACGACAGATTTCTGAGAAACTTGTCACAGGAAGTCGACGAAGAAAATATTTTTTTACTTGGTTTTGAACCACGTTTCATGGTAATATTTGTGTAATAATTTCATTCAAATGGCTGCCTCCCTCGGCTAGCCATGCAGTAGGCTACACCAGAAGATGCCGATTTTGGCAAAAAAATCATCTTTTCGGATGAAGCTCATTTTGATCTTGGCGGGTATGTAAACAAGCAAAATTGTCGCATTTGGGGCACAGAAAACCCGGCACGCATACATTAAATAGCCGACGCACCCAAAACGAGTCACTGTTTGGTGCGGATTTTGGTCCAGAGGCATAATTGGGCCATTTTTCTTCAAAAATGAGCAAGGAGTGGCTGTTACAGTCAATGGCGATCGTTATCGGGCCATGTTCAAAGAATTTTTGTTCACAAATATTGAAGAGGAGGATATTGGCAACATTTGGTTTCAACAGGACGGCGCTACGTGCCACACAGCTGAAGCTTCAGTCGAATGTTTTGCGCCCTGTTTTTGAAGAATGCATTATCAGCCGCAGAGCTGATGTCGTTTGGCCACCTCCGAACTGCGATTTGACACCGTTGGACTATTATTTGTGGCGTGCCGTCAATGATAAATGTTACGCCGACAAGCCAGAGACAATTGACGCTTTAAAGGACAATATTCGTGAAGGCATTGGTGAAATACAGCTGCACACAATCGATAATGTGCTTAAAAATTGGACCGATCGTGTAGGCAGCCATTTGAATGAAATTATTTTCCATTATTAACCGGAAGGATTGTACTTTCAAATAAAAAAGAAATTTTAGAAAATATTCAGTAGTTTTTCTTTAAAGCATTTTCAAAAAAAGTTATTTGCCGGACCCTTTATTTACTCTCAGAGTCTTTTGCCTGAGGAAGTCGAAGAACACATATTTTTATATTCCATTTTGTTGATGTCTGAACTAAGGTTTGAGTCACGGATTTGGGTCTAATAAGCCAATATGTACACTACCTACTAGAATATGGCGCCTTTAGAATATTGCTTGAATTATTTTTAGCTGTTGGTATCAGGGATTCTAGCGTAAATCGATTCATTCAGCACATTGCATGACTTATTTATAGCTGTTGGTGACAGGGATTTTAGTCAATTGCATTCCTGGTCGTGCAGTGACCAATGCAGAACATTAGCGACTCATTTCTACTTCCTCTTTGAATCTCGTTTTCAATCAAACTAACACGGTTTGTGTCCAGAATTGAGTATTATTTGCTCCTTGTCTTAGTCCTTGATCTGAAAATCCTCAAATTTCGAAATTATTCTGAGGTTACAAAGAGCTGCATTAAATGATTCTCATTCGTATAAGACAATGCCGTTAAAAATGTTCACTTTAGTCCATCTCGATATGTGTCCTAAGTTCCATCCTGAGTGCAGATGGCCATAGACTTGTTTGTTATGTTCTGGTTAAATGTTCTAAGGACAGCAATGTTACTTGATGTTCATTCTGCTGTTGAAGTTGCCGTAATTTAGTAGGTAGTGTTTGGCTTATTGACAAGAGGCCTTGGTTCAAAACTCAGGTTAGACATCTCCAACGAAATGAAAAATGAAAAATATTTCTTCGGACATTTCTTTACTCAAAAATCTGTAGTTCGGAATCGACTTTAAACAGTAGGTCCCACCACTCATGTATAAAATTAGCACACACAACATAAGTGGTGTGAGAAACTAAGACGTTGTACAGTGGGTCAATTCGACCTCCGGGTACTGTACTTGTCTCAATGGACAAGCACACGTGCTCTAACCTAACCTAACCTAATCGACTTTAAACAGTAGGTCCAGCCACTCATGTAAAATTCACACACACAACATAAGTGGTGTGGGAAGCTAGGTCGTAATTCTGAACTAAGGGTTGTAATGGCCAATTATAGACGTATGTATGTGTGTTCAATCTGCTATTTTTAAAATATTCGTTATTCCGATAGCCTTGGTTTTAGGTTGGGTATATATTTCCTGAGATCGTATACTAACGGTTTAGCTTTCGCTTCGCTTTTTCGAATATATATCATCAGAGTTGTGCGAAAGCAGACATATTTCGATTGCGTTGTGGAAGCCTTCCCCATTACACTCCTTTACTTTGATGTAACTTTTACCAAAATCTTATCAACGCCATGCTGAAGAGCAAATACCATAATAGAACACCTTGACGAACTCTAACGTACGGAGTCATCTAGCGACTTGGCATATTCACTTAATCAATATGACAGGTTGTGTTATTGTATGAGGCTAGAAATGATATGAGTCGTCTTGGTGGCTCCTGCAGCGAAGTGCATTACATATGGAACGTGTAAAACTCCTTTCCAAAAGTCAATGAATATTGAATATAATGAACATCGTCACTCCTCTCCTTAATTAAACGGCCATCAAAAGTTTAACGCAATATCTCGACCGTGCATGAGATGTATGGCAAGTTGCACTATCCTGTTGATACCAAAAATCAATACCATGAAGAGCGGATACAAAGAAAATTGGTTATCATGGTGTCTCCATTGATTGTAAAGATTGCGCCGTCCTCATTCTCAAGCCACACCAAACATTCACTCGTATTGGGAGCATTGTCTTCTGAGCCATAAATACTGCAATGATGATTTGCTGTTGATGGATTCTCCTGACTACTATGGTCTCAATAGGCAATTGAGTTGCAGAGACCTCTCTCGTACGACAAAACTAACACTCTACAAGACGCTCATCCTACCCGTGCTTCTTTATGGCACAGAGGCATGGACCCTATTATGTACTGATGCAGCAGCCTTGAGAGTGTTCGAGAGAAAAGTACTGCGTAAGATCTTCGGTCCAGTACGAGTTGGCGATGATTTCCGCATCCGATACAACAGTGAGCTGTATGAGCTCCTCAACGACATGGACGTTGTACAGCGTATTAATATCTAGCGGCTGCGCTGGCTCGGCCATGTCGTTCGAATGGAGGAGGATGCTCCAGCGAGACGGATATTTGAGGCGGGGATCTACGGAAGTCAGCGAAGAGGACGACCTTGTATCCGTTGGAAGGACCAAATCGAGGAAGCCCTGTCATCGATTGGTGTGACCAACTGGCGTAGGCGCGCAAGAAGCAGAGGCGCCTGGAAGGATGTGTTGCGGCAGGCCGAAATCCGTTAATCGGGTTGTTATGGCCAATTAAGGAAGGAAGGAAGGAAGGATTCCTCCCACGCACAGTTTCAGCCACAGCTGCAATATTTTCAGGTGTACGCACTGTACGCAGCACGCTTATGTCTTGAAGCATCAACAATGAAATCAGTTTCACGAACTTTAGCAATAAAATCTGCATATACCGGGCACTGTTGGTCTTTCTCTGCGACCAAATTTTGTCCGACATTTTCGTACAATTTCCGATCAATTTTGTTTTTGTTTTGGAAATAAATTTCTAATAAATCTTAACGTTGCTTAAGTGTAAATCGATTTATTACGTTTAGTGGCGATAAGATACTGGATGTTGTGACAGAATAGAATGACATAAGTATTGCTAGATTCAAAATAACCGATGCTTCAATTTCAAACCGATAGATGGCCTACCCGATACAAGGTGGATTATTTTCATGGAATTAATGTCAAAGCTAATCAACCATTGAATGACAAGGATAACATATCGAACTTTGAAATGACACTCATTAAACGATGAATCGTACAGAGTTAAATGAAACAATTTCTAGAAAACATATGTATGTATTTAAGAATGCTTTGCCCAAGTGTCTAGATGAGTTTCTCCAATAAAGAAGTGACTAACTAACAAGGGTTACATCATTGTTTACCTAACAATCCTCTCAACTTGTTAAAAAACTCTGATAAAAACCAAGCGTTTAACACTTTAAAGCCTTAAATTAAACAAATAAAGTTAGTCATGAACTAAATATTCTCTAAGCAGAACTAAACTTAACTAAACTCCCAGGGTAAATTTTATAATCTCCTCACTCAAAACGAACAAAAAACAAAAAAACAAATTGCTGCTCAGCTGCATTAGAGGCCACTTTTATTCACGATTAATGTTTCCTTCGCTTATTCCTGGCCATTAAATTAATTCAATCATGATTTCAAACTCTAACCCCCTATTTTGTTATTTTTTTCTTTATTTTTTGTTAAACATGCTGTACCCGTACTTCTTTTTTTTGAATGAAATCTAACCTGATTATTTTGTTGCCACCATCGTTGTGTTTAATTTATTTTAAATGCAAAAAAACAAAGGAAAAGAAAGAAAATAAAATGAAATTATTTTCATGTTTCGTAATTCTATTTGCATTCGAAATCATCATTAAAAAGCAGTTTTTAAGCGGGTAACAAAATTTTTAACAAAGTTTCTCCAGTTAAAACTACCTCTAGCAGGTGTGAATTAAAGTTCATCATCATCATTGTTGTCCTCATCGTCGTCAGATGTCGAATGTTGAATGTTGAAAAGCCATCCATCCATCGCCCTGCAGCATTAACGCCAAAAGACAATGCCAAACTCATTAGTGATGTTTAAAGAGCCGTTTCTACCTACCTACGTTCCTTCGTTCATTTGTTCATTCGTTCCTTCGCTAGCTGTTTCAACAAGTGTGAACTTAAGAAATGAACACACAAATGAGTGCTAAGAAAACAAAGGACCGTCGTCAGAGAGGTATTAAGGAATAGAAAAAACAAAAAAATCAAGAAATTAAGAAAACATGATGATGTTTAAGTAGACCCTGATGCTGGTGTTAGAAACCAGGTGTTGTAATACAGTTTCAAGGATAAACATGAAATTTTAAGGCAACCCTTTTAAGTGTTATTACAGTTGAATGTTATAATTCACATTAAGTTCATAAAAGTCTACATATTGTAGTCCTTTGTTAGCGTGTAATAGTCAACAACAGCAGTGACAGACTTTTTAATTTTTATGATAAAAACTTGGCTATCTTAACTGCAGCTGTCTAACTTCTAAAGGGTTTTTTTAAGTTTGAGTTGGGTGAAGTAAGAGGTCCCACTTAGGCCAGCATTTAGGTCCACTACAATTAATTCTACACGGAAGTCATTCATTCGCGAGAGAAAACCAGCTCAGTTGCAAACAACATTTTGCTATTGCAGCAATCTTTATACTAGAGAGTTCGCTTATAGACGTCGGCAAATGAGAGCCCAACAACCTCCGTCTCTTTATGACATGAGTAGGACACTGGTACATGAGGTGAAAGGCAGTTTCTTGCTCCTTCTCAGGTTCACAGTTCCTGCAGAATTCATTCGTTAGAATTCTAAGTCTTTCGCATGCCTATAAAAAAGGCAGTGGTCAGTAAGAATCGCTTTTGTGCGGTGGATAGCCATGAGACTTAAAGACAGAAGTGATTCGGTCATCTTCTTGTCCATACGTATTCACCTCCAACCTGCCTCCAACAAGATTGGCCATTCTCCATAAAAGGTGTGGACAACATACAAATTAACCGCGGCAATCGGAATACCTATGCCCGGGAGTGGGCGCAAACAAGTCTACAGGAGACGAGGGGGGATTTAGTGGGTGAGGGCCCCACACACGGTGGATGTGGCGACTTCCTCTATGGTGCGGTTAAGTACATTTACCCTTCCTCGTAGAAAAAAAAAATACCGGCCCTAATCAACTTATCAGCAATTCAATTTCCTTATGTCGCGGAACCCATATTAGAATTACCTTGGAATGATCTGAAATTTTTCTAAGAAATCCTCGGCATTCATGGACAAGGGCGGAAATTGAAGCTATGTTCGTTAGAGACTTAATTGTAGCATAGCTAGCCGAGTAAATCAAGAGATTTTTGGGGAAAATCTCGCCACTCAACAATCATTTCATAATTGCCATGCTCTCTGCAGTGGTCAGGCAGAACACTTAATAAATATACCACAGCCCACCCTATCACTTAAACTATCTGTGTAAACAACAAGGGCCCTACGGGTAAGCTTTGGTCCTTCAAACCAGAAGTCCGTTGTTAGAATTGTAAGATCGAATGCCGTATTCAGAAAGTTATAAGAAATCATATAAAAAAGCCTAGTGTGCCTATGTCTTCCCAAAATAGCAGTGTGACCATGGTTCAGATTGGTAGAAGTTTTGCTTGCTTTGACTCTTGCTGCCACCATCTCAGTCTTGTGCCTTAATAGCGGTTCAAAGTTTGATTTTCAACACCATTCAACCAAATTAAACGTCCTCACTTTGCAACACTATTTTCAAAAATTACGTCCTTCAGCATCATCAACACTGTTGATGCGAACCCTTTTGCGTAACCTTCTTTCTATTGTCATGTGTCAAGTGTTAAAAAGTTTTGTGCATTTTGTTTAGAATTTCTTTTTCTTTTTCTTTACATTTTTTAATCGCACTGAACAGAGTATAAAAGTTGTTGCTTGCTGTTCTCTCTCTCTGTCTTTTTCTTTTGCTAAAGAGATTTATCGTTAATTACATTCTTAAATGATATAATGGGATTAAAAAAAAAATATTTGCTTAATATGATTACAACAACAACAGTAAAAACTATAAGTGGACACAACAAACGTGAGAGAATCCGTCAACATCAACTTGTCATCATTCTTAAGAATTGAATATTTCACGCAACAGTTTACATCGAGTTAAGCTGTCTGATTAACCTGTCAGTCGATAAGGTATTGTCATTATAGCGATACTCTATAAAGTATGAGGGGAGTACAATAGATTTTATGGTCGCAATACGAATATACCTGTTCACGACAATAATATCGATGGAAAGAAAAGATAGTGCTTAAAAACCTCTTTCAAAGTTGGGTTTGGAATACAGCTTAGAAGCTTATTCTATTAAAATTCGACGTGGAAGCTGTCCAAATAATTCTGGTTTTTTGTCTCATCTATGTAGCTAAGCCGTAATGTATTCAACACTAAATATTAAAATCATAGGAGTACGTAGTACTTTAAGATATGAATGCAAACTGATACGTATATTGCTTGAATTATTACAGTATTTGCATCAACTAATTGACTCAGCCCCAAAGCTTTCCTTTTACAATTTAAGATCGTTGCTGTGGTGTCTTGTAGTCGCCGTAGTCTAGCAGGTATTGTGTTGGCTTATTAGACATAAGGCCGTAGTTTAAATCCCAGCTCAGAAATGAAAATGAAAAAATATTTTTTCGGCGACTGGCTCTCAGCACCATTCTAGATAAAACTGTGAAAATAAAATAAAATTGGCATGCGAAGTTTCTCAAAAATCTGTCGTTCAAATAATTGTATAAAATTAACACACACAATATAGGTAAGTGGTATCAGAAGCTAGGTTGTAATCCTGACTGAAGGGTTGTAATGACAAATTATGTATGTATGTATGTAAGCACCAAAGCTTTCCTCTTAAAATTTAAGATCCTTGCTGTGGTATCTTATTGTAGTATTTTAAATATTTTAGACTTGTAGGAAATGCCTTGGCAGTCGCATTAGCGTTTCTTTGGCAGCTTTATGTAACTAAAATGCCAAAATTCCTTATGTAAACTTTCAAGATTCCACCTTTTACACTTTCCTAGATACATATACGATAATCCACAAACGGTTTGTATGACAAAATGTCACGCCTATTATTCCAACCAGCATAAGAGTATTACGTTCTAAAAATTTTAAACATCACTGTACTGGTTGATGTTAAACTCTCAAACAAACGGAAAATATTCACTCATTTATAATGGTAGTGATAATGAGAGCATAAACAAATGTGTTAAAAGTAAACAAGAGAGGAATGTAAACAAATACTAATACAAACAGCAACAGCTAAAACAATACCTACATACTTACATACGTAAACGAGAGTAAGGGGAGAGAGACAACTTTAAAAAACATAAACACAATATTAAACAACAACACAATATTATAAACAACTTAAGCATGCAGGAAAAGAGAAAAAGAAGGAATACAAAAACAAAATAATAAAACTCAACATAACATTATTGTTGTTGTGAGCATGTTGTGCTAGACTTTAACGAAGGGTAACGAAGGTGATCAAATCATTAAATACAGCCCACATTAATTGTACAGAATAACAGCGATTGATTACAAAGAAAGAGATGGAGAGAGACAAAGACAGAAGTTTAATGAGTTCATTTAAAACTCTTTAGAAAATAAAAACAACAGAATTTAAGCTTGAATTTGAAATGTAAACATAAGTATGATGAGTGGCAAGGTGTGGATGTGGGTGCGAGTAAATATTGTATGACCCTGTGAGTCTTTGCAGTTGAAAAGAGACGCAGCAATATTTATGAGAGTGAGTGTGTGAAAGAGTGTGAACATTTGTTTGTATTTGTCAAAGCTGTGCTTTTAACATTCAAATACAGTTCAAGCACCTGCTTTGTTGACAATGTTGTTATTGTTCTTCATGGCTGTTGCTGTTAAAAATTGTTCCTGTTTATGTTGATGTTAGTGTTGTTGTTATTTTCATACGCTCGTTTGCTTGTTTGTATTTTACCAACAACATGTTTATTTTCTGTTGTTGCTGCTGCCGTTCTAACTATTGCAAATGTGTTGTTGTAGTCGTTGTCGTTGTGAAGGCTAAAATAGCATCGTCAACTGTGTGTAAATGTTGTTATGCTACGTTAAGCGAGATTAATTTATTGTTTGGCCAGAGAAAAAGAGAAAAAATTAAGGTGCGAACCAACAGCAAAAATAAATATTCCAAAAATAGCAAAAAAAAAGAAAGGAATAAAAAAGACGAAGAGAGAAAAAAATTTTAAATGTAAACAAAATTGTCCACACAAACGAGAAATTTCTGTGATTTCATGACATACACTCAACCGAAAAGCAAAAAATCAAGTAACGTTGGTCATACAGCAGCATTTTTGGGGTTAAACACGCACACACAGACACATACACCCAAAGAGTATGTTTCATTATGCTGTACAAGAAATAACCATCAAGTAGGGAAAGTGTAGAGAGAGGCTTTTAAAAGGTGTTGGAATAACCACCATATTGTAGGTTAGGAGCTGTCTCGCTATTCGTATTCTTTCCGTGTTTTTTTTTGAACACTTTTTCACTGGAAAAAACAAACAAAGTGTAACGCATACCTTGACGCGCGTACATTTAAACAGACATTCATGGCATTTCGTGCTTTGGTTTACAAAAAGCTAAAATGCCACACACAAAAATAATAAATCGCTGCAATTAACCCATCCCCCCATCCCTCTGCTCCTGTATGATTGTGTGTTTTGTTAACAATCCATATAAATATACAAGCATACTTACACACACGTACTCTGACTAAATAAAATGAATTTATGGAGTATAACTGAGACATTTAGAAACATTTTACACACACACAAACACACAGACAATATAACAGGTTATGATTTCCTTTTTAATTTTTTTGTGGGTTTTTTTTTTTGTGGGGAAAAGAAATATACAATCGTAGTCAGTGCAACTAAAATGAAAATGAAAAAAAGTAGACACGAGGGCAAGAAAAGTTGGTATTTTATTATTGGTAGTGGCATAATTGGTTAAAAGAAAAAATACGTGCACGCTACAATAACAATTGCTTTGAAAGTAATTCCAGCGAAATTGGTTGTGATAAGTGAATCATTTAAAGTCAAAGTTAATGAAATTAAATACAATATTCCAGTATTAGGGAGAAGGCTAAATAGAGCAGAAAATGTTGTAAAAAAAATACAACTTTTTGTTCAGAAAATATTTATCATCACGATCTATTTTGCTCGTCTCAAGCCCAATTCCTTTACCTATCACCAGGAGGTGACAAAACCAATGACTTGAGGTGAAAGCATCAAGTTGTTCTAACTACAGAGAAACACAAACTTACTCAACAAACTTAACTCAAGGTCTTATATTTCTTTTCGAAACTGAGAGGCTACTGTATAAAAACACCTTTTCCCCTCAAGGACGAGCGTCTTGATTACACTTCTGGCAACTATTCAATTTAATTGTACTCTGAGTCTGCAGTGCCCTGCAAAAGACCAGTTATAAACCTCCGGTTATTTCTTGATAGTCTAATGCATGACTCAGTTCTCCTATGATTATTAATTCTCAACAAAATATTTCCTCAAATCCACTTAGTTTGAGAAGAGCATTTGCCTCTCTTTATATACCCTTTCGTTGAGCATACCTTTTCAAACATTCACCCCCTTTCCGTAGAAGGGTTCTGGCCCCATCGACAGAGTGGAAACTTTTTGCTCATTCATGACCTGAGCAACCTTTTTTTGCCAACCTATTTGATTTAGTTTCCCTAGATGTTCTCAAAATATTTCCGAGTGTTCATATAACAATCTGACTGTTAGATAGAATTGGTGTGTCCTGTCCTTTGTCGCTTCCATCCAAGTTGGATTGAATACATCTTTTGATGGCATAAACCTCCACTTGCAAGATTCCCTAGTGTTTTCCTATAGGTTCTGAGTATTTCATTGTGGGAATAAAAACCCCTGCTCGTGTTCCAAGAATACTGTTATACCCATGTGTAAAGCACTGACTAGTCCTTATTTTAAAAGACTATCCAGCTTCCATATTACCAACGTTAGTCAGATTATAAAATGTTGTCTCCGTAGTCTAGTAGGTAGTGTGATGGATTATTACACATGAGACCGTTTTTCAAGGCCTAGCTCAGAAATCTCAAAAAAAAAACAAATTTGAAGAAAAATATTCCTTTGGAGTCTTCCTCTTCGCAGTTTTCTGACAAAAACTCTGACAAAAACTCTGACAATGAATAAAATTGCCATCAAAACGAAGTATCCTGTAGATCCGTTTTTTTTTATTACGCTACCCCCTATAGCCGCACCATAGAGGAAGTCGTCACATCGTCCGTGTGTGGGGCCCTCACCCACTAAATCCCCCCTCGTCTCCTGTGGACTTATTTTTGCCCACTCCGGAACTACGGTGGTATTACTTCGGAGTGGAGTCCTTTTGGCCCTTTGGCCTCTCCATGTCTATATCCGCGTCCGGATTGCGTATCGAAAGTTGAGGAGACATCTAAGTGACTCCACTATTCCTTTCGTCTAACTCATCGTTTTGGTTTCGCCCGGCACGTGGGACAGTATCACCTATGCCGACACGCCTACCTGTTCTGCAGCCGCAAGGTCTCTCTTTTTCCGTCTCAGAATGCGCTCTACGTAATTCACCACCGAGGTCTAATTTCCACTACTCGGAATCATGACCCCGACAATGTTAGCGGCTGTGATCGTTCCAAGTATCGATGTCAGTACAGAGCGATAGCTCTGCCAGCGTGCACACTCGAAAACAGTGTGCTTTGCGTCATCAATTACCTCCCCTTCCTCGTAAAGACAGTAAGGGGAGGCAGTCTTGCCCATTTTGTGCAGATATTTTCTAAAATATCCGTGACCCGATAGAATCTGTGTAACGTAGTAATTTACCTCTCCAAATTTCCGACCAATCCATGGCCTTATGTCCGGAATAAGTCTCGCCGTCCATCTTCCTCTATCTTCCTCGTTCCATCGTTGTTGCCATTTTGAAATGGTGTTTTCCCTTAAGTGACCGGTTATGTGACTTCCAGCCGATTTCGCCTTATAAATCTCCATCCGCTCCGCTGCCAGCAGATCCACAGGGATTATAACCGCTATCACTAGTACGGCTGGAGCGGACACTGTACGATATGCCGACGCGATACGCAATGAAGCCGTTCTCTGTACTGATATAAGTGAGTTTGCCCGCTTTTTAACATCTAGTGTTTCGCCCCAAATTTCGCTCCCATAAAGCATAATGCTGTTTCCAACCTCCATCAGGAGTCTCCGTCTCGCCGGTAGCGGGCCCCCAATGTTCGCCATTAATTTGCTAAGCTGTATCCTGTAGATCCTAGTGCTGTCGGTTTTTTGATTTAAAGTATTCTGCGTTCTACTGGGTTTTCGTCAGTGTTAAGGAAAAAAGACTGGCTTATGAATTAGTTTCTGGAAAGCCTGCTGGACTTCCATTAAAATCCCAAAATTCCTTTCAACAAACACAGGACTCATTTGAGCCTTTTCTCTTGTTTTCATCGTAATCTACCACGTAGTGTGTTGGCTTAATAGACGTGAGGCCACGGCTAAAATCCCAGGTCAAATACGTCGAACTAAACGAATATAAAAAAATATTTCTTCGACGACTTCCTCAGCAGATTTCTGGAAAAAACTCTGAGGAGTTAAATAAAAATGTGATGAAAAGTTTCTGAAAAATTTATTGTAGTCGGAGTCGACGTTAACAGTAGTTCATAAGTAGTGTGAGAAGCTAGGTTGTAATCCTCACTGAATGGTTGTAATGGCCAAATAAGTAAGTAAATAAGTATTCCATTTGATTGTCATCAGTATCATGGAAAAAAGATTGGTTTACGCCCTTGTTTCTGAAAAACCTGAGTAACATTCATTGAATTCGAAAAATTGGTTCCAACAACACAAGAGCATTTTCTCTTGTTCTCTTGCGTGTAGAATTCCAACGTTGTGGTTGTGGCTAGAATCTTTCCATGAAGTGGGAACAGATGTTGAAGTATACTCGACGAAAGGGAAGACAAAGAGAGGCAAAGAAACAATATTAGGAGGCAATATTGGTCGTGTATCGGATTATCCATGAATAATCTGAGGTTAGTAACCAGGCCTTTGACTGAGCACTTTGGACTCAAATCACACTTTTTCAGAATGAGAATCTTGTAGAACCCAGTATGTAGAATCTGTAATAATGAGGGCTTCTGACAGAGCACTTTGGACTGAAAACACTCTCGTTCAGAACGAGAACAATCGAATCATCGTCAGAACACATGCTTCGAACCTGTAAGGTATTTATGCAACACAGAAGGAAGTTTGTCAGGCAAATAGGTTTGTAGGGTTGGAACTAAAGCGGTCTGCATTACTATGCCGTCAGACTTCATCCGTTTTTTGGTAATTTTCATTTAACTCTTCAGTTTGTTCGTTCTTCTCCTAGTCTCCTAGACATAACGTCGTTATCTATTTTTTTCTGTACTTCTCCTGAGGCATATCCGACTTAGTTGTGTGAGCAGTAGGTGATGCAGGTACAGGTGCTGGGGTTTTCTGTAGGGAACTCGGTCTTGAACTCCACTTCAGGTTGAATGATGATTGCGGCGTTTTTCGCAATCTTGAAGGCTAATGAGGCCATAGCCCAGCTTCGGATTCGGAGTCTTACATGATCTTCGTTGACAGTCAATCTGCCCTTAGGGCCATTGCGTCGGTCTGGTGCAAATCACGGCTCGTTCGCGAGTGCAAGGAGTCGTTGAGGACTTTTGGTCTAGACCGTATCCGTCTGTGCTGGGTTCCGGGTCATAGCGGATTACTGGGCAATGAGACGGCGAATGCCCTCGCTAGGTTAGGTTCGCTTCCTGTGGGCGATTTGATAAGTGGTTCTGTCACCTCTACGGCCTCATCAATGGATGGGTCAGGGAGGAAGAGCAAAGGCGTTGGGGGAACGGATCGGGTTGTTTTGTCTCTAAATGTCTATGGCCTGCTGTGGACAATAGGAGAACAGGTTGGCTGCTGGGCTTGAATAAGACCAGCTTAAGGTTGGTTGTCGGTTTTATCACGGGCACTGCGAGATTAGGTTGGTGACAGATCCCAGCCGGACTATTGCAGGGCATGTTGCGATGAGGAGGAGTTGGAGACTATCGAACACCTCCTCTGTAACTGCCCAGCCCTTGGTAGATTGAGGTTAAGGACCCTTTGCAGAGCCTTCTTTGAGAGTTTGAATTCTGTGTCGAGAGCCGTCATCAAGGCTCTCTATAGATTCATGGCTTAGGCTGATTGAAAGGCGCTAGGGCTTCATCAGTGTAGTCGCGCCCTCCGCTTTTTGTTGTGTCTTATCTGTGTAATTTCTCCACTTCCCATTCTCCCCTTTCCTACATCCTATCCTTTTTTCCCTTCCTTCCCTCTGTAAGGACGTTGCACAATGGGTCAATTGGACCTCCTGTACTACTGTACTTGTCTTTATTGACAAGTACACGTCCTCTAAGCTAACCTAACCTGTGTGAGCAGTAGGTATCCTCTAAGCAGAAGGGTTAACTTTAACCTCCGGCTTAGATTTTTACTGACGCAATGTTGTAGCTTCCACCATACTGTCTGTGTTACATCTTCATAATCCCATCGAACATACCACATTATTTTGATTTTTAAAATTAAAACATGGGTTCTTTTTCTTTTTGGTAACAACCACACAAACCATAAAGTAGACTTTTGTGATTTTTCATTTGCAATAGAAATTTCATAAAAAATTTACAAAGAAATCAAAAGAGGAAGCTAAATTTGATTAAATGGCATTGTGTGTGTACATTTGACGTGTGTATGTGTGTTTGTGTGTATATGTAAATAATGTCATGATATAAATTGTTCAAAAAAAAAACCCACTCCATCATCACTCATAAAGTCCCATTCGAATACAACAAAATGCTGATTTACACCTACAAAGGCCACGCAAATATTAACACGTAAACACATGTACAACATAAATTGTTTACACCTCTTGTAATGTAAAGAATGTATGGAATCGTGTAATAAACGGATGGTGAAAGTAAACAATTTTTGAAAAAAATAAAAGAAAATCTTTCTAGGCCTTAAACTTTGTTAAGTGGCTTAAATCCACTTTCACTATGACTATTTGCAGGCGTAACAAGTACGAATACTGGGGTTTACAAGTTTGAGTTTCTTTGCTTAGGCATTCGAGTTTGGTGGAAAAGAAGAGCATGCTTCAGGTAATAGACTATGCCACATATGATCACCGCTTAAAGGCTTTTGGATGCATAAAGCAGGGGGGCAAATATCGTTTTGAAAAATAAAAAGCAATTCGAACTTTACAAACCCTGTTGTTGTCGTCTGGTGGTGTAACAATTTAGTTTACACTACGTAAATATTTGTTGTTGTTGTTGTCCTTTCTTTGGTTTATGGTTTGTACTGTTAGTCATGACAATCATTATTCATTCATTCACTCATTCCAACATTCATTCATTCATTCATTCGCTGTTATAGTCAAGCAACCAACCATCATTCATTTCTTTCCGTCGTTCATTCATACTTTCATTAAATAATCCATTTCAGTTCTTTTGTTGTTGTTGTTGTTGCCTTAAGTAAGATGTCTTCCTATTAGCAACAATAACTGGCAACATCAATGGCAGTCGCATTAGTAATGGCATTCGTAGCAGAAGCAGTGGCAGCCTCATTATAACCAGCCATAGCATACATACATACATACATACATATGTATGTATGACTGTACGTATTGAATGTTGGAAAAGTAACACGATTTAATGAAAGAAAAGCCTGCCACATTAGTGAAATCATAAATCAAAACCAAGTTTGTGGACGAGTTTTCACTGGAAAAAAAAGAAAAAAACAGAAAAATATAAAGGGGGCCACAGGAAAAACATAAATTCAGGTCAAAACCATTTCAAAATAAAGGATGTGGTTGAGAGCGACTACTTTTGCTAGAAGAAAATTTAATTTTTCCCTTCTTCTTTACATTTTAATTTTAAGAGCCTCTAGTGAAATTGAATTTTTAGTTCCACTTTTTATTTGTCGTGTGGCCAAAGCGAGCAGGTATTTGTAGCTTAAATGATTTAATGGCTAATGGCAGGTGCAAGTAACGTAAAGTGTTACAGGAGAATCATGAATCATATGAAATGGGGATTGAAAAAGAAAGATTATAGTAAAGTAAACCAGTATGAAAGTTTAAAAATAAGCCCAAACTTCCTTCTATTAGGATTAGTGTCTTGACCCCTGCTATTGACTGATGATATTGGCATGAAATTGGTAAAACGTTGTTTAGGGTGGCTATTGTTCATGCCTGCTTCTCACCAACATTGGTACGTAATCCATCGTTAAATAAACTTGACTGAAAATGGTAGACTTTAGGACAATATTGGCCGTAGTTTTGTAGGTACCGTGTTGATTTATTAGAAGAGTACCCGTGGTTCAAATCTTAGCTCAGACACCTAGAACAAAACGAAATACGAAGAAAATACTTCTTTTTAGGACTTACTTCCAGCAGTCTTCTGGTGAAAACTCTGAGAGTAAATAAAATTGTTATGAAAAGTTTCTCAGAAATCTGTCGTACGGAGTCGACTTTCAAATTGTAAGTTCCGCCACTCATGGATCAAATTAACACACACAACATGAATAGTGTGAGAAGCTAGGTTGTAGTCCTAACTAAAGAATTGTTATGATTGATTTCCTTGATATATTCAAGACTTGAGAAACTTTTCATGGCAATTTTTATTTTACTTACAGAGGTTTTGCCTGAAGACTGCTGAAAGGAAGTGCGAAAAGAAATATTTGTTTCGTATTTCGTTTTGTTCGAGATGCCTGAGCTAGGGTTTGAACCACATGAACCTGTTCTAATAAGCCAACACACTACCAAGCAGATAAATGGCGTCTTAATGGATACTAAGGCGATAGTCTAAGGATTACAGCGACCATTATTATCATAAGGAAGTCTGTTATCGTTACCTCTTGAAAAAGTGTATTTCTCATAACAATACATACATCAGTCAGGACCTAGCTTCTTCCACTACTTATGTTGCGTGTGCGTATGTTCATTTTATCCATGAGTGACGAGACCCACGGTTTAAAGTTGACTGCGAACGACAAATTTTTGGAAAACTTTTCATTGTAATTTTATTTTACTCTCAGGAAGTCGCTGAGGAAATAATTTTCCCAGATTTCGTTTTGTTGGAAATGACCTGGGGCTTGAACCGTGACCTCAATCATGTCTTATAAGACATCACGGTATACCTCTTAATAATATCCCATGGAACAATTCCTTGGATTCCCACAAAAACTGTTGTTTTTGCACAATGAGAGCATCCCTATCGTTCTAGAACCTGCTGTATTAAACCAATCAGTTTTTGCATTAAAAATATGGCCCGTTTACCGATTTACTGAGTAAAGTCTGTATTTCCTAGCATTGGGTCACTAGTGGAAATTTGGTGGAACAGGTTTTTAATACGTTTTTCTGAAATCATGCGCTTATTTAGTGGAATTATTTGCCTTTTTGGAAGCTAGTGATTTTAAAAAATTTAAAAAAATTTTCAAGAGATGGCTTAATAACCCAGACATTTGCCCATCTGCAATATACGATTCAATATTCTTCAAAAATGAACTTTTAAACCAGCAAACTTAGTTTGTTTTATTTTTGAGAGTCTTCTTAGCTAAAAAAAAGAGAGAAAAACAGAAGAGAGAAAAATCATTTCATTTCTAAGTATGATTGTCGTTTAGATAATGCTTAAGTAGACACAATGTCACTTCATATGATACGGCTGATGATGTCTTCCTTCGTTCGTTCGTTTCAATTTCATTGTTGTTGCTATATGGCGTTGTTTTTTCTACCATTTACTGCTACATGTGCTACATGTTGTGTGCATCATCAGTAAATACTCTGTAAATCAAAACCGTACGGCTTTATTTAGTTTTAAGTCTTACAAGTATTTTCGTTTCTCTCTCTCTCTGTCTCTTTCTCTCTTCTAAAGCTTTATAAAAATGGCTAGCATATACATATACATACATAGACGTGGAGATGGTTGAATGGTATATTGAGATACTGCAATATGTTGCAAGTGGGTTAATCCATAAGTTGGTTAAATAAACATTTCGTAGATAAGCAGGCTATGAAGCGTGAAAGTGGCAATGGCAGGATGTACGTTTCATGAAATTCAGTACATTATTGCCTTCAACAATAGTTGGTTTTTATTCTTTACATTTAATTTTCATCATTAAAATGCGTGTCAAATCATTGCAAACGAAACACTTTCTTTATTTTGAATTCATTTAACCAAACGGAAATGCATAAATTATGCCAAGCAATACTACTTCTGTAATTGCCACCGTTTGCCTGCTGAATAAATTCCGGATTAAGCCACCTAAGTGCACAAAAGAAAAAGAGGCTGAAAAGGAAAATGCACAACAACTGTGTGTTTGACTTTCATTGAGCGAAATATGACTAGAAAACAATTTCTTCTTCATTTTCCGTCGTTACTTTATTTTTTTTTTCACATTTTCTTGATGCATTTGCTCCATTATGAAAAGCAAAGAAGAAAAAAGAAATACGAATCAAGGAACAATATCTCAACATTTTTACACTCATTCAGTAGAAGTTGATTGTCACAAGGCAAGCAACGAAAGCAACTATTCATGTTATTAAACAGGGTAACACAGAATATTTCAGACAGCAGAATAAAAATGGTGGCTTGAATATTGGCTTCTAGTGCTTCATGAGTTGCTGTTTTAACGACATAAACCAATGACCTCACATAGCTTTATAAAATGTAATCCAGAGGCGTTCAGTTGCACAAACGTGAAGGCTAGTGGATAGGACCTCTTTTGTAAACAATTCTATCATGAATCATTGATGTTCACGTAATTAATTTCTGCAAACAAATGCTCAGCCATCATACAGTCAAAGAACAAAGTCTACACACATCACTTTATTTTTCCATTGATTTTTATCAAATTGAAAAAGGTGTTATAGCGTTGCTTAAGGCAGTTAAAATTAAGAATGTTTGAAGACAAAGACGAATTAAAAAAAAAAAAATGTATCACCTAGAAAGTATTAGAAAACTGCAAAAAATATTATTAGGTTGTAGACTTTATGCCTGCTAATGTACAGCGTTGTATGTAGACTGTTTTCAGTGACTGTATCTCCATAACACTGGCCATTCACCGTTTATGTGGTATAAATTGTGTGCGGAAGAGGTACCATATTACTGCGAACATACGATCTATTGTACTCCTCTACTATTTTATAAGGTATTCGTATAATGTCTCCATGTCCTCTAAGTGTTTTGCGCTGACAAACCTTAGAATAGGGCTCGTTGTTAGCAGTGACAATTCCCTGTCTAAAACTTGATATGGTTGGAGGCATTTCTTTCTGGAATGCATTAATGCTTCACAGGTTTAAAGAGTGTATTTCGCTGATATTCATTCTTAGGAACAGATAATCTACATGTCAGACTCGAGACAATCTCCATTGCGTAAAAATGTACTCTGAGTGTACAGTGGCCTGTCGAAAGATCAATTATCAACCTCATGTTATTTCTTGCATGCATCAGATCTCCTGTTATTGTAAATTCCCAACAAAACTTTTTTTCAAATCCTTTTAGTTTGAAAAGATTCGTTGTCTCTCTTTATATTCCCTTTCGTTGAGCAAACCTTTCCAAGCATTTGTCTCCACTCCACGGAAGGTTTCTGATCCCATCAATGAAGTGGAAGCTCGCCTCCTCACAAGATCATCTGCTTGCTCTTTGCTACATAATCTGGAACCTGGTAGAGCGTAACCTTTCATTTGCCTACCTATCTGACTTTCCATAGATGATCCCATACTATTTTCGCCTCAACCGCAGAAGAGCCGACAACTCAAACAGCGAGCTGACTGTCAAATAGAATTGCTGAGTCCTTCCCTTTGTCTCTCCCATCCAAGTTGAATTGGATACATCGTTCGATGGTATAAACTTTTGCTTGCAAGATGTCGTCGAGTTTTCCCATGGATTCTGAGTATTTTATTCTGGAACCAAACACTTCTGCCACCTGTTTTAAGACCTCTTCTTGAGCTATTTGTGTGCCATAAACTAGCGCCTCTTTTAAAAAGGTATAAGACTTCAAGATTACTCCATTCTTTACCGATGTTAGTCAGATTAATTTATTCAGGAAGATGAAATATTGTCGGCATAGTCTAGTAGACGTGAGGCAGTGGTTCAAACCCCAGCTCAGACATCTTGAAAATAACGAAACTGAAAAACAATATTTTTTTGGCGACTTTTTCTAACAAAAACTCTGAGAGAAAATAAAAATTGCCGTGCAAAGCTTCTCGAAAAAAAATTTGTCGTTCAGAGTCGACTTTAACCTGTAGGTCCCGCCATTCATTGATAAAAACGAACACCTTCAATGTGAGTAGTGTGTGAAGCGGGGTTGTAATCCTGACTTAAGGGTTCTTATGATCAATTATGTTTTTATGTATGTATGTATGTATGCGTGTATGTATGTTTCATTTATTCTTTACCACCTCAAAAGTGATATTTTTAAAGAACAAATCTCGAACACGAAGTTAAGAGGTGATATGAAGTCATAATACATACTCATACATACATCCATAGGATCACATACACATACACACACAAACACACGTATTTATATGTATAAATGTTACTGACGCTGATAATGATGATGATATGTTTACTGTTGTTTTGTTACACGTGGTTTTCATATGTAGGCGTTGAGTGTGAGTGTGTATGCATGTGTATGTACATGTCGTTGTATGTTAATCTACAATACAACACAATACAATACAATCTAACGATGGTATAACGATGTCGATGCTGTTAGATTTAATATACATATGTATGTATGTGTGTACGTATGTCTGTGTTTTATGTACGTAAACACATACGAATGTTGTATGTGTGCTTGTGCCACTTTAAATGTCACCACAAGCGTCAGCATAACAACAATACAAATGACAGCTGTAAGGCACTTGCGTCTTGTTTTGTGACTGTTGCAGGCATGAAATCCTTTGTGTGCGTATATGAATTTATCCTGTTGCTGCCACACAGAGTTTATAATACTTCTGCTGCTGTTTCACTGTTTCACTGTTGCCCTTGCTCTCTCTCTCTCTCTCTCGGTCTCTTTCGCTCTGTCTTTATTATTTTCTTTTTTGTTTTTTTTTTGGTTTGTGTCGTTTGCTAATGTTATTGCTGCTGCTGATGTCCTTGCCACTACTTCCAGCTACTGCAATACAACAGCATGTACATCTAACAGGCATGCAAGTTCGTATGATGATCCTTGTGGGGGGGAGACTGCTGTTGCTTATGCTAAAAGGGTTTCTAGAGAATGGTGGTATGCTTGTTTGATGATGACAATGACGATGACGATGATGATGGCTTCTATGTTTCATTTTTTTTGTTTTTGTTTACGTTCATGTATGTATTTAGATAGCAGGATGGATGGCTGGATGAATGGATGACTGGATGAGTGGATGGTTGGTTGGTTGGTTGGCTGCATGAATTGCTAGTTGGTTGGCTGTAATTGTATGTGTAAAAATGCTTGTGTAATTTCCTTTCATATCATTTTTTTCTCCTACTATTTTAGCATTCATTTGTGCTCTCATTTTGGGTGTGTCTGTGTGTTTGGTTGCAATTTTTATTGTTTGTTCATGTTACGGTATTCACATACCCAAATAACCGACTCATATTCACACATACAAACATTAATTTTGAAAATACAATAAAAAAAAAACCGAATACATACTCTCATGCATATTCATGGATATGGATAAGTGGGTGTAAGTGTGTGTAAGAAAATCGTGTGTATGTATGTACATAAGATATGTACGTATGTGGTATCATATATCTGTGTGATGTATTATTCCAGTTATTTTTGTTACATTTCACTACTTTGTCATATTTTGGCATAAAATGTTCTCCCTTCTCTACTCTTTTTTTTCCCGATTGCTTCTTCATTCGTTGTCATCGCTCATGTTATTGTTGTTTATAATTCTTTATTGTTATTGTTATCATAGCACCCTACAGCAGCATACACACTCAAACAAATCCTTACATACCTTAGTAATATTTTTATAAAAGCAGGAGTAATAGTTTCAAATCAACAATTAAATTTCCAATTAAATCTGGAAATTCCAAACTATCAAGAAAGATTTCTTTCCAGACATCTCTTCTTAGTTATTATATCGTGTTTCCATCTATCGGTTTAAGTTTGAACTATCGGTTATTCCTGGCAATCTGGCAACACTTATGTCATTCTATTCTGTCACTAAACACGGTATATTATCTCCACTGAAAGCAATGAATCGATTTTCACATGAGTAACGTTAAGATTTATTGGAAATTTATTTCCAAAACAAAGACAATTGGTTGGGAATTGCACGAAAATAACGTACAAAATTTGGTCACAGAGAAGGGCCAACAGCGCCCGGTATATGCAAGTTTATTGCTAAAGTTCGTGAAACTGGTTCCATTCTTTATGCTTTAAGACGTGAACGTGCTCGTACAGTGCGTAAAATTTTGCGAAAAGATCTCGCTACGACGGCTTACAAAGTTCAATTGGTTTAAGAGCTAAAGGCGCATGACCTTCTTCGCTTTCGCTTCGCTAAATGGGCCAACCAGAAACTGCACGATGATGTCCATTTTGCCAAAAAAAAATCATTTTACGGATGAAGCTCATGTTCATTTTGGTGGGTATGTTAATAAGCAAAATTGCGGTATTTGGGGCTCAGCAAATACACAAGTGGTCTTACAGAAGCCAATGCGCGCATTACGAGTGACAGTTTGGTGCGGCTTGTGGAGCGGCGTTCCATATTCTTTGGAAATGAAGACAGCGCAACCATTATGATCAATAGGGACGCCTATCGCACCATTATAGCCGATTTTTTTCACGACCTCTTCATGGTATTAATGTGAACGATGTTTGGTTTCAACAGGATGGTGCAACTTGCCACACATCTCATGCCACAATCGGTTTATTGGGACTCAAACATTTGATGGCTGTTTAATTAGCCGAAATGATGATGTCAATTGACCTCCAAGAAGCTGTGATTTCACACCGTTGAACTGTTTTCTGTTGGGCGCCTTTGAAGAAAGGTGTTATGCCGGCAAACCAGAGACAATTGAGCCAATATTCGTGATGCCATTGCCGAGATACGAACCCAAACACTCGAAAAAGTGCAGGAAAGTTGGTCCGATTGAATGAGGTACTGTATGGCCATTTCTAATCGAAACAATTGTATTTCACAACAAAAGAATAAATTTGGCAATATTTCAAACCGTTTTTGTTTTATTGCAGTTTTTAAATTTAAACTTTTAAATGGCTTACCCTTTAGGATATCTTCTTCGAAAATCTCCTTCCTATGTAGATTAGCATACAGTAGGACTTGGTTGACTGCAACTTTCTTTCTTCTTGCAGTGTTCCTGTTGTTAGTATTGTTGTTGATGTTGTTGCTGTTGTTGTTTCTAATGTTGTTACTCGTTAGCCGTTTATTGTTTGCCAGTTTGTTTGTTTGTACGTTTGCTTGTTTATTTGTGTTGCATATCGTTTAGTTTTTCCTGTTGTGGCAGGCAACTGCCTCTTTCTATGCAAATAAATCGCATTTTCCTTGCTTTTTAATGTTATGTTGTTGCAATTGTTGTTATTGTTGTTGTTCATTTGTTGTATGACAAATATGGTTTGTTAACTATTTGTAGCTATTTTGTTAAGAAATTTTATTTTTTTTTTTTGGTTTTTTTGTGAATTTATTAGAAAATTATTCTCTTAACATGTGCCTTCAGGCTTTACGGGTTTTAGGCCGTTTAGCGTTTTGCATTGAAGTTTCTTTGTGTTAATTTTATGCATAAATTTTTGTGAATACACTGTTTGGACATTAGAAAATGTTGAATTTGATGAAATTAGGTTATTGTTTCAGAAACTTATTTATAATATGGAAACGACTTCCAAGTTCCAAGTAATTGGTGTCATTTGAAACGAATGCAAGACGCAGCTTTACGCAATATTTTCGCCCATAACCCTTCAAAGGCACTATTGGGCAATGAGTCATAAGCTCGGCTTTAATGATATGCTATCTGTAGGTACGTTTTAGGACAAGAGAAGAAATATCTTTCAGTCAGGATTACGACCTATCTTAACTGTTGTGTGTGTTAATTTTATAAATGAGTGACGGGACCTACAGTTTAAAGTCAATTCCGAACACGACAGATTTTTTTGAAAAACTTTTCATTGTAATTTTATTTACTCTCAGGGGTTTAGTCAGAAAACTGCTTAGGGGTAGTCGCCGAAGAAATATTAATTTATACGTCGTTTTGTTGGAGATGTCCGACCTGAGGTTTGAACTGTGGACTCATGTTTAGTAAGTCAACACTTTACCTAATAGATTAAGCCGACTTCATATCTTATAGCAACTGGTAATCAGCTTAGCTACTGGTAATGTCTGAGTCAGCTTTGAAGCAGTTTTTTTTTGGAAACTTAGACTTGGATTGACAAGGAATAAGATGAAACCGTAGAACACATTCTCTGTTATTCATTCATTCGTCTAGCCAAAGTTGATTTGGATAAAATTCACGCTTTCATAAAACTATTTTAGATGAAGATGCCATTATAATGCGATCATACGATAGGTTATATTAGGTTAGAGGACATGTACTTGTCAATTAAGACAACTACAGTACCCGGAGGTCGAATTGACCCATTGTACAACGTCCTAGTTACTCACACCACTTATGTTGTGTGTATTAATTTTATACATGAGTGGTGAGACCTACAGTTTAAAGTCGACTCCGAACGACAGATTTTTGAGAAACTTTTTTTTTCATGGCAATTTTATTTACTCAGAGTTTTTGCCAGAAAACTGCTGAGACGAAGTCGCCGAAGAAATACTTTTTGTATTTTGTCTTGATGTCTAGCCTGGGGCTCGAATCCTCGCTTTACGTCTAATAAGCCAACACACTACCTACTAAACTACGGCAACTTCTAAACCACACTATAGACCATACGATGGATTACACTGTTTTTAATCTGTATAAGGTATCCCTACACTATCCCCCTCAGTTCTACTACATACAGGAGAAATTCAGAAAGGGTACTTAGTAGTATCGAGTAATTGATCGGGTATCTAAATATTTCTTTCTGAGGTGCACATATTGCGCTTGATAATGTGCTCTCTGGGTCTTTAGTTTTTGGTCAAAGCGTCGGTTACAATCCTCAGTTTACTCCTGGATACTGTGATGCATAACTCACATCCTCTTATCATTGAAATAGCTGAACAAAATTTAGAATGCTTGATTGCGAAATATCTCCGTCTTTCTCCTTTTTACTGCTCGCCGAGTGTAATCTTTCAAACATTTGCTTCCCTCTTCACAAGAGTTATCATTGACATGAAGACCTTCCTTTTCATAAGCTAATCTGTTAGTTAAGCTCATACAAGTCGAGTGCAAGAATTGCGCTTGGACTGTCAAAGAGTAGTGCTGTGATCATACTTTTTAGCACATCTCTCTACTTCCGGGGACTTCGGCTTCGAAAATACTGGTATCTTCAAATCTGTTTCTTGCCATCAAAACTGTGCTGCCTGCATACCCTGGTTGTCAACTCTCGCCTAAGATTTCATCACGAGTATTTCATCCACATTGGAATTGCCGTAATCTTGTAGATAGTCTATGAGTTTATTAAGACCAGCGCCTGTGGTTCAATCTACAGCTCAGACATCTCAAATATAAAGAAATACGAAAAAAATATTTCTTACGGCGACTTCCTCTCAGTAATCTTCTGGCAAAAACACTGAAAGTAAATAGAATTGCCGTGAAAAGTTTCTCAAAAATCTGTCGATCAGAGATTGCACCACTGTAAGTCGCGCCACTTATGAATAAATTTAACACACACAACATAGATGGCTTGAGATTTTAGACTGTAATCCTCACAAAGGTTTTTAATCTTCAATTAAGTAAGTATGCAAGTATTTCATTCACAACAAAGCTTCACATTAGTGGTGAAGGAATTCTTACCGTATCACTATCACCTACAAGAAGTGTCTCAATAGATTTGCTTGACCTATATGTGTGCTACTGAGAAGCAATGTCACGCTTTTTATTACCCTACAGCTTATGTAGTTGTTCATAGCTTTCTCAAGGATGTGAGGCTAAGAGGCCTAATAAGTGATTTTACATTTTGGCAACATCGTCCAACCATTAAGATCATGTTATTTGATGCTGTTGGCCTTTTTTCTTGTGAGTTGTAATGTTAAAAACTGCAGTTGCTTGACAATCCTCTAACGTTAAAGCATTTGAAAACCAATATTCGTCAAGTTCTGTCTAAGATATTATCAGAAATAAGCGAGAAACTGATCGAATACTATTTGAAATCGATCGAATGCTGCAACCTATTCAGAGCCGCCCATGGCATTATTTTTCAATAAAATAATCATTGAAATCATACTTTTAAAACCATTAAATGGATAACCCTTTACAACATCCTGTACTTTTTTTTATTTCCTTAACATTAATTGATATTCCGCTGGCAAGTCATTTCCATTAAAAATTAAATTCGATAATTCGCCTTATCTTAATGCAACGCTTTATTAGATATTCTAAGCATTTCTTTATGTTGATTTGATTGGCTTTCAGCTTCATTGTTCACTTTTCCTTTTTCATTAAAAAAGCCAGCAAAAAATGAAAAGAACAAAACAACAGAAAAAAGGAGTCCAAGTCCAAGCGCTAGAGATAAAAAAGATGAAAAGATTGTATATTAAGGCTCCCTTTTTATTTTCTATAAATTTTTAATTACATTCTATTAACGAGATTTCCTTTCATTTGTTTCCTTTAATATTTTCATTAAAAATTATAATTTTCCTCTCTCTCTCTCTCTATCTCACTCTCTGTCTCTTTTTGATTTTCCTTTTTAGATTAGAAGAAAAGAGTTGTCTGGTGCCTACTACCAAGCAAACTACCATCCGACAGGCCATTAACGGCCAGTAAAACAGTCCATTTTATAAACAAATTAACGGGGAAAAAAGCGCCGCTTTTGTTTTAATTTCCTTCATTCTTTTCATTGTGTGTGTGTGTGTATGGGGAATTTTTATGAAAATTTTTTCCTGCTTCCAACACATCCACCACATTTCTTCTACAATTTTTTCTTTTTTTTTTTTTGGTTTTTGTTGTTCGGCTTTCAGCTTTGTTTGGGCTTTGTGATTAAGCCAATTGAATTAATTATGGGGGGAGGTGGGCTAATGAAAATTTACTTAAAGTGTAAAATATTTAATTTCAGCCTCAATGTTTAAATAAACAACAACAACAACGAGAAAAAGTTACTGCTGATCCTGCTGTTGCAGCTGCCTTCTCTCAAATGCTGATGAATCAAGTGATGAAGTGATGAAAAGCCAAGGAAAACAATTTTAGTTGAGTAAACAAATGAAATTTTAATGAAAAATCTTTCTGTGTGTGCCTTAATGAAATTAATTTCAGTTCTTTTTTTTTAATATTTTTTCGTATGGATTTCCATACAAAAGAAACGAAAATCCATGGAAATTAACAGAGAAATGCATTAAAAATTCAAAACTTAAAAGGAATATTTGCTAAAAATTGGAAAAATATTTGTTATAATCTTCACTGGTTGGATATTTCAAGTGGAAAGTAAACTTATAATACGAGTGCACAAAAATTTAAATTCTAAATATTGTTCTCCGCTACAGTGGGTATCATATAAGATCCAGCCGTACTACGTTACTAGCCTCTTTCAAAGATAGGAAGCTACATCAGCTTCAAATTTATAAGACAGTATGGGATTCTGCTTCTCTCTTCAGCCTCAAGAGTTTTCTTTGAGCTTGAGAATGTCAGTCCAGTGGCTTTGTTATTATCAACTCGTAAGATGAAATTCATAATTTTTTCATAGATATGTACATACAGTGAGCTTCCAATGAAACTGAAATAAAGGGTCCGCCAATAACTTTTTTTTTTGAAGATGCTTTAAAAAAAAACTACTGAATATTTTCTCAAATTTATTTTTTATTTGAAAGTACAATCCTTCCGTTTAATAATGGAAAATAATTTCATTCAAATGGCTGCCTCGGCTGGGCATACAGTAGCCTATACGATCAGTCCAATTTTTAAGCACATTATCGATTGTGTGCAGCAGTATTTCACCAATGGCTTCAAGAATATTGTCCTTTAAAGCGCCAATTGTCTCTGGCTTGTCGGCGTAACATTTATCTTTGACGGCACCCCACAAATAATAGTCCAACGGTGTCAAATCGCAGCTCCGAGGTGGCCAAACGATATCAGCTCTGCGGCTGATAATGCGATCTTCTAAAACAGGGCGCAAAAGATCGAGTGTAGCTTCGACTGTGTGGCACGTACCGCCATCCTGTTGAAACCAAATGTTGCCAATATCCTCCTCTTCAATTTTTGTGAACAAAAATTGGTTTAACATGACCCGATAACGATCGCCATTGACTGTAACGGCCACTCCTTGCTCATTTTCGAAGAAAAATTGCCCAATTATGCCTCTGGACCAAAATCCGCACCAAACAGTGACTTGTTTTGGGTGCGTCGGCTTTTCAATGTATGCGTGCGGGTTTTCTGTGCCCCAAATGCGACAATTTTGCTTCATCTGAAAAGATGATTTTTTTTTGCCAAAATCGGCATCTTCTGGTGTAGGCTACTGCATGGCCAACCGAGGCAGCCATTTGAATGAAATTATTTTTCATTATTAACCGGAAGGATTGTACTTTCAAATAAAAAAAGAAATTTGAGAAAATATTCAGTAGTTTTTTTTAAAGCATTTTCAAAAAAAAAGTTATTTGGCGGTCCCTTATATATATAATAAATTAATCGAAGTTAGTTTTATTTTAGATTTCGCATATTGGGCACATGATCAATGGTCACTGTAGTCTAGTGAATAGCATGTTGGCTTATTACATAAGGCCTCGAGGCTTCAAGCCTCTAGCAAAAAAAAAGAGGGAACTAATTGTCATGAAACCACTTTTTAAATCTGTTGTAGAGATCCAATGTTAAGCTGTAGTTTCCCCCACTCTTATTTACTTAATTGATCATCATTGTAACACTTTAGTTACGATTACAACCTAACTTATTTCATCACCCATGTTGTGTGCGTTAATTTTATCCTTGAGTGTAGGGTCTTACAATTTAAAGTCGACTCCGATCGACAGATAGAAACCTTTCAAGGCAATTTTATTTTATTCTCAGAGTTATTGGCACAAAACTGCTGAGAGGAAGTGGCCTAAAGAAATATTTTCTTTTTATTTCGTTTCTTCGAGATGACTGAACTGGGGCTTGTGTAATATATTGGCGCACTACCTGTTAGATCACGGAATTAACATACGCAACATGGGTGATGTGAAAAACTATTTCTCAATAACGTTTAATGGTTTGCTTAATGGCCAGTGAGAAGTCACCGTAGTCTAGTAGGTGGTGTGTTGGCTTATTAGACGAAAAGTCCGGGTTCGAGCCCCAGGCCAGACATCAAGACAAAATACAAAATGTATTTCTTCGGCGACTTCCTCTCAGCAGATTTCTGGCAGAAACTCTGAGAGTAAATAAAATTGCCATGAAAGAAAGTTTCTCAAAAAAAAATCTTTCGTTCTGTAGGTCCCACCACTCATGTATAAAATTAACACACACAACATGAGTGGTGTGAGAAACTAGGACGACCTCCGGGTACTGTACTTGTCTTAATTGATAAGTACACGTCCTCTAATCTAACTTAACCTAATGGCCAGTGATGCAATTTCGTGTGTTTGATAGATGATTCACTATCTTAAATTAGACTTCAATATGCGCTAAGAACGATAGCACAACTCAAATGGTCGAGAAAACTTGCTTGTTCTATGAAATACTAGCTTTGGATGTACGACTTCTCTCTTAAGAGAGAGAACAGAGACCACTTAGGGATGGTAGCGGTGTGATTAGCGCCCATGGTTCAACAGGGTCACATCTACGAATATTTCTTATTCGCCCGTTAAAGTTCACACGATTTTCTTAGGGTAATTGGTAGCAGAGGTCGCTATGGGCATAGCAAAACTTCTAGATACTATAGAAATGATAGGAGCATAATAGTTATCCTACGGAGGACCTCTATTGGTCAGGTATTGAACTAATTTATGATTCCCCATTATCTCAATGGAGTGGATAAAAAAAATTTTGGATTTAGAATTTTGGAAAAAAAAATTTAAAATTAATTCATTATGGTTTTCGAATTTTAAAATTAAGTAGCTTCACCCCCTCCACTCCAATACAATCCATCTAAGAAGCCTTCTTACCATGTAGAACTAGAAAAAGGATAACATGACAGGAAGGTCAGGCAGTAACACCACCTAGTAGGAAAAAGCGGTAGGAGTCTACAATCAATAAGATGCTCCAGCACTACACGAAATACTTGGTAAGCGTTGTTTATAGGCAACGATAGATGGACCCCCATTATCCTAAGACTTGCTACAGCAGACCAATTACTTGTTTAGCTGGAACAACAAAAATATATTAAAGTAATGGGTGCAAGGCAGAAATGCTTTGTGGAAGCCATATGCTGCCAAGAGCGGTACTAGAAAAAAATGACTCCATTATAAACTTCTTATGGGTCAATATTAATCTAGGCTATGAAATGCCAGTAGCATGACAACTAATTGTTAGAAACATATACAGTGAACGTCAAAAGAAACTTTACACCATGGATAAAATTCTAACAATCACCAAACTCAACTTTTACCACTTAAGGAGAGTGCCCGGAAAAATTTGTTAATATTTCTACATTTTTTTGTAATTTTTTTTTGGTTTCAATTTTAAAATAAAAATAACGGTAATTTATTAATTTTTTTATGTACAGTGTCTTTTGACGCTCACTGTATAATTGGTTAATGGACCAGACTAGGACTAGTCCAAGTCCAAAAGAGCAGTTAGTCATTGATTAGTCATGTCCTAAGAGTGGTTTTACAGTGCAACTATTATTTGTATCCAAATGGTAGAATTACTACCATTTTCTGGCCTATTTTTTTTTTAATAAAAACAAACAAGTTTTTTTTTTAAATTACCGAAAACACAGTCCCCTGTTTTCGCTGTTAAAACTGTTTTTTTTTATTTATACTCATTTATACTCATTTTTCTAGGCTTTGCTTCAAGGCCATACTCATAATACACACTCATATGCCTGTAAATGTGCTGAATTATGAAATGAAATGCATTAACCGGCTCTCGTCTATTAATTTATTAGCAAAACTTTAATAAAAAAATGGAAAAAATGGAAAATGAAAGAAAAAATATTAGAAAAAAGTGAATAAAGAAATGGGAAACCACAAAAACTAAAACGGAAAACCTTAAAAAGGCTTTTATTGAAATTAATTTTTATATACAACGCCACTTCATTTATTCAAACAAAAAAATGGAGGAGAGGAGCAAAAAAAACTTTCTTCTTCTCTTCTATTTATGGCCGAACTAATTTCTTTTAACCTGGTACCAAAAAAAAAAAATATAAATAAAGGAGGGAATGAATGAGAATTTTAGTTCCAAAAAAATCCAAGTTTTTTCCTTGTTTTTTAAAGAAAATTTAAGAGAAAAAAACACAAAAAAAAAACTGAAAATCCCTTTAAAATCCTTTTTAAATTGTATTAATTTCCTCTTCAGCACCCTTTACTTTCCTTTTTTTTTTTTTTTTTTTTTGAAAAACTTTAATGCCCGGAAAGAAAAACCTGACGTAAAAGACCTTTACAAAAAACTTGTGTTTATTGAAAAAGGAGCTGTAAGAATGAGGTGAGAGGGGGGGGGGGGGGGGAGGCGAAGGATAAAGGAGTTTAAGCGGAAGTAGTAAAAGTTTTGCAAAATTTATTAAACTTACAAATTGTGGCTGAGAGAGTTTTGAAAGAAAATCCTGGTAATAACACTGCCCCTTATTGTTACCATTGCTGTTGTAGACGTTGTTGTTGTGGTTGTTGTTAATGTAATTTTATACATTTATTGGCCATAAAAAATAAGAAAAATCTCAATTTCCAATAACTATAAGGGCCCTAATTTATGATCTAGTAATTTAGGGTGGCCAAATTTTTGGTAATAAAATGTTTAACAATAAAAATAAATAAAAACGGAAGGATTTTGCGTGGTTCATTACAATATTAATCGACTTCATGGTGTTAAATGTATTTCTAGCAGCTACAGTGAGCGCCAAACGAAAGTGCACATTAAAAGAAATACACAATAATAAATTACCGTTATTTTTATTTTGAAATTGTTTCATTGCCAGTTTTTAAAATTGAAACAAAAAAAAATGTTATTAAGCTTTTCATGCTCAAGTTCAGAACAAACTCCGATGTTTAAACATCGAAGCTAGTAAATTTCCTTACGATGCATGTTCACCATTTTTTATCACTCTTTTCAGAAGACGCCGCTTGAAGCCAAAATATAAAGTGGATTCAGTGAGGTTATCCTCAGCATACCTTTTGGAATAAATTCTCATTTCCTTCTTGCCATGTTCATGCTATGGTACCCATAATAAGGTAATTTGAATCTAAATTGTTAGCTGGTAAAGACATTGTAACACTCTGGTAATTATTTGGAGTCAGACTTTTAAAACTAGGCATTATTTAAACTTTAGAAGTTAAAGCTTTATGTCTCTATAAATTTCAAAATAACCTGGGCTCAAGGCATAAACATTGTAATCTAGTGAGCAATGTGTTGGT